>CM055122.1:261538754-262123754 GCA_029206835.1 Rana muscosa | reverse complement strand
TATGGGGACACACTGGCTGTATATGGGGACACACTGGCTGTATATGGGGACACACTGGCTGTATATGGGGGACATACTGGCTGTATATGGGGGACATACTGGCTGTATATGGGGACACACTGGCTGTATATGGGGACACACTGGCTGTATATGGGGACACACTGGCTGTATATGGGGACACACAGGCTGCATTTGGGGGGAAACTGGCTGCATTTGGGGACAAACTGGCTGCATTTGGGGGGAAACTGGCTGCATTTGATGGGGCATACTGGTGGCGTTTGGGCACAGTGGCTGCGTTTAATGGGCACAGTGGCGGCAATTGATGTTTTTTTTTTTCAGTTTGTTTGTGCCCCCCCAAAAATTTTGAGCACCAGCCGCCACTGGTACTGTATACTGGGCACAGTGTGCAACTAAAACTCACTGCGGACAATTCCTGTTATTCTCTTCATAATAATACTACAGGCAGGCAGTTGATTCAGCTATCTGCAGTATATTAATTCAGTGTACTGTATACTGGGCACAGTGTGCAGCTAAAACTCACTGCAGACAATTCCTGTTATTCTCTTCATAATAATACTACAGGCAGACAGTTGATTCAGCTAGCTGCAGTATATTAAGTCAGTGTACTGTATACTGGGCACAGTGAGCAGCTAAAACTCACTGCATAAAATTCCTGTTATTCTCTTCCTAATAATACTACAGGGGCATGTAATTATAATTCTTGGTCTAATATTTCACAGCAGGGCCCGTTCCTGTGCCCACCAAGTGTAACTGTGAGGGCTGACAGTGTTGTGGCAACACCAACATCTAAGGCCCAAATTTCAGCAGAGTATATAGGGCAGGCCGTACAGTATATACAGGCGGTCCCCTACTTTCAAACATCCGACTTACAAATGACTCCTACTTACAAACGGAGGGAGACAACAGGAAGTCAGAGAAAATCTACCCCAAGGAAGGGAAATTCTCTCCTGTAAGGCCTCGTACACACGGCCGAGTTTCTCGTCGAAAAAAACATGTAGTTTTTTTCGACGAGATTCTTGGACAAGAAACTTGTCCCGGCCGAGTGCACAGACGCTCGATTCAAAGAACCCGCGGTTCTTTGAATGGAGCGTACGCGGTGACGTCATCGACTACAACGAGCATGCGCTCGTCACATTCGATGCCGCCGCCGCCGCCGCCATCTTGGTATACCCTACGTATGCCTAGGAAGCTACCGTGCATGCGTCGAATTCATTTCGAACATGCGCGGGCTTCCCGGAGGACAGGTAAGTGTACACACACTCACTTTTCTCGTCGAGAAACAGGCTGACGAGAATCTCGACGAGAAAATAGAGAGCAGGTTCTCTATTTTCTCGTCGAGATTACTTGTCGGTTTTCTTGACGAGAAACCATACACACGAACAAATTTCTCGGCAAGAAATCTCTGCCAGCAAGTTTCTTGCTGGTTTTTGCCGAGAAACTCGTTCGTGTGTACGAGGCTTTAGAGTTAATATGGGAATAACGTGTCTCCTCTCCACTGATGCTTTATCACCAATCCTTGTTTCCCTAAAAACCCCATATTTTCAAGATCCAATTGTCATTGGGACGGAAAGTGAGGTAAAATCTACTGAACAGGTGCACAGACAGCAAAACAAATGTTACAGGGGTGATAACTAGTGATGAGCCGAACACCCCCGGGTTCGGTTCGCACCAGAACCCGCGAACGGACTGAAAGTTCGTACGAACATTAGAACCCTATTAAATACAATGGATGCGAACGTTCGAATTCTAAAGTGCTAATTATAACAACTATTATGCATGTTATTGTCCTAAAAAGGGTTTGGGAACCCGGGTTCTGCACCAGGGGACATGTATCAATGCAAAAAGAAGTTTTAAAAAAAGGTCGTTTTTCGGGAGCAGTCATTTTAATGATGCATAAAGTGAAAAAAAAAAAGTCAAATATTCCTTTAAATATCGTACCTGGGGGGTGTCTAAAGTATGCCTGTGAAGTGCCACGTGTTTCCCGTGTTTAGAACTGTCCCTGCACAAAATGACACTTCTAAAGGAAAAAAAAGCCATTTAAAACTGCTTGCGGCTTTAATGTAATGTCTGGTCCCGGTAATATGGATGAAAATCTTTAAGAAAAATGGCATAGCTACCCCATGACCCCCCCCCCCCCTACCCCAGCCCATTACCAGCCCCTTTGGGTCTTGTATGGATATTAAGGGGAACCCCGCACATAAAATAAAAAAGGCCCTATATACTCTGAACAGCCGTATACAGGCGGTTCATACAAGACAGGGACTGTAGGTTTGTTCTTATGTAGAATCTGTTTGTAATTTTGAACAGGTACATTGTTGAAGTGTAGCTCCAGCCCAAAAATCTATTTTTAAACTTTTTGGAAAACATAGGTAAGGGTTATCACCCCTGTAACATTTGTTTTGCTGTCTGTGCCCCTGTTCAGAACATTTCACCTCACTTTCCGTCCCAATGTCAACTGTTTTTGAAATGTGGTGTTTTTCTTGAAACAAGGATTGCTGATAAAGCATCAGTACAGAGGAGACACCTTTCTCCCATATTTATTCTTACAGGAGAGAATTTTCCTTCCTAGGGGTAGATTTCCTCTCACTTCCTGTTGTCTTCTTGCGTTTGCAAGTAGGAGTCGTTTGTAAGTTGGATGTTTGAAAGTAGGGACCTGCCGTATATATATACTCTGCAGAAATAGGCCCCTTAGTTGTTGGTGTTGGCACAACACTGTAAGCACTCACAGTTACTCTTGGTTGGTGCTGGAACGCCCTGCTGTCAACTATTATATCAGGAATTTTAATTACATATAATTGTTGAACAGTGGTAGTAAAAATTGGGGCTTTGATGGTGGTGCTGGTGCCACAACACTGTAAGCCCTGACAGTTACTCTTGGTGGGTGCAGCAATGGGCCCTGCTGTGAATTATTAGATCAAGAATTGTAATTACATGCCCCTTTTGAACAGGGGCTGAAAAATTGGGCCTTTCGTGGTGGTGGTGGTGGTGGCGTTGCCACAACACTGTAAGCCCTCAGAGTTACTCTTGGTGGGTGCAGCAATGGGCCCTGCTGTGAATTATTACATCAAGAATTGTAATTGCATGCCCCTGTTGAACAGGGGCTGAAAAATTGGGCCTTAGGCACTGGTGGCACAACACTACAACCCCTCACAGATACTGTACTTGGAGCACAGCAATGAGCCCTGTTGCAAAGTATTGGTTCAAAAATTGTAATGACACGCCCTTGTTAAACAGGGGCTGAAAAATTGGGCCTTAGGCACTGGTGGCACAACACTACAACCCCTCACAGATACTGTACTTGGAGCACAGCAATGAGCCCCGTTGCAAAGTATTGCTTCAAAAATTGTAATGACACGCCCCTGTTAAACAGGGGCTGAAAAATTGGGCCTTAGGCACTGGTGCCACAACACTCCAACCCCTCACAGATACTGTACTTGGAGCACAGCAATGAGCCCTATGGCAAATTATTGCTAAAACAATTGTAATTACACGCCCCTGTAAAACAGGGGCTGAAAAATTGGGCCTTAGCCACTGGTGGCGGCACCCATAAACAAAAATGATCTTCCAAGCTATCATCATCAATCGTATCATTGAGGACTCGGAGGAGGAGGATAGCCAGTCAACATAACAGCACAGGCACTCAGCATCAGCATCAGTCTTGAAGGGATGTGACATGTTAAAATCAATTAGTCTGTTATATCAGCATCAGGTGTGTGGTAGCTGGTGGTGATCCAAGACTGGTTCATCTTGATGAAAGTCAGTCGATCAACCGAGTCGGTGGACAGGCGCACCCTGTGATCCGTGACAAATCCTCCAGCAGCACTGAATGTGCGTTCCGAAAGAACGCTGGATGCAGGACAGGCCAGTAGCTCAATTGCATACTGTGCAAGCTCTGGCCAGTGATCCATCCTCAAGACCCAGTAAGCCAGAGGATTTTCGGTGGGGAAGGTGTCCAAGTCTGACCTTGCCCCTAGATATTCCTGCACCATGTTTATCAGACGCTGGCGATGGTTGCTGGAACCGATCATACTTTGGGGCTGCGGACTAAAGAATTGTCTGAACGCATCGGTCAGACGGCCACCTTCCCCACCGCTCCTTCTTTGACTGGCCGAAGCCTCAGCAACTCGTTGTCCAGGACCAGGAGTTTGTAACCTCCCAGTCTCTGGGAACGCATTGCACAGACCTTTCTGCAAGGCCTCCCGGAGTTGTCTCATCCTCTGCTCCCTCTGCGACGGTAACATAAGGTCCGCAACCTTACCCTTGTACCGTGGATCAAGGAGAGTGGCCAGCCAGTAATGGTCCCTCTCCTTGATCCGAAGAATACGAGGATCCTTCCGCAGACTTTGCAGGATCAGGGAGGCCATGCAGCGTAGGTTTGCTGAGGCATTCGCTCCGGAGTCCTCTGGGTCACTAAGGACGACATGATCCGCAGTCACCTCCTCCCAGCCACGTACAAGTCCACTGGTTTCTTGGGACTGTAAATCATCCCTAAAAGACTGCTGCTGATGATGCTGAGTGCCAGCCTCCACCTCCATGCTGACACAATCCTCCTCCTCCTCCTCCTCCTCCTCTTCCTGTGCGATGGGTGGGACAGAAGGAACACTGTCTGGGTAAAGGGGGCCTTGAGAGGCAAGGAAGTCCTCCTCTTCCTGCCTCTGTTCTGCCTCAAGTGCCCTGTCCATTATTCCACGCAGCGTGTGCTCCAACAGGTGGACAAGAGGTACAGTGTCACTGATGCATGCACTGTCACTGCTCACCATCCTCGTGGCCTCCTCAAATGGTGCCAGGACAGTGCATGCATCCCTGATCATGCCCCACTGGCGTGGAGAAAAAAAACCAAGCTCCCCTGACCCTGTCCTGGTGCCGTAGTCGCACAGGTACTCATTGATGGCCCTCTGCTGCGTGTGCAGCCGCTGCAGCATGGCCAACGTTGAGTTCCACCTGGTGGGCATGTCACATATAAGGCGGTTCTTGGGCAGGTTCAACTCCTTTTGCAGCTCAGCCAGGCGAGCACTGACATTATAAGATCTGCGGAAATGCACACAGACTTTCCTGGCCTGCCTCAGGATATCCTGTAAGCCCGGGTACCTGCCCAAGAACCGCTGCACCACCAGGTTAAGGACGTGAGCCACACAGGGCACATGGGTCAGTTGTCCCTGTCGAAGGGCGGAGAGGAGGTTGGTGCCATTGTCGCAAACCACCATTCCTGGCTTAAGCTGGCGTGGCGTCAACCACCTCTCGGCCTGGCCCTGCAGAGCAGACAGGACCTCTGCCCCAGTGTGGCTTCTGTCCCCCAAACACACCAGCGCAAGCACGGCATGGCATCTTTTTGCCTGCGTACTTGCGTAGCCCCGTGAACGGCTACGGAGCACCGCTGGTTCATAGGTCAAACCACAGGAAGGGGCCATGGAGGAAGAAGAAGAGGAGGGGGTGGAGGAGAGAGGTGTGTCACAACCAGTAGTAGTATTTTGGAGGCGTGGCGGTGGGACAACCTCCAACACTACTGCACCTTGTCCTGCATCCTTCCCAGCTGCCAAAAGAGTGACCCAATGGGCCGTGAAAGAAAGGTAACGTCCCTGTCCATGCCTGCTGGACCATGAGTCAGCGGTAATATGCACCTTACCGCTGACCGCCCTGTCCAGCGAGGCCAAGACATTGCCTTCCACATGCCGGTAGAGAGCCGGAATAGCCTTCCGTGAGAAAAAGTGGCGTTTGGGAACCTGCCACTGAGGAACCGCACATTGCACAAACTCACGGAAGGGGGCCGAGTCTACCAACTGAAAAGGCAGCAGTTGAAGCGCTAGCAATTTAGCCAAGCTAGCATTCAACTGCTGGGCATGTGGATGGCTGGGAGTGAACTTCTTTCGACGGTCCAGCAGCTGGGGCAGGGAAATTTGCCTGCTAGAATCGGACGTCGGTGTACTGCTAGCAGAGTGGCCGCAAGTACTTGGCTGTGACACACCTAATTCTACACCTTCATTCCTCTCAGTGCATGTTTCAGAGAGGACTGAAGTTATAGTGGGGTTGGAGATCCCAGCTGATGCGGTGCAAGGAGAGGTCCGCTTTGTTCTTTGGTGTGGGTCTTTGAGGTAGGCTTGCCAACGAGCTGCATGGCAGGTCAACACATGTCTGGTCAGGCATGTGGTACCCAAGCGGCTGATGTTTTGGCCACGCGATATACGCTTGAGACATATGTTGCAAACAGCAGCTGTGCGATCTGATGCACTAGCCTCAAAAAAGGCCCACACCAAGGAACTTTTTGAATGACGGGCAGAGGCAGCGCCCTGCACAGGCGGAGCTCTGCGGTGTGATTCCGTCGGTGTACTGCCCTTACGCTGGCCACCAAAGGGCATCCTGCCTCGTTGGAGATGTGCCTCCTCCTCATCCTCCTCCTCCTCCTCTCTCCTATTAGGCACCCACGTGGAGTCAGTGACCTCATCATCCCCTCCCTCCTCATCACTGGAGCCAATCTGGCAGTATGCTGCAGCTGCTGGAACATGACTGCCAGATTGGTGTCCTTCTTGAGCATCCCCTCTGTCTGCTCTCACCCTACTGCCTTCCTGTAGCTGGGTTTCATCATCAGACCCTTCGAAACGCTGGGCATCCTCCTGGAGCATGTACCCAACACTGTGCTCAAACAGTTCGGGGGACTCCTCAGGAGGAGGACATGGTGGAGATGTGCCTCCTCCTCATCCTCCTCCTCCTCCTCTCTCCTATTAGGCACCCACGTGGAGTCAGTGACCTCATCATCCCCTCCCTCCTCATCACTGGAGCCAATCTGGCAGTATGCTGCAGCTGCTGGAACATGACTGCCAGATTGGTGTCCTTCTTGAGCATCCCCTCTGTCTGCTCTCACCCTACTGCCTTCCTGTAGCTGGGTTTCATCATCAGACCCTTCGAAACGCTGGGCATCCTCCTGGAGCATGTACCCAACACTGTGCTCAAACAGTTCGGGGGACTCCTCAGGAGGAGGACATGGTGGGTCTAGGGAAGGAGTGACTGATGATGAGTCTGACATTGATACCAGGGAAGAGGACGCTTTGGCAGCTGCTTTGCCAGTACCCTGAGCCTGGGTGAGAGAGGATGAGGAGGAGGAGGAGGGCTTGGTCATCCACTCTACCAAGTCTTCGGCATGATGTGGCTCAACATGTCCAGCTGCCGAAAAGAAGGACAAGCGTGTCCCATGGCCATGTGCTGATGACAATGCACCGCGTCCACGACCAGCACTGTTGCCCCCAGACACAGAGCCTGCTTGCCCTCTTTTATTGCCTCCTGACTGTCTGCCTCTCCTTGTTTGCCTTCCAGACATTCTAATAGATGGCCTGCAGGGAGATGGGAAAAAAGCAATAAGGGCTACCTTCAGGTGTCCTTCTCTGTCCCTTTACTTAAGGATTTCTAAATATGGTTGAGGATGATTGCTTTTGCACAGAATAGCACAACGACAATTTCCCTGACTGTCCAAAAAACAAGGATTTCAAAGATGGTTGATGAGGAATGCTTTAGCACACTATAGCACAAGGAGAATTCCCCTCACTTTCCTTCTTTGTCCCTAGAAACAAGGACTCGCACAGTGAAAGAAACTGACACTCTCCCTACCTAGAGTTTTCTGTCCCTAGAAAAAATGTTTTTTTAAAGCACACTATAGCACAAGGAGAATTCACTCACTGTCCTTCCCTGTCCCTAGAAACAAGGACTTGCACAGTGAAAGAAACTGACACTCTCCCTACCTAGAGTTTTCTGTCCCTAGAAAAAATGTTTTTTTAAAGCACACTATAGCACAAGGAGAATTCACTCACTGTCCTTCCCTGTCCCTAGAAACAAGGACTTGCACAGTGAAAGAAACTGACACTCTCCCTACCTAGAGTTTTCTGTCCCTAGAAAAAATGTTTTTTTAAAGCACACTATAGCACAAGGAGAATTCACTCACTGTCCTTCCCTGTCCCTAGAAACAAGGACTTGCACAGTGAAAGAAACTGACACTCTCCCTACCTAGAGTTTTCTGTCCCTAGAAAAAATGTTTTTTTAAAGCACACTATAGCACAAGGAGAATTCACTCACTGTCCTTCCCTGTCCCTAGAAACAAGGACTTGCACAGTGAAAGAAACTGACACTCTCCCTACCTAGAGTTTTCTGTCCCTAGAAAAAATGTTTTTTTAAAGCACACTATAGCACAAGGAGAATTCACTCACTGTCCTTCCCTGTCCCTAGAAACAAGGACTTGCACAGTGAAAGAAACTGACACTCTCCCTACCTAGAGTTTTCTGTCCCTAGAAAAAATGTTTTTTTAAAGCACACTATAGCACAAGGAGAATTCACTCACTGTCCTTCCCTGTCCCTAGAAACAAGGACTTGCACAGTGAAAGAAACTGACACTCTCCCTACCTAGAGTTTTCTGTCCCTAGAAAAAATGTTTTTTTAAAGCACACTATAGCACAAGGAGAATTCACTCACTGTCCTTCCCTGTCCCTAGAAACAAGGACTTGCACAGTGAAAGAAACTGACACTCTCCCTACCTAGAGTTTTCTGTCCCTAGAAAAAATGTTTTTTTAAAGCACACTATAGCACAAGGAGAATTCACTCACTGTCCTTCCCTGTCCCTAGAAACAAGGACTTGCACAGTGAAAGAAACTGACACTCTCCCTACCTAGAGTTTTCTGTCCCTAGAAAAAATGTTTTTTTAAAGCACACTATAGCACAAGGAGAATTCACTCACTGTCCTTCCCTGTCCCTAGAAACAAGGACTTGCACAGTGAAAGAAACTGACACTCTCCCTACCTAGAGTTTTCTGTCCCTAGAAAAAATGTTTTTTTAAAGCACACTATAGCACAAGGAGAATTCACTCACTGTCCTTCCCTGTCCCTAGAAACAAGGACTTGCACAGTGAAAGAAACTGACACTCTCCCTACCTAGAGTTTTCTGTCCCTAGAAAAAATGTTTTTTTAAAGCACACTATAGCACAAGGAGAATTCACTCACTGTCCTTCCCTGTCCCTAGAAACAAGGACTTGCACAGTGAAAGAAACTGACACTCTCCCTACCTAGAGTTTTCTGTCCCTAGAAAAAATGTTTTTTTAAAGCACACTATAGCACAAGGAGAATTCACTCACTGTCCTTCCCTGTCCCTAGAAACAAGGACTTGCACAGTGAAAGAAACTGACACTCTCCCTACCTAGAGTTTTCTGTCCCTAGAAAAAATGTTTTTTTAAAGCACACTATAGCACAAGGAGAATTCACTCACTGTCCTTCCCTGTCCCTAGAAACAAGGACTTGCACAGTGAAAGAAACTGACACTCTCCCTACCTAGAGTTTTCTGTCCCTAGAAAAAATGTTTTTTTAAAGCACACTATAGCACAAGGAGAATTCACTCACTGTCCTTCCCTGTCCCTAGAAACAAGGACTTGCACAGTGAAAGAAACTGACACTCTCCCTACCTAGAGTTTTCTGTCCCTAGAAAAAATGTTTTTTTAAAGCACACTATAGCACAAGGAGAATTCACTCACTGTCCTTCCCTGTCCCTAGAAACAAGGACTTGCACAGTGAAAGAAACTGACACTCTCCCTACCTAGAGTTTTCTGTCCCTAGAAAAAATGTTTTTTTAAAGCACACTATAGCACAAGGAGAATTCACTCACTGTCCTTCCCTGTCCCTAGAAACAAGGACTTGCACAGTGAAATAAACTGACACTCTCCCTACCTAAAGTTTTCTGTCCCTAGAAAAAATGTTTTTTTAAAGCACACTATAGCACAAGGAGAATTCACTCACTGTCCTTCCCTGTCCCTAGAAACAAGGACTTGCACAGTGAAAGAAACTGACACTCTCCCTACCTAGAGTTTTCTGTCCATAGAAAAAATGTTTTTTTAAAGCACACTATAGCACAAGGAGAATTCACTCACTGTCCTTCCCTGTCCCTAGAAACAAGGACTTGCACAGTGAAAGAAACTGACACTCTCCCTACCTAGAGTTTTCTGTCCCTAGAAAAAATGTTTTTTTAAAGCACACTATAGCACAAGGAGAATTCACTCACTGTCCTTCCCTGTCCCTAGAAACAAGGACTCGAACAGTAAAACACACTGACACTCTCCCTACCTATCCTTCTCTTTCCCTAAACTAAAGGAATCCAGGTTAAGCAAGAAAGAAATAAATGTCACTGTCCCTGCCTATGCTGCTCTTTCCCTGCTCCGGAACACACTACACTAGGCCGCCGTGCTGGCGGCCTTTTATAGTGTGGGGCGTGTACTAAACACCCTCAGCAATAATTGGCCACAGGCATCCTGCCTGTGGCCAATCATTGCTCTCCTCGCTGCCAGCGCTGTGATTGGCCAAGCATGCGGGGTCACAGTGCATGCTTGGCCAATCACAGCGCCTGGATGACACTGCGATGGCGTAGTGCATTGTGGGCCGTTCGCGTCACTCGAATTTGGCGCGAACGGCCCAAATCGTTCGATCTTCGTCGAACGATCGAACAGCCGATGTTCGAGTCGAACGTATGTTCGACTCGAACACGAAGCTCATCCCTAGTGATAACCCTTCCCTATGTTTTCCAAAAAGCTTAAAAATAGATTTTTGACTGGAGCTACACTTAAAAAATTTACCTGATCCAAATTACAAACAGATTCAACTTAAGAACAAACCTACAGTCCCTGTCTTTCTTGGGACCGCCTGTATACTGCTGTTCAGAGTATATAGGGCCTGGGCGCCCCACGCCTTTACTTTTTTAAATTTGGGTGCGGGGTTCCCCTTAATATCCATACAAGACCCAAAGGGGCTGGTAATGGGCTGGTAATGGGCTGGGGGGGGGGGGGTACCCATGCCGTTTTTCTCAATGATTTTCATCCATATTGCCGGGACCAGACATTACATTAAAGCCGCAAGCAGTTTTAAATGACTTTTATTCCTTTAGAAATGTCATTTTGTGCAGGGACAGTTATAAACATGGGAAACACGCGCCACTTTACAGGCATACTATAGACACCCCCAGGCATGATATTTAAAGGAATATTTCACTCTTATTTTTTCGCTTTAAGCATCATTAATATCACTGCTCCCGAAAAAACTTCAGTTTCTAAAACGTTTTTTTGCATTGATACATGTCCCCTGGGGCAGGACCCGGGTCCCCAAACCCTATTTAGGACAATAACTTGCATATTAGGCTTGAAAATTTGCACTTTTGATTTCTCACGTTCGAGTCCCATAGACTTTAATGGTGTTCGAAAGTTCGCACAAACTTTCGGTCCGTTCGCATGTTCTGGATGCGAACCGGGTGGTGTTCGGCTCATTCCTACTGACAATCATAAACTAAAATGTTGTTATATTGCTTGCAAATAAAGCTCAGTTTCTTTAATCAAAATGTAATATGATAGCCACTTATTGCTTGTCTAATAGTAAATATCCCAACATTATCTTTCATGAAATGCATTTTAAACACATTGTGCTAGCTCTTATATTTAGGTGTTGCACCCTCTAGATAGGTAGGTGCTAGAGTAGGATCTATTTGTAGGGTAGGTCAATTTAGGCAGCCATGCCTGTTTGTTTATTTTATTCTAGGCTGGGAGTGGCTCGGAGTAGCAGCTGGTGACTCACAGGCAGCATCACTGGGACCTCCCTCTTCCTTCTAGAAGGTTCTGAAAGGAGAGGAGAAGTGGAGCTGCCTATTGTGTTCTGAGGAGACCTGACCAATCCCAAACCTGGATTGGCAGGGGACAGGCCTCCTTAAATGCCCATTGTCAGCCCAGCTGGGGAGAAGTTGGAGTTGTTCAGAGCTTGGAGATGAAATGCTAGGCTGTCGGGGCCTTTGAGGGAGCCCTTCAGTATCGGGGGGAGGGGGGGTGACCTTGGGCCTGGGCTCGGGTACGGATGGAGCCCTTCAAGAAATCGTGAAGGTTATGGACAGGAGGCACAGGAGGAGCAAGAGAGGACGACAGGAGAGAGCATTGCTGGGCAAGTCTACATGGAGAGGATTAACTGGTCACAGCCAGGAGAGGGCTGGTAAGTCACATGCACAGTCACGAGGAGTGGGGAGGCACACCTGAGAGGACTGGAAGCATGCAACCTGGGATGGGTACGGAGCCAGCAGTGTGGACTGTGGTGTTACGGGCAGTGGAAAAGGGCAGCTGCACCCAGGAGGACAGGCAGGGCCTGAAGATGGGTTACTGGCATGGGCGTCCGCTGAACTTTTTCAGGGGGGGGGCATCATTTTAAGGTCATCCATGCTCGGTCCCTTTTTGACAATGTCATGAAGATGAGGGGCTTAGTCATTATCACATAAAGCGCAGGCATGCAAAGGTTTGAGAAACCTGATGCAACTATCAAGCAACTAGCAACTTTGAATAACAATATAAAAAATGGAGTTCCCCCCCAAGGAAATAACAACCCCCAGGATCAGTGCCAGTTTCTGCAATAACAATCCCCAGCTTTGCTGTCAGTTTTCGCAATAAAAATCACCAGCATTGGTGTCAGTAGCAACAATAATAACCCCCCACATCGGTGCAGATTTCTAGAATAAAAACTTCAGCATCTGTACCAGACAGTGTACATAATAATGACCCTCAGCACTGGTGTCAGTTTCCGAACTAAAAACTCCCAGCATTTGGTGTAATTTTCTGCAATAATTGCCCCCAGCATAGATGAGAGGATATCAAGTTAGACACTTCCTAATGGCTCAGTCCCTAGGAACAGTAATGGATAATGGCCAACAGGCCCTCTTACCAGACCTGGTGAAACCGCAAGAGTGATCCCTCTGGCTGGACGTTCGCTCACTCTGGGTTGCCCGGGGTGACTCTAGTCAGGAGTTTAGCATGCCTGTACCCTGGCAGTGGCTCGGTCTTTCTCCCTCTCTGGTGGTGCGGGTACAGTGGGGCTCCCTATCTGGTGGTGCAGGTACAGCGGGGCTCCCACTCTGGTGGTGCGGGTACAGCGGGGTTCCCTCTCTGGTGGTGCGGGTACAGTGGGGCTCCCTCTCTTGTGGTGCCGGCACAGCGGGGCTCCCTCTCTGGTGGTGCGGGTACAGCGTGGCTACCTCTCTGGTGGTGCAGGTACAGCGTGGCTCCCTCTATGGTGGTGCGGTTACAGCGTGGCTCCCACTCTGGTGGTGCGGGTACAGCTTGGCTCCCTCTCTGGTGGTGCGGTTACAGCGTGGCTCCCTCTCTGGTGGTGCGGTTACAGCGTGGCTCCCTCTCTGGTGGTGCGGGTACAGCGTGGCTCCCTCTCTGGTGGTGAGGGTACAGTATGGCTCCCTCTCTGGTGGTGCGGGTACAGTGTGGCTCCCTCTGTGGCTTCCCCCAGCACAGTATTCTCTTTTCTCCTGCTTGCATGCTGGGGGCTGTAGCATCGTGTCTGTGGACACGCTGGGGCCGCCACTCTTCAGGGAATACATTTCCCGTGATGCCCCCAGTCCCCAGAGTTTTCTGATTGGCCCTCTGCTGTGGCCAATCATGGGGAGGAAAACAGCGGGCAGAAGTGGGGCGGCGGGACGGCGAATCCAATTAGAGCCGCTCTCTCTCTCTTCTAGCTTCAGCTGACAGGAAGGGGGAGGGGGGCGATCGGGGGAGATATAAAGACAGTCCGCAGCTCTCCTCTCCCTGTCATAGCGTCGCTGCTCCATTTACCAGAGAACTCGGTAGCGGCGCCGTGACAGGGAGAGGATAGCTACGGGCTGTCTGTATATCTCCCCCGATCGCCCCCCTTCCCCTTTCTGTCAGCCTAAAAGAGAGAGAAAGAGAGCGGCTCTAATTGAATTTGCCGCTCCGCCGCCTTGCTTCCTGCACGCTGTTTTCCTCCCCGAGAATCACGGCACTGGATTTCGGGGGGGGCAATCTCCCTACCTTGCCCTATGGAGCGGACGCCCATGGTTACTGGGCTTAGTAACCTAACTTAGGGCAGCTAGCACCAAGAACTTTTCATTGCTACACTAAAGGGGCCCACAGTCCCTGCCTGCAAAAGGCAGTTTCTAAGGCCTGACTGAGCCAGTGTCAGGCCTAACTATGCGGTGCTGGCTGTGCCTGGAAGCTCAAGCAAGTAGAGTGCTGGAGGAGCTGAGGATTAATAGTCTGCAGTAAGAGTTGTGCTGGAGGAAGAGAGGCCTGTGTATACCAGAGTGTATATAAGTTGTCCAAATTATTTGTTCTAAATCCACTGGGCATCCCATACTTCCTATACCCCATCCAAGGTCAATCCCCTCAATACAATACAAAAACAAAGCTAATGGACTGTTCATTGCCTTGGAGTGTTTGAGGATTGAATGCCGGGCTGGGCAGGGTGACAGGTGGGCCACAACACGTAGCAGCCCCTATGGGGGTACCGCTACATAGGGTTGACCTGCATCATCCATTTAATGTTAATATAATCCCACCCAGAGTAGTTTATGAGCCTTATATATGGGCATGTTTGCCATAATCCATCATGTGATGAAACACCCCGATGAAACAACATCACCCAGTGATCATTATCTCACTTGAAAGGCAATGAAGCATTTGATAAATAGGGGCTGTGGCTAGAATGTCTTGGGTTATTTATTTTCATTTGTCTCTGTGTTACCAATGGAAGAATGTAAAAGACGTGGCTCCAGATGTTGTCCAGCAGATAGGAATACAAGGAAAAAGTCTTGATGTTTAGCAATTGGAATACTTAAGAAATATGGAGAGGAGCAGATCTGTTAGTAAATTAGGCAAATTTAGTATAGTTCATCGCTTTCAGCAAGTGGAGGCATTAAAGAGGACCTGTCAAGGTAAAAAAAAAACAGGCGCTCATGTTGTCAACCTCTTTTTAAGGGGCTGCTGGCTTTATACTTGTTTCAGAACTTGGCAAGTGACTGATCCAGAACAAGCATGATTTATTATTATTATTATTATTATTATAATACAGGATTTATATAGCGCCAACAGTTGCACAGCACTTTACAACACGAGGGCAGATAGTACAGTAACAATACAATTCAATACAGGAGGACTCAGAGGGCCCTACTCGTTAGAACTTACAATCCAGGAGGGAGGGTCAAGTGATACAAAAGGTAATAGCTGTTGGGGAAGGAGCTGATGGAGAAAATAAATGTACAGTTGTTAGGTGTGGTCAGAATAGGATTCTCTGAAAAAAAGGGTTTTCAGGGATCGTCTAAAAGCAAACAGAGTAGGAGATAGTTGGACAGATTGGGGTAGGGTGTTCCATAAAATGCGAGAGGCTCTGGAAAAGTCCTGGAGGTGAGCATGGGAGGAGGTGATGAGGGAGCTAGAGAGCAGGAGGTCTTGGGAGGAACAAAGAACTTTTTGGTTGGTATTTTAAAACTAGATTATTGATGTAGCTGGGGGTAGAGTTGTGGATGGTTTTGTAAGTTATAGTTAGTATTTTGAATTTCATTTGTTGGGTGAGTGGAAGCCCGTGGAGGGATTGGCAGAGAGGAATAGCAAACACTGAACAGCTGGTAAGGTGGATGAGCCTGGCAGCAGCATTCATGATAGACTGAAGGAGGGATAGACTATGTAAAGGTAGGCCAATGAGGAGGGAGTTGCAATAGTCGAGGCGAGAGATGACCAGGGAGTGAATTAGGAGCTTTTGTAATGTCGTTGGTTAGGAAGGGGTGTATTTTGGAGGTCTTTCGTAGGTTGAGGTGACAAGCTTTAGACATGGATTGGATGTGGGGCTGAAAGGATAGTTTAGAGTCCAGGATTATACCTTGGCATGCGGGGACGGATTGATAGTTGTGCCATCAATTTTGACAGAGAAATCAGGGGGAGAGGCACGTAGGAGAGGAAATATTAACTTCATATAGTCTCCCGACCTGCATATCTTGCACTAGTTATTGAGTCAAAAGCATTGAAGCAAAAATGAGGATTAGCGCCAGACTGCCTTGGGAGTTTAAAACTCCAGGAATATACAGTATAAAATGACTGAAGTGCTTTTTTAAAACAATAATTTTTAATGCAAGCAGCGTAAGTACCAAAACTTGACATTGTATCATGTTCTTGCAAATCCCCTGCACAGCAGAGCTCAGACTTGGTGAAGGAGGGGCAGCATAAGGGGGAAATAGTGCTTAGTGATATGAGTAGAGAGAGAGAGGAGCATCAGTCCAAACACAGGTTGTGGAGGAACAAGACATACACTATATTACCAAAACTATTGGGACACCTGCCTTTACACGCACATGGACTTTAATGGCATCCCAGTCTGTAGGGTTCAATATTAAGTTGACCCACCCTTTGCCGCTATAACAGCCTCAACTCTTCTGGGAAGGCTGTCCACTAGGGATAAGCCGAACACCCCCCAGGTCGGTTCGCATCAGAACATTCGAACGGACCGAAAGTTCGCGCAAACTTTCGACCCGGTTAAAGTCTATGGGACTTGAACGTCAGAAATCAAAAGTGCGAATTTTAAAGGCTAATATGCAATTTATTGTCCTAAAAAGGGTTTGGGGACCCGGGTCCTGCCCCAGGGTACATGTATCAATGCAAAAAAAAGTTTTAAAAACTGCAGTGAAATATTCCTTTAAATATCGTGTCTATAGTATGCCTGTGAAATGGAGCGTGTTTCCCGTGCTTAGAACTGTCCCTGCACAAAATGTAATTTCTGAAGGAAAAAAAGTCATTTAAAACTGCTTGCGGCTTTAATGTCATGTCTGGTCCCAGCAATATGGATGAAAATCATTGAGAAAAACGGCATGGGTACCCCCCCAGCCCATTACCAGCCCCTTTGGGTCTTGTATGGATATTAAGGGGAACCCTGCACCCAAATAAAAAAAAGGAAAGGCATGGGGCCCCCAGGCCCTATATACTCTGAACAGCAGTATACAGGCGGTGCAAACAAGACAGGGACTGTAGGTTTGTTCCTAAGTAGAATCTGGTTGTAATTTTGAACAGGTACATTTTTTAAGTGTAGCTCCAGCCAAAAAATCTATTTTTAAGCTTTTTGGAAAACATAGGGAAGGGTTATCACCCCTGTAGCATTTGTTTTGTCTGTGCACCTGTTCAAAATATTTCACCTCACTTTCTGTCCCAATGACAATTGGATTTAGAAAATTTGGGGTTTTTAGGGAACAAGGATTGGTATTGTTAGGAAGAGAACACCAGGAATTGTCTGCAGTTAGCTTTAGTTGCACACTGTGCACAGGATACAGTACACTGACTGAAAATACTGCAGCTACCACAATCAACTGCCTGCCTGTCAGTATATTAGGAAGAGAACACCAGGAATTGTCTGCAGTTAGCTTTAGTTGCACACTGTACACAGGATACAGTACACTGACTGAAAATACTGCAGCTACCACAATCAACTGCCTGCCTGTCAGTATATTAGGAAGAGAACACCAGGAATTGTCTGCGGTTAGCTTTAGTTGCACACTGTGCACAGGATACAGTACACTGACTGAAAATACTGCAGCTACTACAATCAACTGCCTGCCTGTCAGTATATTAGGAAGAGAACACCAGGAATTGTCTGCAGTTAGCTTTAGTTGCACACTGTACACAAGATACAGTACACTGACTGAAAATACTGCAGCTACCTGTCTGTGGTATTATTAGGAACAGAACACCAGGAATTGTTTGCAGTTAGCTTTAGTTGCACACTGTGCACAGGATACAGCACACTGACTGAAAATACTGCAGCTGCCTGCCTGTGGTATTAGGAAGAGAACAAAAGCAATTGTCTGCAGTTAGCTTTAGTTGCACACTGTGCACATGATACAGTACACTGACTGAAAATACTGCAGCTGCCTGCCTGTAAGTATATTAGGAAGAGAATAACAGGAACGGATCTAGCTAAACTGAATACAGTGTGTGTGTATATATATATATATATATATATATATATATATATATATATATATATATATATAAACACCTAGGATGCATATATATACTTGTAGCGGGTGTTTGAATTTTAGGGGAGGCATCTGGGTGGTAGTGTAACCCAGATGCACCAATTGCTAAGGGATCCGAGACCCTTTTCTGGTTCTTGGAGGACTCTGGTGGTGTGAGGTTCCTTGCGGTTCACAGGTGGCGCTGTTGCCCGGGGTCGAAGCTGAACTCACACCGCAAGACTGTACCTTTTTGTCCTCCCCTGGAGCTGGTACAACGGGGCGGGGAACCCGCTGTGGCGCGAAGGGAGAGGGGATAAAAGGGGCGGACGCCCTTACCACGG
Organism: Rana muscosa; assembly: GCA_029206835.1. Taxonomy (NCBI): domain Eukaryota; kingdom Metazoa; phylum Chordata; class Amphibia; order Anura; family Ranidae; genus Rana; species Rana muscosa. The sequence goes on along the minus strand of CM055122.1, from coordinate 262,105,608 downwards.
GGTTCAGAGTTCGGAGAGAGTTGAAGGATGTGGCCGCACCCAGGCACCTTCAGCTTGGGTGCTGGTGTTCCGGAGTTCCGGGCTCAGGTGCCCTTGACCTGGCCGGAGCGAGAGATGGAGTCCATCCCAGGCACCTTTAGCCTGGGGTGAGGTACTATGGCGGAGGCCTGGGGCTCAGTACCTTCGACTGAGCTCCGCAAGGGTGGAGGAATCCGAAGGGGGGCCCTAACTCCTTGGGTGCCTGTATCTGAGTTTGTGAGGACTTTTGTGCGGAACTTCTCTGAAGAGTCCAGCGCAGCATTGCTGGTGACAGAGAGGCCTCCTGTTTCTCCCTTGGACAGATCTCCTTCCCCTGACAGGGCCGTGCTAGCGAAGGTAATTCACATTCTACTCAATATAGTCAGTGGCAGTGACTACCCGCCACTGGTGATATCACAGTGGTTAGCAGGAGAAGGGAAGGGATTGTGCCTCGATCTATTCCCCATTACTACTCAGCAGAAGAAACTGTTTATTGTTTGGCAAGAAGAATAAAACTGAGTTGGACCTATTCACTGTGTGGAACTCTGGTTACTAGGAGCAAAAGAGGCAGGGACGAAGTACTGGACTTGACTCTAGGACACCTACACAAAACCCAATCTTCTGGCCTTCACCTCTTAGCTATGGAGGACATGGGCCATGCAGGGCCGGATTAACATAGGGGCTGATGGAGCTGCAGCTCCAGGCCCCCATCATAATGTAGGCCCAAACTCTCTCACCAGGGCCCGGCCGTCGCTGCTATATAATACATCCACATTGTCCAGGCAGCAGGCAGCTGCAGCCTGCATCTGCATTATTCATAGGCCCAATATTGAGTCAGTCTGCCGAACATCATTTAATCGCAGGCCGCGAGTAGCGGCTGTGAGCCGCGGCTATCATCCACAGCAGAGCCTCTTGCGGCGCAGGCAGTGCCAGTGCGCCGAGACTGAGCGTGCTCCTCCCCTTTCAGTACTCAACACAAACACTGTAGGCGGAGCTTGACGTCTCGGCGGCGTGACGTCATCATCCACTTAATCGTCCTATGAGGCTCGATTGCCTTGCGAAAGGAGTGCTGTGTGTGCGGTGCTATGAGAGCCAGGAGAAGGACAGTAAAAATTCAAGTAAGTAAGCCATGAGCGCTGGCCCACTGCTGGGGAGGTCACTGTCAGACAGATAGGTCTAATTGTGCAGAAGAAGTGTGTACTTGTACAGTACTGGCTGAAGCCTTAAGTGGTTAACTTTTTTTTTGGGGGGGGGCTATCTCAGTGCAGGCAGCCCATCAGTGCATCTTATCAGTGCCACATTTCAGTGAGTGCCCTCTATCAGTGCCCATAAATGCAGCTAGCCAGCGCCACCTATCAGTGCAGCTCAGTGCCACCTATCAGTGCTCATTAGTTCATCTCATCAGTGCCACCTATCAGTGCAGCTGAGTGCCACCTATCATTTCCCATTAGTCCAGCTCATCAGTGCCACCTTTCAGTGCCAGTACGGGGCAGAGTCCTGGAGGGAGTGGCAGGCTGCTGGTGGCAAGTGACACACTGTATCTGGGGCAGGCTGTGGGAGGCAAATGGCACACTGTATCCGGGGGCAAGTGGCACACTATCTGGTGGCAGGCTCTGAGTGGAAAGTGGCACACTATCTGGTGGCAGGCTTCTGGTGGCAAGTGGCACACTATAATGTGGCAAGTGGCACACTATATCTGGTAGCAAGGTGCTGGTGGCAAGTGGCACACAGTATCTGGTGGCAGGCTGCTGCGTGGCAAGTGGCAAACTGCATCTGGTGACAGGCTGTTGGTGGCAAGTGGCACAATGTATCTGGTGGCAGGCTGCTGGTGGCAAGGGGCACACTGCATCTGGTGGCAGGCCGCAGGTGGCAAGTGGCAAACTGTATTTGGTGGCAGGCTGTGGGTGGAAAGTGGCACACTGTATCTGGTGGCAGGCTGCTGGTGGCAAGTGGCAGTGTATTTGGTGGCAGGCTGCTGGTGGCAAGTGGCACACTGTATTTAGTGGCAGGCTGCTGGTGGCAAGTGGCACACTATCTGGTGGCAAGGTGCTGGTGGCAAGTGGCACAGTGTATCTGGTGGCAGGCTGTTGGTGGCAAGTGGCACAATGTATCTGGTGGCAGGCTGTGGGTGGCAAGTGGCACACTATCTGGTGGCAGGCTGTGGGTGGCACACTGTATCTGGTGGCAGGCTGTGGGTGGCAAGTGGCACACTGTATCTGGTGGCAGGCTGTGGGTGGCAAGTGGCACACTGTATCTGGTGGCAGGCTGCTGGTGGCAAGGGGCACACTGCATCTGGTGGCAGGCTGCTGGTGGCAAGTGGCAAACTGTATTTGGTGGCAGGCTGTGGGTGGCAAGTGGCACACTGTATCTTGTGGCAGGCTGCTGGTGGCAAGTGGCACACTGTATTTAGTGGCAGGCTGCTGGTGGCAAGTGGCACACTATACCTGGTGGCAAGGTACACAGTGTATCTGGTGGCAGGCTGTGGGTGGCAAGTGGCAAACTGCATCTGGTGACAGGCTGTTGGTGGCAAGTGGCACAATGTATCTGGTGGCAGGCTGCTGGTGGCAAGGGACACACTGCATCTGGTGGCAGGCCGCAGGTGGCAAGTGGCAAACTGTATTTGGTGGCAGGCTGTGGGTGGAAAGTGGCACACTGTATCTGGTGGCAGGCTGCTGGTGGCAAGTGGCAGTGTATTTGGTGGCAGGCTGCTGGTGGCAAGTGGCACACTGTATTTAGTGGCAGGCTGCTGGTGGCAAGTGGCACACTATATCTGGTGGCAAGGTGCTGGTGGCAAGTGGCACAGTGTATCTGGTGGCAGGCTGTTGGTGGCAAGTGGCACAATGTATCTGGTGGCAGGCTGTGGGTGGCAAGTGGCACACTGCATCTGGTGGCAGGCTGTGGGTGGCAAGTGGCACACTGTATCTGGTGGCAGGCTGTGGGTGGCAAGTGGCACACTGTATCTGGTGGCAGGCTGTGGGTGGCAAGTGGCACACTGTATCTTGTGGCAGGCTGCTGGTGGCAAGTGGCACACTGTATTTAGTGGCAGGCTGCTGGTGGCAAGTGGCACACTATACCTGGTGGCAAGGTGCACAGTGTATCTGGTGGCAGGCTGTGGGTGGCAAGTGGCACAATGTATCTGGTGGCAGGCTGTGGGTGGCAAGTGGCACACTGTATCTGGTGGCAGGCTGCTGGTGGCAAGGGGCACACTGCATCTGGTGGCAGGCTGCTGGTGGCAAGGGGCACACTGCATCTGGTGGCAGGCTGCTGGTGGCAGGGGCACACTGCATCTGGTGGCAGGCTGCTGGTGGCAAGGGGCACACTGCATCTGGTGGCAGGCTGCTGGTGGCAAGGGGCACACTGCATCTGGTGGCAGGCTGCTGGTGGCAAGGGGCACACTGCATCTGGTGGCAGGCTGCTGGTGGCAAGGGGCAAACTGTATTTGGTGGCAGGCTGTGGGTGGCAAGTGGCACACTGTATCTTGTGGCAAGGTGCTGGTGGCAAGTGGCACAGTGTATCTGGTGGCAGGCTGTGGGTGGCAAGTGGCACACTGCATCTGGTGGCAGGCTGCTGGTGGCAAGTGGCACACAGTATCTGGTGGCAGGCTGCTGCGTGGCAAGTGGCACACAGTATCTGGTGGCAGGCTGTGGGTGGCAAGTGGCACACTGTATCTGGTGGCAGGCTGCTGGTGGCAAGTGGCAAACTGTATTTGGTGGCAGGCTGCAGGTGGCAAGTGGCACACTGTATCTGGTGGCAGGCTGCTGGTGGCAAGTGGCAAACTGTATTTGGTGGCAGGCTGCTGGTGGCAAGTGGCACAGTGTATCTGGTGGCAGGCTGCTGGTGGCAAGTGGCACACTGTATTTAGTGGCAGGCTGCTGGTGGCAAGTGGCACACTATATGGTGGCAAGGGGCACACTGTATCTCGTGTCAAGCTGCTGGTGGCAAGTGGCACACTGTATCTGGTGGCAGGCTGTGGGTGGCAAGTGGCACATTGCATCTGGTGGCAAGTGGCACACTGTATCTGGTGGCAAAGGGCCTCATTGTATCTGGTGGCAGGCTGCTGGTGTCAAGTGGCACACTATATGGTGGCAAGTGGCACACGGTACCTGGTGACAGGCTGCTGGTGGCAAGTGGCACACTGTATCTGGTGGCAAGCTGCTGGTGGCAAGTGACATGCTGCATCTGGTGGCAGGCAGCTGTGGAAAGTGATACACTACATCTGGTGGCAGGCTATGGGTGGCAAGGTAACAAGCTGCATCTGGTGGCAAGTGACAAGCTGATTCGGCATTATGGTGAGTTGAACTATTTCACTATATATTACAATGTAGTAATAGAAATAATGGAATTTGATCATCCTGACACCATATCAAGCATGGGGTCAAGATGATTTTAAGTGCCAACACCAGCCATTTGCCTGACAAATCACCCCCACTGCCGATTTCCCCATCAGCCCCCGAGACTACACCCCCCACCTTCATCTTTTTTTGTGAAGGGGGGGTGTCCCTGAATGGCAGTTTGGAAATGTGGGCTCCCTATGTTGCTGCTGGTGAGAGACTGCATAGCAGGTGGTGTTGCTGCTGCACGGCTGGTATTACTGGTGAGAGTATATTTAATTTGTTTTAGCGAAAAATTGTTTGCATTTTCATTTTGTTTCCATAAAAAGGCCCGCCAAAATCCTCAGCACCAGGCCCATGATGCTCTTAATCTGGCCCTGGGGCCATGGTGTATCTCATCCCTCCCCCCAGCACTGAGACCCCTAGACGAAGAACGACAAGCCGAGTATGAGAAGGGGAGAGAGGGGTGAGGCCGCTACATACTAAATACACTGACTGCAGCTAACTGACTCGCCTGCCTGCCTGCTCTATCTAACTTAAATGAAATGACACTGACACTGTCTCTATCTCTCTCTATCTCTCAGCACGCCGGAACACACTACACAAGGCCGACTTCCAGGCGGCCTTATATAGTGTGGGGCGAGTACTAAATCTCCTGAGGCATAATTGGCCAAAACCACCCTGCCTTTGGCCAATTATGGCTCTCCGTTCTTACCGCGCTGTGATTGGCCAAAACATGCGGGTCATAGTGCATGCTTGGCCAATCATCAGCCAGCAATGCACTGCGATGCCGCAGTGAATTATGGGCCCTGACGCGCCACTCGAATTTGGAGCGAACGGCCCATAATGTTCGTAATTCGACGAACGGTCGAACGGCCGATGTTCGAGTCGAACTTATGTTTGTCTCAAACTCGAAGCTCATCCCTACTGTCCACAAGGTTTAGGAGTTTTTTTTATGGGAATGTTTGACCATTCTTCCAGAAGCACATTTGTGAGGTCAAGCATTCCGCCCAATGGTCTTAAAGGGGAAATTTTTTGTTTTTTGAAAGAGAAAAATACATTTATTTATTTATTTTATTGCATTTAGGTGTAAATGTGAGATTTGAGGTCTTTTTGACCCCAGATCTCACATTTAAGAGGTCCTTTCATGCTTTTTTTCTATTACAAGGGTGTGTACATTCCTTGTGTAGCGGGGGTTTAAATTTAGGGGGATACACCTGGGTAATAATATGACCCAGGTGTGTATAAATCATAAGAGGATTTAGACCATTTAAATCGTGGAGGACTTGGTGGTGTACTATTCTCCTTGGCCTGTGGGTGGCGGTGTTCCCACGGGTCAGGGTAGAATCACTGCCGCAGTGCTGTCCTTTTTGTCCCGTTCCGGCGGTGGTACAGCGGGGGCGGAGAACTTGCTGTGGCGTCACGGGAGGGGATAAAGGGGAGAGACGCCCTCGCCACGAGGTCTTGTGGAGCGCGCGCCCAGGCACCTTAGGCCTGGGTGCGGGCGGTCCGGAGTTCCAGCCCAGGCGCCCTAGGCCTGGTCGGAGCGGAGTTGGCATCCATCCCAGGCACCTTAAGCCTGGGGTGAGGTACTACAACGGAGGCCTGGGGCCCAGTGACTTTGACTGGGCTCCACTAGGGTGGATGAGTCAGAGGGACCCTGAGGTGGATGGGGCCCATGTCTGAGGTGAGGAGGCCGGAGAGGTTACCCGTCTGAAGAGTCCGGAGCAGCATCAACCCGGTGACGGAGGGGCCTCTGGTAACTCCCTTGGAGGGACATCTTCCCCCTGACAGGGGCCACAACGCAGCGAAGGTACTCCAATTCATATTCTTCAGAGTCGCTGGTAGAGATTCACAAGTTTCAGGTTTCTCTCTCTAACCAATGGCTATAGCAACCGCTGGTGAAACCACAGTGGTTTAGTTTATTGTTAGGACAGTGCCTCGACCTGCTCACCCCACCGTATTGAACTGTTTATGGGTCTGAACCTATCGGCTGACAAAGAACTGTTTTAATTGTGTGCTACAATAAAACAAGTGTTGGATCCTTATCGGTGTGTGGAACTCTGGTTAATGGGAGTGAAGGTGAGTGTCAGCACAGCAAGACTTGGTTTTTAATAGAAACACACAGGCCCGAGAAGAATAACTGGTACTGGCTTTCACCTCACCTGCTGCAATGGGGAGGACATGGGCCGTAGCGCATCTCACCCTCACAGACAAGATACCCCTAGAAGAGAGCTAACGGAAAACCGATTCACAAGAGGAGGGAGTGAGGCCGCTACACTTGTAATAGGAATAAAAGTGACCCAATTTATTTTTATTTTTTTAAAAGGACAGTATAAAAAAAAAAAAAAGTAAAATAAATAAGAAAAAAAAAATTAAAGTACCCCCTCCCGCCGAGCTCGCGCACAGAAGCGAACGCATACGCAAGTCGCGTTCGCATATGAAAACGGTGTTCAAACCACACATGTGAGGTAACGCCACAATCATTAGAGTGAGAGCAATAATTCCAGCACTAGACCTCCTTTGTAACTCAAAATTGGTAACCTGTACAAATTTTTAAACGTTGCCTATGGAGATTTTTAAGGGTCAAAGTTTGTCGCTATTCCACGAGCGGGCACAATTTTGAAGCGTGACATGTTGGATATCAATTTACTCGGCTTAACATCATCTTTCACAATGTAAAAAAATTGGGCTTACTTTTGTAGCGATACCTCCAACTAAGGAGGCCGCAGAATTAGATTTGGGCCCTGAGTGCAGCTCCGCCAACCCCCGGCAATAGGCTCTACCCCCTTCTGGCACAGCTAGTACTAACAATCAATGATATGTCCTATGCAATAGAATAACTAAGCAAGGGCACAGTAATGAATTGTAATAGGTAAAGTGTTTTACTCATTAGTTCTCAATATGGATAAAGGGGTAACAGTAATCACAGTTCCAGATAATCACTCCTAAGGGCAGCGTCCTGCCACTCTAACACACTATATAGTAACACACGCTACAGGTGCGCCATACGGGCGACCGTTAACTAAGGGCCCTATGGCGCAGTAATCAAACACACTAGAATCCCCACCAGGCCTGGTTCTAATATTTAACTTAGTCCTTCTTTCTTCACCGGCAGGTCTGTAATGGTGGTGCACTTTAAACAGAGTATAACTTTGTAATCCAAGGGGTATGAAAATAACTTGTAGGCCACGGCAGTCTATAGGCCTATATACAGCAACAGTATCTTAGCTGGGCTTACGCCCTCTCACCCGCCGGACTATGGATCCAGTCCGGGAAACTTCCACCGGTCGTGTCACACACACTCGATCTCTCCAACGATCGGGCCCCCGATCCGACAAGGCTGTAGCTCACAAAGTCAGATGCCACCCAGGCTCGCAGAGGGGAGAGTGGAAGGCTCTTTGGTGCAGAGCAAGGCCTCAGGCTTCAGGCCTTGCACTCCGACACATCCGCACAGGAGGATCCGTCTGTGAAGTCTCGTGTCCTCAAAGAGGCCGAGCCCGGCCTCGCCTCCTTCTTTTATAACCCCTCCCATGAGTCTCTGCGGTGGAACATCACAAGAATGGGGTTATGGGTAATGTAGTTTCTTCCCAATATAGGGGAATACCCCGCTACACACTCCCCCCACCTAAACTCTTTGGTCCCCAAAGATAAATTTTAGCAACAACTATATACAACATTGGACAATTCTGAAAACGATGTTGGGATAGGGGATTCCCACCATAACTGAGGGGTTGAATTCCCTTGCCCACAGGTCACATTATCATGGGTGGCCTGCCTAACTGTGCCAGAGAGTGAGCTGGGGTTGCCCTCCACCAAATGGACAGTGGAGGGATCCGGAATCTCAGCATTTCTCCTAGCAGTGACCACGGAGTCTTCCGAACTGTTCCCCATCTGGGGGTAGGTCAGCTTCTTAGGAGGTCGAATGACTCTTCAAGCTCTTTGCTCTCCTGGAATCTCTGGCTCTGGCGCCACAGGCTCCTCTTCCTCGGAGCAACTATCATGGGCATCTTCCCAGTAATCTGCTGAAGGACTGAAAGGGATGAATTCTGTAGCCTCTGGGTTCAGTTTTTAATCTGTGGTATCTTGGGTGACTGGAAGATCTATGATAGAAGTTCCTGGAGTTGGGGAAGACCACAGCCAATCAAGCTCTCCTTCTTCATCTCCACTAAGTGGGGAGGCTTCTCCATTTCCAGCTCGGGAGGTCTGTGACCGAGTGTGCGGCCTAGGAGTATCCAAGATAGAGGCCGGTGCAGGGGAGTCTCCCACGGAAGGTATTCTAACTGCCTCCGCAAGTGGGAGCAGGTGGTTTCGATGCCATGTCTTCAGTGGGCCTACCTTTCCCTCTGGCTTCACTTTGTAGACAGGTAGACCCGGCAACTTCCTGCAGATGACATAGGGTTCAGATCTCCATCTGTCTGCAAGTTTGTGCTTTCCGGGGACTCCCAGATTGCGCAACAGTACTCGATCCCCGGGCTGTAGGTCTTGTACCCGGACCTTCAAGTCGTAATTTCTTTTATTCCGAGCTCCCCTTTGTTCTGAGGCCGCTTGAGCTTGTTCATATGCTACTTTCAGGCTGTGTCTGAGCCTGTCCACATATCCTTTGTGGGAGGTGACTGAGGAATGGTCCAGTGAGGTGCCAAAAGCCAGGTCCACCGGTAGTCTCGCTTCTCTCCCAAACATGAGTCGATATGGGGAATAGCCTGTAGCATCACTGATGGTGCAGTTGTAAGCATGTACTATGGCTGCTATGTGTTTGCTCCAATGTTGCTTTTTCTCGTTTTCCAGAGTCCCCAACATGTTGAGCAAGGTTCGGTTGAACCTTTCCAGCTGAGCATCTCCCTGAGGATGGTAAGGTGTAGTTCGAGTCTTCTTAATTCCCAACGAATCCAAGAGCTTCCGGATCAGCTTACTCTCGAAGTCCCTCCCTTGGTCTGAATGGAGTCTCTGTGGCAGCCCATAATGGACAAAATACTTCTCCATAAGTACCTTGGCCACGGTGGAGGCCTTCTGATCTTTGGTGGGGAAGGCCTGGGCATACCGGGTGAAATGGTCGGTTATCACCAGAACATTTCCTAGTCCACTCAGGTCGGGTTCGAGGCAGAGAAAATCAATGCACACCAGGTCCATGGGCCCTTGGCTCTGTAGATGGCCCATTGGGGCAGCTTGATGGGGCAAAGTCTTCCTCTGGATGCATCGCGCACATGAGTGGCAGTACTCCTCTACCTCTGCCCTCATGCAGGGCCAATAGAACCGACTTCTGACAAGTTGAAAGGTCCTTTCAGCCCCTAGGTGGCCATGATTGTCATGCAAGGCCATCAGAACAGTCTCCCGATGTTTCTCTGGGAGGAACATCTGCCACTTATCTTCTGAGTCATCAGAGGGGCCCCTTCGGTAGACCACTCCCTGATGTAACTGCAACCTATCCCACTCCTTCCTCAGTAGGCGAGCTTCTTTTGAAGGTTGACGCATGAGTATGTTTGGATCCTGATTTTTCAAGGCCTCCAGGACCAATCTCCCCATGGGGTCTTCCAATTGGTCACACCTCAATTCCTTCTTGGACAGTCTTGGTAGGTTGTCCTCTTCCAATTGAGCTACTCCACAGTAGTGTTTGGGGACTCCCACCGTGGTAACTCCTATTTCCTCTGCTCTGGAGCATCCTCGGGCTTGGAATGCAGCTCCTTGACAAAGGGCCTGCACCCCGTCCGGTGCCACTTGGGTCCAATCTTCTATTTCAATAGTCGGGGAATGAGATCTTCTGGACAGGGCGTCTGCGTCTCGATTCCCCACTCCTGGTCTATACTTAAGGCTGAAGTTGAATCCAGACAGTGCGGCCAGCCACCTGTGTCCAGTGGCATCCAGCTTGGCCGTGGTGAACAGGTAGGTAAGGGGGTTGTTGTCGGTCTTCACAGTGAACTCTGCTCCATACAGGTAGTCTTTGAGCTTGTCTACTACCGCCCACTTGAGGGCCAGGAACTCCAGCTTGTGAGTGGGGTAGTTCTTCTCAGAGGGGGTCAGGCTCCTACTCACATAGGCAACAGGCCGCAATTGCCCCTCATGTTCTTGGTAAAGTACTCCTCCCAGACCGTCATGTCTAGCATCCACGTGCAGTTCATAGGGTTTGGTTGGGTCTGCATAGGCCAAGACTGGTGCAGTGGTCAGGCTCCTCTTCAATTCCTGGAAAGCCTCTTCACACTTCTGATTCCACTGATCTCTGATGGACTCTCCTGGCCTCCTGGGCCCCGATCCATCCTCCTCTCCTTCAGTCTTGAGCAACTCATTCAATGGTCTAGCAATTCGGGCAAATCCCTCCACAAACCTCCTGTAGTAGGAGCAGAAGCCCAAGAAGGATCTGAGTTCTGTTACTGTGGTGGGCTGTGGCCAGGAGGTAACTGCCTCCAATTTCTCAGGGTCTGTGGCCACCCCTTCTTCAGATACTATGTGCCCCAGATAGTTCACAGAAGACTGGTAGAACCGACACTTCTCAGGCAAAAGCTTAAGTCCTTCCTCACTGAGTCTTCTCAACACTTTCTCCAGCCTCTCTTCATGTTCCTCCAAGGTTCTCCCAAAGACAATGACATCGTCTAGGTATACAAGGACTTCGATCAAGTTCATGTCCCCTACTGTCTTCTCCATGAGGCGTTGGAAAGTAGCTGGGGCTCCAGACAGACCTTGGGGCATCCGGTCGAATTCAAAGAACCCCACTGGGGTTATGAAAGCTGTCTTCTCCTTGTCTGCTGGGTGCATCGGAATCTGATAGTACCCACTCTTGAGATCCATAACGCTGAACCATTTGGCTCCAGACAAGCTCTGTAGGGCATCCTCTATCCTCGGAGTGGTGTATTGGTCAGGTATGGTTCTCCTGTTGAGAGTCCTGTAGTCTATACAGAGCCTCAATGATCCATTCTTCTTTCGGACCACCACTATGGGAGAGGCATAGGGGCTTCTGGACTCCCGTATCACACCAGTCCTCTTGAGTTCTGCAAGTTGTTCCCTCAGATCCTCCAGATCTGCTAGCGGGACCCGCCTGACCCTCTCTCGGAAGGGCTTATCTTCCTGGAGGCGGATCCGATGGGTGGCACTCCTTGCACACCCCACATCAAACTCATCCTTAGAGAAGATCTTCTCCCATCTATTCAACTGGGCCTTGGCTCTCTCTTTCCAAGCCCTGGACAGATTCGGGTTTTCCATGGTCAGCTTCTCCCAAACATCCCCTTCTTCACCTGTCCTCTTCACTTCTGACAGGGTAACAGGGGCCGCCGGGCTCACCTGGCCTAGCAACATTCTGGCTGGGATGTCCATGGGGTCTTTGGTAGTATTCCTAACACTCACTGGAACTCTATAATGGGCCTTCTTCAGGACCTTCAGCGGAATCACTTCCGGTATCACCTCCAGGCCTGAGGACTCACCCCTTGGGTCTGACTCCAGCATGACAAAGGGACCAGGCTGCTCCCAAGTAAGCTTCACAGTGGCCCTGAGACAGGTTACTTCACCGGGCTGCAACACTACCCCTTCTCTTCCAAGTCTCCACACCTTCCCTATCTCCTCTCCAGGGGTCTCCCGCTCTTGGACCAGCCGTTGGTAGGCTGTCTTCAGCATGGGATGGATCTTGGTGGCTGCTTGTCTTTCTTCTGTCACGAGAGGGGTCAGGAGTCTTCGGACCAGGTCCGTGTTTGTCCCTATTATAAGGGAATTCTTGTTGGCTCCAGGCGGCCTAGGACACACAACTGCCAGGGTGTCAAACACTTCGGCCTTCCCAGCCACGGATGGGTCAAAGGTCATTTGGATGGGAAGGTAGCCGTCGTAAGGGAAACTCTGGGTTCCAATTCCCCATATTTCCAGCTCCTCTATCTTCTGGATAGGCAGATGACTCAGGTGCCTGTCGTAGAAGTCCCGGTATAGTAGGGTCACTTGTGCCCCGGTATCCAGGAGGCCCCTGGTGTAGACTCCCTCCACCTGAATGGGCACTATAGGGGATGGGCCTACCAGCTTCTCTGGATATGGTCCGGCAGGAGCCGCCTTCTTCAGACCTTTTCCCTTTGGACTCTCTCTTGTCCTATTCCCTTTGGACTTGAACCTTTCTTGAGCCTGGTATGCACTGACTTCCCTCCTTTTAATGGGTGTAGGAACCCGCTGAGGCGTACTATTATTTTTCTTGGGTGGGCACCCCCTTTGGGGGGTGCCGTGCCTCTCCTGAGGGGTCTCCCCCCCTTCTTCTTGGAGTATAGCTTTGTTGAGGGGTATTGCGTTTCCCCTTTGGTGTTCTATCTCTCTTTTTGTTTTTCTTCGCATTCAGCTTGGAGTTTACTGAAGATGGTGGGCACCCGGTTGACTCCTTCACCGGGGCCCTCTGGAGTTTCCCGCCGGCTTGCGGTTGTCTGGTCTCTTCTTCTTCGGACTAGAACATGTGGCTGCAATGTGGCCAACTCCCCCACAGTTGAAGCAGACTATATCTCCCCATTCTTGTAAAGGTTTGGGTGCTGAGGCAATCGGGAACAATTCCTTCCTTGGACTTTCCTTCTTCTTGGGACACTCTGTGTCTTTTGCTATCAGAGAGGTCAATATCTCTAACACCTTGGACATCTGAGTTTTTAGGGTGTCTATCTCCGCCTCTCTTTCAAGGGTCATTACTGGATTGACCAGCACCTGTGCGGGTACAACAATTGTCTTATCCTTCTGCTGGTCCTGTTGCAGCGCCTCCTCATCTCTGATAATTTTTATTAAATCAGCATAAGTCAGCAACATTCCTCCTCCCAAGGTTTTCAGGTGCAGCCAGACTGGATCGGAGCGTAGCGCTCCCTTTAAGACTTGCTTCATTCTTGCCGCATCGGCATCTTGGGGCTTCATCCCTTTCTTTAACACAATCTTGCACAGCAGCCTGTTTAGCCTTCTGACATACTCGGAAAGTTTCTCCTCCGGTTTTTGGAAAGTGTGTTCAAACTGGTAGACCGTCTCTGTCACCTTGTCTAATTGACCAAACTCTTCCTGCAGCATAGCTAGACAATCCTGCGCCGTGCACCCTGCATTCCCAAACCGGAAACTTTTCACTGCTTCTGCTGCTGCACCTTTAAGGCTTTCTAACACTCGCTGCCTCTTCTGTGCCTCCGGCACCTCCCATGCCTCCACTGCCTGTAATGCCTGTTCCACCCAAGTATCAAAATCTTCTTCCCCTGCCGGGACAGGGAGCTTCCCTGAGAATATTTTTAGTCTCCGGTAGCTAGTTTTCACATGCACCGTACTTGTCTTCTGACATTTGGCTAGCAAATCCCCTATTGCATTTATCAGTTCTGGTGATATAGCAGTGGCCGATGCAGGTGCCACCGGAGGTGTCGCCCTGTCTTCTCTTTCAGGTGTAGTTCGGGCTGCCACCTGTGGCGATCCCGTAGGGGATGGTTCCCTTTCTACAGTTATTGCGTGCGCCAGCCTAAATGTTCTGTTGTCTGGCGTCCGCAGACACTTGTGCTTACAGGCCTCTGGCATCCCGTCCCAATATTCCACTAATGCGTATTGATATGAGATGTTTGGGTCTGTCTTCATGTCTATCACCCACGGTGTGTGATCTGGGGACACTGAACTCATCAGTTCCTCTACCGTCTCACTTGACCATTTCTCCCCAGGGAGGCTAATGGCTATCGACTGTTTTGGCTCTGTATTAGCGGCTTTGCACCACTCTTCTACCGCTCTTGGATCCATGGGGTCCATGCCGGCACTTCTGGCGTTCGCTTGCTGCATCAGGATCCCGGACGAGAACCCCCACGTGTAGCGATACCTCCAACTAAGGAGGCCGCAGAATTAGATTTGGGCCCTGAGTGCAGCTCTGCCAACCCCCGGCAATAGGCTCTACCCCCTTCTGGCACAGCTAGTACTAACAATCAATGATATGTCCTATGCAATAGAATAACTAAGCAAGGACACAGTAATGAATTGTAATAGGTAAAGTGTTTTACTCATTAGTTCTCAATATGGATAAAGGGGTAACAGTAATCACAGTTCCAGATAATCACTCCTAAGGGCAGCGTCCTGCCACTCTAACACACTATATAGTAACACACGCTACAGGTGCGCCATACGGGCGACCGTTAACTAAGGGCCCTATGGCGCAGTAATCAAACACACTAGAATCCCCACCAGGCCTGGTTCTAATATTTAACTTAGTCCTTCTTTCTTCACCGGCAGGTCTGTAATGGTGGTGCACTTTAAACAGAGTATAACTTTGTAATCCAAGGGGTATGAAAATAACTTGTAGGCCACGGCAGTCTATAGGCCTATATACAGCAACAGTATCTTAGCTGGGCTTATGCCCTCTCACCCGCCGGACTACGGATCCAGTCCGGGAAACTTCCACCGGTCGTGTCACACACACTCGATCTCTCCAACGATCGGGCCCCCGACCTGACAAGGCTGTAGCTCACAAAGTCAGATGCCACCCAGGCTCGCAGAGGGGAGGGTGGAAGGCTCTTTGGTGCAGAGCAAGGCCTCAGGCTTCAGGCCTTGCACTCCGACACATCCGCACAGGAGGATCCGTCTGTGAAGTCTCGTGTCCCCAAAGAGGCCGAGCCCGGCCTCGCCTCCTCCTTTTATAACCCCTCCCATGAGTCTCTGCGGTGGAACATCACAAGAATGGGGTTATGGGTAATGTAGTTTCTTCCCAATATAGGGGAATACCCCGCTACACTTTATAAAGTTTGGGGGTTCTAAGTAATTTTCTAGCAAAAAATAAAAAATGTTTAACTTGTAAACACCAAATCTCAGAAAGAGGCTCGGTCCTTAAGTAGTTAAAGCCCAGGCGATGTACGAAGAGGGATTTTTTTGGTTATCTGGAGCTACAGGCTGATTCTAGAGAGTGCCCAGGTAAGATGATGGGATTGTAGTGCACTCTGGCTCCCCAGGACAGTATTGTTAATGTACAGAGCTACAGCAGCGAATTATACCTAAGTAACCTAACATGTTTGGCATTATAGTTTGAGTGGCCTCTCTGACCATGACATTAGACCCCACATTGAATCCAGATGCCTCAGCTGCTTAATTGCTGAAGTCCAGTGTAAGCATTATTACAAAAGAAGATACAGCTGGCTGCTATGTAATGATCACAGCAATCAATTTCATGTCTGAATATCACACAGTGCTGCCGTTGGGTGATTTGTCATCCATTATTCTCGTTGCTTTTTAAGGTGGTAGGAAATGTTGTTTACCTGTGCTGTACGAAGTCTCCTCAGTGTACACAGAAAACACATTATAGAAGGTACTCAGCTTAGTCACTGTCTATTTCCTATTGAAGCCTTGATGCTGATTGTAATGAGAAAAGCAAAACAGCAAGGCCGGGGAAGGAAGCAGAGGCGAGTTCGCTGTGCCTGGGAATAAAAACATAACCTCTTTATTCCAGAATGAATTATTCAAAATATTCACGCCGCAAATCGCACATTTCTGGACGAAGGAGGGAAATCCCTACTGTTTATTGAAATTGCTGCGGCCTCTTCTGCTCATCCGTATTTAAATTCTCAGCCGGTGTTTGGGGGTGATGATTTCTGTTTTGTTTTCACACTGCGATGAGTTGTTCTCTGACTAAATGTGTACGATGACAAATTGTTTTAGAATAATAGCTGGTGATGCCTGAATTACTGTTTGCTTCTGTTGTTTACCAGCGCGCCGGAGATGGAAGTAACCCTTAAAGTAAACCTGTGCTGTGGGTAAAGCACCTGCAGACACCTTTAGAGTATAGGAACATTTTCATTTAGTTGTTACCTCCAAGTCTGCTGTTAGAAATCACGGGGGCCCCATACAGCCTACCTGACAGGACCCCTCCTTCCGGTCGAAAGTAACTGAGGACATAGATTTATCAGTCCCTTTCTCTGTAGCCTCAGCTGCGCAGATAAATGAATAGGAAGCACCCTGAAGCTTCCTGCTCTTTCACAAACTGAAGCATAGTAAACACAATTTGCTTTAGTGATGAATGGACACAGGACTGATTGGTACTGACCACTTACTGTGTTCATTCGGGAAAAGAAGGGGCCAGTAAACAACATGTAGCGGGTGGTTACATTTAGGGGGAAGCATCTGAGTGGTAACTAGGCTCAGATGCACTAATTGTTAGGTTTCATGGACCATTTCTATCCCCGGGAGATGGTACTGGTGTGTAGTTCCCTGGGGCCTATAGGTGGCGCTGTTGCCAAGGGCCCGGGTTGAACCGCAGTACAAGGTTGTGCCTTTTTTTGTCCCCTCTTGGCAGCAGTACGGCGGGGTGGGGAACCTGCTGTGCCTGTCGGGAGAGGATATAAAAGGGGGCGGCCATCTTCCAGCGGGGTCGTCGGTTCCGCGCTCAGGCACCTTAGGCCTGGGTGCGTGTGTGTCGCCTCCGGGTGCCCTAGGCCCGGATACCTGGTCGGGTTGTCTCTGGGTGCCCTAGGCCCAGAGACGGAGCTGCTGTTCCATCTCAGACACCTTCAGTCTGGGGTGAGGTACTTTGGAGAAAGGCCCGGAGCCCAGCAGCCTTCGGCTGGGATCCGCCGGGGACCGAGACTCCCAGGGATCTGCCTTGCGAGGGGACCCGTATCCAGGACGAGGAGGCCAGGGAGGTGACCCTTTCTGAAGACCCAGCGCAGAGTCGTGGTGACAGATGGGGCCTCTGGTAACTCTCCGGATGGATGTTCTTGTCCTATAAAGGGCCAGTTTACTAACGGAAGGAAGTGCGTGTTCTTTATGTCACTGTGGCAGTGAAACTACGCACCCAAGGTCAGTGGCGGTGGCTTTCATCTTTTTTTCACAAGGTCAGTGGCAGTGACCAACTTCATGGTCTGTGGCAGAGACCGTGCGCCAAGCCTGCTCGTGATAATCGGAACAGGAGAAAACCCAAATTCAAGTTTGTGCCTGGACCTCCTCCCACCTTATCTGACCTGTGTCTTGTCCCAACCTGTCTGCTCTCATAGAGACTGTTTATTGTGCTAAAAAGAATAAATAAGAGTTGGACCTTTCAGTTGGTGTGGACAGTTGCTTACTGGGGAGAACTAAAGGCTTGTTTCTGACTACCGCAGAAACAAGGTCAGCACTGGAGGTTTTTAAACACTGGCTTCAAGCAGGCCCGAGAAACTAACACCACTCAACCTCCCTATTCAGGAGGGTACGGGCTTGTGGGGCGGTGTGCCTCATTCTTTTCCTGCGGAGGAGCCAAACAGAAGAAAAGCAGGTAAAGTCTGGGGTTGATGCGCTACAAACATATTTACCAGCCCCTTTCCCCACTCTCCATCCTGAAACATGTGTGTTTACAGGAGCATCCGGCAGGAGAGGAGAGGAGAGGAGGGAAGCCGGAGGCACTGCGGTAAAAAGGGGCACACAGGGAGGCTCGGACAGCAAATGGAAGGGGCGCATGTGCTGGAACCAATCCCTCTGCAGTGCAGCTGGAGGGAGAAAAAGGAGGAGAAGCTGGCACCGTTGGAGGGGAAGACAGAAGAGGATCGGTGTCTGCAATAAGACAGCACAGCCAGCCCTCCCTCAGCAGGTGCCCGGGCCCCCCATTACTACTGATGGGGCCCAGTACAGGTGGACTGGCTGTACTGCCTTGGCCACCTCTGATTATACATACCTTACCTATTGTGTAGGGCTGAAACAACTAATCAACATAATCAATTATTATCGTTTATAAAAATAGTTGTTAACTTTTAGTTGGTCAGCCGACAAGTTGGCCTGAATACAGAATGCATTATTTATTGACATATCAGGAAACACAGTGCAGCACACATACAGCTCAGTAAACTGTCCATACATGTCAAAAAGTGCCTGAGAACTTGCGAATGTGAATATGTGAGAAGCATTGCCTCCTGGGACATATAGTCCTGGGAAGGAGACGGAAGTAAGTGATTTTAAAGGCAGACATTTTTTTACCTTGCTATAGGGGCACTCTATACTATACTTTGTGGCTTGCTATGGGGCCACTCTAAAGGCAGTCGAAGCCAGAAGCCCCAGCGGGGGACCCCAGAAGAAGATCGGGGCTGCTCCATGCAAAACCATTGCACAGAGCAGGTAAGTATAACATGCTTTAAAAAAAAATCCCATGTTTACAATCACTTTAAGGTCTCTGTGCAGGGAAGATCAGCATCTGAACCTGAGAAGCTGGAGGTTAATATATGTATATATTAACTAAATTATACAGTACATCACACTTTGAGGTTTTTATCCCATTAATCAATTAATTGAACTAATAATTGGCCAACTAATCAATTATGAAAATAATCGTTAGTTGCAGCCCTACTATTGTGCTCTCAGCTACCCTGTTTGCCTGCAAGAGTGAATAGAATAGGCCCTCTATAAACTCCACGTCAGTCTGTTTTGAGTTTTTATACACAGATCAGCCCTAACATTATGACCACCCAGGATAATATTATGACCATCCACCTAATACTGATTTAGCACACAGACCTTTTTCTCAACTGGCTCACTTGTAAGATAAGGCACACCGTGCTATATGCCCGTACCCTCCTATTTGAAGTGGTTGAGCGGTGTTCACAATTGTTGGGTTCCGCAGCGAGTTACATCCTCTAGGCTGGTTCCTTCCCCTAGAGTGTAGGGAAAAGTCTGTTGTTTGTGTATCAATAAGGCCAATGTCCAGACAAGGTTAAACCTCAATGACTGAAGGTTTATTTTCTTTATGCTTGAAACCAGACAGGAAAGTTGAAGGTTAAGAATAGAATAACAGGGAGGTTGGTTCAGGCACTTAATATCACCACTCAATCCCAAGTGGACTCTGCTCACCCGGATAATTCCCTCTCACGGTCCTAGCAGCCGGAGTGATACACAAACTTTACTTTACTGTCCTAGGGATACGATCAGAACCCACTTGCCAAGTTCCAAACTTCCCAGCACTTGTAGCATAAGGTCCTAGGTGCCAGTTGAAGCACGCTACAATGCCTGTGGCGGACTTGTGGAATCCCTCTGTAGGTGACCAGGCCTCATCCGAGGTGGTGACTTCCTTCACCGGTAACCCTGGCTCCCTCTCCAGAACGGGTCACCCTTGAGTGCCCTGGAATTCCTCTGTAGGTGGTAGGCCAGCCAAAGGTGCTGGGCCTACATGAAGAGTTGCAGCCCCAGGCTAAAGGTGCCTGAGACTGATCCTCCCCTGCGCACTCCCATGGCTTGGAGGGCCACGAGACGCAGGCGGTACTGCTCCTCAGTACCCCTTCTTCTTCCTCTCCTTGACATGGCGTCTGCCCCTTATATATCCTCTCCCAGCATGCACAGCGGGCCGACCATGCCCCCCGTACAGCTGCCTGGAAAGGACATCCAAAGATACAGTAATGTCACTAGCAGTTCAACCCTGACCTGTTATGGCAGCGCCACCCACAGGCCACAGGGAACTGTACACCAGCAACACCACTTAGCAAAAGCAGAAAAACAAAACCTAACAATTAAAGCGATCTGGGTCTGGCTACTAACCCAGATCAACCCCCAAATTTAGGTACCTAGCTCCCCTAAAAGTAAATGGGCGCTACACTGAGAAGGTCCCCCTTTTGCCGCCAAAACAGCCCCATCGAGTTATGGACTCCACTTGATAAAGCATCACGCTGCCTCTGCCAGCTTGCCTTCTTCCCATAGTGCATCCCAGTGCCATCTCTTCCCCAAGTAACTGATGCACACGCACCCAGCCATCCACTAGATGTAAAAGAAAACAAGTAATTAGGCCAGGCCACCCTTTTCCATTGCTTCGTGGTCCAGTTCTGATGCTCACGTGCCCATTGTAAGCACTTTTGGCAGTGGACATAGGGCAGAATGGGCACTCTGACTGGTCTGCGGCTACAGCCCCATATACAACAAGCTGCGATGCATTGTGTGATCTGACACCCCTATATCAGAACAAGAATTAACTGCAATTTGAGCTACTGTAGCTCTTTTATTGGTTTTGACTATACAGGCTAGTCTTTGCTCCCCATGTGCATCATTGAGCCTTGGCGCCCATGAACCTATTGCCGGTTAGCCGGTATTCCCTCATTGGTAGGTCCTGACCACTGCAAACCTGTAACATTCCATAAAAGCTGCACTGTTTCCTCCTCTGCAGAACAGGGGCTCCTCCCCCTGCCAACGGATTGGTGCAGATACGTTCTGGAAACTTTAGCGCCTGCCCATTTGCTTCGGCGGTGCGCCAAATCTGTAATGGAGTCTGTTTTAACCCTCGCAGTGCTGGCGGAAAGTGTCAAAAGACCAGGCTGATACACTCCCATGGGCAATGAGACTTGTTGGTTCATCCCCACGTTGCTAAAATGCATAACACAGTCTATAAGAAGTAGAGGTGCTACTTGCCACTTTCCCACGGAGCCAGATGAAATCCCGATAAAGCTGTAGCCGGTTGCTATGGGCGACTGCTGCGAAGATAACGCCTTTGCCCCATGTTGGGCGCCAAATGTAGCAATGTCCCAGGTCCCCTTTGGTCTAATGAGAACCTCCAGAGTTAGGGATAGCTGACATCCCTCTGTGTATAGTGGGTTACAAGGCATGATGTGTGTAATGCAAGGTAGATTCATGGGCGCCAGACACTTCTTGAATGCAAAGAGATGTATTGTCTCTTAAAGCGGAAGTAAACCCATCCATAAAATAGTTTCATTTCCGGCACGTGCCAGAAATGTAACACTACTATTGGTTGTTCTCTCAACTAAAGTGTGTCTAAACTGATCACATGTGCAGCAGCATGGCAGTTGAAGATTAACCTCCCTGGCGGTATGATTATGTCAGATTTTTGATGCTCAAAGTGGTACAATGTTTTGCATGGAAATTTGACGTTTTATATTGTAGGCCTGTAATTCTTAGAAATAACACATTTAAACCTGTCCAAACAAGAGTCTAGTAGACATCCCGGGTATGATAAAGTTTGAAAAACAAAATCGTAAATTATAATATAATCAATAACTATAAATAATTATAACAAATAATAATATAATAATAATAAAAATTATTCAATAATGTAATCAAATCAAAAACACAGAAATTTGCTCAGTTGCAGAATTGTCGCTGTCATTACTTTCAGTGTTTGATGACGAATTTCCCCACAAATCGCTATCGCTCAATTCTGCAAGGGATTCGAATTTATTATCGCTGTTTTCTAGCTGGTCTAAAACCACTTTTGACATAAAGGGACACTTTTTGGTTGCAATCCAGGCAGAAAGAAAAGTTTTTATATTATAAATCTGCATGCAGGGCACTGGACAAACCACTAGGGACAAAGGGGATGTAAAATAATTTGATACAGTACACTGTAATCTGTAAGATTACAGTGTACTGTATGTATACTGTGTTTTTATTTTTTGAATTTGGCGCCAAACTCCGTCCCCGTGCGTCGCAACGCTCGCAGGGAACGGAGCTCGGCACTCGGCACTGTGAATGGAGCGAGAAGACGGCTCGCAGACACAGTGGGGAGACATCGCAGGATCCAGGGGACAAGGTAAGTAACTTTCCCTGGATCCTGCAATGCGATCCGAGTGTGGCTCGGGGTTACCGCTTTTGGTACTGAAGTTTCACCCCGAGCCACACTCGGGATTACCGCCAGGGAGGTTAAACAGAGGCAAAGATGGCAGCTTCCTTGGCTGAAAACCATATGGGGATTTACTTACACGTTAAACAGAACCGTGGGAGAGAGGGTTAGGGCCAGGGCACCTTTTAGTAGTTGCAATGTTAATTGGAAAACTCAGAGACCTCTATAGGTAGACAGCCATGCAGGAAAAGGCACCCAGCCATGCACCACATCTGCATGTGAAGACACGTTGTCTCCTATGGCAAAAGTCTTGAACAGTTCCTAACAAAGGTTACAATGAACTCTTTCACTTCCTCTACAATCTCCTCTTGTAGATCTTCACTCAACTGAGCTCCCAGTCTCTTTCACTAGACTTACTGATCCACTGCCACTGGAGCTCCTGAGCTCTTCCAATCTTCCCACAGAGTATCTTCCTCAAGCGTCACCCCTGCGTCCCTGCTGGGTCCCCAGCTTGGCATTTAGGATACTCAAGTGTATCCCCACTGGCCTGTAGACATGGGCGCCGTCAAAAAATTTGTTTCGTTCCGTTCCGTATTAAAAAAAAATTGTATTTCGTAATTCGTGTACGAAATTTGATTCAGATTCGTACGAAATACGAATTTCGTACGAATCGTAAACTTTAAACGTCGTGCATGTTTCCCGTTCTTAGAACTGTCTCTGCACAAAATGTAATTTTTGACGGAAAAAAAGTCATTTAAAATTCACTCGCGGCTATTAATGAATTGTCGGCTTTTATCAATAGAAAAGTCATTGATAAAAAAAAAAAAAAAAAGCGTGGGGGTTCCCCCAAATTCAATTACCAGGCCCTTCAGGTCTGGAATGGATATTAAGGGGAACCCCCTACCATTTCACGAAGCAAGGCTCAACCAATGACGGACAGCGCTGGACATCGGGATCTCCGCGGGACCCTGGATTTCATCGCTGGAATGTTTTTTTTTTTGTTTTTTTTTTAATAAAGGACTTTTCCAAGGTGTTTGTGTGTTTTTATTTACATTTTTTTTACACTTTCTTCGTGAAATGGTAGGGGTACAATGTACCCCTTACCAATTCACATAGGGGGGGGCCGGGATCTGGTGGTCCCCTTTGTTAAAGGGGTCTTCCATGTTGAGGGCATGTGGCCTGGTACGGTTCAGAAGGGGGGGGCGCTCTCTCGTCCCCCCCTGTTTTCCTGCGGCCGGCCAGGTTGCGTGCTCGGATAAGGGTCTGGTATGGATTTTTGGGGGGACTCCACGCCATTTTTTTTTAAATTTGGGGTGGAGTTCCCCTTAAAATCCATGCCAGATCTGAAGGGCCTGGTATGGATATTTAGGGGGAACTGCACAACATTTTTTATTTTTTTTTATTTGCGGCGGGGTTCCCCTTAACCACTTACTTACCGCCCATAGTCATATGACGTCCACAGATGGGATCTCCCATCCTGGGTGGACGTCATATGACGTCCTCTGCTTTGAGGAGGGATATCTGAATGATGCCTGCAGCTAGAGGCATCATTCAGATATCCATTTTTTGTGCCGGCGATTCTGCGCACCATAAGAATGATCATAGCGGTGGTTCCGCCGCTTGATCGTTCTTATAGGCGGCAGGAGGGGACATCCCCCCCTCCCGCCGCCATCCGGTACTTCTCCGGGCTCTCCCGTGCGATCGGGGACCTGGAGCGAATCTTCCGGCGTCGTTGGTGGGTCACGTGACGAGCATAGAGATGACTGGTGACCAGATGGTCACCAGTCATCTCTATGATTGTCGGAGGCCCGGGCGCGATGTGATGACGTCACGCCCGGGTCCTCAGATGTAAACAAAGCCGCCATTGCGGCTTGTAAGTATGAGATCGGTGAATTTTTTTTCACTAATCTCATACTTTCCAGCCTGGAGGAGAGATGTGGGGTCTTATTGACCCCGCATCTCTCCATAAAGAGGACCTGTCACACACATTCCTATTACAAGGGATGTTTACATTCCTTGTAATAGGAATAAAAGTGATAAAAAAAAAAAAAAAGTTAAATAAGTGTTAAAAAATAAATAAATAAGTAAAAAAATAAATAAAACACCCCTGTCCCCGGTAGCTCGCGATCAGAAGTGAACGCACACGTAAGTCCCGCCCACATATGTAAACGCTGTTCAAACCACAAATGTGAGGTATCGCCGCATGCGTTAGAGCGCGTGCAACAATTCTAGCACTAGACCTCCTCTGTAACTCTAACCTGGTAACCTGTAAAAAAAATTAAAGCGTCGCCTATGGAGATTTTTAAGTACCGAAGTTTGACGCCATTCCATGAGTGTGCGAAATTTTAAAGCGTGACATGTTAGGTATCTATTTACTCGGCGTAACATCATCTTTCATATTTTACAAAAACATTGGGCTAACTTTACTGTTTTGTTATTTTTTAATTCACGAAACCATTTTTTTTCCCCAAAAAAGGCGTTTGAAAAATTATTGCACAAATACAGTGCAAGAAAAAAAGTTGCAATGACTGTCATTTTATTCCCTAGGGTGTCTGCTAAAAAAACATATATAATGTTTGGGGGTTCTGACTCTGAGTAATTTTGTAGCAAAAGAATGATGATTTGTACATGTAGGAGAGAAGTGCCAGAATAGGCCCGGTATTGATGTGGTAAAAAAAGCCCGGTGTTGAAGTGGTTAATATCCATTCCAGACCTGAAGGGCCTGGTAATTGAATTTGGGGGAACCCCCACGCTTTTTTTTTTTTTTATCAATGACTTTTCTATGTATTGATAAAAGCCGACAATTCTTTAATAGCCGCGAGTGAGTTTTAAATGACTTTTTTTCCGTCAAAAATGATATTTTGTGCAGGGACAGTTCTAAGCACGGGAAACATGCGCGACTTTACATGCATATTATACACACCCCCCAGGTACGAAATTTAAAGGAATTTTTCACTTTTGGATCTGAAATTCGTAAACAAAATTTCGTATTTCGTACAGAATTTGTATGCATAAAAATTCGTATTTCGGATTTGTACGAATGTACGAATTTCCGGAAATTCGTACGAATTTTAGATTCGTACGAAACTAATCGCACATGTCTACTGGCCTGCTCGTTCCCTGGCTTGACACACAAGGCTGCTCTGCAAGTGTCACCTCTGCTGGCTTGGTCCCTGGCTTGACACCTGCGGAAGTTTCCCAATTTTTCACCTTCCCCGGTTGGTGCGAATACTGCTCTGGTACTTCCTTTAGCTACTCAGTGTGGTCCCTGGTAATAAGGTGAATGGCCCCTTAGTGGAGACAGCTTCCCTTCTACCTTTCGAACATGACAGGTTCTCCGGCCGGCAAAACCCCTCACTTCTGGTTGGACTGCAAGCCGCTGTCCCAACCCCACGCTGCTCTCTTGCTTCTGAATAGGCCCTCAGACAGCCCAGCAGCTAGATGTCCCCGGGATAGGCCTCAGGCTCTGGTCTATCAGCATGGGGAAGCACAATACATGGCCACCCAGAACACCGATCACCTGACCTCACCCAAATAAATAGACCCAAGAAGATCCCTTCCCATTGGCTAAGATACCCTATCTATTTCTACTCTGTCCTTGCAATGCTCTTGTCTTATCTAATGCCATCAGATACCCCGCCATCTAGTGACAGAAAAGAGAAGTGCAGCAATTCCAGAATTAGGGTGGAATCAATTGATCTCCTATCAATTGGCCAATGCAAAAAATGTGCTAGCAACCCTGCCTAAACATCAGGTTGCTACATCAAAAAAACATGTAGCCCCGTGCCCCCCTCCCCAACTGCTGCTCTAGGCTGGGTTCCCTGTATGGCTTCACCATAAATACATGTCTGAACTTCTTTTCACCGGCTTTATTTCTATAAAAATGCTGTTTAAGGCCATTGATATAAATAATATATGCAGTTTTTATTTTATTTTATTTTTTACAATTGAAAATATCGAAGTTTTAGGTTATCATTGTGACATAATTGTTTTTTACAGATTCAGTTTTGGTATCAGTTGTCAGAACACTCAAAAATATCTGTCTTGAAGAGGACACTCGTGAGTCAGGATTTGCAGTTGTTGCAGGAATTTAGCGGTGGTACAGCGAGCAGATGGACAAAGGCTACAGTATATATTAAGAATATGTTGGATTCAGGAGACCCAGCTCAGGTAAGGAGTTACTTACCATATGACAATTGTAATTGAACTGTATACGCATAGATGGCTTAAATTTCACTTCTTTTTATGATAGCAAATAACTAAGTGCTATGTACCAGAACATACAAAAAAGGTTACATAATTTAAAGAAAATAACACAGTGGAGGTGTACTGTACATGTACAGCAATTTGTCTGTTCCAGCTCAGACCATTGGAGCCCTGCGTTGCCATGGACCTTCCTTGAGCAGGTCAGGTGGTACAGTACAAAAGAAAACTTTTGGCACTCCAGCCAAAACTTTTTTTGAGAGAGAGGAGTATATGAGGTCTAGTTACAACCTCTGTTGTTTTTTTTGTTGTTGCTGTTATGTCCCTGCTGCATTTTAAATTTATTTTTTAGTGACCATACCGGAAGTGAGAAGAAATAATAGTGAGAACAAGTAAGAAAGTCCTGATGAAGAGTCTCAACTTTCCTCATGGTATCCGAAACGAGGAAATAGTGCAACCTCACTGATGGGCACTGTCGCCTATTAGTGCCCATCAGTGCTCATCAGTGCTGCCTCATCAGTACAGCCTCATCAGTGCCCATCAGTGCAGCCTTATCAGTGCACATCAGTACAGCCTATCAGTGCCCATCAGGGCACATTAGTGCAGCCTCATCAGTGCCCATGAGTGCAGCCACATCAGTACCCACCAGTGCAGCCTATCGGTGTTCATCAGTGTAAATTAGTGCAGCCTCATCAGTGTCCATCAGTGCAGCCTTATCAGTGCACATCAGTACAGCCTATCAGTGCCCATCAGTGCAGTCTCATCAGTGCATATCAGTGAAGAAGTAAAATTACTTGTTTGCAAAATTTATAACAGAAACTAAGAAAAAGAAAATCTATATGTTTGCTTTTTTTTTTATTTGGTTAGCAAAAAAATTTATAAAAATCCAGTGGTGATTAAATACCACCAAAAGAAAGCTTTATATGTCTCAAATTGTTTTTTTTTAAACTTTATAATGGGTACAGTGTTGCAAGTGTGACAGCACTGAAAGCTAAAAATTGGCCTGGGCAGAAAGGGGGGGAAGTGTCGGGATTGAAGTGGTTAAGGGCAAAAGAAATTAAAAATCGAAAGCCTGTAAAAGAGAAGTTTTTAGCCTTGTGTCCATGAGTGCTAAAAGTGTTTCTAAAGCCAACATTATTTTCATTTTAGATTGAGTAGAGGATGGTTAAAACCCCTGTCCCATTGGGAAGATTTCAGTTCACTTCTTGTTGTATAAACACATCAGGAAGTGAGAAGAAATCTCTCCAAAGTAAGGCCAATCCATACCTCCCAACTTTTTGAGATGGGAACGAGGGACACCTATTAGCAAAAGCATGTAGGCATTGGACACACACCCTGACACACCCACTTAAAAGGGAATTATACAAAAAAAAATTATTGGTTAAACCCACTTTGCTTATTTTTTACCACTACCGTTCCTTTATATTGGCTTTTGACATTAACCTCCCTGGCGGTATGATTCTGTCTGGAATTATGTACCAAAAGCGGTACAATTATTTTGCATGGAAATTTGGCGTTATGTACTGTAGGCCTGCAATTCTTAGTAATTACTTACTTAAACCTGACCAAACAAGACTCTAGTAGACATCCCAGATGTGATAAATTTGAAACGCAAAATCATGAATTATAATCTAATAAGTAATATAATTTTATTCAATAATGCAGAAGAAAATAATGACATTTGTCAAACAAAGAAAATTCAATACACATCCTGAGTGTGATACATTTTAAAGCATGGAACTAGACAAAGTCCAACGTCGCAATCTGGACAATGGTATCTTGTTTCTTTTCTGACTTTTTTACCATTGCCATCTCTCTTGGAACAGCAGACCACGCACATCCTGGTAGGTGCTTCCTTTTTTGCGGTTGGCGGTATATAGTCCAAAAAATGACGTCCAGTCAGGCGTTCTGGGTTGACAACGCCAACAGCACGTCGTCCGGGTCTGTTCACAGCTACTGATGGCATCTGGTGGTTTACAAAAATCTGCTCAGCCACCTTCCAGATAAAGTCGGAATGAACAAGAGGCATGCCACTCTTTGCTTTGTATAGGATATACGCATTCCAAAGGCATTGTTCCAAAAGATGCCTGAAAATCTTTTTATAATATTTTTTCTGCTGTTTGCGCATAGCCGGGTAAAATGTCATTGCCTGATCGGCTCTGTCGACACCTCCCATGGTGGTGTTATAGTCCATCACAACTTGCGGCTTCAGCAGATCTTTCCCACCTTTTGTGTGGACCATGGCAGTGGCGGTATTGTGCACAGTACTCATGAGACACACGTCCTTCTTGTCTCGCCATCGCATTGCCATCATCTTACCCTTCTGCCAGGCAACCATTTCTCCTGTTTTTAGTTTTTTCTTGCCAAACATAGATGGCATGCCACGTCGGTTAGGCCTAACGGTACCATACCCATCAGTTTTGTTTTGTAGCAAAACCTCAAAAAGTTCCGGAGATGTATAGAAGTTGTCCGTGGTCACACAATATCCCTGGTTCAGCAATGGCTCCAGCAGCGTAAGGACAGATGATGTGGCCATCCCATAGCCGCTGTACCTTGGGTTGAACTTCGTGCCTTTACCGGTGTAAATGACCGAATTCCATATGTATCCGGTGGATGACTCGCAGAGCATAAAGAATTTGATGCCAAACCGCGCTCTTTTGGATGCGATGTACTGTATCCAGCTTAGGCGTCCCTTGTAGGCCATCAGACTTTCATCCACGCTGACGTCCCTGTCTGGCACGTAGGTCCGCTGGAAATTGGCCACGATCATTTGGCAAACCTCCCAGATTTTCTTTAGCTTGGGCGCAGGATGCGTGGCCTCATCAAACTCCACATTGTTCGTGAAGTGGAAATACTTCATGATGAGGGAAACACGATATTCAGACATCACGGTGCTAAAAAACGGAGTGGCCAGTAGCTTATTGGTGGTCCAGTACCATTTCTGGAGCGGTTTCCCCACCACCCCCTGGAGAATAATGAGTCCCAGAAAGTGCCAGATGTCCTCTTTCGTCACCGGTTCCCACTTTCTGCTTCGGGAAAATCTGGCATGCAGCGTAGCGGATTGCTGATCGTGGTAACGATTTGTCTCTGTGACAATTTTTTCAATTACCTCTTCAGTGAGAAATAATTGCAGGTATGCCAGAGGGTTGTCACACTCCACATCTACCTTCATCCCAGGTGATCCAGTGAAGGGAAATCTTGGGGGCGCTACCTGGTCCGTATCGGTGTCTATAGGGCACCAAGTGCGCACATCGCTGAGGTCGCTGAGGTCAGGTGCAGGATCATCGCCGTTGTCACTTGCCAGATCCGTGTCGGTGTCAGTGTCAGATGACAAATCTCCCCACGACTCGCTATCGCTCTCTTCTGCGAGCAACTCCGTGTCGCTGCCGCTGTCACTCATCTGCTCCAAAAGCGCAGTTTTGGTAAAGCGCTTTTTTGATGCCATATTTTTATGGGCACAGATGACAGGCAAGGGGGCACTGTACAGGGCACTGTATGGTGATCAGAGATGATACAGTGTAATACAGTGTAATCAGATACAATATAACTGCTTTTATTTCTGTGTTTGTGTTGTGTGAACTTTTGAACTTTTTAAATTTGCCGCCCAGTTCCGCTCCCATGCGACGCTGCGGCTCGCAGGGAACGGAACCAGGAAGCGCCGACACTCGCCGGAGGTCTCGCTGGCGATCACAGCAGAGGATATCATCGCTGGATCGCCAGGAGAAGGTAAGGAAACTCTGCTGCGGGCTCTGCAATGTTACCCCGAGCGTGACTCGGGGTTACCGATCCTAGCAGGAAAAAACAACCCCGAGTCACGCTCGGGATTACCGCCAGGGAGGTTAACAAATGTAGCAGTTTAAAAATTGGATGAAAAGTTTAGCACTGAAAAACACTATTTGAAAGATAAAAAGTGCATTTTATATACAGCTATATAGAGCAGACCAAAATGAGGGAAAAATGAGGAGGAATGAGGGACAGAGGGGCATTGCTCCAAATTAGGGACAGTCCCTCGAAATCAGGGACAGTCGGGAGCTATGCAAATCCTTTCTTGTTGTCCTTGGAACACGTGTTCCCATGGTAAGATTTCCCTTCTATTCCTGTTCTGGTAACATCTCAAAATGTTTTCCCTCACTTTCAGATGCAGTGACAATGGTCACCCGGACAAATAGAAGCTCCCCATTTTGGGCACAAACAGCAAATAAACACAGACACAAAAAAAAAAACTGTTATAGATTTGCAAAAAAATTGTCAGCATTTGCAGCAGGGAAGTTAAAAGTAATAATAAATATAGCGGGTATACACTTTTCTGTGTATTTAAAACTGGCAGAGACACCAGTGATGTGCAGTTCCTTGCGGCTCCACGGGTGGCGCTGTCGCCTTGGGCTGGAGTTGAACCATTGCTGTGTGCTGTGCTTCCTTTTCGTCCTCCCTCGGCAGCGGTATGGTGGGGCGGGGAACCCGCCGTGCTTGCTGGGAGAGGGTATAAAGGGGTCGGCCATCTTTGTCACGGGGTCGAGTCCAAGGCACCTTCAGCCTGAGGGCGTGTGGTTCGTGTCGGTCCTCTAGGCGGCCTAGGCCTAGAGGACGTTCGGAGGTAGTGTTCCATTCCAGGCACCTTTAGCCTGGGGTGAGGTACTCGGATGGAGGTCTGGAGCTCAGTGCCCAACACTGAGTTCCGCAAGGGAAGGAGGTCCTAGGGGACCCTGGGAGAGGGTACCCGAATCCGGAAGGCGTAATGGATTGGTGGGAGACACTTGCTTGAAGAGCCGGTGCAGCATATTGCCAGTGACAGGTGAGCCTTCCATCGGAGACCGCCTGGAAGGAAATCCCCCCTCGCTCGGAGACCGCAACCCACTTTCAGGAAGGAAAGTGGAGAGTTCATTGTGTCTGGGCCTACTCGCATCCACACCTCCTTGTCTGTTCTGTTCTTTAAAGAGTCCAACTGATTGTGTTCACTTTTGCATTGAGAAGAATAAAGGAGTGTTGGACTTTAATGGTGTGGGGCTCGTTTTCTGGCAGACATTGTTCAAGGTAACTCTCTTTGGAGGTTCCAGGTGCAGAACACCGACCCAAAGGTAACATAAGAACTTTGCTTACACCACATAAACATCTGCGGTGAAGGCTTGGCGTGGTGACCCTGCACTCTCTCCTCTAAGGTACCCCTAGACAAGAGACAGACGAGCTGATGAGAAAGAGGGGAGAGTGGGGGCCGCTACATAAAAATAACAATTGAACTCAATATTAAATTGAAGCTTTATCCGCAAAAGGATTACAGCAGATTCATTTTTTTAAAGCTGTGAACGCTGATATGGAATGTATTATGCCAGTGTATTTACCTGTGTACACCTTGTCCAAAATAAAGAATAAAAAAAAAAGAAGCTGAACTCTGGGGGTAAGCAAATATTATCTAAATACAAGAGGAATGTGTATTCTTCCTTGAATCTTGGTGTGCTTTGTGTATTTCTTTCAGATCTGTGCAGTAATTCAATTTTGCTTCTGTGCCATAACTTCCTGTAATAAAGACTGGTCTCTGCTTCTCTCACCAGGGTGACTGGTCTTGTCTCCGCCCCCTCCTGTAGTGGGTGGAGACTGCTGGCCCCTCCCACAGTTCTGTTCTCTGCACAGGCTATGTACAGAACAGTGATGATGTCGCTGCTACTTTAACCGATTGCCAACTGTATACTGTATATATAGGGCGGCACGGCAGCTCGCCTGTGAAAAATCATGTACCTGTACGTGATTTGACACTTCCAGGTCTGAGGCGCGCACGCGCTGCCGGCGACCTACACCCACTGTGATTGGACACAGCAGGAGCCAATCAACTGGTCCGGTGGACCCACTGATCATTCGGGACGCAGGCAGAGCGGTGGTCTGCCTATGTAAACAAGACAGATCGTCGTTCTGTGATAAGAGAAGGTTGTGATCCTGTGTCCCTACAAAGCAGGAAAACTGATCTATGCATTCCCATAGTACAAGCACCCTGTTAGCAAGCACTCCCTAGGAGCACACTTTTAACCCTTTGCTCGCCCCTGACGTTAACCCCTTCCCTGCCAGTGTCATTATTATTTTTAGCACTGATCACTGTATTGGTGTCACTGGTCTCCAAAAAGTGTCACTTAGTGTGCAATTTATCCGCCGCAATGTGGAAGTCCCGCTATAAGTTTACTAGTAAAAGAATTAAGAAAAATTCCGTAAATTTATTCCATAGTTTGTAGACGCTATAACTTTTGCGCAAACCAATCAATATCTGCTTATTGTAATTTTTTTAACCAAAAATATGTAGCAGAATACATATAGCAGAAAGTAAAAAATATTGTTTTCTTTTTTCAAAATTGTCTGGCTTTTTTTGTTTATAGCGCAAAAAATATAAAACCGCAGAGGTGATGAAATACCACCAAAAGAAAGCTCTATTTGTGAGGAAAAAAAGGCAACCGTTTTATTTGGGAACAGCGTCGCACGTCTGCGCAATTGTCAGTTAAATTAAGTGTCAGTGCCAGATCGCTAAAAATGGCCTGGTCATGAAGGGGGTAAACCTTTCGGAGGGCAGGTGGTTAACAAAATATTATCTGGTTTTGCCAAGGCATTTTTTATTCTTTGTGACTATTTAGGAATACCATAGATTACGTCTTTTGAGCCTGGAGTTCAGCTTAAAGTCAGGAAAGTAGTTTATGGCTGTTGGCTCCCTCGTACCTTTATGTTTTACTGAAAGATTAAAATAGTGTAACAAATAACAGATTTTGTGCTCACCATCCCGGCTCCATATGGCTTTGGTGAATGTTTATGCAAGAAATAAAAGTTGGTAAAAATTCTACTTATAGGAAAGTTTATTTTTTCTGCATTAGGAGAGCTTTTCACTGTCACTTAGCACCTCACTGCCAGCCAACTATTACATCATGTGGAGGTTGATGGATGGCTTTCAGATACCTTCAGCAGATTGTGGAGTGCGCATTAACTGCTGAAATTAATGTATGCCATATTGTGTCAGAAATCAAAAAACGACTCCTTATGTCAAGAATGAAGGAGTCTGGCTTTGCTGTAATGCAGATATCTAGAGATGATCGAGTAATCAAAAATTTGCTTTGTCCTCTATCAGGCCTCGTACACACGGCCGAGATTCTCGTTAAAAAAAAATTTCGTTTTTTTCGACGAGATTCTTGGACAAGAAACTTGTCCCGGCCGAGTGTACACACGCTCGTTTCAAAGAACCCGCGGTTCTTTGAAAGGAGTGTACGCGGTGACGTCATCGACTACGTCGAGCATGCGCTCGTCACATTCGATGCCGTCGCCGCCATCTTGGTATACCCTACGTATGCCTAGGAAGCTAACGCGCATGCGTCGAATTCATTTCGAACATGCGCGGGCTTCCGGGCGGACAGGTAAGTGTACACACACTCACTTTTCTCGTCGAGAAACATGCCGAGGAGAATCTCGACGAGAAAATAGAGAGCAGGTTCTCTATTTTCTCGTCGAGGTTTCTTGTCGGTTTTCTCGACGAGAAACCCGCTAGCAGCGTACACACGACCGATTTACTCGGCAAGACCTCTCTGCCAGCAAGTTTCTTGCTGGTTCTTGCCGAGAAAATCGGTCGTGTGTACGAGGCCTCAGACCCATTCCTGTTCCAAAAATTAGCCAACTGGTTTATTTATCACCGCTGGCTTTTTTGTTTCTCAAACTTAAACTGGTATTAGCCCAGGTTCACACTGGGCTGCGAGAGTGAAGTCGTGCGAGTTTAGCTGAACTCGCACGATTTCACTCCCGCTGGTCAGATCCAGATTTCGGCCGCAATTACAGAGACATCTGTGCAGGTTTCTGTACAGATGTCAATGTAAATCGCGGGCCAAAATCGCAAAAAGTAGTACAGAAATTACTTTTTGAAATCGGTGCAGCGCCGCAGATGCGGCGTCGCACCGATTAGGACGGTGCCATTGCTGGTAATTTGCGGCAAATGCAGCCGTTTTGACATGCGATTTGACATGCCAAATCGCATGTCAAAACGCACCAGTGTGAACCAGGGCTTAAACTCAAAAGCAAACATTTATTATATTGCAATTTACCAATTGTTACATATGGATGGCTGCTTTTGTTTTATTTTTTATTTTCCTTTATTTTCATTTAGGGATCCAATCAGTGAGTTGGTTGTTTTTTAACCAATTGCTGACCAGGCCTTTTCTGGAACTTTTTGTTTACAAGTTTAAATTAGTATTTCTTTCTCGTACATCACGGGACACAGAGCGACATAGTCATTACTAATGGGTTATATAGATACCTTCAGGTGCTGGCACTGGCAACTTCCAAAACCGGAAGTACCCTCCCCTATATAAGCCCCTCCCATCCGGGAGCACCTCAGTTTTTTGCCAGTGTCTAAGGTGTTGGCCAAGAAGTAACATGTGTTTTTCACTGAGCTTGCGTACAGGTTCTTTTGGGCCTCAGTAAGCTATTCCGGATCCGACCAAAAAAGCTTCATAGCTAAACGGTCGGTACCCGGGCCTTGCAAGAGAAGAGCAAGGTTTTGCCTGTAATGCCTCTCTTAGGAGGACTGGACCCTGGGATCCAGAGCTCTGGTCATACCCACGACCAAGATGTTTTCTGTGCAGGGTGCTATACAGGTCCAGGGGAGTGGAATCCTTGGGAACCCGGTCCCTGAAGGTTTGATTACAATGCCTGCCGTGATAGGTGAAGTTTGGGCTTCTGTGGACCAAACAGAGTCCTGCGGCGAGGAAAAGGTAAGTGGGGGCCCTCGGGAACTTGGTTCTATTGAGGGACCCCCAAGCCTATTTTGTCTTTCTGCCTGTTACCTAAGGTATTCCCGCTAATATTCTGTGTATGCCTGTTACTACTGAGAAAATGTAAAAATTTTAATAGTAGGCAAGAAAATAAAAAATAAAAAAAAATGTAAGACCGCGGTACCTGTGTTAAACACTAGAGGCCGCTATGGTTCTTTTTCTTGTAATGTGGATTTTTTTCTTCCAGAATCAAATCCAGGCAGTTGGTATGTTCTCTGCTGGGAAGCTGTCTCCTCTGCCCTGTTGCTGCGCTCATCCATCCCCGGGCCCTGCGGCAAAGGGACCCTGGCTCCCATCTAGCTCCTTATTGTTTTCAAAAAAGGCGCCGAAGGCGCACGTGCCCGCGCGCGTGTGCGTGCACGCGCCTCTATATATAGAGGCGATCTGGAAAAAGGGGCGGAGCGGGTTGATGACGCTCAGGTGTGCGCCGCGGCGCTACTGCGCATGTGCGGGCGTCCAGCGTGTTTTAAAGCACATTATAGCTGGCTATTGAAGTGCACAGACAGAGCTAGCAACAGTATAAAGGCACACAGAGGCGGTTGATGCAGGCATCCCCTAGAAAGGCACTTTAGTAGACACCAACTGTGATATAGCAGCAATTGTGCTAGACTATTCTCAGTAAAAGTGGTGTATTACAGCTGGAATACCTCAGCTTTAGGCTTAGGAATATGCCGTCCAGAAGCTCCGGAACTGAATCTTCCAGGAAGCGAAGGGGGTCTCATCGGGCTCTGAGGATCTTGGGCATGCTTCTGCTGCACCAGTCTCCCCTGAAGTTCAGAGGTAAGTGACCGTAGAGACCCCGCAGGGGTACTTGGTACTGTGGCTGTCCTCAGTTCACCTGCTCCTGTGTATGTAACAGAGGAGGTTTTTTCCTCAGCTCTGGGAGGATTAGAGAGAGATTGTCAACATTGATCGCTGCCTCCCTGTCAGGGAAAGCACGCCCGATCTCCGTCTCCTCCTTCAGAGTGCCTGTTAGCAGAGCAACAGTCCCATACAGGGATCGACCTGCCTGAAGGGGATCAGGATGAGGTTGATTCTGTTATAGAGGAATCAACAGTGGGGGAACCTTTTCTCAGCATCTCAAGCTGAAAGATTATGGGTTCAGTCTCTGACTAACATGGTCCGATCAGCATTTAAAAATGCACCTTGCGGAACCATCAACCACTACTGTATCCTCGTTGGGGTCGCTAGAAGCCCCCAGACTGTCTGTTCTTTTCCACTTCACCCTTTACTGAAAGGGCTCATTTACCAGGATTGGGAACGTCCTGAGAAAATATTTATTCCCCCAAGAGATTTCCGGTGGTCTATCCCATGGAGGATAAGTTCATCAAAAAATGGAAGGTCCCTACAGTGGACGCAGCCATCTCTTGTATGTATAAATCACTGACATGTCCAGTGGATAATGTCCAAATGTTCAAGAACCCAATAGATAAAAGATTGGAGTCCTTATGAAAGTCTGCTTCTTTCTACAGCAAGCTTGGTGACACAACCAGCAGTGAGGTCTGCTAAGCAGTGAAGGATCAGTTGAAACAGGTCTTTAGGGACTTGACAGATCAGCAGGCCTTGCCCTAGCTGATCTACCTAGAGCCTTAGGCTTTGCGGTTGACGCCATAAAGGATTCAGTCCATCAGGCCTCCCGCCTTACGCTGTCTATAGTACATATGCGTAGGCTTCTATGGCTCAAAAACTGGTCTGCTGAAGCTCCCTGTAAAGAATGGCTGGTTAGCGTCCCATTTCATGGTGAACGCTTATTCAGGGAAAACCTGGACAAATATATCCAGAAAATTTCCAGCGGTAAAAATACGCTCTTGCCGGTTAAAAACAGAGTTAGAGGTCCCTCTTTAAGAGGCCTGCTTCTCCAGTCCCTGGGGCATCGGCTGTGTAACAGTTCCAACGGCCTCCTCGGTCAATTCCCGGGGGTAAAAAATAGGGACAATAGCAGGGTAATGAGAAACCTTGGGTCAGGGGAGGTACAAAACCTCCCCCAAAGTTAAATTCATTGAAGGGTTGCCCCCACTCAGTCGGGTGGGGGGAGGACTCCAGTTGTTCGCAAGAGACCTGGCGGGACACGATCAAAAGAGATAGGTGCTCTCCACAGTATGTTTGGGATACAGTTTGGAGTTAAAAGACTCTCCTCCTTCCCATTTTTGAGGTCAAACGTGCCAAGGGATCCCTGGAAGAGAGAGTCCCTCCTGTTGGCACTAGAACAACTATTGCTCCAAGGAGTAATTATGGAGGTTCCCCTGGAAGAATGAGGGTTCGGGTTTTACTCAAACCTCTTTACAGTCCCGAAGCAAACGCGGACGGGAGGCCCATATTAATTCTAAAAGGGCTAAACAAATTCCTGTATATCAGGACATGGAGTCGATCCGATCGGTGGCCACTGCCCTACAAGGGGAGGATTGGTTAGCCGCGATCGACATCAAAGATGCTTATTTGCACATTCCCATCTTTCCAGTCCACCAAAAATTTCTACGCTTTGCAGTAGAAGGGCGCCATTTTCAGTTCAGAGCCTTACCCTTCGGTCTGGCCACAGCACCACGAGTGTTTACAAAAATTCTGGCCCTTTATTGGCCAATCTAAGAACACAAGGTGTAATGATAATGGCATATCTAGATGACTTGTTGCTGATAGACCACTCAGTGAAAAAACTAGACGTGGTCGTTCACAAGACAATCAAGTATCTGGAATATCACGGTTGGATTATCAACCGAGACAAGTCAGCCCTAAAAACCAGTCAAAAGTCTGGAATACTTGGGGCTAAGGTTGGATTCAGGCCAGAGAAAAATATTCTTGCCTCGAGGAAAGGTGTTGTCTTTGAAAGATTTGATCCACTTAGTGGGTACAAAAAAGACAGCCGTCCATACGCCTGTGCATGAGGCTGCTGGGAAAAATGGTGGCATCATTCGAAGCAGTACCCTACGGTCAATTCCATTCAAGGAATTTGCAAGGGGCCATACTGTCAGCCTGGAACAAAAAAGTTCAGGCCCTAGACTTACAATGTCCTTGTCCCCTTCCGTTCGCAAGAGCCTCCATTGGTGGTTGGTTCCCCAGAATCTGGAAAAAGGGAAATCCTTCAGTCCGATTTCTTGGAAGGTGGTCACTACAGATGCCAGCCTTATAGGCTGGGGAGCAGTACTGGAGCAATGGTCTCTCCAGGGCAGATGGTCGGATGCAGAAAAGGCCATGCCCATCAACCTCTTAGAGATACGAGCAGCCCGGTATGCCCTAGTAGCATGGACATCCAAACTCCAAGGGTCCCCTGTCAGAATTCAATCAGACAATGCCACAGCAGTGGCATATATCAATCATCAGGGGGGCACCAGGAGTCGTGCAGCCCAGAGGGAAGTAAATTACATCCTGAAATGGGCAGAAAGATATGTCCCAGCCATATCTGCGGTATTCATTCCAGGAGTGGAGAATTGGAAGGCGGACTTTCTAAGTCGCCAGCAATTATGCCCAGAGGAATGGTCCCTTCACCCCGAGGTTTTCTGGACAATATGTCAGCGGTGGGGAACATCGGATGTAGATCTTCTAGCATCCAGATTCAACGCAAAGGTGGACAGGTTTGTCTCTCGGACAAGGGATCCCCTAGCTTGCGGCTCGGATGCCCTAGTGTTCCCTTGGGATCAGTTCAAGCTGATATATGCATTCACACCGCCACAATGGTTACCTCGATTACTCCGCAGAATCAGGGTAGAAAAGAAACCAGTGATTCTGGTGGCTCCAGCGTGGCCCCGAAGAGCGTGGTACGCTGAGATTGTAGAATGTCAGTGGGGAGTCCTTGGACTCTCCCACGTCGTCCGGACCTGCTTTCGCAAGGACCGATATACCACCCTTCCTTACCAGCCCTAGGTTTGACGGACTGGCTATTGAAGCCCACATTCTAAAAAAGAGAGGGCTCTCTAATCCTGTGGTATCTACCATGATCAATGCCAGGAAGCCGGTATCCAGGCAGATCTACTATAGAATCTGGAAGGCGTACATCGCGTGGTGTGAGGCCAAGAAATGGCATCCACATAAGTACGTAATAGGTAGGAGTCTGGACTTCCTACAGTGGGCTGTAGATAGGAAGCTTGCCTTGAGTACTATCAAAGGTCAGTTTTCGGCCTTGTCAATATTTTTTCAAAGGCCCTTGGCTTCGCATTCACTAGTCAAAGCCTTTAGATAAGGAGTGATACGTATTAGTCCTCCGGTTAATATTCCCATATGTCCATGGGATCTAAACCTGGTTCTGTCGGTTCTACAGAAACAACCATTTGAACCATTACAGCATAGTTCCTTGGTTCTTCTCACCAGGAAATTGTTTTTTCTAGTAGCCATTTGTTCGGCTAAAAGAGTGTCGGAATTAGCAGCTATGTCCTGTAAAGAGCCATATCTGGTTATCCATAAGGACAGAGTAGTGTTACGTCCTCATCCAGCCTTTCTTCCTAAGGTGGTATCAAGGTTTTCATTTGAACCAAGATGTGGTTCTTCCTTCTTTTTTCCCCAAACCTAGTTCGGTAGAGGAAAAGTTATTGCATTCTTTGGATGTAGTAAGAGCAGTTAAAGCTTATCTAAAAGCCACTGCTCAGATTTGCAGAACAGATACTTTGTTTATTCTGCCCAAAGGCCCCAGAAAGGGTCAGGCAGCGTCAAAATCTACTTTAGCCAAGTGGATTCAACAGGTCACTATGCAAGCCTATGGCTTGAGAAGGAGACCGCCTCCGTTCAAAGTTAGAGCGCACTCCACGAGAGCAGTTGGAACTTCATGGGCAGCGCATCACCAGGCCTCCCTGGCTCAAATCTGTAAGGCCGCAACATGGTCTTCAGTACACACGTTTAATAGGTTCTACCAGGTGGACGTTAGAAGTCAGGAGGATGTCGCCTTTTGGCGCAGTGTGTTGCAGGCCGCAAAAGATCCTCATGTCTGATAGCGCTCAGCTTATGTATGGTGTATCCCCCCCTCGTTGGGCATTGCTTTAGGACATCCCATTAGTAATGACTATGTCGCTCTGTGTCCCGTGATGTACGAGAAAGAAAATAGGATTTTTATAACAGCTTACCTGTAAAATCCTTTTCTTGGAGTACATCACGGGACACAGAGCTCCCACCCCTCTTTAGGGACACTTATTGCTTTGCTACAAAACTGAGGTGCTCCCGGATGGGAGGGGCTTATATAGGGGAGGGTACTTCCGGTTTTGGAAGTTGCCAGTGCCAGCACCTGAAGGTATCTATATAACCCATTAGTAATGACTATGTCGCTCTGTGTCCCGTGATGTACTCCAAGAAAAGGATTTTACAGGTAAGCTGTTATAAAAATCCAATTTTTTTGCTAGAAAACGACTTAGAACCCCCAAACATTATATATATATTTTTTAGCAGAGACCCGAGAGCAGGGGTGTCAAACTTATTTCATCGTGTTTCTATTCTGTATATTTCCCGGTTATTTCTATGACCTGAGTTTGACTTGGTATTTGTTTACTGGCTAGAAATGTTTAGGCTAGTTGTGTCATTGTGTGTTCCCGGAAATTCCGAGTGGGGACTAGCCAGCTGTCCGGTTCAAGTCACCGACAGGCCACATCAGCATTATAGCCACTCTCAAAGGACTGCTGGTATCTGTAAGACTAGATGTCCAGAACATGCCAGCCCTCCTGCTCACACAAAATGTCAAGAACATCATCAGAAGTCAAGAGTCCCCCACCCTCCTTTACATCACAGTGCACCCCCTTACTATATGCTTCTGCTGGGAAGAAGCTGGGGGCAGAGCTGGGAAGCAGAAAGTGTAGGGTCTGGAGGAGGACCAGAGGAGGGCTGGAGTCAGCTGCCAGAGTCTGCTGAATGCTGAAACCAGGGGGTCAGGAGATGAGGAGGTGCTGCGGCTGCACAGAGAGGTACAGGTTCTTAGAAGGAATACTGTCCTCCTCTTTGCTGCCAACTGCTGAGACAGGGGGTGACAAGGATGAACTTCACAGAGAAGCAGAGGATCTGGCAGAGTTGTTCTGTCCTACTCTCTGCTGTTGACTGCTGAGATAAGCTGAGGACAGAGACGAGGGGGTGCAGCAGCTGAAAAAGAGATGCGAGGGCCACATGAAATGGCCTGGCAGGCTGGATTCTGCCCACGGGTCTTGTGCTTGACACATGTGCCCTAGAGAATAAAATGGCGGTAGTTGCAATATTATATGTCACACTGTATTTGCGCAGCGGTCTTTCAAACACAATTTTTATTTTTAAAAATACACTTTAAAGAATAAAAAAAACACTGAAGTTAGCCCAATTTTTTTGTATACTGTGAAAGATGATGTTACGCCGAGTAAATTGATACATAACATGGTACTTAAAAAACTCCATAGGCGACGCTTTAAATGTTTTTACAGGTTACCTGTTTAGAGTTACAGAGAATTATTGCTCTCGCTCTAATTATCTTGGCGGTACCCCACTAGGGTGTCCACGTGTCCCGGATTGCCCGGGACTGTCCCGCAATTGACATGTCTGTCCTGGGTCCCGGGCACCTTCATTCTGGGACAATACAATGTCCCGGATTGAAATAGAGGACATAGCCACCCCCTACTAACTAATAACTACATTTCCGGAACTGGTTGCTAGGGTCAGCGCTGCCTGGCATCTTGCATCCAGTGACAATTTACTCTCAGACAGTGAGACCGGGAGCGAGGCCTGCGCCTAGTGCAGCACTGCTGTCCCTACCCACCTCTGCACCTCCTCCTTCTCCGGCACCAAGCGGCAAGCAGCAGGGACTGGTGTGATCTTCACTCTCCAGATAGTGACTCCACTCCTTACCTTCTACGCACGTGGCTCATGCAGAGGGAGTGACAGCAGCACTGCATCTGGTGGCAGGCTATGGGTGGCAAGCGGCACTGCATCTGGTGGCAGGCTATGGGTGGCAAGCGGCACTGTATCTGGTGGCAAGTGGCACATTCACCTGACAAATAACCCGCCGCCAAATTCCCCATCAACCCCGAGACTACATTTCCCCCGTCCCCCCCGCCCCTCCTCATCTTTTTTTGGGGAAGGTGAGAGAGGGGGTGTGTCCCTGAATGGCAGTTTGGTAATGTGGTTACCCTATACTCCACATGTGTGGTTTGAACACTGTTTACATATGTGGGTGTAAACTCGGGGGGTGGGGGGAGACTTACATTTTTTTTATTATTATTATTTATTGTACTTTTTTTTTTTTACACTGTCCCTTTATTTATTAATTTCTTTTATTCCTATTAAAAGGAATGTAAACATCCCTTGTAATAGGAATAAGCATTACAGGTCCTCATTATTGAGCGATCTGGGGGTCAAAAAGACCCCAGGGCTCTCATTTAGCTTTAAAAGCAAAAGAAAAAAAGTGTTTTTTTGACACTTAGGCTTAATAAAATAATTTCTTTAAGCCAAGAACCGGAAGTGATGTCGGAGGTGGCTCAGGTCCTCCAAGGGCATAGAGCCGAGTGGGGGCCATCTTACCCTCACTCGAATTCCTGCCTATTCATCAGATGGATCGGATAAGCTTCCGGGTTTACTGACAGCTCTAGTAAACCCGGAAACGACTGGAAAGTGGCGGGGGCGCCTCTTCTGTCGCCTCTAACAGTGATCCCGTTGCAAATCCGCCGCCGGGATCACTTTTAGCAGATGCCGAATCGCCTAGAAAAAAATTATACTGGGGTTAACCCCGGTATTAAACGTCAAACTAATGACATATATATACTGTGGGCAGTCTGCAATGACCATTTACCACTGACAGGGGTGCTTTCAAAGATCAGCTTTTGTTTATTCATGTGAAACCTTTATCCCAAAAAAATAAATGGTTGCTGTAACTGCAGTGTAAGCTGGAGGTTGGCTTCAATTTGTTAGTGTATCTAAACCTGCTAGTGGTTTTTATTTTCTACAGCCAGTAAGCTCCCCAGAATGTCATCCTACATGTCAATACACACACAGGCTTTTATCAGCTTTTTTGGCAGGAGCGTTTTCAGACTGGGAAAAAAACCCAGAACTAGTGGGCTTGAAGAGAAGTTTTATTAGCTATAAAACGCAAAAAAATGCGGTAAAACATGGATATCGGGCGTTTTTAAGCCTTCTGCTTTTGTGGGAGTATAGATTTGTTAAAAAATGCTAAAAAAAACATGGCAAAATGCTACTGCAAAAATGCTGTAAAACTCATTCTGCAGCCACAGCTTTCTACAGCTAACGCTACTGGTGTTTTTATAACGTCCAGTGTGCATAAGACCTTATACATGAGGTTTGTTACTAGTGGCCAGATCACCAGGTGAAAACAGAGGGGGGAAAAAGCCTAACAAAAGAAAACAAATGCAGCCACCACATCTAATGGTTGGTAAGCTGCAATATAAAACATTTTTGGTTTTGGGTTGAATACCGTTTTGAACTTTTAACATGTTTAACCACTTGCCTACTGGGCACTTATACCCACTTCCTGCCCAGGCCATTTTCTAAACACAAGTGCAGTTGCTCCAGAGTTTAGTAAGCTTCACTTTACAAAGAATACCCAATCACGTGCAAGGAAGATAAAAAAAATGAATTTTTGCTTGCACATGATTGGATGATTGAAGGCAGCAGAGTTTCCCCTCATTTACTAAGCTCTTAAAGTGGAAGTAAACCCTCCTATCGTTTTCAGCCAAGGGAGCTGCCATCTTGGCCTCGGTTTAATCTTCAACTGCCATGATGCTGCACATGTGATCAGTGATGACACCAGCCATTGGATAGTTTGACAGTTTAGTTGAGAGCACAGCCAATGGGAGTGTTACATTTCCGGCAAGTGCTGGAAATTTAACTGTTTTTTTAAATTGTTAAATGGATGGGTTTACTTCCGCTTTAAGCAACTGCACTTGCAGAGTGCACAAGCTATTTGCCTTTAGTAAATCAACCTCAGTGCATATAATGCACATTATGTGTTTTGTTTAGGTTATCATGGTCTTTCACTATGCCAGAGGAAATCATATTGTGAGTCGATTGTCTGAGCATATATTATCTTGCTGTGGATTTTAATTATTAAATTCTATTTCAGATCATATTGGAAGCCACACTGTTATCAGCTGAGGCTACAGCTGCTATTGATGACATCAGCTTATCTCCAGACTGCAGCTTTATCAATAACACATCTGCAGGTAATTTAAGGACACTATTCCTATATTTTCCTTTTTTTGTCTGGGGTTCATTTAGAGTGAGGATGCTGTTTGATGTTCACAGCCTGATTTATTTATCATGTACTATTAATAGTATTATTATTCAGGATTTAGATAACACCAACAGTTTGCGCAGCGCTTA
This sequence comes from Rana muscosa, assembly GCA_029206835.1. Classification (NCBI taxonomy): domain Eukaryota; kingdom Metazoa; phylum Chordata; class Amphibia; order Anura; family Ranidae; genus Rana; species Rana muscosa. The sequence continues at coordinate 262,061,560 of CM055122.1, read as the reverse complement.
ACAAAATTATATAATGTGTTAGTATGCATCGCATACTAGCACATTATAAAATCCTTACTTTGGAACAAAGCCTTCCAGCAGCCTTGCTGTCCCCGCTGAGAGGGCTGACATCTTCCCTCAGTCTTTCTTCTGAGTTTTCGCGTTTCAGCTGTGTGATTGGCCAGAGCCACGATGACATCACTCCCACACATGTGCGCGGGAGCCCTCGGTTCCGCATAGAGCTCTGAAGACCTGGACCTGTAGAGCGCATGTGCCGATAAGGTTACCAGCTGCATCCAGGGTGAATATCTCCTAACCTAAACGGTTCACGTTTAGGAGCTATTAATCTTACCTACAGGTAAGCTTTATTATAGGCTTACCTGTAGGTAAAAATCACAAAGCGGGCTTTACTACAGCTTTAACTGTATCTGTGCACCACAAACTAGGAGGGTGGGCTTAGCTGAGAAAGCCCCTCCTCCCCTTCTCCAGGGGGGAAAAAAAAATGCCTACGAAGACTTCTGGGATGTATAACATAATTTGGCCTAGACCAGAAATCAGAAAGTAGTTGAAGAAATATAAAAAAAAAAGGTTTGAAACAAGTAAATATAATATACCTTCCTATCTATTTAATACAGCTAGCAGCACAAGGTTTAAAAAATAGTTCATGTTGAGAGAGTTTAGTTCTGCTAGCACCCAACACCCGCTATTACAGAAAAGTTTTCTAACATGTACCCTTTTCTAACAAGTACCCTAGACAGAAGGCGATCAAACTTCTGTCGAGCGGGGACAGCCAAACACTGATCGAAATCCAGTCGGTCTCTGCTTTTTGGTAGACATCCACTTTTAGGCCGTACCAGAATAGCAGCAGCCCAAGCCCTAAAAGGGTTTAATGCCAGTATCCACCACTGAGCATGACCTACTGGAGGGACATCTCCTTACTTACCCACACAATCACCCACCCACAACCAGTGACTGATCAGGTCAATCCAGCATGGTCTTCAGCACAAACAATATACTTTTGGAATGTTTGGCTAGAGTAAGACCCATTTCCCAGTATATTCTACATAAATAGACTCCTTATTAAGGCCCTGAAAAGTACTGTTTTTTAACATTAATGCTAAGGTTATCCAGTCTGCTCCAGTAGGTGTCAAAACAGTTGAACTTGCAGTTGACCTGGCAGTGGCAGTCATACCATTGGATCCCAAACCATAAAGTAAGCAGTGGTATCTAAAACATCATGTCCCCATAGTAAGGTAGGCATCTGATCAAAGCTTGGCTTTACTATTGGGTAACACAGGTTCTAATGTCTACTAAAATGGCCAGGAGAACCCCCTTCTTTTTATGGAACACTGTGTAATTAGTGTAATTTCTTCTTACAGGTCTTTTTAAAGAATCTTTATTTTTTAACTGTCCCTCTGAGTATATGTCATGTGGAGATGGTTCCTGCATACCAAATAAAAACCGCTGTGATTTTACAAAGGACTGTAAAAATGGGTTTGATGAAGCATCGTGCGGTAAGTGTCTTTCTTTATACATGTATATTTATTATTTTTTATGTTTATATAGTAAATCTTTATATAGTTGGGTCAAAAAAAATGCAGCCTTTGAATTAACCCTTTTAAAAGGAAAGTAGTTTTGGCATCTTAGTGGGCATTACAGTGGCTAAGTAGTAAGTACCCTTACAGTGCCATGATGATGTTCTGTGTTCAGTCCTACCAGGGTAACATTATGCATGGAGTTTTTTTGTTCTCCCTGTTTGAATTTCATGTAGATTTTTTTGGTTTCCTCACGCAGCCCAAAAAAAAGTAAGTATGGGGGGTAGATGCAGCGTAGTGCACAGAAGTAATGTCACTAAGGCCTGGAGTGCAGGAAACTTGCAGAACAATACAACAGCCTAATGGGGTGGAACACCGGACCGGGAACTCAGTCAATGTAGAGGATAGTGGAGTGTGGTGTGGTCAGTCCAACCAAAGAGGTAGTTTGAGAAGGTATAGCCCTGCTCTTCCCCTACTCCTCAGGAACCTCTCGTTACCGCTAGTGCTGTCTTAGATATGTTTCTCATGACTTCCCCTCCAACTGCAGTACCGCTCTGGTTGAGTGCCCCCTACAGTGAAGAAAGCAGACTGCACCTGCCCACATGCACTATATACATAAATACAATAAACAGATAATGTCAATTTCATACAGTGATATAAAAAAAATCTACCTTGCATGAGATGCACTTTATTGTGGTGGTCATCCCGGAAGAGGGGAGCACTAACTGAAGGCCCCATCACACTTACCCTACCTGTAACTCTAACCCTTACAATACCTCTAACACCAACCCTAATGCTAAACCTCACACCAACCCTCCCTTTAACCCTAATACTAACCTTTTCTGTAAACCCAAACATTACATTAACCGTCACTATTACCATAAACGTTACTCTTTCATATAATCCTAACACTAATTTACCTTTTGTCATGAGTTCTTCCTGAGAAATAGCAGTGCACTTTCTGTGTCTATGCACTATGTGTCGTGAGCCTCTTAGCTGTATGTCTGCTGTATGAGATCATTTAAGACACTGAAGCCTCTGAATACCAGTTCCCCATTCTTAAGAGGAGTATGTCCGCTGTATAAGCTTCGCTTGCCCGGTACCAGCATGATCCAAGATCCATTAATCCCTCAATCTTTTCAACAAATAATTCAATCAGTAACTGGACACCCAGACAGCCTTTAAGAAGGGCTGCTGGAGAAATCCTCCCCTCCCCTCAGGCAGCTAATAGCTGACAGCAGTTTCATTAACATGTAAGCTAATCCACATAACCATATACATCTTATAATAGGTGTGAGGGGTGTACTCACTTTTGTGAGACATTGTACATCCTATAATAGGTTGCTCCCAAGGCAGACAGAAACAATAGAACAATGGGATACAGCCACTTAACAATAAACACATAACAACAATAACCTCAAAGTATCTAGCAATGGTCTATGAGACACTCCTACAATATTCTAGCAGTCTGAAAGGTGGAATTATCTATCTTCATATATTTCTTGAGGGATATTGTTCATAAATAATAATGTCCCAAGTGAAGAAGCCTCTCCAACTTTCAACACAAACCACACATATAAGACCCAGGATAACAGGGGTAAAACAAAATGCTGAGTCTGGTGTGGTTGTACTGGGAGTCTGGTCAGGGCAGACGCAACTGGGGTTCTCTGTCACCCTGTGCCCCTAATAGAGGGTCACAGGATGACTTACACATAAGAGGGCCCGGGGAGCTGGAAAATAGGTTTCCAGAGCTCTCTAAGGTAAGCTGGGTTCCACAAGCACCCCGCCCAAAGTGACACCCGTCACATATCTCCCTTTTGGGAGGGGACTAAAACAGAAGAAGACCCCGGACCGGTTGACTTGAAGTTAGTCCGTATTTCTAGTCCCCCAATGCCTAAATCCACACAGTACCCGCTGCTGAGGAAAAGTGCGGACTGGTCCTTCCTCCTGGAGTCCTTTCAGCCGCTGGAGAGAAGACACAGTGGCTGGGCTCACTCCCAAATGCTGTTGGGAATCTGGGCCGACTGCCCAGCATCCCTGGGGTATACAGGTGGAGACTGTAATCCCATCCACTTTCACTAGATGAAAATCTCCAAGTATTTGCAGTGCAAGGCTGATATCCCGCTGTCCCAATGCCAGACCTTTTTCTGGGGTTGTGTCAGTGGAACCCGAAGTCCCATCCACTACCACAGGAAATTCATCTTCTGTTAGTTGAAGGCAGAGGCCAGCAGCACTCTGCACTGTTGCAAGATCTTCTGCTGGGTTGCTGTCAGTGGATACCGCAGTCCCATCCACCGATATCAGCTCAAGCTGCAGTTGTGGGTTGCCGATTGCATTATCTCCCTGGAGCTCCTGCGGAGTTGATTGTTGTGGGCAGAGGCTAGTAGCGTTCTGCCCAGCTGCTAGCTGTTCCACTGGGAAATAAACTGAAAAGTTGATGGCCTTGCAAAAATTCTCAGGGCTGCCATTTGTTGTATGCAGAGGTCAACAGCGCCATTCTCTAAAGCCAACTCTTCCGCTGGAGGCTCACCGGGTTGTTCCTCCTCAGCAGAAAAGTCTATTAAATCCCCAGTCTCTGGAACTAGTGTCTGGAGATAGGGGTTCACATCTCCTGTCCGTAGAACCCAGGAGAGGTTACCGGTGCTGGGCAGAGGTTAGCAGAGCTCTGTCCTGTTGTTAGCACTTAAGCTTTGGGGACGGCAATCTCCAGAGTTTATGCTGCTGATTCTGGGACATGCTGCTGAACGTGTTCTAGCAGTTCCCTGTATGCCCTTTCCAGATGCTGTTCTTTCCATAGCAAGTATTCCAGATCAGGTTTAATCTCTGAGACCTCTGCAAGGCCGAGCATAGCCTCCCTGTATCCTCGCAGGTCCTCAAGGGTAGGTTCCCCTTCATCGCCAAACATAAAAGGTAATGTAAGGTTCTCCCACAGCAATCCAGGGCCGCCAAAGTCATATCCCTACCGAGAGCATTCTGTTGTCTCCCCTAAGTATTCCTGCTCTGCGAGTCATTGCAGAGCCCGATATCAATTGTCCAGCTCTATCTCCTGCTGCACCAGCCTGTCCAACTCGGACACCCATTGATCCTGGGGCCGCTCTCCCAGGAATGGCATCCATAACTCCCGTTAGTCGCTGGCAAGTTGCCCTGGGGTTGGAAAGCACTTGCGTGGTGTATACCAGCAACTTGGAGGGCTCCAATCCAGACCTCCACCCGAATCTACTGCCTGATTTCCAGGTATTGATCCTCAGGCACAGTCCTGGTGATTACTGAAAGCGTGATCTGCAGCAGCCCCTGTAATTCTGATGCCAGGTCCATATTTTTGCTGGGCCGACCAAAGTCTGCTTACCCAATCATCCCAGTGGTGGTTTGAACGTGTTCACAGGAAGGAAGCACTGTCCCACTGCTTGCCACCAATGTGACGGACCTGTACTCAAGGGGAGTATGTCCATCATATAAGCTTCCCTTGCACGTTACCAGCACAATCCAAGATCCCTTAGCCCACCCAGTCACTTGTCGAGACATCAGTGTAGGGTGGTAAGAAACAAACATAAGACTGTTTATTTAAACACAGGTTCCAATAATACACTCTGGGGACAACCCCCCTTCTTTGCATAATGACCCAGGGCGGGGTAAACTTTACCTCCTCCAGTAACATAACACACAGCTCTGGAGCAGGGTTTGTGTAAATAGATCAAGATGCATGGTGTTACTCATATGAATTGTTCATATTCAAGATGCCTTAGAAGTGATATAAACATGCACAATAATATACGTTATTACCTCATTTACTAAGCTCTGGAGCAACTGCACTTGCCTTTAGTAAATCAACCTCTTAGTGCTCTTAATTGAGACAAGTACACACTATAGAAGGATATGGTTTTAAGGACTGAAGGACTGTACTGTGGAAGCTGTGCCCAAGAAGACATACAGCGGGAAAAAGACTGGCCCACCATACATTATTCTGTACTGTGTCTCTGTGTGGAGGTGGCCATCTTGGTAGAGGCCGGGATTTTCTTCCTCATGTCAGAGCTTCCAGCAAAGAAAACAGTGAGCAGCACAGTAATTACACCACCAAATGACCTGACACTAGCAGTCAGAGGAAGCAGTGCTTTAGATCTCCCACTGCAGATATACAGCTATGAGGCTGCAGACACAATTGTGTACATACCATAAAAAGGTTAAATTTCGCGCTAACAACAAAAATTAAAAAATATATAGTAAACAAATGAACTGCAGCAATTTAACTAGGACATATAATCCAAGTAACACAAAAACAAACAAAAAAAAAATTAGCAAAATCAGAATTCAAACAAAAGGTATATTTTTCAGGGTACTGCTTAGGCCTAAATTTTCTATATAACAGCAAATCTTAATTTTTTTGAGTTTAGTTCTTTTTTAATTTGGAATAACCTTTTTTTTTTTTAGCTTCTAAATGTGACTTTGAAATGGATAACTGTGGATGGTATGAAAGAAGATTTGCTGATCGATTTAACTGGGTGAGACAGTCACCAAGCCACCTGCAGTCTGAATATTCCTCCCAGGCTCCCCGTCAGGATCACTCTACAGGTTCCTCTAAAGGTATTTTTTAATCTTAATTTTTTTTTTTATGGTTAGCCTAATTTGAAAAAATGCAGATTATGAAAATTTTACATGGAAGCTGCCACTCCTGACCTCTCCTTGTGAAATATGGCCTGACTGTCATGCTAACTGGCAACAGTACTTTATAAAGCTAGCCATACACTATACAATTTTCCTATTCAATTTTAGACATTTGAAATTCGTTTAGTTACAAATGAATTTTTTTACGAATTCCGACAAATTTGGAAATTCGGAAATATCCGAATATTCTTAAATTAGAATAATCGAAAATCCATAAATTCGAAAATGTGAAATTCGAAAAACCGGGAATTCGTAAATTAGTTCCGGAAATTCTGAAATTTGAAATTCAAAAATCCTGAAATTCAAAAATTCGAAAATCTCAAAAATCTGAAAATAAGAAAGAAAATTCAAAAGAGCAAAAAAAATAATAATAATAAAAAACGTTTTATTATTATTATTTATTAATAATTCATTCTGTTCTATTTGTTTAGATGCGGCATTCTTTATTTTGGATAATTTGTAACTTCGGATAAATTTGTATTCGTAACGTTCACTAACAGCCAAATTGTAAAGGAAATTCCAATACCTATAATTTAATAGTTATAATTAGTTAGTTAGTTATTATTTAAAATGTTCATTCTTTTGAACTTTCGGATTTTCCTACTTATTTTTTAATTTTCTAATTTACGAATTTTCTAATATTAGAATTTTCCTAAAATGATATCATAACTAATGACCCGAAAAATGAAAACAAAAAAACGAATAAATCTAATTTTGTGGCAGTGCACATGTCTATTCAATTTCCTTTAGATTGTACTTCAACTATGAAGTGCAAGGGCCTGCCTGATTTCATACAAATTGAAAGTGTTTAGGTTTGATTTCATATTACAGTAGGTGCCGCCGATTTTGTGTCGATCTCGCCTCTGCTAGCGGCGAGATTGACCACCCGCGATCCCCGTCGCGGGAGCCAGCGCCGAGCTATGTCGCTCCTCCCGCTCGCTGCCCCCAGTGGATTCCTATGGATGCGCAGCATCTCGTGGGGGCAGCGAGCGCGATAAGCACAGCCTCCAGCGGCGATATGCAGCTCGATCCCATCACGCTGAATATACAAAATCGGAGGCACCTACTGTATATGGTTTTGATAAATCTAAAGGAAAATTGTGCAAGAAAATTGTATAATGTAGGGCTGGCCTAAGTCTCTGACTCAGAACAAGTATGCAGAAATTCCAGGCTCAGCCTCTCCTCTTCGCTGCATGTTCCTGCAAAGGGAGCAGTGGCAGAATATGCAGTGGTAGAGTGGCTGGGGGACAAGGGTAGGTAGAGGGATTTCCGGTTGGAGGACCAGGAGAACTGCAGCTGGAGTTTTAACTGGCAACTCCTTGCCACCCTCCATCACCACCACTGTGACAGCACCCCCTACTTGTCACCACTGTGCCTGCACCCCCTCCTGACCACTATGCCTTAAACATACCCACCTGCAGGCAGGTTCAGTTCAGCCTCCCTGCAAGGGTGGCACTGTTCGGCAGCCACTGTGCAGAGAAGGAAGAGGACAAGAGGGAACCAGGTCCCTCAAAGGCCTCTGTAGGTTTCTTCAGGGAAAGCAGCTGTCTGATTGGACGCTACTGCCCACATTGACATGGACAGTGCTTATAAACAGCGCTGCCCCCTTCAGATTGGTGCACATTCTGCATAGTGGGTAGGACAAGGACAGATCCCCCTCTTGCTAGGAACAGCCGGAGTAGTTTAGGGTCAGGTTCCTGTGAAGTAGGGACAGAACAGAGACTGTCACTGTGTACTATCAGTAGTCTTCTTGTGTGTGGCCCGGTTTCCGGTCTGCTTTCCAGCCACCTCCCCTGACGGACGCTGTCAGGTGTCTTCAGTGTGTATCATATCGTAATATCGTGTCTGGTTCATTGTAAGGGTTCCGGGCCGGTGTGGCCTTGTCTGCAGAGTTGCTGTTCTCCCTCAACATTTCTACATTAATATACTTTGCTGCATTAACCAGGCTCCATGTGAGTTTTCTTCCTCTGCGGGCAGTAAGCCTGGGCTACACCTTCACACGACTGTGCCTTCTCACAAATCCATCAAAAATAAACAAAAATTCCTAGCTTACTTAACAGCTAGCCTGTTGCAGGCTACCCGATAAGTGGGTTGGGAATTTTCGTTTGTTTTTGATATGCGTTGCCCTTCCATGTGCTCCTTGCTGCAAAGGCTAGTTATAGGCTGGGGTGGTTGCCATTTGTTTGGACAGTTGGTGAACTAGTGCATGGATGCACTGGATATCTTCAGCTGCCATTGTGTCCTTGCTGGGTGTCCCATGTGTCCCTGTACCTTTAAGTAGGGTTTGGCTCCCTCCAGGCATACCTGCCCTTAATCTATCCACTACTATATGTGCTCCAATTTGGGAGACTCTCAAAATTTAGAGTTAGAACCGCAGTACACTGGGGTACCTTGACATGGCCACTTAGGCTTGCACATATGTTTGCAAATGCGTGTGACTAAGCCCCTTGTTTTTAACATTATTGTTAGACAGGGTCAATTTGGTTTTGTTGCAGGCTAGCTGGTAAGTGAGCTGGGAATTTTTATAAAATTTTTGTTATTGATGTGAGTTGCCATTCCATGTGCTCCTTGCTGCAAATGCTAGTTATAGGTTGGGGTGAATGAGAAAATGAATAAATGGGGTAAGGCGCTGCTCACTGATCCTAGTAGGACACGTACTACAATGTGGTGTGGTGTGCCAAAAAAGATAAGTGAAATGTGGTCTCACCACCCTAAAGTGGTTATAGTGTCGCTGTGTTCCTTAATCCAAAGGAAATTGGTACCTAGTATACAACACAAGTGAACATAAAGCTGAATAGAAATAAACTAAAATGACCAAGTGTCCCATCTATGACACCGCATAACCATAACCATCAAGTGCATCAAAGGATAAAAATAAATAAAGTAATAATAAATCCAATTGTAACAGTGCAAGTATGACAGCGCAAGTTGCTATATCTCCAAAGTGAGGCAATAGTCTGTGGCTACAGATTGCCTAACTGTGCCAATTGGCATGAGTCTAAATAAGATTGAAAGTGATGATAAGATAAACAGTCCTCTTCATAAAACTGGCAGGTAACGTTCTGATCCTCAATTAGGCATGCAGTTCATCCCCCACATGTGTCCCCACTCACCAGCTCCTTTCACCCCCACAGGGGTAAACAACGTGAAGAGATATCCCGGTCACACGTGCAGGGAGAGATGTCAGCAGTGCAGATTCCCCAGGAGTTTTGAAGTGCCGTGGAAAGAAGGGCTTTCGATTACCTCATATGTGAAAGCACAAAAAAGCTCCTATAGTGCGGTAAAAAACTTGAGGCTTTATTAAAATTGTATAACAGATCAAAAATAAATTAAAATAAATTGGAAAACACAATCCCTATATCGCGTTGGAAGCCGCGATCGGTGCAGACTGGTGTACGCAGCATGCGTCCCAACTGCGTTCCAGCTGCACTTCCGGATAGACTTAGCGTGGTGTGCGTATTGCGTAGCTCCCACTTACGCGTTTCGTCATTGGACTTCGTCTAGAGGCGGTGCTACCATACGCTACTTCCACGCTTAAAAGAGAAGAGCGTCACTTAAGATCCACCCACCCCCTCCGGGCCATCAAATCAAGCCATGGATTGGGAAATGTCATCAATGGGCTGGTCACGATTGGATAGAAAAAATCTATCTCCGTGGGAAATTTTTTATCCCGGGCCATACTTTATATCGTGCCGCTCTTACTAATGATGTACCATGATCAAAATTCTGGGAAGTCTATCATGTTCATAAATGATATATACCATCTTAAACAAATATGTATATAAACATATGCAACACTCCATATATCTCATACATGACCAAGTCTATGATATAGGTGCCATGCACCCTCTAAAGTAGAGCCAGGTAACTACACTGGATGCACTATGCAAACCCAGCTAGTACCTAGTAAATATTTTTAGTAAGTAATAAATGAGCTATATAAACTAGGGTAAAATTATATAAAAAAATGTAAATAAAAATATTAACATAACTAACAGATATATGTTGGTCGTAATGCCATATCTTATAACAGACTGTTATATATGTGTAATACTAAGAAAGCCAGGCTAAAATAGTGTTCTCTAGCCCCCGCTCAGGCTAAGGGGGTGTGGTAAAAATAGAGAGGTACATTAGTAGGGCTAGTATGCCCTTGCTTACTAAGTACAAAAACTGTATATGTAGGAAATTAGATGTATATATAATGAGTCACATATAATGCACACACTCATTGTATGTGGCGATCAGAGGTATAAGATAGTATATCTACACTACATGTTGTAGTAAATCTACCTCTGATGACCAACCTTGGGTCCAGGCCAAAACAATAACTACCAACAAGCGATAACACAAAAAGGTAGCAAAATAATAAACTAGAAAAGAAGATCGACCGGAATGGTGTGAATAATATGGGGAGGAGCTACATCCATAATCTCATGTAAGCAGGAGCATGCTTATTATGGATTAGCTATGGAGCAATTTAAATCTATGTCTATGTTCAACACTTTGGGCGCCAAGGACCCAGGTCGATAGATCCAACTGGTTTCATTCTGGGAGATAAGAGTGGTTTTGTTGCCCCCCCCCCTCCAATTATCTTTTATCAAGTCAATCCCATAGAATATGAGTCCAGTTGGATCTCTCTTATGGAATACATCAAAATGTCGTGAAAGATTATGTTTTGGAAACCCTTTCTTTATGTTATTTATATGCTCTCTAATACGCACACACAATGGACGTGTAGTCCGACCTACATATTGTAGGTGGCACGGGCACTCAATGACGAAAGTGACATGAGTGCTGTTACATGTTATCAATTCACAAATTTTGTATTCCTTAAAATCTGTCCTAGATTTAAATGTTTCTTTCCTACGTGGCTGTTTCTTACTAACCCTACATGCCAGACATCTTTGGTATTTATAGAAACCCTTCATTTCGGGAAAGATATTGACTGCTTTCGGTGCATTAATCACATTGTGTACAATGTGATTCCGCAAGTTCGGAGCTTTCCTGTACACAAAGGCTGGTTTGTTAGGTAAGACCATGGATAAAACTCTGTCTTCCTTAAGAATAGGCCAGTATTTCTTAATGATACCCTCAAAAGCCCTATATTGGTTGTTGTACCCTGTAATAAATGCTAATTCCATTTTGTTCTTCTTAGTAGCGTTTTTTTTCTGCAACAGGCTAGATCTATCTGTCTTAGAGATCTCCTCCTTCATTTTAATCAAGGATGCCATCCCGTAGCCTTTTTCTTGGAATCTGTTGATAATAACATCTGCTTGCTGGTTGAAATCTGCCAATGAACTACAGTTTCTCCGCAATCTCAGCATTTGTCCCTTAGGGACATTCCCCTTCCATTTAGGGTGATGGCAGCTGGAAGTCAGGATGTATTCGTTACAGTCTGTAACTTTAAAGTAGGTTTTAGTATGGAGTAGATCCCCATGTTTGAAAATCTCCAAGTCCAGATAGTCGATTTTTTGTTGGTCACATTTTCCCGTAAAGGTCAGCCCATACCTGTTGGTATTTAGTTGTTGAAGGAAAGTTTGGAAGGTTTCCATTGGTCCATCCCATAATATGACTAAGTCATCTATATACCTCCGGTACAATTTGTTCATTAGGAGGTTCGCTACACTAGGGGCATAACACGCCCCCATAGCTACCCCCTTAGTTTGAACATAATAGGCCTTATCATGCCAGAAATAGTTACACTCCATAGCCATTTTAAGGCCCTCTAAGATATAGTCTATCTGTTGTTGTCTCATATTGGTACTCTCATGTAGTGCTTTTTCCACACCCTTTAGTCCATCTTCTTGGAAAATGCTAGTGTAGAGGGAGTTCACATCTACTGTTGCCAGTAGAAAATCCTGTGCACCCCTAATTTCCTGTATTTCCTGTGTGAGTTGTAGACTGTCTCTTAGGTGTGATTTGCCTTCCTTTACAATTGGCTTCAAAAATGTGTCCAAGTATTCACCTAGTCTCGAAAATACAGAATTTATTCCGCTTATCGGCCTTCCAGGTGGTTTTATTAGCCTTTTGTGGATTTTCGGCGTGTAACACATAACCGGGGTTTTAGTAGAGTTAGATACCATATATTCGGCTTCTTTTGTATTCAGAATTCCCATCGCTAACCCTTTCTTTACATATTCTTTCAGTTTGTTCTCGAATAAGTTTTAGGGTTCCCCTTGAGCTTTTTGTAAGTGTTCTCAATGCTCAGTAGGTTTTGCATTTCTTCTTCATAATCTTTCTTGTTTAAAATTACTAGCCCCCCCCCCCCCTTTGTCGGCCGGTCTAATTACGACTTCATTCTTTTTCCCAATATCTTTAATCGCTTTCCAGATCTCCTTTGTTTTACTATGTTTCTTCCCTGGATTTTTCAGTTTTTGTAGATCATCTTCGACCATTCTTTTAAAGGCTCCTATACACTGATTACCTGGAGTGTTGGGGTTGAAAATCGAGTTGTTTTTTTAGGCTCGTGTGTACATATTGTGTTTCCTCCATTATCCTAACATCCTTATTCAACGCAAAGTGCTTCTTCAAATTCAACTTCCTTAGAAATTTTTGGAGGTCAATGAATACCTCAAATTTATTTAAAGGTTTGTCAGGCGCGTATTTGAGCCCTAAATCCAACAACTTCATTTCCTCCTCAGTGAGCTCTATGTTACTAAGATTGTAGATGCCTTTCCCTAATATTCTCTTGGACGCTTTCTTCTTCCCTCCCCTGCATCCTCTAGTCTATTTTCTCTTTCCGGATTTCTTTGTGGGGGCACTGTGTTTCTTTCCGGGTAACTGTCCCTGCCATTCCTCTGATTGCCGTAGTCTCCTTGTCTCCATTCTCCCTCGTTTCTCTGATTCTCGGGTCCTCGTCGCGGTCCCCCTCAAGGTCCTCCTTGGTTCCCACTCATGCCTCTCCACCCAGGATTGCTGTAGGGTACTCGGGCCTTCCATTTTCCAGGCGGTCTGTCTTGATGTCCTCTCCTTGGAAAATCCCAATTATCTCTGTAATCTCTTCTATAGTGGAGACTAGATTCATAATGACGATTTCTCCTTAGTGGAGAAAATCTATTATTTGTGGGTATGTTATACCTAGATGGATAAGGACTACGGTATTCATGAGGGTCCTGGTAGTTTACCCTCCTATTATCTGGCCTGTCATAATGTCGGTTAGATAGGTTAGGCCTTCCACGGTTCCAAGGTCTAGACTGGTTAGTTGCAGTTATCTGGGGTACCGCTCTAGGCGTCCCCATATCAGTTAGACCTAAAAGTTCTACTGGGCTTTCATCCATTAGTGTATCTTCAAGCTCATCAGTTTGATTTTCCATTGTTACTTGCCATTAGTAAACTTTCATATTTTGGTAGTCTAAAAGATCCCTTTTAAATTTCTTTTGTTTTTTAGCCTGTATATCTATATCATACTTTTTTTATATGTTCTTGGAGTTCTTTCTCCTTATCCTTATAGTCCTGATGACCGGCAAATGGTACCAGTGAATTTTTAATCTCAATGATACTGTTCTCTATCCCCCTAAGTTTGAACTTTCTTCTTTTAATAATATTATGCAATAGTTCATTTTCACAAGTGTTGAAGAATGCATACCAGTCATTCATCAGTCCTACATCTTCCACATTATCATTCGGGTGGATATCCCATCTAAGCCGTCTGGGGGTCATTTTATCTTTAACATACATCTCAAGGGTGGCTATATCCCACCAAACTCGCAGCTGTTTCTCCATAGTGTGTTTCAGCTGTTTCATTAACCCCTGCATGTCCTGTTTATTAATTAATTGGGGTGGTTGCCATTTGTTTGTCACGTCAACCCACCTGCACTCTCCCAACTGCATCTGAACCCCATCCTTTCTCCGCTCCCAAAACCTCTCCCGCATCAATGCCTGCTTCTTTACTTGCTGCCACTGCACTGATGCATGTCTTGTGCACTGCGCCATGGTACCAATGCACACTCTGTGCTCTCTGCCACTGCAGTAATGCGCCCTTTCGTATTCAGAGAGAAGGCTCAGTTTCCCAAGTAAAGTGTAATAGTCATTCATTTTTCCACCTTGGAGTAAGCTCCCAGGACACCTTATTCTTTACATTATTTCACTTTTTAATAACCACTCCCTCAAGTGGATATAATTTCATTTGCATTCAAAGAAATGGGACTTTCACGGTACGGTAAAACAGCATTGAATTTATTTTTTCATCCATAAAAAGCCACAAACATTGATAACATTTTGCTGATGCTTATTTCTGGACTTTGTTTTTACATAAATCCAATCACTATCACACTTTCATATTCCATGCAATTTAATATCTTTTGAGGCCCAATGTCCTTATATATTGCTTTGTTGAAATACAACTTCAAAGTCAAGGATGGTAGGACTTATCCTCTAATGCGTTTCCAAGGGCAGAGTGCACATTTCAAAAAGCATCTTTCAAAGGCCATACATTAAATCTATATTGAAAAAAAAAAATACATATATTAATATCATCACAAACATTCATCTAGCAATTACTTTTACAAATCTCCATGGTACATAAACCATCATTACTCACATTTTTAAATATACACCAATCATGTTCTTGTTAGCTAGGCCTGGTGCATGCATGAGGACAATATAGTACAGGCCTCAGAGTACTCCAGAGGGTTTAATCGCTCCCTGTCCAGCCATGTTGGACATTCTGCTTTCCTTCACCTGGACTGTATTTCTATTTTAGGATCTAATGAGGAGGGAGTTAGGGGGATTGGATATTAAAAGGAGGAGAGAGAAACGCCAAGCCAATCCTTTGAACAGCTTAGGAATTTATTCAGTATATAAGTATAAAACAACACTAAAAACTTGCGTGAAAAATGTTGGAGCACTTGCAGAGTGCTAGAGCGGATGGGAACTTCCACGTGCAGTGTCACAGGAGCACAGGAGGGCCGCCGGAAAGTTTCAATTGGGGGATCCACGAGCGCCATATGTTAACCACAGAACGCGTTTTGAAGGCACGGCTTTCGAAGCGCTGATGAAGAAGGCCGTGCCTTCGAAACCTTCAGTTTGCAGCCCTTGGACCACTCCCACCCAGAGACACACAGCCGATGTCTCCATGAGGCTTATTGAGGCTCCATCTGCGGCTAACACACGGCGCTTGTGGATCCCTCAATAGAGACTTTCCAGCGGTCCTCCTGTGGTCCTGTGACACTGCATGTGGAAGTTCCCACCCGCTCTAGCACTCTGCAAGTGCTCCAACATTTTTCACGCAAGTTTTTAATGTTGTTTTATACTTATATACTGAATAAATTCCTAAGCTGTTTAAAGGATTGGCGTGGCGCTTCTCTCTCCTCCTTTTGTTTTACTTTTGTTCACAGTGATCGGGTTCCCCAGCCCGCGCCTGAAGCAGCCTCGCTCCCTTTACAGCCTCCATTTAGAGACTTTTTTAGAGACACATTTTTAGGGGTTCCTCCCCCAGAACTTTCAATCCACTCACCATTCACATGGTTGCACCTTCATGTATCAGCATGCAGATGCATGCCTTTTCATTTAAATTTTAAACTTCAATCTTTTTCATAAGATGGTTTAGCGCTGAAGCGCTGAACATTATACCAATATTGTGTATGTGTTTCCTCCTAAGGGGGATTGGATATGCATGTGTAGAGCTAATGAAAAAGTTCAATTAAATGCCCCCTTCCCAGCAACACATGCTCATCTTTGGATATAGATAAGAGTCACACTCCAGTATAAGTTTGTCCTAGTATTTTATTCTGTTGTCAGCAAAACTACTGAATACACGTCTTCACTTAAAAAAAAAGATGGATTTTTTAATGAAAGTTTGTACATGAAACTTGGAAAAGAGCTTTGACCCAGCACAGTTCAGTTCAAGGCTTGTATCTTGATAAACAGCATAAAACTTTAATGGCGGTATAGAAACTGATCAATTACCCAACAGCTTTCAAAGGCATTAAAAACACACATTGGCTGCCCTACATGTAACATGTCTTAAATAGCTGTTTATTTATTTATGTCCTGATGTATTAGGTCACTTCGTGTTTATTCAGAAAAAAAACAGCAACTTTTCACAGATTGCGGAGTTACGGAGCCCGAAGTTTAGCCAGGCAGCGGCGGGCTGTTCCCTGACCTTCTGGTGAGAAACACTTTCATCCTTTTCATTCATGTGACAATTACATTTTCTGTTTTGCATGCTGTGCTTCTTACCAGGCTCAGTTCACAGAGACGAATGAGTTATTTTAATTCTCCATTATTTCATCTGATCATTTCTATGCAAGAATGTTCAGTTTAAAACCAAAAATATTGCTCATTTATAGAATCTTCAAGCTGCATTTTCTCCTACATTGTTATTTTATCTCAAAGTGTTACCAGTCTAGTGGGCAGCCAAACTATCCACAGTCTTCCCTTCTTATTTCCAAAATATGTTATCTTTTTTTAAATGGTTATATTGATACTCATCTATTATAATTTATAATATGCTTGTCTGGATCGTACAGTTAATGCTCCTATGTTTACTTATTTTAACGACTTGTCGACCAGCCGCCCGTCATTGTACTGCGGCAGGTCGGCTCGTTCCCGGGAATCGCCGCCATTGTACGTCGGCTCGGGAACTCTAGTTTGTGGGCGCGCACACTTGCCCACTAGCCAGCGGGGGGAGCCAACCAGTGGGTGGAGCAGACTCAATGTCCGCCGGCCATTTGTGGCCCATACACAGCGATTTGTGGGCACGCACGCGCCGCCGGAGGCACGCAAGCCCACTGGCCAGCAGGGGAGCAAATCAGCGGGTGGAGCCGACTTGATGTCCGCTGGCCACTCGCGATGGTTCCCCGCAGTGACAGAACATGGATCTGCCTATGTAAACAAGGCAAATCTCCATTCTGACAGGGCAGATCACACAGATCCTGTCTTTTTGCTATGCAGGAAGATGGATCTGTGTGTTGTCCCAGGCAGCCCATCCTCCATACAGTTAGTAAACACACTAAGGGAACACATTTAACCCCTTGATCGCCCCTGATGTTAACCCCTTCCCTGCCAGTGCCATTAGCACAAAGTCAGTGCATATTTTTAGCACTGATCACTGTAATAATGTCAATAATTCCCAAAAAAGTGTAAAAAAATGTCAGTAGGTGTCTGCTCTATAAGCCACAATGTCGTAGTCCCGCTAAAAATCTCAGATCACTGCCATTACTAAAAAAAATAAAAAAATAAAATGCCATAAATATATCCCCTATTTTGTAGATGCTTTAACTTTTGTACAAACAAATCAATATACGCTTATTGGTTTGTTTTTTTGTTTTTTTTTTTACCAAAAATATATAGCAGAATACAAATTGGCCTAAATTGATGAAGAAATTTGATTTTTTTATTTTTTTTTAATTATTGGGTATGTTTAATAGCAGAAAATAAAAAAAATTGTTTTTTTTCCCAAATTGTCGGTCTTTTATTGCCAGATTGCTTAAAGTGAAACAATAAAAATGAAATATTCCTTTAATTATCGTGCCTGGGGGTGTCCTTAGTATTCCTGTAAAGTAGTGCATCTTTCCCGTTGTTTAGAACAGTACGCAGCAAAATTACATTCCTAAAGGAAGAAAAGTCATTTAAAACTGCTCGCGGCTGTAATTGTCGGATCCTGGCAATATAGATAAAAGTCATTGAAAAAAATGGCAACCTCACCAAAATAAAAAATAAAAATGCGTGGGGGTCCCCCCAAAATCCATACCCGGCCCTTCAGGCCTGGTATGGTTATTAAGGGTAACCCTGTGACAATTATTTTTTATTAAAAGGACTAGGGGTCCCCCAAAATCCATACCAGGCCCTTCAGGTCTGGTATGGATTTTAAGGGGAACCCTGTGCCAAAAAAAAAATGGTTTAGGGTCCCCCCAAAATCTATACCAGACCCTTATCCAAGCACGCAACCTCCTGAACCGTACCAAAGCACCTTGTCCCCATGTTGATGGGGACAAGGGCTTCAAACCCCACAACCCTTGCCAGGTGGTTGTGGGGGTCTGCAGGAGGGGGGCTTATCGGAATCTGGAAGCCCCCTTTAACAAGGGGACCCCCAGATTCCGCCCCTCCATGTGAATGGGTATCGGGTACATCGTACCCCTACACATTCACCAAAAATGTCAAAATGCTAAAAATTACAGTAGACAATTTGGGACAAGTCCTTTATTAAAAAATAAACTGTTCCGCGATGTCCATTAATCTTCGATCACAGTGTCCGACGACCTGAGAACAAAAAAACGTAAAAAACTCCACTTCCATGGGAGGCTCCCGCTGACTGAAGTCTCTTCGCGATAAAAGCAGTTATATAGCTGAGGGCGGGGCCACCCGGTGACGTAAACGGATGACCTCGTCCCCTCTGATGCCACGTGACATCAGAGGAAGGCGGGGTCATCCATTTACGTCACCATGTGGCCCTGCCCTCAGCTATATAACAGCTGTCATCGCAAAGAATCTTCAGTCGGTGGGAGCCTCCCCTGCGTTTTTTTTTCTGTTCGTCGGGCGGCGTGATGGACGATGAATTTACATCGTGGGACATTTTTTTATTTTATTTTTTAATAAAGGATTTGTCCCAAACGGTCTCCTGTCATTTTTACTATTTTTGACACCCATTCACATAAGGGGGGCCGGCATCTGTGGTCCCCTTGTTAAAGGGGGCTTCCAGATTCCGATAAGCCCCCTGCCCGCAGACCCCCACAACAACCGGGCAAGGGTTGTGGGGATGAGGCCCCTGTCCCCATCAACATGGGGACAAGAAGCTTCGGGGAGGACCCCAAAGCACCCTCCCCATGTTGAGGGCATGTGGCCTGGTACGGTTCAGGAGGGGGGGTGCTCTCTAGTCCCCCATTTTCCTGCAGCCTGCTAGGTTGCGTGCTCGGATAAGGGTCTGATATGGACTTTGGTGGGACCCCAAGGCAATTTTTATATATTTTTTGGCATGGGTTCCCCTTAATATCCATACCAGAACTGAAGGGCCTGGTATGGATTTTGGGGGGACCCCCATGCGTTTTTTTAATTTTGGTGCCAGATTCCCCTTAATATTCATACCAGACCCAAAGGGCCTGTTAAGGGACTGGGGGGAACCCATGCCGTTTTTTTTTAATGATTTTTATCTATATTGCCGGGCTCCGACAATTCATTACAGCCGCGAGCAATTTTAGATTACTTTTTTTTTTTTTTTAATTTAGAAATTTAATTTTGCTGTGGTATTGTTCTAAACATGGTAAAGATGCACTACTTTACAGGCATACTACGGACACCCCCCCCAGGCACGATATTTAAAGGAATATTTCATTTTTATTGTTTTACTTTAAGCATTATTAAAATCACTGCTCCTGAAAAAACTGACGTTTTTAAAACCTTTTTATTCATTGATACATGTCCCCTGGGGCAGGACCCAGGTCCCCATACACTTTTTATGGCAATAACTTGCATATAAGCCTTTAAAATTAGCACTTTTGATTTTTCTTGTTCGTGTCCCATAAACTTTAATGGTGTTTACTTGTTCGTACAAATTTTGCCTGTTCACATGTTCTGGTGCAAACCGAACCGGGGGGTGTTCGGCTCATCCCTAGTCAGCACCCTGAGACCTACTGTTACTACTCATCGCTGTTGCATCCTGTAAGTGCTCCCAGTCGGTTGCCTTCCCATGGGGCTTGTTGTGTGTTGCTGAACTTCAATTTCAATGCAGTTCTGTTTTCTGCATCTGGAATCCGAGTGTTCTCTGCTGCCACACCACGCTGCACCTACCCCTAAGCGACCTTGACAAAAGCCAAATTGTAATGGCTAGATGACGGTGTCAGAGTATCTCCAAAACTTCAGCTCTTGTGGGTGTTCCCAGTCTGCAGTGGTCAGACACTACCAAAAATGGTCCAAGAAAGGAAAACTGGAGAACCGGCAACAGGGTCATGGGCGGCCAAGCCTCATTGATGCACTTGGGGAGTAAAGGCTGGCTCATGTAGTCCAATCAAATAGAAGAGCTACTGTAGCTCAAATTACTGAAATAGTTTGTTGTGTATGGGACTGCAGAGCCGCAGACCAGTCAGGGTGCCCATGCTGACTCCTGTCTACTGACAAAAGCAACTATAATGGGCGCAAGGGCATCAGAACTGGACCACAAATCAACCTAAGATGATGCTGGAAAAACAAGTTAATCCATGAAGTGCCCACCTCACAATTTACAGGACTTAAAGGATCTGCTACAGATGACTTGGTGCCAGATACCACAGCATACCTTCAAAGGTCTAGTGGAGTCCATGCCTCGATAAGTTATGGTGGTTGGTCATAATGTTATGGCTTTTTTTTTGTATATTTTCCTATATTTCCACCTAGTGATTCATGTAGATAACACACATCTTGTCCTGGGGTGTCTCCACTCTATGGAGGAGAAATTGAGTCACACTTAAACAGCAGCATTGTCAATTGGTGGAGAGGGTAGTGTTATGCCGCGTACACACAATCGTAATTTCCGACAACAAAACCGTGTTTTTTTTTCCGACGAATGTTGGCTCAAACTTGTCTTGGATACACACGGTCGCACAAATGTTGCTCGGAAATTCTGAACGTCAAGAACGCAGAGACGTACAACACTACGACGAGCCGAGAAAAATTAAGTACAATGATTCCGAGCATGCGTCAAATTGGTTCTGAGCATGCGCAGCACTTTTGTGCGTCAGAAATGGCTGCACACGATCGGAATTTCCGACAAGAACTTTAAATTGAGAGCCTGCTCTCAAACATTTGTTGTCGGAAATTCCGACAGCAAATGTCCGATAGAGCCTACACACGATCGGAATATCCGACCAAAAGCTCACATCGAACATTTATTGTCGGAAATTCCGATCGTGTGTACGCGGCATTAGATGCACTAGAAAATAGATGGACTTGACTAATGAAATCTGAACTCTAGCTAAGCAGTTTTTCTTTGAGATAAAAGTTTTACATAAATTTATAAAAATTTACCACTTTCAGCACCCCTGTCAGTTTTTAAATACGTTTTCGGTCACTTTTGCTGGACAGCTGGGTCTGCTAAAGGAAGTTGAAAAGTAATAGATTTACTGGCTGGATCACCAAGTGAAAAGAAAGGAAAAAAGACTAAAAAGTTAAAATAAATGTAGCCATCACATTTTGAGGATTGGCAAGCTGTAATATATTTTTTTTTTTTTAAAAATTTTGGGTTTAATTTCACCCAGTAGTAATATTTTATTTATAGAAGGAGGCTGTCAAACAGGGTCAGTCTACAGTTTCTTATGTGTTTTGGAAGCTCCAACAATGAGATCTTCCTGCCATAATAACCAACTCTATTCCTGTCCGCCTGGAAAATGTGGGTGTTTCCAGACAACTTTATGGGGCTTATTTATAAAAATTAAATTGCTGTGTGAACGCCTAAGCATTGGGGCAGCAGCTCCAAATAATCCCAGTAATCTGCATTTCCTATGATCGTCACATTTATCTAGTGGCCATAATGTGGTATTTTCCTGATTTCAGAAAGTGACTGCATTATGACCATTAGACAGAGCTGGCAGTCATAAAAAATACACATCAAGTACACATTATAGGGATTACTTGTGTAGACCAGGGAACTCAGCATTGAGATCTTACAACAGACTACGTGGAGATAAAATAGAAGAAACTTTTAGGGGACTTAACTCTTCAGCATCTACCAAAAACTCAAATAATATTTTTCTGGGTTTGACCCTTTAAATGATACGTTCACTTTTGGAATATGTTACTTGTTGCACCATTTTTATTCACAGTTTTCAGTGAATAAATGCCTACAAGTACCGTCAGTCATTGCGGCTGACGGCTTGTAGTTTTTAATGAGCTCTGAGGGCGCTGGTGAGCATCCTCATAGTCCATTTATCTTTCTGATCTTGGTCTGCTGAAGCCTGATGCAATGCTTTATAGGCTCCTATAAAAAATAATAATAATTCACTTTTTTTACCTGCAAAATATTGTGCATTTGTAATTTTTTTTAAAAACGGTGTACTTTTACTTTAACTAAAGCACTAGTAATCAATAAATATCAGAATTACTCTTCTCACAGTGAAATGTACTATCTCATTTCAGGTATTATAACTATGGACCAGATGTGGGAGCGGCAGAGTTTGTCCTCCATATCAATGATGACAATTCCCACACTGTGTTGTGGAAAACATACTACAGCCAGGGAAATCAGTGGTTGAAAGGATTTATCCAGCTTGATCGCCTGTCTCAGCCTTTCCAGCTATCAGTGAATAAAATCATTATAGGGGTGTACGAAGGTGTATCCGCTATTGATGATATTGTGTTTGAGAACTGTTCCTTGCCCCCTCCTGCATCCAGCTGCAAAGGGCCCGACCAATTCTGGTGTATAGATACCAGGGCTTGTATCGGCAGTCTACTGGTATGTGACCTGATTGATGATTGCGGAGATATGTCTGATGAGAGTAACTGCAGTAAGTGTTATCACAATGATATTCCAACATTTATATTAAGCTATCATCACAATTCACAACATTAATAGTGGAACATTATAAAAGTCAAGAATGTCCAACCAATTTACCTTAATTGGAATTTCAGTCTGTTGCTCCTTGGCATTCTTTTGGGTTGGAACGCCTTTCTTTTCACATGATTCTTTGCTGTGCAACCTTTCTTGTGCCAGTAGATGGCAGTGTTTACAAGTTTGTAGCTGCTCTATGGTAAACGCTATGTCTTTTCTCTGTATAGTAAAAAGTTTCCTGTTTCCTGCCTGCAGTTAAGCACCAAAGTCCATGTGGCCTGTGCACTCTCTTTTAGGCTACAAACAGAATTTTGAACAATTTCTTTCTCTCTCTGGGTGAAAGTCAAAACAGTAATTGAAAGGGACAGGAATACCAACTTAAACATTCATATAGAGTAGTTCATGAAATGGTGCTTTTAAAATAACCCTGGAAGCTGCACCCCAAAAAAAGCATGTGAAGGTCAAAGTCACCAGTATTGCCTTTAGCCTCCTTGAAACTAAACTTTCACCCATTGCTGACCTACCTGACCTTATTCTGCACTGTGTAGAGGTGGCCATCTTGGTATAGGAGCAGGGTTTTGCTTCCTCATGTCAGAGCTGCCCATCTGATCACTGATGTTCTATTGGCTGGTGAGTAAATATTCGGGAAGAAGCAGGAAAGGTGAAGAAAGCACAGATCATAGAATGAATTAATCAAAAGCAGGGAGATCCTTGCACTTCAGGTACAGCTTCCTCTCCAGTAAGGAGAATAGTGAGCACTCAATCAAAAGTTCAAAATCCATTTATCAACACAAATATAAATATGTGACTAATAAGGGTAAAATCAACCGCTTAAAACCTCTCACTGCTGCTACATTCAAATACCCAAATATCACAAATCTAATAAAAAACACAGGGTGCAACTTAAAGTGCTTTTTACAACGCAGTGCTGTAATATAAACACCCAATGTCTATTAAACCAGATATACAAGTTAATAAAAATCCATAGTAAAGTCAATTTAACCCAAACACTAGTATATCCAACAGCTTCACCTCCAATGAAAATTCCCTCATGCAATCACCAGTGCTCTTCGCGATGTGCGACTGCCCCAAAGGACAAGAACTCGCCACATATAAATGCCTCTCATATTATAGACAGGCATGTATCACTTTAAATGCAGACCACTCAGACACAATGGTTAAATAAGGCGTTCCTCCTCCATAACTCCCCGTATCTAACTTCTTACCATGATAATCCCATAAAAAATTTATGTGAAAAGACTCCAATGGTGAAGTGAGTTTACATCCAACATTTATTGAAATAAAGCTCCTTATAAAAAGCTAAAAACCTGCAGGTATATCAGCCTCAAAGCTCAAGAGCCATGCAGTGAAACGCTACACTGTGCCGCTCGGTATTTCACCGCTCCTACCAGAACCAGTATGGGGCCACTTCTTGTTACGGCACTTCCAGTTTCCACTTAGCCATGCTCTGATGCGTTTCATCATATTCAACTTTTTCAAGGGTATGGCTAAGTAGAACTAGTCATTGGCTTATATCCATTTTCACTGACACTTAACTACTTATTTGCTAGCAGGTAAAATACAATTGAACAGATCGCACATAAACACAAATGGACAGAGCGGTTTCACAAAATACCAAAAATTCACAAACAAAAACCCAATAATGGAGTTTTAGATTTTAGATTGCATGAAGGAATTTTCACTGGATGTGGGGATGTTGTATACACTTGTGTTTGGATGAAATGGACTTTACTATGGACTTTTGATAAACCTGTTTATCTGGTTTAATGGACATTGGGTGTTTATATAGTAGCGCTGCATTGTTTTTTATTAGATTTATGAACCTGTGCTATGCCCATTAATTAGCCAATATGACTGTACCTGTAAACAAAAACTGTATATTTAAAACTATACTTAGAAACTTGATTTTAGGACATTATTTACATCAAGCTGATCATATTCATATGCATATTAAAAAATATAAAAACAAAAGACTATATTTTCTCATTAAGAGATAAGTTGACTGTAAATAAAAGAATTCCTTGGGGCCAAAACCCTTTAGACTCATTCATCATGTCCCTGTATTTTAATCACTCCATTCTTATCTCCTGCTTAGAATATGTGTATATTAATAAACAGCTCATGTAGCAGATATCTCTGACAAATTAATATTTACATGGAAACAGTTTTTTCTCTGTTAGCTCTTTATAAAGTAATTTTATTTTATGTTTAATAACTGGCCCCTTAAAATTGCTCCTCAATGTAATTTCCTATATCTCTTTTCTCACATTATCATGGGTATATCCCTTTGATAAACATGCTGATGAATCTAAGCGTGTTCACATCGTTGGTTAAGAGAATATAGAGTCTGTCTTTGATGTTCTTACAGAGATAGATGATTGTGTTCCCAACACTGAAATTGTAATAACTTAAAAGCACCGGGCTGTTGAGTATAAATATATTATGGCAGGACCAGAGAGGCTTGCTTATATAAAGTTATATTGAAGTGCACTCCAGCCAAATATTAACAGTTTTGCATTTAAAGTGAACCTTTCCTGTCCAGAAAGGTTACAACTGGTGAAGTCCAGGCACCGTGCAATTTGTCAACAAAAACCCATGTTAAACTTTAATGTTAGAATTTAATTTCAAACGTTCGCACAGAAATTCAGAGCAATCATTTGTCTGTGGATTTGCTAGTACCATCATGAACTCAACTGTTTTTGTATGAAAACTCCAATAAAATTCTTGTTCAGTTACCATGTCAATATTTCAAATTCGGGGTTTGAGATGCAAATGCGGGTTGCAATAAGTATGATATTTCTCTAACAAAAGCCACATTCACACTTAGAATTGTCTTTGTTTGAGAAACATTTTCCATTATTCTCCTTCAACTTTCCTCTAAACTACAGTCAAATACAATCCCATTAAATATTAGAAAATAAATATTCAGATTTTTTTTTTCTAATGAAATTCTACTGGTGTACGGCCAGCTTTAGTCTTCAAACAACATCACCTATTCCCATGGGGCCACATGGATTTTCAGCTTGAAACTGGTCCACCTTTCGGACACCAGGCTCCAACTGCTGGCATTCAGCTGTCAAATGCCTGAGCCTTAGTGATCAATACAGGTTCTGGCATTTTACAGTTGAATATGTCTGGGCCTTGGATACAAGTGGCTCTACAGGGAGACAGGAATTGAATACAATGATGATGAGTGTTATCATGAAATTCACAGTCAGCACAACTATGGTGGTTACATTCATAAGTAGCCCAAATATTAGGCTAAAGGCAGAGCAATGGCAAAGAATCAACATAATGGCTCTTTACTATTACAGAAGAATTCAAGTTGAATGTGACTAGTATTTGTTTCAACTGTATTTTTAGCTGCTTGCCAGGAGTTATATAGTTAGTTAATTCACCTAATGCCTTGTACACACGGCTGGATTTTCCATTGGGATAAACTCAGACAGAGTTTTCCGCCGGAATCCGCTTCAAGCTGTCTTGCATACACACCAAATTCCGACCGTCAAGAACGCGGTGACGTACAACACTACGACGGGCCGAGAAAAATTAAGTTCAATGCTTCCGAGCATGCGTCGACTTGATTCTGAGCATGCGTGTTTTTTTCTCCGTCGGAGTTCCATACTGACTATCGGAATTTCCAATCGTACTTTTTTTTGTCAGAGAAAAAGAGAACATGTTCTCTGTCTAACTCCGTCAGAGTTTCCGAAGGAAAATGTCCGATGGGGCATACACACGGTCGGAATATCCGATCTGACTTTTTTCATCGGAAATTCCGATCGTGTGTATGAGGCAGAAGACTGCTTTATCCACAGGATGACAAAGCTGCTATGAAATTTCACTGCAGAATGAAGTGTTGTCACCATGTTAAAATAGGTGGGAAATATGTATCTACTGGCACAATCAGCAAGTAGCAAAACTGGAGTTCTGTAGGAGGGATAGCTGTCTTGGTAGTAAAAGACTGCATCATAGATGTAATTTAAAATTTTTCCCATAGTACCACTTTAATTATTGCTTGTGTCCCCATTGGGAAAACTCCCCTCATTTTCTGTTCTTGGGGTTGGGACAATGGTCCTGAAACACTTAAGCCCCGTACACACGATCGGTTTAACTGATGAAAACCGTCCGATGGATGGTTTTCATCAGACAAACCGATCGTGTATGGTACCCATCGGTCTTTTTTCCATCGGATGGAAAAAATAGAACTTGTTTTAAAATTTTCCGATGGATCAAGAACCGATGGTAATTTGCGATCGTCTATGGGCAAGTCCATCGGTTAAAAAACCCACGCATGCTCAGAATCAAGTCGACGCATGCTCAGAAGCATTAAACTTCATTTTTCTCGGCTCATCGGAGTGTTGGAACGGTCGGTTTTTTGACTGATGGTGTGTGGCCAAGACTGATGAAAAACAGTTTCATCGGATTTCCGATGGTCAAATCCATTGGACGAAAATTCATAGGTTATCCGATCGTGTGTACAGGGCTTTAAAGTGCGGGGAAACCTGACAGATAAAGTCCTTCAAGCCTAAGGCTCCATGTACACTGAAGCTGAAAAACTGCAGTTTATTGGCGTTTTTGCGTTTTTTTTTAAAAAGCCCATTAACTGAACTCTATGTTAGCCTATGTGTTCATGTACACATAGCGTTTTTTTGCGTTAATGAGCAGTGAAGTTAATGGGCTTTTTTCTGAACGCAAGAAATTCGCGTTCAAAGTGCCGGGAAAGAACGCCAAAAAACGCAAAACGCTGAAAAACGCTAATAAATGCTCAAAAACGCCAGCTTTTTTTAGCGTTTTTTGATCCATTGAAAAAAAAAAAAAAAAAGCTAAAAAAAACGCTACACTGAAAAACGCTAATAAACGCTAGTAAAAAACGCTGATAAAAGCTATATTTTAAAGCAGCTTTTTCTGCCAGAAATCTGGCGTTCAAAACGACCGTTTTTGAGCTTCTGTGTACATGAAGCCTTAAGGTTTCAAACCCTATTTATTGCCTTTCAAAAACAAGTAAAAATGTTTCTGCTGGAGTTCCTCTTCAATGTTTTTAACCCTTACTTCCTTTCAGCCTCTGAATTACAATGCGACTTTGAAGATGGACTATGTAACTGGACACAAGACACAGAAGATGACTTTGACTGGACAAGACACCAAGGCCAGACTCCGACTTTAGACACGGGACCTATGAAGGACCATACTTTGGGCACAGTTCGAGGGCATTACCTCTACATTGAGACCTCTGAGCCTCAGATGTACAGGAACCAAGCTATCCTACTAAGCCCTGAAATAGATGCCACCATCAACAACGATAATAAAACCTGCATCTTCCGCTTCCATTATCATATGTTTGGAAGCCAGATCTATTCCTTGGCAATCTACAAGCGAACCATGAGGAACACCAGGGGCCAGGTGTTGTGGCAGACATTCGGAAATAAAGGCAACAGATGGTTAAAGAAAGTTCTGTACATCAACAGTACTTATCCATTTCAGGTAATATTTCATATTTTTCCTTTTAATAATCATGTTACATATGTTATAAGCACAGCTGTAGTGTAGTTCAAAAATCTGAAAAAAGCCATAATTCTAACAGTGAATAAAAATAAATCTCAATAAGGCAGCTGTCAGTATAAAGGTGGAAACCTTTATGGAGAGAATATGGAGGGTTCTTCTGTTAACATCTTTCTGAAAATGCTAGTTGCCTGACTTTCTTCTGTTGCAATTAATTTTAAATCAGTGATGTGAAATGATGACAACACAGATTAAAGTCAGAATGAGGTCAGAAGTCCTAAGCTGCATACTTTTTTTTCACTTTAAATTCTTTATTCAAGAGGTTCACCAAAACCTACAGATAACAAAATTATCTTAAAGAGCCAGAGCATACTTCAAGTATTGAAGCCAATGAATCAACATTAGAACTAGGCAACTGGCACTTTCAGATGTAGAGGGAAGCAATGGTACAGGTTTTCTCAAACCTCATTGCAGAAAGTAAGTTTTCAACGCGTTCATTAATGTTTAAAATCATTTCTAGGAGCATTTTTGATGGTCTATTTGATGTCTATTGCAAAATTTGTTATAATTCTAGATAATTTAGAATTATTTCAGATCTATACAACAAACATTTTTATAAAACCAATGAAATTCAGATTAATGTTCATTGCTTGCAAAAGATGAGTAACAAATACTTCACCCAACAATCCCATCTCACTTTCCAGTTACCTTCTAAATGTCAGTTTTTAGACCCTTGGGATTTGGAATGTTGGTGGAGATGAGTGGATTTTTGAAAATCCTCTTCATAGCATCCACAGATCAATAAACCAATTCAACAAAGCCTAAAGCCATTATCAGCATGGTATAATATTGCCTGTAAAATGTATTAGAACTCCAAAACCCTACTGTATTGCCTTATAGGTCAGTTGCAATCTGGTAGGGCAACTGATCCTATAACTATATCTCTCTCTTTGAAGGGAGATAGCCTTGATATTGCTTCAAGCTCTGTCCATCTTTAACCTCCATATATATTAAAAAACATACATATCAGTTTTGGGGTTAAAGTTCAACTGAGATCATAGAAAAAAATATACAGGCAAGTTGATTCAAGTTTGTACCAGTTGAGCTGAGTACACACTTAGATTATTTTCATTCAACCTGTGGGCTAAATAAAGCACAAACAGAGGAATCTCCTGTTGAGGCCATTGGTTTCTAACAACCACAGCTGGTGTCTATCAGAATACCTGAACAGTGGCTGCATCTGAATGGATGCAGCCACTGTTCAGCCAACAAGCAGAGGGTGTATCAGACCAGTGGTCGCCAACCTTTCGGACCTTTACGGACCACTAACCTCAGTTTTGAATCCTGTGGACCACTAACATGAATTTTACATGCCTTATACACACAATGCTTTGGCTCTCTGCCCCCCCCCCCCCGATCTCACTGCTGGCTTATACACACAATGCTCCACCCCATGCCCCTGCGCTCTATGCATTATGCTGCTGCCTTACATAGGCTCATCTCACCTCCTTATCCAACCATGTACTCAAGCTCCGTGCTCCCTCTCACAGCGTGTGATCAGTGCTGCCATTGGAAGTCCCCTCTTTCTTTGCCTCCCACTCTCTGCACTACTCCCAGCACCTCCCTCTGAGTTCACAGGAGCCAGAACTACAAAGGAGGCATCAGGTATCAATTCAGTATTGACTGTCAGCACGCATTGGTAACAACGTTGGGTGGTATACATCAGCCACAATGCTGATTTGTGCAGAACCCCCGGGGACCACCAAAATTTTCTCGTGGACCATCAGTGGTCCACGGACCACTGGTTACCGACTGTTGTATCAGACCACTGCTGCTCTGACCATCAGCTCTTCAATCAGCAATGCTTGCTCTTCTTTCCTCCTGTGGCATTTTCTTCTGTGCAGCGTATTTAAAAGGATAAAACATGCAGACATATGCATTGTATTGTAGACATGTACTGTATATTTTATTTATTTTACCCAGACACACAGTTGGAAAGCCCTACACTAAAACCACTTCCATTATATACACTTTTAAAACTATGTTTACAGGCAAGCTAAGTTGTATTTTGCCTTCACTATTGATTTTGCCATACATTTTCTTTGTTCGTTATTATCTTTTTGCATTCCCAATCTTTTTTTTATTTTTTATTTTTTTTTGTGAATTATGTGTTAACTCTCTTACTTATTTAATTTATCAGAATAAAATGTATTACAAATGTCATGGGTAAAACCCGAACATTAAATGTATGGTATGTACTATGAATTATATACTGTAGCTCCACTGTAATTACTGAAGCCTTGTTCCTGTTCTTGGGGAGATTAATTTCACCCAACATATTTTGTGATAAATATTGTTGATTCAATTACATCCTAAGATGTCCTAAAATCTCAATTTTAGAACAAAAAAAAAAAGTAATCACCTTTGAAATGTATATCAGTCGGTTTTATGCTAAATATTAAATATTTTAATACTTTTAAGCTGAGCTCTTGGCATATTTTAAAGACACAAATGAATGAAGTTTTGTGTTCAATAATACCACTTTTTTTTTTTAATGCCAGCAATGTAGCTTACCTTAAATTGATTTAGTATCAGCCCCTTGTATAGCAGAGCTCAAACTGGGAAGGGGAAATTTAGCAGGAAGAGCCAATCAGTTGTGTCATAGTGCTCATGTGTGTGCAGAGTACAGAGTAGCAGAAAAATAAGCTCATTGGCCTGTTTTTCTTTTGTCATTGATCAATCACAGGCTGGGGAGTGACATAACTTGTCATTGTTAATTACGTACAGCAGAAAAAATATCTGTTCTCCTGCCCTGCCAAACAGAGCTGTTCTGGATAGACAGAAATGCAAATTCTTTGGCAGCTAAATACCTGCCTTATACAGTATGTATTTCATCTGTGTATTTATCTGTTTATCTTGAGTTGAGTTTTAAAGGGGCCTAAACCTATGTTAGCATGCGTGGGAGGATGGTTAATGTAACAGAATTTGCTCAGAAGTGGGGTGTGTGAAATTCCCTTGATGAGTTCAAAGCAACATATAGGGTTCCTGGCTAACAGACCAGGAGCAACCTACTGCTGCCCAGGTGCTTAATCCTCTACATATTAAGTCCTTGGCTGTGGTTCAACTAACATGAGTTGTATTACACCACATTAGTAGTTGAGTGCTCCCCAGCCTGACATGCTCAGAAACGGATTCCAGGGTTGAGCAAAATCCCTGTGCAGGCTGGGGGTTTAAATAGAACCCAAAACTACAAGACTTGCTTCAACTGGGCTTGTTGTCTAATTAGCCTGCCCAAACAACCTCCCCCACCCAAACAGAGGAAAAATATTCTAAAAACTGTCAGGTCTGAGACATACATAAGTCCCATCCTGGATACAACCAGAAGTTTTCTTGTTTTAACCTCCCTGGCGGTATGATTATGTCCGATTTTTGATGCTCAAAGCGGTACAATGTTTCGCATGGAAATTTGGCGTTTTATATTGTAGGCCTGTAATTCTTAGGAATAACTCACTTAAATCTGTCCAAACAAGAGTCTAGTAGACATCCCGGTATGATAAAGTTTGAAACACAAAATCAAAAATTATAATTTAATAAATAACTATAAATAATTATAACAAATAATAATATAATAATAATAAAATTTATTAAATAATGTAATCAAATCAAAAACACTGAAATTTGCTCAGTTGCAGAATTGTCGCTGTCATTACTTTCAGTGTTTGATGATGATCGAATTTCCCCACAAATCGCTATCGCTCAATTCTGCAAGTGATTCTAATTTGTTATCGCTGTTTTCTAGCTGGTCTAAAACCACTTTTGATGTAAAGGGACACTTTTTGGTTGCCATGGACATTCTCAAGTTTCCAGGCAGAAAGAACAGTATACATATGTAGCGCCCTCACCCCTCTCACCCCTTCTCATTCTCGGCTTGTCTTTCTTTGTCTAGGGGTGTTAGTGCTGGGGGGAGGGATGAGATACACCACGGCCCATGTCCTCCATAGTGACGAGGTGAAGGCCAGAAAGATCGGGCTTTGTGTAGGTGTCTAGAGTCAAATCCTGTACTTCGTCCCTGACTCCTTTGCTCCTAGTAACCAGAGTTCCACACAGTGAATAGGTCCAACACAGTTTTATTCTTCTCAGCGAATAAATACACAGCACGGTTAAGTTGGATTCTTTTGCAACAACTTAGTCTTAATGGGAATAGGTTGAGGCACAATCCTTTCCCTTCTCTTGCCAACCACTGTTTTATCACCAGTGGCGAATAGTCACTGCCACTGACTATGTGAAATAGAACGTGAATTACCTTCGCTAGCACGGCCCCTATCAGGGGAAGGATATCCGTCCAAGGGAGATACCGGAGGCCTCTCTGTCACCAGCGATGCTGCGCCGGACTCTTCAGAGAAGTTCTGCACACCAGACCTCATGAACTCAGACACGGGCACCCAAGGAGTTAGGGCCCCCTCGGATTCCTCCACCCTCGCGGAACTCAGTCGAAGGTACTGAGCCCCAGGCATCCGCCATAGTACCTCACCCCAGGCTAAAGGTGCCTGAGATGGACTCCATCTCCGCTCCGGCCAGGTCAAGGGCACCGGAGCCCGGAGCACCGGAACGCCAGCACCCAAGCTGAAGGTGCCTGGGTGCGGCCACGTCCTCCGACTTCAAATCTGAAACCCGTGGTAAGGGCGTCCGCCCCTTTTATCTCCTCTCCCTTCGCGCTACAGCGGGTTCCCCGCCCCACTGTACCAGCTCCAGGGGAGGACAAAAAGGCACAGTCTTGTGATGTGAGTTCAACTCCAGCCCAGGGCAACAACTCCACCTGTAGGCCGCAGGGAACGTCACATCACCAGAGTCCTCCAAGAACCATAAAAGGGTCTCAGATTCCCTAGCAATCAGTGCATCTGGGTTACCCTACCACCCAGATGCTTCCCCTAAATTCAAATACCCGCTACACTCTCCCCCCGGTGATTTGACACTGGTCCCCAGTGTCTGGTGCAA
Source organism: Rana muscosa (assembly GCA_029206835.1). NCBI lineage: Eukaryota > Metazoa > Chordata > Amphibia > Anura > Ranidae > Rana > Rana muscosa. The sequence continues at coordinate 262,028,416 of CM055122.1, read as the reverse complement.
ACCCATGTCTCCCAAAAAGTGGCAACATAAGTCTGACCCAGAGACCAACTACACAATTTAACCCTGAATTGTGCCAAGACCTAAAATGGGAAAAGGGAAAATAGAAAACAATAAAACTTTCAATAAAATACTCTTTAACATCCAATACAGTTTTATTCTTCTCAGCGAATAAATACACAGCACGGTTAAGTTGGATTATTTTGCAACAACTTAGTCTTAATGGGAATAGGTCGAGGCACAATCCTTTCCCTTCTCTTGCCAACCACTGTGGTATCACCAGTGGCGAACAGTCACTGCCACTGACTATGTGAAATAGAACGTGAATTACCTTCGCTAGCACGGCCCCTGTCAGGGGAAGGATATCCATCCAAGGGAGATACCAGAGGCCTCTCTCTCACCAGCGATGCTGCGCCGGACTCTTCAGAGAAGTTCTGCACACCAGACCTCACAAACTCAGATACGGGCACCCAAGGAGTTAGGGCCCCCTCGGATTCCTCCACCCTCGTGGAACTCAGTCGAAGGTACTGAGCCCCAGGCATCCGCCATAGTAGCTCACCCCAGGTTAAAGGTGCCTGAGATGGACTCCATCTCCGCTCCGGCCAGGTCAAGGGCACCGGGGCCCGGAGCACCGGAACGCCAGCACCCAAGCTGAAGGTGCCTGGGTGCGGCCGCGTCCTCCGACTTCAACTCTGAACCCCGTGGTAAGGGCGTCCTTCCCTTTTATCTCCTCTCCCTTCGCGCCACAGTGGGTTCCCCGCCCCGCTGTACCAGCTCCAGGGGAGGACAAAAAGGCACAGTCTTGTGATGTGAGTTCAACTCCGGCCCAGGGCAACAACGCCACCTGTAGGCCGCAGGGAACCTCACATCACCAGAGTCCTCCAAGAACCATAAAAGGGTCTCAGATTCCCTAGCAATCAGTGCATCTGGGTTACACTACCACCCAGATGCTTCCCCTAAATTCAAATACCCGCTACACATAATATAAAACTACATGCAGGGCACTGGACAAAGCACTAGGGAGAAAAGGGATGTGAAATTATTTGATACAGTAATGTAATCTGTAAGATTAAAGTGTACTGTATGTGTTCTGGGTTTTTAACTTTTTGAATTTGGCGCCGGGCTCCATCTCTGTGCCTCACGAGACACACAGGGAATGGAGCCCGGTACTGTGATAGATCGAGCGGAGGAAACGGCTTGCGGACACAGCGGGGAGACATTGCAGGATCCTGGGGACAAGGTAAGTAACTTTGCCTGAATCCTGCGATGCAAGCCCGAGTGTGGCTCAGGGTTACCGCTTTTGGTACTGAAAATCCACCCTGAGCCACACTCGGGAATACCGCTAGGGAGGTTAACCTTGGGGCAGGGCATAAGTGAACCAAGGACAAGGCATCTGTCAGAGAACTCACCTTGCTGGACGTGTTGTGCATGCTCCTGTGCTTGCTGGTTCACGTCCCGGACTGCGGGTGCGCGCGCCTCTGCGCGCGGGTGCATGTGCACGCGCGGCACGTGCGCCGATGCGTGCCAAACAGTCCATTTAAATCCCTGGAATACTTCAGACCGGTGCTGTCTGATCTGCAGCTACCTGTGACCTTTTGCTCCTGATACCTGTCTGAACACTTGCCTCCTGATTACCCGGCCTGCCCATCGGATTACCCTTGTCTTCTGCCTGCACCTGACCTCAGCTTGCCTTGACCTTGAACCTGCCTGTTCCTCTGTACTTCACTGCCTGCCTGTTGCCGACCCTGCCTGTGACCCAACCATCCCGCTCTGCTCCTGCTCAGCATCCTCTGCCTGTGTTCCTGTTTCCTGTTGCCTGTCCGTCTGGACACCTACTCCTCTGCACCTGGATCCAGAGCCGCATCTCCTGCCACTACCCACCAGGCTCTTATACCACTCCCCACTCCCATGCCTCCTGTCCATACTATCAGGGGCCGCGAGTCGGACACATAAGGGAGACCTTCCTCTGCTCCACTGGGCTCACCAGTCTGGTACGTATAAGTCTGACAGCATCTGTAGCTTAACAACCCCCATCTTGACATCAGGGTCCCTTTTACACGATCGGCCTGATCGGATCCGCCTGCCCGCCTTGACTTCTATGGGGAGGCGGATGTCAGCGGATATGTGTCCGCTGACAACCGCCTGCCATCCAATCCAACAAGATCCGCTGAAAACAGAAGGATGGCGATACGTTCACCATCTGTCCAGTGGAATCTTTCCATAGAGGAAAGCTGGGCTCTGACAGGTCTGTCTCTGCACAGTGAGCCAAGATGGACCTGTCATCCGCCTGCTCAGCAGGGATCAACGGAGCGATTCCCCGCTGAGCTAGCGGAGTCCATCCAACGGATCTGGCCCGTCTGAAAGGGGCTTTACTGTTTAGCTTAAATCTTGAAGATCCAGGAACCATATATAAATCCTCCTGTTGATCTCTTTGTTTTGGGCCATACATTTTAATTGTGCGTTGTCAGTTATCAGATCAAAAATTCTACCCAACAGCTAGTATTTAAGGAATAAAAAGCCCACTTCACAGCTAAGCACTCTTTTCCAATTGTAGCGGGGTATACCCCTTTAATACTGAAAGACTACATCTCCCAGTACATCTTGCAGCACCCAGGGTGCATTTCCCCGGAGCAGAGACTGCTGGGGCAGACTTTATAAATCGGAGGTGGAGTTTTATTCGGTCTCTTTGGTCACCCCCTCTCCTAGCAAGAGGATCTCTGTGCTGAACTGCTGTGTGCACAAGGCCTGAAGCCTGGGCCTTGTGCTCTTTTCCAAAGAGCCCTCTGCCAGCCTAGCTAAACCTTAAGAGACATCTTCTCCTCCTTGCTGCAGTACACCAGAAGGACTGAAGGCCTGGATGTCGGTGGATTCCTGTTCCTAGACGAATCGGAGGAGGAAACAGACCTGGACTGTCGGGTGGTGAGAGAGAGCACTTGCTCATAGACAGATACTTTATCTTCACTATTCATTTGGATTACAAAGTTGTTCTTCAAGTGCACCTCCGAAAGATTGCTAGCGAAGATTGTTTACCCTGAACTTCCATTTAGATCAGTCAGGCCTGACTGCATATGTAGACATTGCTGGGTGTTAGTCTGCCCACGAGGGGAAGTAGCTGTAAAAGGGCAGCGTTAGAGTCGCATAGCAATACATTATTGTTCTGGTTATTCTGTTCATCTTAAATACTGTTTATTGCAGGGACCTGCAACTTGTTATACTGTTATTTTATTACTTGCCCATTAGCATCAGTAAAATATCTGGGTCAAGTACATTTGGTGTCAGCTTCAGTTACTTTAATAGGAGTTTTAAAGTATATTGCTGTGCATGCTCGCTATAAGACTGCGTCACCAAGAGTTGCGGTCACGCGGTGTTATCCCACTATTACTAGCTGTGCCACGGGAGGTTAGAGCCGATTGCCAGGGGTTGACAGCGGTGCAGTACAGGGCCCAAATCAATACCAGCAGCCCTCTTAACTGAGGGTACCGCTATACATGGGGGCTCTGTCCGGGATTCCTGTATGTTGCACGCTGCAATCAAGCCGGTCAGAAGCACCAGCATGGACCCTGCTGCCGTAGCCCGGTGGTGCAGGGAGGAAGGCATCCTACCCGGAAATGGCCTGGTGGTTGAAATCCAGAGGGAGGCCTGGGTAGAGGAGCAGCTAACTCCAGTCTTGAGGGCATTGTCCATGGACAGGAAGCCATGGGTGATTGACATGAAGACAGATACTGTAAATCCCCACACCTATGCATTGTGTGAGTGGAGGAACGGAATCTCTGACTACTTCAAAGGGGCCAGCATAAAAACTACAAACCAGGTAGAACTCCTCCTGATACACCCAGAAGAGAATAAAGATGGCCCTACATCCACATCTACAGAAGGCCCCAGCACAAAAGGAAGCGCCCAACCACAGGGTCCCGATTCACCACCACTGACCACCCTTAGCTCAGAATTATGCGCTGTCCTGGGGGAGATTGTGGCAAAGTGTAAAAAGGGCCCTCCAGACCACTCAATGTCAGGATACAGGAAACTCAAGACTTTTTCTGGAAAGAAACCTGTACCTTCAGTGGAAGAGGGATTTGAAGAGTGGCTAGACGGCACCACTCAGGCCCTAGAAGAATGGGAGTTACCAGAACAACAAAAAAAACAAAATTGCGGAAAGCTTAAAGGGGCCTGCTCTGGAGGCCATACGTAACCTCAAGCTGAGCAAGAAACACTGCAATGCACAGGATTATCTGGATATTCTGCAGAATGTGTTCGGCGAAACGGAAAAGGTCACTGAACTCACTTATCAGCTGGAGCACTGCTACCAAAAGGAGGGAGAGAAGCTGTCAGAATTCATAAGACGTTTGGATAAGATCCTGCATCAGATCCTATTGAAGAAAGGGATCGATCCAAGAAAAGTGGATGAGGCCCGTGCCCAGCAGGTGTTGAGGGGAGTTCAACCCTTGGACCCCATTGTATTAATGCTATGCACCCGGCAGGACAGGAGCAGCCTGTATTACCCCGACTTGATCCGAATAGTCAGGGAGGAGGAGGCTATATTGGAAGACAAAAAGAGGAGTCAACATACCGAACCAACTGCCCGAGTCAGAATGTTAAGTGCAGAAGGAGGTGATTCAGAAGTTGAACTCTTAAAGACCCAGGTGTCACAACTAGTAGAAATGGTGTCCATGCTGACCAGCCAGGCCTCCGCGCTACACAATAAGAACATGCCAGAGGTACCAAAAAAAACTCCTAGCTCCAATACGGAACTAATACAGAAGCCTAAGAGGTTGATAACATGCTTCAATTGTGGGGGAATCGGGCATGTCAGAGCAGAATGCCCCAGCCCAAATGATGTTGCATCCAGATACCGCAAGGCGGCGGAAAACTTCAGAGGGCCCCGGTGAAGGAGTCAGCCGGGTGCCCGCTATTCACAGAAAGCTCCACTAAGGTTCAGAAAGAGAAAAGAATACAAAGAAAGGGGAACGGAGCCCCCCAAAAACCACTCAATACCCCCTGTCAGGAGTTAAAGTCTAACAATATGCAGGGAATCAATGCATACCAGGCCCAAAAGGGGTTAAGATCCAGAGACAAGTGGAAGAAGAAGAAGAATCCTAAGGAAAAACCCCAGAGTCCAAAGAAGAAGCCGCCTCGGGAGAGTTTTCTGGACAGGCTGGTGGGACCCTCTCCACTAGTCTCTGTCCAAGTGGAAGGAGTTTACACCAGAGCCCTCCTGAACACGGGAGCCCAAGTGACACTCTTGTACAGAGACTTTTATAAAAAACACCTGAGCCACATGCCTCTACAGAAACTCAACGACCTCGAGATATGGGGAATTGGCACACAGAGTTTCCCTTATGACGGCTACGTTTCAATCAGACTGGCATTCGATCCCTCTGTAACAGGAAAAGCAAAAGTTTTCGACACTCTTGCAGTGGTCTGTCCTCGCCCACAAGGAGCCAGTAGAAGTTCCCTAATCATAGGAACCGACACTGACCTAGTCAGGAGACTATTGGACCCCATAGTGCAAGAACAAGGGGCTTCAGTTGCCAAGATCCACCCCATGTTGCAACAGGTCTACCGGAATTTGGTACTGGAGAAAAAGGCCCCAGAAGAAGGGGTAGGAAAAGTCTGGAGACTGTCAAGAGAAGAGAGAACATTACAGCCTGGTGAGATAACCTGCCTTCGGGCTGTTATAAAACTCTCATGGAAGCAACCTGGCCCCTTCGTTGTCCTGGAACCAGACCCCCTGGATACTCAACCAGGGTTGGAAGTGATTCCCGAAGTGGTCCCTTTGAGAGCGTTGAAGAAGTCCAAGGGCCAGATTCCAGTGAGCATCAGGAATACCTCCAGTTCTCCTATGAAGATTCCAGCCCGAGTATTGTTGGGCAGAGTAAACCCAACTACTCCAGTGGCTATGTCGGAATTGAAGCAAGCTGAAGGAGAGACCCTGGAGGGGTTGTGCCTGGAAGACACCACCTTACCACCGAAGTGGAAGAAGAGAGCCAAGGCCCAACTGACCAGATGGAGAAACATCTTCTCAAAAGACGAGTTTGATGTAGGGTGTGCAAGGAGTGCTACCCATAGGATCCGTCTACAGGAAGACAAACCCTTTTGGGAAAGGGTCCGGCGAGTACCTCTCGCTGATCTGGAAGACCTGCGTGAGCAGTTGGCCGAACTGAAGAGAACTGGAGTGATTAGTGAATCCAGGAGCCCGTATGCCTCCCCTATTGTGGTAGTCCGGAACAAAAATGGCTCATTGAGACTGTGCATAGACTACAGGACTCTCAATAGGAGGACCATACCTGATCAGTACACCACTCCCAGGATTGAGGATGCTCTGCAGAGCCTGTCAGGAGCCAAGTGGTTCAGCGTTATGGACCTGAAGAGTGGGTACTACCAAATCCCCATGTATCCTGAAGACCGAGAGAAAACGGCTTTCATCACCCCGATAGGGTTCTATGAGTTCAACAGAATGCCTCAGGGCCTGTCGGGGGCCCCTGCCACTTTCCAGGGGCTGATGGAGAAGACGGTGGGGGACATGCACCTTATTGAAGTCCTGGTGTACTTAGATGACATCATTGTCTTTGGAAGGACTCTTGAGGAGCATGAAGAAAGGCTGGGGGAAGTCCTGAAGAGACTCAGTGACGAGGGGCTCAAGCTTTCACCAGAAAAGTGTCAGTTCTACCAGTCCTCAGTACACTATCTAGGACACATATTGTCCGAAGAGGGAGTGTCTACCGACCCTGACAAGCTTGAAGCAGTTACCTCCTGGCCTCGCCCAACTACTGTGACTGAGCTCAGATCCTTCCTCAGATTTTGCTCCTATTACCGTCGATTCGTGGAAGGGTTCGCAAAAATAGCAAAACCCCTAAATGAGTTGTTGAAGACAGAGGGAGAGGAAGATGAGACCGGGAGAGTCTGTGGAAGGACAGTGGACAGGAAGATGTGAAGACGCCTTCCAAATGTTGAAGAAGAGTCTGACCACTGCCCCGGTATTGGCCTATGCTGACCCCAAGAAACCGTATGAACTTCATGTGGATGCCAGCCATGCTGGTCTAGGAGGTGTGCTGTACCAGGAGTATGAAGGACAGCTAAGGTCAGTCGCCTATGTTAGTAGAAGCCTAACACCAGCGGAGAAGAATTACCCCACCCACAAGTTGGAGTTCCTGGCCCTAAAGTGGGCAGTTGTGGATAAGCTCAGAGACTACCTGTATGGGGCTGAATTCACTGTAAAGACTGACAATAATCCGCTTACCTATCTCTTCACCACAGCCAAGTTGGATGCCACTGGCCACCATTGGTTGGCAACCCTTTCCAGTTTCAACTTCAGTCTGAAGTATAGGCCTGGAGCGGGGAACCGAGATGCTGGCGCTTTATCTAGAAGGTCACATGCCCCCACTTGCCACATTGAAGATTGGACCCAAGTGACCCTGGATGGAGTGAGGGCCTTATGTCAAGGGGCCCAGTTTCAAGCCAGTGGAGGATCCAGGGCCGAAGAAGTCGGAGTTTCCGTGGTGGGAGTACCCAAGTACTATTGTGATGTGACCCAGATCGGTGAAGACGACTTGCCAAAGCTATCCAAGAAGGACCTCAGAAGGGATCAGTTGGAAGACCCCTGGGGAAGATTAGCTTTGGAAGTTCTGGAGGTTCAGGATCCGGGCAGGCTCCTACATGACCCCTCAAAGGAGGCCCGATCCATCCACAAAGAATGGGACAAGTTACAGGTACATCAAGGGGTGGTCTACCGAAGGGGCCCCTCTGATGACCTGGAAGAGAAGTGGCAGCTGTTTTTGCCAGAAAAGCACAGGAAAACCGTCCTAGCTGCTCTGCATGATAATCATGGCCACTTAGGGGCTGAAAGAACCTTTCAACTAGTGAGAAGTAGGTTCTACTGGCCCTGTATGCGGGCTGAAGTGGAGGAGTACTGTCACTCATGTGCCCGCTGCATACAAAGGAAGACACTGCCACGTCAAGCTGCCCCAATGGGCCATCTAGAAAGTCAAGAGCCCCTGGACCTGTTATGCATTGACTTCCTTTGTCTTGAACCTGACTTAAGTGGTCATGGAAATGTTCTGGTGGTAACCGACCATTTCACTCGCTATGCCCAGGCATTTTTCCACAAAAGTCCAGAAGGCCTCCACCGTTGCAAAAATCCTGGTGGAGAAGTACTTTGTCCATTATGAATTGCCTCAATGCCTTCACTCGGACCAAGGGAGGGATTTCGAGAGTCGGCTAATCAAGAAGTTGCTGGATTCTTTCTGGATAAAGAAGACTCGCACTACTCCCTACCACCCTCAAGGAGATGCCCAACCAGAGAGGTTCAATAGGACATTGCTAAACATGTTGGGAACCCTGTCTAGTGAGGAGAAGCAACACTGGGGCAAGCACATAGCAGCAATCGTGCATGCCTACAACAGCACTGTCAGTGATGTCACAGGGTATTCCCCCTATAGACATGTTTGGGAGAGAGGCGAGACTGCCAGTGGATTTGGCCTTCGGCACTTCCATGGACCATGCATCTGCTGCCTCACACAAGGGATATGTGGACAGGCTGAGGAAAAGCTTGAAGTTGGCCTATGAGAAGGCTCAGTTAACATCCGATCAAAGAGGAGCCCGAAACAAGCAGAATTTCGACTTGAAAGTTCGGATTCAAGATCTACAGCCTGGAGACCGCGTCTTGTTGAGAAATGTAGGTGTTCCTGGAAAACATAAGCTGGCAGACAGGTGGAGATCAGAGCCTTATGTGATCTGCAAGAAGTTACCGGATCTACCTGTTTACCAAGTGAAGCCAGAAGGGAAAATAGGGCCACTGAAGACCTGGCACCGAAACCATCTGTTACCTCTGTCTGAGGCTGTCAGGATGCCACCCACTCTGGATTCTCCTGAGTTACCTTCTACCACTCATACCCCTCGACCTCGCACTAGGTCGCAAGCAACTTTAGCTAGGAAGGAAGAAGACGCAGACCAAAGTGAGGAGGAAGCAGAACTCAGTTGGCTGTGGCCGTCTCAGGCCCCGACACCATTATCCATTGACCTTCCACCTTCTGAAGATCCTGTGGATAGTACTTTAAACGTAGAAGCCACTGAATTCGTTCCGACCAGTCTTCAGTTCCAAGAATGGGAAGATATTCAAGACAATCCGCCTGCTGAAGATAAAGGGGATTCCATATATCCCTCTGCATCTGAGTTAGATGTCCAGGAAGCAGAGGAAATTTCCACCTCAGTGCCAGAAGAAGAACCTGGAGTGGCTGAGACTGTGACTCCCGGGGAGCAAAGAATGAAGAGAGCCATTCGCCCTCCCCGGAAATTAATCTACCCCCAGATGGGAGAAAGTTCCGAAGACACAGTCCTAACCGCAAGAAGGACCATACCCACATCTGGTCCCTCCACTGTACATTTGGTGGAGGGCAACCCCAGCTCACTCCCTGGCACAGTTAGGCAGGCCACCCTTGCAGAAGTGACCTGTGGGCAGGGTAATTCCCTTCCTCGTTTTTGGTGGGAACTTCCCCTGCCAACATCTCTAACAGCCTTGAGTAATGTAGTGGGTACTCTTTGTTGATGCTGTCTTTGGGGACCAAAGATTCAAAGTGGGGGGAGTGTGTAGTGGGGTATACCCCTTTAATACTGAGAGACTACATCTCCCAGTACATCTTGCAGCACCCAGGGTGCATTTCCCCGGAGCAGAGACTGCTGGGGCAGACTTTATAAAGGGGAGGTGGAGTTTTATTCGGTCTCTTTGGACACCCCCTCTCCTAGCAAGAGGATCTCTGTGCTGAACTGCTGTGTGCACAAGGCCTGAAGCCTGGGCCTTGTGCTCTTTTCCAAAGAGCCCTCTGCCAGCCTAGCTGAACCTGAGAGACATCTTCTCCTCCTTGCTGCAGTACACCAGAAGGACTGAAGGCCTGGATGTCGGTGGATTCCTGTTCCTAGACGAATCGGCGGAGGAAACAGACTTGGACTGTCGGGTGGTGAGAGAGAGCACTTGCACATAGACAGATACATTATCTTCACTATTCATTTGGATTACAAAGTTGTTCTTCAAGTGCACCTCCGAAAGATTGCTAGCGAAGATTGTTTACCCTGAACTTCCATTTAGATCAGTCAGGCCTGACTGCATAGGTAGACATTGCTGGGTGTTAGTCTGCCCACGAAGGGAAGTAGCTGTAAAAGGGCAGCGTTAGAGTCGCATAGCAATACATTATTGTTCTGGTTATTCTGTTCATCTTAAATACTGTTTATTGCAGGGACCTACAATTTGTTATACTGTTATTTTATTACTTGCCCATTAGCATCAGTAAAATATCTGGGTCAAGTACATTTGGTGTCAGCTTCAGTTACTTTAATAGGAGTTTTAAAGTATATTGCTGTGCATGCTCGCTATAAGACTGCGTCACCAAGAGTTGCGGTCACGCGGTCTTATCCCACTATTACTAGCTGTGCCACGGGAGGTTAGAGCCGATTGCCAGGGGTTGACAGCGGTGCACTACAGAGCCCAAATCAATACCAGCAGCCCTCTTAACTGACGGTACCGCTATACAATGATGGCATATTTTAACTCGTAAGACCTTGGTTTCCTGTATTGATCTGTACTATAAACTCTTTAGAGAAGTCAGGTAAGTATAAAGCTGGCTGTGATCACACAAGGCCTGTTTTAAAGTCCCAAAGACAGCATCGGCTTCGGAGGACCTCTTATTCCTGGCAGATTTCCTCCCTTTTGTCGAGTGGTAAAGAGGTGCAGCCTGTGAGGCAAAATGAGAAACAAATTGTTGGTAATGACTGGAGATCCATAAGAACGCTTGAACTTGCTTCTTATTAGTGGGGCACAGGCAATTTTAAATGGCCTCAATTCAGTTTACTTCCAGTTTAATTATTCCATCTCCCAATGGCACACTTTTTTAAATGTCCGTAAACCCATTTTCCTGTATAGCATAACCCAAAGAGCATCCTCTGATACTGGAGTGCCCCATCAAGGGTTAAAAATGCTGTTTTTTCCTTGGCTGAAAAGGGGGTCTGCCAATACCCCTTGACGGTATACTGTGCTGTTCTCAGGCAATCTATTTATTGTTCGATGCAGCGGGATGGGATAGGTGTCAAACTCGATGATTTTATTAATCTATTATATCGTATATCACTCAAAGTGCACCTGTCCTGTGGAAAATTTCGGTGCTCCTGCCCAGAAATGTGTCAAATTGTGTCAGAAATGTGTGTCAAAAATAAGTGTCAGAAAATTAACAGACATTCTTGTGACAGAACCCACTGTCACTGTGTGTTTTGGAAGGGACTGTGGGCTGGCCGCTTACCCACAGATTATGGCCCAGACTGAGAGACTGGGGGGAGAAGCTGGCATTGAGATAATGTAATGTAATGCTACATCCCTTCTCCCCCAACCCCCCCTCTTGTTGCTGTGTTTAGCTGTGTTGAGTCATGGCACATAGACAATGGTCTGGACTGCAGACATACCTCCGCAGGGGATGTGTATTGAAGGGCTGCCTGCTTACCATAATCCCTTTATGTTTAACTGTAGTCTCTGTTTCAATGTTAAGTTCCCATTGGTTCTTCCTTGTCCCCTACCCCCCCCCCTCTATGACAAGGCTAAGGGGAGTGTCCCTAACTGTGTGTAAAAGTGTATGTTTTGGATTTAATAAACTGTTAATGCTCTGCATGTTTAACCCTCAACACCTGTCTGGATTGTCTCGTGATTGAGGGGTTAAGGGCTGGTTATGGCGTATCTGCAGGCTGCGGGTGCGTTTGGAGGACAGGAGACACAGGTCTGGTGGATGTGCCCACCTGGGGTATTCGAGATCCGTCACAATTCTTATCTCTATGCTTGTTCCAGGACAGTGACTAAGAAAGGACTTAAAGTTAAAAACTTTTTTTTAAATAACAAGCATATCATACATACCTCCACTGTGCAGTTCGTTGTTCACAGTGTGGCCCTGATCCTCCTCTTCTGGGTTCCCCCAACGGTGCTTGCGGCTCCTCCTTGCATCGGTAAACCCCCTGGGAGAAGCGCTCTCCCAGGGGGTTACCTTGCGGGTGCACTCCCGAGTCCAGCATTTGCGTCCATAGACACAGAATGCCTGACTTGGCACCCCCCCTGGCGCCCACGTCATTGGATTTGATTGACAGTAGCGGGAGATCTAATCAAGAGCCGAGAACCCCGGGCAGAGAGGTACAGCGCGTCCCTGCCGAGGGAACGAACGGGCTCAGGTGAGTAAAACGGGGGGGCTGGGAGGCCGGTCAGCTTCAGAAGTTTTTTCACCTTAATGCATACAACCCCTTTAAGCCAAAGTATGTTAAAGGAGAAGTCCAGCTAAAGTTTGTTTGGCCGGGCTTCTCCTATGGGTCACAGGTAATTTGTTTTGTACTCATGTGGCCCGTTTTCAGCAGAGAGCAGACTGAATTCCGCTCTCTGCTGACGTCACAGAAATCAGTCCAGGCACCGCGTCATCCCGACAATGAAAGTCTGGAACCGCCAAGTGCCTGGACTAACACCCGTCTTAGTCTCTCAGCGAGCCGCTGAGAGCCTGAGATGGCCAATCCCGCCCCTCCACAGCTTAGCGCTTCAGTGAGCATTGAGGAGCAGAGTGGAGAATGGCTGATTGACAGTCAGCAGCTCTCTGCTCGGGGAGCTGTGTGAACCAAGCCATCGGCGATGTTCAATCACTCGGTTCTCAGTGTAGAGGCGCCGGGGGACAGAAGCAGCATAAGACCGATGCTGCATCCACCTAGGTAAGCATGATGGTGGAAAAAAAAAACCCATACTTCTCTTTTAAGGAACATTCATTCCTAAAAGGAAAGGACAGCAAAGGCAGCCAAAGCTGGACGGATTTGACCAGCTCTGAATATTATATTGGAAAAGTGACTCTACTATTGAAATCAGCAGAACTCTGCTGTGAGTGTGGCAGCAGAGTCACACCAATACACAGAGTTCAGTGCACTGGCTGTCAAAGTGACAACAGAACCATGAGGATTACATTGATAAACCAATATTACAACCCCCTGCCATTCCCCCTTCATCACGATTTTCTCAGACTGGCAAACCTACTATCTAAATGTCTCCCCTGTGTTCTTTTACCCAGAATGGGTGCACGCTAATACAGTAGATGTGTTACTGGCCAGATCAACAGGTAAAAGCAGAGGAAAAAAGCGTAATGCCGCGTGCACACGACCGTTTTTCCCGTCAAGAAAAATTAAATTTTTTCCTTTGGACGAGAAAAACGATGGTCTGTGGGCTTTTTGTCGTTTTTCTAGACGGGAAAAACGGCATTAATCACGACGAGAAAAATTAGAACATGCTCTAATTTTTCTTGTCGTGATTCCCGTCGTTTTTTTCCGCGGCAGTTTTCCCATAGGGAAACACTGCCGCGGAGCCCACACACTGTCGTTTTTTTCGACCAAAAAAAAATGTCATTTAAAACTGTTACTCGTTTTTCACGTCGATTTTCTCGACTGTGTTTTCACCGTCGAAAAAATCGATCGTGTGTACGCGGCATAAGAACAGAAACGAATGCAGTCACTACATCTAATGATTGGTAAGTTGCAATATATTACATTTTAGGTTTTGGGTTTAATATCGCTTTATGCTAAGGGTTAGTGTGAGGGGTTAAGGTAAAGATAAGTGTAACTCATTTGCTTTAAATTGGTTTTACAGGTACCTTAAATAAATGTGGTGTGATAAATAAGATAAGACTCAAAAATAACTGAGCCAATTCTATTACTCTGAAAAACAGTTTACCGCATTCACCCATCCATATATCCCCTCCATCCATCTATCAGTCTGCCTATCCATCATGTCTTACTTCTTCCACGTATCCTTCCATCGTATTACCTACCTCTCAGCTAATCCATCGATCAGTTCATTATTCCATCCTTCTACCTGCTAATGCATCTCTACATCCAAGTTTTTATTCATTGTTGCTTTTTCATCACCCATGCTTAAAATTAAAATTTATGATAATTATTTTTGTACTATAAAAGTGAAAAAAATATTTAATGGCTCTCATGGTTTACTGACTAAAATCCATAGATTCCCATCTAAAGACTCAAGAAGATTATCGAGTTTCCATACTACCTGTCGGAAAACGAGCATTTCTCCATTATTAAAAGGAGCACCATTTGTACTTATTGAAGTTATAAATGAGTTGTGAAATGATCTTCACGGTATCTGCTCCCAGTGAACTGACATGCAAGTTTGGTTGGAGATGGTAATTTGTTAAATGGCGGTCAACACATTTCTACATCTAAAAATCCAATTACAAAGATTTACTGAAACTCATTGAAAAGAATAGATGGGAAATTGACCTGGCTGCTAAATTCTGAGGCTGATTCAGTGTAGCATAACCCTTGAGATCAGCTGAGTGAGGCTGTCTTATGTAAGTTTCTTTCCTAGCGCTAAGTCCGTTTTGGCTGGCATCCTCAGAATACTAGCGTGCGTGCTCCAGGCCATTGTCTGCTAGAAAAAGATAAAAAGTATTTTATTTATGTAACTGCCAGGATCACAAAGAATGTATGTTTGCATTATTTACAACACAGTCGTGTTATTACAGCATTGCAATCAATTATTTAAATGTCGGATGTAGATGGTTTAAGGCAGAGCAGGTGCAGCTCTGGCACAACTTGACAAGCGAAAGGCAGTTGGCACCACAAGTATAGACATCAGAGCAACATGAAGAAATTCTAAGGGAAGTATGTTTTCTTGATGTTATAATTGCGTGAACTTTCCCGATAGCAATGCAGAGGAGCACACATCTGATGAAATGGCTTGATATTATTTTTTAAACGAGGAGATATTTAAAGTCACTGAAAATGAATGTTGTGTTTCCCTATGATGATTAAGCCTATATTAAGAAGCAATCATGATGGACTAATGCAGGAATTCATATATTCAGTGTTAACCACTTCAGCCCCGGACCATTTCGCTGGCCAAAGACCAGGCCACTTTTGCGATTCGGCACTGCATTGCTTTAACTGACAATTGCACGGTCGTGCGATGTGGCTCCCAAACAAAATTTACGTCCTTTTTTCCCCACAAATAGACCTTTCTTTTGGTGGTATTTGATCACCTCTGCAGTTTTTATTTTTTGTGCTATAAACAAAAATAGAGTGCCAATTTTGAAAAAAATTCAATATTTTTTAATTTTTGCTATTATAAATATCCCCAAAAAATATATAAAAAAATCAGTTTAGGCCGATATGTATTCTTCTACATATTTTTGGTAAAAAAAAATCGCAATAAGCGTTTATTGATTGGTTTGCGCAAAAGTTATAGCGTCTACAAAATAGGGGGTAGTTTTATGGCATTTTTATTAATATTTTTTTTTTTACTAGTAATGGCGTCGATTTTTATCGTGACTGCGATATTATGGCGGACACATCGAACACTTTTGACACCATTTTGGGACCATTGTCATTTTTACAGCAATCAGTGGTATAAAAATGCACTGATTACTGTAAAAATTACACTGACAGTGAAGGGGTTAACCTGTAGGGGGCGCTGAAGGGGTTAAGTGTGACCTAGGGAGTGCTTGCCGTGACATGTCACTGATCGATGTTCCCGATGACGGGGAACAGACGATCAGTGACACGTCACTAGGCAGAATGGGGAGATGTTGTGTTTACACTAACATCTCCCTGTTCTTCAGCTCTGTGGTACGATCGCGGGACAACGGCGGACATCGAGTCTGCGGGTCCCATGGGCACGGTCACGTACACCTGCGTGCAGCGTTCGGCAAGTGGTTAAAGTGCATGTCCAGTCAAAACTTTTTTTTTTTTAACTGGGAAAGGATAAGCACCTCTGTTGGGTTTTATTGCTATCCAGATTTCCCTTCACTTACTGCTCCTAGTGATAACAGTTTCATCTGACAGAAAGCAGCAGAAAATCTGCTGTAGAGGCACATACAGCAATAAAAAAGCTGTCAGGAGTTCTAACCTTTTCCTATTCTACTGAAGGGCTACCCCCTGTAGGAGTCGCTGAGTATAACAGGATCTTTCCCACAATAATGCAGAGGCAGCCAGGCACAAAGCAACAGTCCATTCATTCCAGCTCAGAAATCAGTCTGCGGCAGGGGTTTTCAATCTGTGGCACTTTGCTTGCCTTTATATGGCCCTTGGGCCACTATTCCTCCCACTGACACCAACAATGTGGTACTATTCCTCTCACTGACACCAATAATAGGGCGCTATTTTTGCCACTGACACCAATGCTGTAATTCTTTACTCCCACTGACCTCCATGCCTATGGCATTGTTTCTCTCATGGATCCAACGCATTTTCTACTCCCACTGGCTATAGTCCGGCCCCCCTTAAAGTTTTAATGGCAGTAAACTAGCCCTTTGTTTCGAAAGTTTGGAGACCCCTGGCCTAGTGGATGTCTTTTTGTAATTTATTGCTGAATACATTTAGAGAAGGTGCAGGGTGTATGGGATACTTCAGAATTGTTAACAGTAACAAGAGGACACACTTCCTAAGCTTTTCTCAACAGTCTCTATGCCAAGAGCAATGGGATAAAGTGACCAGAATTGAGACCTTGTAGGAACTAGACTGTCTCAAATAGAGCTGCCACTGGCACTTTCATCCACAAACAACAGCATACAGTCACTAGGGTCTTGAGCTCGGGTCAGTACTCACAATGTCACAGGATCAGCGGATACCTCCTTGCAGTATCCACCAGACACTTTCCAATGAGGGAAAGGTTAATGCTCACAATACCCCAAGACAGCTGAGCTCCTTAAAACTTCCACGGGCACTCTTCATTGAGTTCTCTAGACCAGATCCTAGCTCAGCAAAGATTTTGGAAGTAGGCCCCCCAGGTACGCCACAACTGGGACCTTAATGATCATGCAGCAAATTCCAGCAATCTGATCAGAGGACCCCGCAGGCTGGGCACTTATCTTCCAGAACAAGACAAGCTGCTCCAACCATCAAACTATTTATGTGCTCTTTAGCCAACTACTGGGCACACCTCCCCAGGGATTGGCTAAGGCCCCATAAATAATCAGACTGCTCATTTGACTTGCTCCACTCCTATGTTTTAAAACCTTCCAGAAGACAGGGAGAAGCAATCAAACCCACAGCCTGTAAGACACGAATCAGCCCACAGCAATCAACAATTGCTGAATAAAATAAATTTACCTAACATCCTAGCACCTAACTAGGAGGTTGCTACACTACCATTTTACTATTCTTTATTCTCACTTCCTGTCTGTTGAAATCATTGTCATAGTAAGGGAATGGTAATCTCTCTAATGGTGCACCAGATAACAGTAATCCCATCAGGGGTTTTAACCTTTATGTACTATATATTAAGCTAAAAAATGTTTTGGCTGGACATACACTTTTAAATAAAGAAAATTGTATACACTACGCAGACTCCTTGCAATCGTAATTCCCCTCTAGGGATGAGCTTTATGTTCGAGTCGAACATGAGTTCGACTCGAACATTGGCTGTTCGCCCGTTCGGCAAACAGCGAACAATTTGGGGTGTTCGCGGCAAATTTGAAAAGCTGCGGAACACCCTTTAAAAGTCTATGGGAGAAATGAGAAATCAAAAGTGTTAATTTTAAAGGTTAATATACAAGTTATTGTCATAAAAAGTGTTTTGGGACCCGGGTCATGCCCCAGGGGACATGTATCAATGCAATTTTTTTTTTAAAAACAAACGTTTTTTGGGAGCAGTGATTTTAATAATTCTTAAAGTGAAACAATAAAAGTGAAATAATCCTTTAAATTTCATACCTGGGGGGTGTCTAAAGTATGCATGTAAAGTAGCGCATGTTTCCCGTGTTTACAACTGTCTCTGCACAAAGTGTAATTTCTGAAGGAAAAAAAGTAATTTAAAACTACTCCGGCTGTTCATGAATTGTCGGTCCCGGCAATACAGAGAAAAGTCATTGAAAAAAATGACAGGGCCCCCCCCCCAGTCTATTACCAGGCCCTTTGGGTCTGGTATGAATATTAAGGGGAACCTGCCATTTTTTTCAATGACTTTTATCTGTATTGCCGGGACCGGACAATTCATTAATAGCGCGAGTAGTTTTAAATGAATTTTTTTTCCTTCAAAAATTAAACTTTGTGCAGGGAACCAAAATTTTAAAAAAATGTGCGGGGGTCCCCCCAAATTCCATATCATGCCCTTCAGGTCTGGTATGGATATTAAGGGGAACCCTGCATAATTTAAAAAAAAATTGCGTGGCAAAAAATCCATACCAGACCCTTCAGGTCTGGTATGGATTTTAAGGGGAACTCCGCGCCCAAAAAAATAAAAAATGGCTTGGGGTTCCCCCAAAAATCCCTACCAGACCCTAATACGAGCACGCAACCTGGCAGGCCGCAGGAAAAGAGGGGGGACGAGAGAGCGCCCCCCCCTCCTGAACCGTACCAGGCCACATGCCCTCAACATGGGGAGGGTGCTTTGGGGGTCTGTGACCCCTCAAAGCACCTTGTCCCCATGTTGATGGGGACAAGGGCTTCATCCTCACAACCCTTGCCCGGTGGTTGTGGGGGTCTGCGGGCGGGGGGCTTATCGTAATCTGGAAGCCCCCTTTAACAAAGGGGACCCCCAGATTCCCCCCCATGTGAATTGGTAACGGGGTACATTGTACCTCTACCATTTCACAAAAAAAAGTGTCAAAAAAGGTAAAAAACACACAGACAGCTTGGGAAAAGTCACAGGGTTTCTCGTGATGCCCCAGAGGGGGCAGGGTCACCAGTGACACCATGGGGAAGCCGCGGGAAGCCCCCGTTACATCAGAACAGGGCGGGGTCACTCATCACGGGTGGCCCCTCCCTCGGGTATAAAAGAAATGTCACACGGCTCACGCGTCACTCGCCCGGGAGCCTTCTATGGAGGAGGCTGTATCGTTCGTAGCGGCGGGAAGCGCGGTTTCCGGGTCGTGGAAGGATGTACATCACTGGAATTTATTTTTTTATTTTTTATTAAAGGACTTTTCCCAAGCTGTCTGTGTGTTTTTTTTACCTTTTTTTTATCTTTTTTTTTGTGAAATGGTAGAGGTACAATGTACCCCGTTACCAATTCACAGGGGAGGGGCCAGAATCTGGGGGTCCCCTTTGTTAAAGGGGGCTTCCAGATTACGATAAGCCCCCCGCCCGCAGACCCCCACAACCACCAGGCAAAGGTTGTGGGGATGAGGCCCTTGTCCCCACCAACATGGGGACAAGGTGCTTTGAGGGGTCACAGACCCCCAAAGCACCCTCCCCATGTTGAGGGCATGTGGCCTGGTACAGTTCAGGAGAGGGGGGGAGCTCTCTCGTCCCCCCTCTTTTCCTGCGGCCTGCCAGGTTGCGTGCTCGTATAAGGGTCTGGTATGGATTTTGGGGGAACCCCACGCCATTTTTTTTTTATTTTGGCACGGAGTTCCCCTTAAAATCCATACCAGACATGAAGGGTCTGGTATGGATTTTTTGGGGGAACCCCACGCCATTTTTTTAAAATAATGCGGGGTTCCCCTTAATACCCATACCAGACCTGATGGTTCCCTGTACAAAATGTCATTTTTGAAGGAAAAAAAAGTCATTTAAAACTACTCGCGCTATTAATGAATTGTCGGGTCCCGGCAATACAGATAAAAGTCATTGAAAAAAATGGCAGGGACTTTTCTCTGTATTGCCGGGACCGACAATTCATGAATAGCCGGAGTAGTTTTAAATTACTCTTTTTCCTTCAGAAATTACACTTTGTGCAGAGACAGTTGTAAACACGGGAAACATGCGCTACTTTACATGCATACTTTAGACACCCCCCAGGTACGAAATTTAAAGGAATATTTCACTTTTATTATTTCACTTTAAGCATTATTAAAATCACTTCTCCCGAAAAAACTTCAGTTTTAAAACTTTTTTTTGCATTGATATATGTCCCCTGGGGCAGGACCCGGGTCCCCAAACACTTTTTATGACAATAACTTGCATATTAACCTTTAAAAAATAGCACTTTTTATTTTTCATGTTCGTGTCCCATAGACTTTAACGGTGTTCGCGTGTTCAAACTAATTTTTTGCCTGTTCGCATGTTCTGGTGCGAACCAAACCGGGGGCTGTTCAGCTCATCCCTACTCCCCTCTATTGGGACAGATCCATCCAGGCTGAAACCCTCTATCCTAAGATACTTGAGAGGCGTAGAGCCCTCTCCCACATCTTCTTTCCCACTCTCTTTTCACTGTTCATTCACTTTGACCTTACTCTACAAAAAAAGTAAAATTTAATTAACCACTTATACTCTCCACCTTTTTTCTCTTCTTTTTCCCCTTTTTACTACCTCCCCAAATTCCCACCCTTCCTTCCACACCCACTTACCTAACCCTTCCTTTGGTCCCTACCTCCATATGCTTTATACCCCAATACAGTTAAAACAAAATCCAAATCTATCCCATCCAATACAGGACACAGCTGTCTTGGCTCCCACTTATAGACCCTAAGATAACTTCATAATTAATAATACAACTATAAGAAAAACTTATCTCAATTTAATATCATACACAGCTGTAAATCCCTAATCAACAGATCCCAACACCAAGATGTCAACACCCAAAATCCCAGATCAACCTCTTCAGCTTGCAATTTAAAACATTTTTTGTATGAAAAGATGTTTACTGTTTAAAGTTCTTCTTCTTCGACACCTCAAAAAAGGGTCTAGACAACCTTCTCTGAATAAATACACACCAGCTTCTGTGTGTCTTAATACAAATGCCCTTGTAATATGGTGGCTGATGGATCCACATCGGAAGTGAGGAGCTGGTTGTGCCCCCACCCAGACAAAGTTTGTACCCATTAGGTGGATTGCTGTGGATTCTATTCTACTCATTATTTATTCAAACCAATTTTAATGTTCTTGTATTACTCGCATTAGTCACACTCCCATGTTCCAACCCCATATTCTGATAAAATCCAAATAATGTACCTTTTGAATTGTTTGTAAAACCCATTTCTTGTAAAATCTCAATAAAAATATGGTAAAAGAAAGAGAATTGTACAGGATTGTTGTTGAGGTGCATATATTTCCCCTTGCTTTTAGCCTTTAGCTTATCTAAGAATGACAGTCTTAGGGTTTCATTGTGACCTGAGAAAGGTGTGTGTGCCGCTCAGGCTCAATAGGGAGTGGGTATGTAGACAGTGCATCTGTAGCTGCTGCTAGAGTGCTGACAGGGAATGGAGCCCGTCCAGGCTCTTGCAAAGGTTCAAGAAAGGAAGGGTGACCCCTGGAAGTCGCACGTCTATGGTGTCCTGCTCCAATGAATGGAATGGAACCTCAGCCTGGACTCCGAGCAGGCCATGCCCGCAACTCCTTTCACTCCGCTACCCCGGAGCTTAGTCATGGGGATCATGGCATGGCCTGGGTGGAGTCCAGGCTGAGGTTGCCACTCCATTCATTGCAGCAGGACACCATAGATGTGCGATTTCCGGGGGTCATCCTTCCTTTCTTGAATCTTAGGATTTCATGTCCCAAAGTGAAGCAGCTCTGAATTGGGACCAAACTCAAACCTATTGGCGAACTGGTGAACAAAATGTGGTGTTCATTGCCTGCCGAACCAAACCCCTGACTGCAGCAGTATTGCTACTGCTGCCAAGTGTGACAGCTTCAAGCTCAGGATGTTTATTAGGGAGTTGGGTTGGCGTGTATTTTGGGAGTCCCAATGCAATTTACAAAGAAAAAGAAGCTGGGCGGTACATGTAATTTAATGGCAACTTTAATGCACTTTTTCATCATTGTAAATGTCACTTTTGCTGTAGTACGCTGCATGCATCATACATGTGTGCCACTTTAAAGGCAGGTTTGGGGCATCCCCCAAGCATGTTGTTTAAAAAACTAGTAATTTTTTGTTTATTTTAAGCATTATTAAAATTCCTGCTACCAGGTATGTATATAAAAAAAAAAATACCCAACCTCCA
The DNA here is from genome assembly GCA_029206835.1 of Rana muscosa. Lineage (NCBI taxonomy): Eukaryota > Metazoa > Chordata > Amphibia > Anura > Ranidae > Rana > Rana muscosa. The sequence continues at coordinate 262,006,532 of CM055122.1, read as the reverse complement.
TATCATTTGTTGGAAAATCCATTGCTTATTGAAAACAGTTGATTTTAAAGATTTGTTTCCTTTTGACTTTAGTGGGGTTCAGATTATTGTTCAGAAATTCAGCATGGTTCGGCAAACTGAACCAGGGTATGTTCATCTCATCCCTACTCTTAAACCTAATTGCCAAAAAATGGCATTATAGGCAAGATAGGAGGATGCCAGCCAAGCCGATTGTAACGTCCTGGTAAGAATGTCCACAAATAAAAGATGGTAAATTCCATTGATAAAATTATGTTTTATTTTCTAACTTGGACTTTGCCAGTGGTCTGGCATTCTCTTTGTTCCTGTACTGTAACTTCAAATGAGAGCCAGAGGTGATCTGCCTCTGAGGTTAGGCCCCCTGGTGCCGAAGGGCCATATGCAACCCTTTGATGCTTGTAGTGTGGCATTCAGAATCCAGCAGTATATAGCTGAAGGAGCATTGATTTGTAAAGGGCTAATAGAAGTGATCTCTACTGGCCTCATGTAAACTTAATTTCTCACTGTCTTCTGTAGCATTCTTCCAACCTCCAACCTCCTCCCAACTTTTTTAGATGGGAATTACCAAAAGTTGTAGGCTTTTTTAGATAGGGAAAACTCCCTGCCACGCCCCCTTAAAGGAGAATTATAAAAAATATATATATTAGTTAAACCCACAATTGTTTTTTTTTTTTTACCACTACTATTCCTTTATGTAGGCTTTTGAAATTTACACATGCAGCAATTTAGAAATTTGATGAAATGTATAGCACTGGGAAAAACAGTTTGAAAGATAAAAAGTGCATTTTATATACAACCAGGGCTTTTTTTCATTCGGAACGTGCCACCTCTGGCAATAGCCCTTTTTCCGCCGCTCACTACTGTCACTTCCACACACAGAAGCCCAGTTTCTGTGTGTACAGTAGGGATGAGCTCGGTGTTCGAGTCGAACATACGTTCGACTCGAACATCGGCTGTTCGATCGTTCGCCGAACAACGAACGATTTGGGCCGTTCGCGCCTAATTCGCGGCCCACAATGCACTACGCCATTGCAGTGTCATCCAGGCGCTGTGATTGGCCAAGCATGCACTGTGACCCCGCATGCTTGGCCAATCACAGCGCCGGCAGCGAGGAGAGCAATGATTGGCCACAGGCAGGATGCCTGTGGCCAATTATTGCTGAGGGTGTTTAGTACACGCCCCACACTATAAAAGGCCGCCAGCACGGCGGCCTAGTGTAGTGTGTTCCGGAGCAGGGAAAGAGAAGCATAGGCAGGGACAGTGACATTTTTTTTTCTTGCTTAACCTGGATTCCTTTAGTTTAGGGAAAGAGAAGGACAGGTAGGGAGAGTGTCAGTCTGTTTTACTGTGCTAAACCTTGTTTGTAGGGACCAGGGATGAGCCGAACACCCCCCTGTTCGGTTCGCACCAGAACCTGCGAACAGACAAAATGTTCGTGTAAACTTTAGAACCCTATTAAATACAATGGACTCGAACGTTCGAAATCTAAAGTGTTAATTATAAAGGCTAATATGCAAGTTATTGTCCTAAAAAGTGTTTGGGGACCCGGGTCCTGCCCCAGGGGACATGTATCAATGCAAAAAGAAGTTTTAAAAACGGCCGTTTTTTCGGGAGCAGTGATTTTAATAATGCTTAAAATGAAAAAATAAAAGTGAAATATTCCTTTAAATTTCGTACCTGGGGGGTGTGTATGATATGCATGTGAAGTGGCGCATGTTTTTCGTGCTTAGAACTGTCCCTGCAAAAAATGTCATTTTTGAAAGAAAAAATTGCATTTAAAACTGACTCGCGGCTATTAATGAATTGTCGGCTCCCGGCAATACATACAAAAGTCATTGATAAAAAAAAAAAAAAAAGCGTGGGTGTTCCCCAGAATTCAATTACCAGGCCCTTCAGGTCTGGAATGGATATTAAGGGGAACCCCGCCGCAAATTAAAAAAAAAATTGACGTGGGGTTCCCCCAAATATCCATTCCAGGCCCTTCAGATCTGGCATGGATTTTAAGGGGAACTCCACCCCAAATTTAAAAAAAAAATGGCGTGGAGTCCCCCTAAAAATCCATACCAGACCCCTTATCCGAGCACACAACCTGGCCGGCCGCAGGGGAAAAGGGGGGGACGAGAGAGCGGCCCCCCCTCCCTCCTGAACCGTACCAAGCCACATGCCCTCAACATGGGGAGGATGTCCCCATGTTGATGGGGACAAGGGCCTCATCCCCACAACCCTTGCCCGGTGGTTGTGGGGGTCTGCGGGCGGGGGGCTTATCGGAATCTGGAAGACCCCTTTAACAAAGGGGACCCCCAGATCCCGCCCCCCCCTATGTGAATTGGTAAGGGATACATTGTACCCCTACCATTTCACGAAGAAAGCGTAAAAAAATGTTTAAAAAAATACACAAACACCTTGAAAAAGTCCTTTATTAAAAAAAAAAAAAAAAAAAAAAAAGCGGTGAAATCCAGTGTCCCGCGGCGATCCCGATGTCCAGCGCTGTCCTTCATTGGTTGTGCCTGAGCGGACCTGATGGGGAACTCCCTCTCAGTATTTTAAATGTATAGACCCGCCCCTTCTAAAGTTCCCCATCAGGTCCGCTCAGCGGACCAGATGCGGAACATGAGAAGGGGCGGGTCTATACATGTATTACCAAAGTGAGAGCAGTCCCCCATCAAGTCCGCCCCCTCGGTATGTCAGACCCGCCTACGTCATTGGCTTGAGCGGGGAACTTCCTTCACTATGTAAATTTAAATTACATAGTGAAGGAAGTTCCCCGCTCAAGCCAATGACGTAGGCGGGTCCGACATACCGAGGGAGTGGACCTGATGGGGAACTTTAGAAGGGGCGGGTCTATACATTTAAAATACTGAGAGGGAGTTCCCCATCAGGTCCGCTCAGGCACAACCAATGAAGGACAGCGCTGGACATCGGGATCGCCGCGGGACACTGGATTTCACCGCTGGAATGTTTTTTTTTTTAAATAAAGGACTTTTTCAAGGTGTTTGTGTGTTTTTTTTTAACATTTTTTTACGCTTTCTTCGTGAAATGGTAGGGGTACAACGTACCCCTTACCAATTCACATAGGGGGGGGGGCGGGATCTGGGGGTCCCCTTTGTTAAAGGGGTCTTCCAGATTCCGATAAGCCCCCTGCCCGCAGACCCCCACAACCACCGGGCAAGGGTTGTGGGGATGAGGCCCTTGTCCCCATCAACATGGGGACATCCTCCCCATGTTGAGGGCATGTGGCCTGGTACGGTTCAGGAGGGAGGGGGGGCCGCTCTCTCGTCCCCCCCTTTTCCCCTGCGGCCGGCCAGGTTGCGTGCTCGGATAAGGGGTCTGGTATGGATTTTTAGGGGGACTCCACGCCATTTTTTTTTTAAATTTGGGGTGGAGTTCCCCTTAAAATCCATGCCAGATCTGAAGGGCCTGGAATGGATATTTGGGGGAACCCCACGTCAATTATTTTTTTAATTTGCGGCGGGGTTCCCCTTAATATCCATTCCAGACCTGAAGGGCCTGGTAATTGAATTCTGGGGAACCCCCACGCTTTTTTTTTTTTTTATCAATGACTTTTGTATGTATTGCCGGGAGCCGACAATTCATTAATAGCCGCGAGTCAGTTTTAAAAGACTTTTTTTCTTTCAAAAATTACATTTTTTGCAGGGACAGTTCTAAGCACGGGAAACATGCGCCACTTCACATGCATATCATACACACCCCCCAGGTACGAAATTTAAAGGAATATTTCACTTTTATTTTTTCATTTTAAGCATTATTAAAATCACTGCTCCCGAAAAAACGGCCGTTTTTAAAACTTCTTTTTGCATTGATACATGTCCCCTGGGGCAGGACCCCGGTCCCCAAACACTTTTTAGGACAATAACTTGCATATTAGCCTTTATAATTAACACTTTAGATTTCTCCCATAGATTTTTCGAATTTGCCGCGAACACCCCTATTTATTCGCTGTTCAGCGAACGGGCGAACAGGCAATGTTCGAGTCGAACATGAGTTCGACTCGAACTCGAAGCTCATCCCTAGTAGGGACAGGGAAGGACAGTGAGGGAAATTCTCATTGTGCTATACTGTGCTAAAGCATTCCTCATCAACCATCTTTAAAAAAAAAATTTTATAGGGACAGAAAACTATAGGTAGGGAGAGAGTCAGTGTGTTTTACTGTGCTAAACCTTGTTTGTAGGGACAGGGAAGGACAGTGAGGGAAATTCTCATTGTGCTATACTGTGCTAAAGCATTCCTCATCAACCATCTTTAAAAAAAAAAATTTATAGGGACAGAAAACTATAGGTAGGGAGAGTGTCAGTGTGTTTTACTGTGCTAAACCTTGTTTGTAGGGACAGGGAAGGACAGTGAGGGAAATTCTCATTGTGCTATACTGTGCTAAAGCATTCCTCATCAACCATCTTTAAAAAAAAATTTTTTATAGGGACAGAAAACTATAGGTAGGGAGAGTGTCAGTGTGTTTTACTGTGCTAAACCTTGTTTGTAGGGACAGGGAAGGACAGTGAGGGAAATTCTCATTGTGCTATACTGTGCTAAAGCATTCCTCATCAACCATCTTTAAAAAAACATTTTTTATAGGGACAGAAAACTATAGGTAGGGAGAGTGTCAGTGTGTTTTACTGTGCTAAACCTTGTTTGTAGGGACAGGGAAGGACAGTGAGGGAAATTCTCATTGTGCTATACTGTGCTAAAGCATTCCTCATCAACCATCTTTAAAAAAAAAATTTTTATAGGGACAGAAAACTATAGGTAGGGAGAGTGTCAGTGTGTTTTACTGTGCTAAACCTTGTTTGTAGGGACAGGGAAGGACAGTGAGGGAAATTCTCATTGTGCTATACTGTGCTAAAGCATTCCTCATCAACCATCTTTAAAAAAACATTTTTTATAGGGACAGAAAACTATAGGTAGGGAGAGAGTCAGTGTGTTTTACTGTGCTAAACCTTGTTTGTAGGGACAGGGAAGGACAGTGAGGGAAATTCTCATTGTGCTATACTGTGCTAAAGCATTCCTCATCAACCATCTTTAAAAAAATTTTTTTATAGGGACAGAAAACTATAGGTAGGGAGAGTGTCAGTGTGTTTTACTGTGCTAAACCTTGTTTGTAGGGACAGGGAAGGACAGTGAGGGAAATTCTCATTGTGCTATACTGTGCTAAAGCATTCCTCATCAACCATCTTTAAAAAAAATTTTTTTATAGGGACAGAAAACTATAGGTAGGGAGAGTGTCAGTGTGTTTTACTGTGCTAAACCTTGTTTGTAGGGACAGGGAAGGACAGTGAGGGAAATTCTCATTGTGCTATACTGTGCTAAAGCATTCCTCATCAACCATCTTTAAAAAAACATTTTTTATAGGGACAGAAAACTATAGGTAGGGAGAGTGTCAGTGTGTTTTACTGTGCTAAACCTTGTTTGTAGGTACAGGGAAGGACAGTGAGGGAAATTCTCATTGTGCTATACTGTGCTAAAGCATTCCTCATCAACCATCTTTAAAAAAACTTTTTTTATAGGGACAGAAAACTATAGGTAGGGAGAGTGTCAGTGTGTTTTATTGTGCTAAACCTTGTTTGTAGGGACAGGGAAGGACAGTGAGGGAAATTCTCATTGTGCTATACTGTACTAAAGCATTCCTCATCAACCATCTTTAAAAAAAAATTTTTTATAGGGACAGAAAACTATAGGTAGGTAGAGTGTCAGTGTGTTTTACTGTGCTAAACCTTGTTTGTAGGGACAGGGAAGGACAGTGAGGGAAATTCTCATTGTGCTATACTGTGCTAAAGCATTCCTCATCAACCATCTTTAAAAAAAAATTTTTTTATAGGGACAGAAAACTATAGGTAGGGAGTGTGTCAGTGTGTTTTACTGTGCTAAACCTTGTTTGTAGGGACAGGGAAGGACAGTGAGGGAAATTCTCATTGTGCTATACTGTGCTAAAGCATTCCTCATCAACCATCTTTAAAAAAAAAATTTTTTATAGGGACAGAAAACTATAGGTAGGGAGAGTGTCAGTGTGTTTTACTGTGCTAAACCTTGTTTGTAGGGACAGGGAAGGACAGTGAGGGAAATTCTCATTGTGCTATACTGTGCTAAAGCATTCCTCATCAACCATCTTTAAAAAAAAAAAAATTATAGGGACAGAAAACTATAGGTAGGGAGAGTGTCAGTGTGTTTTACTGTGCCAAACCTTGTTTGTAGGGACAGGGAAGGACAGTGAGGGAAATTCTCATTGTGCTATACTGTGCTAAAGCATCCCTCATCAACCATCTTTGAAATCCTTGTTTTTTGGACAGTCAGGGAAATTGTCATTGTGCTATTCTGTGCGAAAGCAATCATCCTCAACCATATTTAGAAATCCTTAAGTAAAGGGACAGAGAAGGACACCTGAAGGTAGCCCTTATTGCTTTTTTTCCCATCTCCCTGCAGGCCATCCATTAGAATGTCTGGAAGGCAAACAAGGAGAGACAGACAGTCAGGAGGCAATAAAAGAGGGCAAGCAGGCTCTGTGTCTGGGGGCAACAGTGCTGGTCGTGGACGCGGTGCATTGTCATCAGCACATGGCCATGGGACACGCTTGTCCTTCTTTTCGGCAGCTGGACATGTTGAGCCACATCATGCCGAAGACTTGGTAGAGTGGATGACCAAGCCCTCCTCCTCCTCCTCATCCTCTCTCACCCAGGCTCAGGGTACTGGCAAAGCAGCTGCCAAAGCGTCCTCTTCCCTGGTATCAGTGTCAGACTCATCATCAGTCACTCCTTCCCTAGACCCACCATGTCCTCCTCCTGAGGAGTCCCCCGAACTGTTTGAGCACAGTGTTGGGTACATGCTCCCGGAGGATGCCCAGCGTTTCGAAGGGTCTGATGATGAAACCCAGCTAGAGGAAGGCAGTAGCGTGAGAGCAGACAGAGGGGATGCTCAAGAAGGACACCAATCTGGCAGTCATGTTCCAGCAGCTGCAGCATACTGCCAGATTGGCTCCAGTGATGAGGAGGGAGGGGATGATGAGGTCACTGACTCCACGTGGGTGCCTAATAGGAGAGAGGAGGAGGAGGAGGATGAGGAGGAGGCACATCTCCAACGAGGCAGGATGCCCTTTGGTGGCCAGCGTAAGGGCAGTACACCGACGGAATCACACCGCAGAGCTCCGCCTGTGCAGGGCGCTGCCTCTGCCCGTCATTCAAAAAGTTCTTTGGTGTGGGCCTTTTTTGAGGCTAGTGCATCAGATCGCACAGCTGCTGTTTGCAACATATGTCTCAAGCGTATATCGCGTGGCCAAAACATCAGCCGCTTGGGTACCACATGCCTGACCAGACATATGTTGACCTGCCATGCAGCTCGTTGGCAAGCCTACCTCAAAGACCCACACCAAAGAACAAAGCGGACCTCTCCTTGCACCGCATCAGCTGGGATCTCCAACCCCACTATAACTTCAGTCCTCTCTGAAACATGCACTGAGAGGAATGAAGGTGTAGAATTAGGTGTGTCACAGCCAAGTACTTGCGGCCACTCTGCTAGCAGTACACCGACGTCCGATTCTAGCAGGCAAATTTCCCTGCCCCAGCTGCTGGACCGTCGAAAGAAGTTCACTCCCAGCCATCCACATGCCCAGCGGTTGAATGCTAGCTTGGCTAAATTGCTAGCGCTTCAACTGCTGCCTTTTCAGTTGGTAGACTCGGCCCCCTTCTGTGAGTTTGTGCAATGTGCGGTTCCTCAGTGGCAGGTTCCCAAACGCCACTTTTTCTCACGGAAGGCTATTCCGGGTCTCTACCGGCATGTGGAAGGCAATGTCTTGGCCTCGCTGGACAGGGCGGTCAGCGGTAAGGTGCATATTACCGCTGACTCATGGTCCAGCAGGCATGGACAGGGACGTTACCTTTCTTTCACGGCCCATTGGGTCACTCTTTTGGCAGCTGGGAAGGATGCAGGACAAGGTGCAGTAGTGTTGGAGGTTGTTCCACCGCCACGCCTCCAAAATGCTACTACTGGTTGTGACACACCTCTCTCCTCCACCCCCTCCTCTTCTTCTTCCTCCATGGCCTCTTCCTGTGCTTTGTCCTCTGAACCAGCGGTGCTCCGTAGGCGTTCAAGGGGCTACGCAAGTACGCAGGCAAAAAGATGCCATGCCGTGCTTGCGCTGGTGTGTTTGGGGGACAGAAGCCACACTGGGGCAGAGGTCCTGTCTGCTCTGCAGGACCAGGCAGAGAGGTGGTTGACGCCACGCCAGCTTAAGCCAGGAATGGTGGTTTGCGACAATGGCACCAACCTCCTCTCCGCCCTCCGACAGGGACAACTGACCCATGTGCCCTGTGTGGCTCACGTCCTTAACCTGGTGGTGCAGCGGTTCTTGGGCAGGTACCCGGGCTTACAAGATGTCCTGAGGCAGGCCAGGAAAGTCTGTGTGTATTTCCGCAGATCTTATAATGCCAGTGCTCGCCTGGCTGAGCTGCAAAAGGAGTTGAACCTGCCCAAGAACCGCCTTATATGTGACATGCCCACCAGGTGGAACTCAACGTTGGCCATGCTGCAGCGGCTGCACACGCAGCAGAGGGCCATCAATGAGTACCTGTGCGACTACGGCACCAGGACAGGGTCAGGGGAGCTTGGTTTTTTTTCTCCACGCCAGTGGGGCATGATCAGGGATGCATGCACTGTCCTGGCACCATTTGAGGAGGCCACGAGGATGGTGAGCAGTGACAGTGCATGCATCAGTGACACTGTACCTCTTGTCCACCTGTTGGAGCACACGCTGCGTGGAATAATGGACAGGGCACTTGAGGCAGAACAGAGGCAGGAAGAGGAGGACTTCCTTGCCTCTCAAGGCCCCCTTTACCCAGACAGTGTTCCTTCTGTCCCACCCATCGCACAGGAAGAGGAGGAGGAGGAGGAGGAGGAGGAGGATTGTGTCAGCATGGAGGTGGAGCCTGGCACTCAGCAGCATCAACAGCAGCAGTCTTTTAGGGATGATTTACAGTCCCAAGAAACCCGTGGACTTGTACGTGGCTGGGAGGAGGTGGCTGCGGATCATGTCGTCCTTAGTGACCCAGAGGACTCCGGACCGAATGCCTCAGCTAACCTACGCTGCATGGCCTCCCTGATCCTGCAAAGTCTGCGGAAGGATCCTCGTATTCTTCGGATCAAGGAGAGGGACCATTACTGGCTGGCCACTCTCCTTGATCCACGGTACAAGGGTAAGGTTGCGGACCTTATGTTACCGTCGCAGAGGGAGCAGAGGATGAGACAACTCCGGGAGGCCTTGCAGAAAGGTCTGTGCAACGCGTTCCCAGAGACTGGGAGGTTACAAACTCCTGGTCCTGGACAACGAGTTGCTGAGGCTTCGGCCAGTCAAAGAAGGAGCGGTGGGGAAGGTGGCCGTCTGACCGATGCGTTCAGACAATTCTTTAGTCCGCAGCCCCAAAGTATGATTGGTTCCAGCAACCATCGCCAGCGTCTGATAAACATGGTGCAGGAATATCTAGGGGCAAGGTCAGACTTGGACACCTTCCCCACCGAAAATCCTCTGGCTTACTGGGTCTTGAGGATGGATCACTGGCCAGAGCTTGCACAGTATGCAATTGAGCTACTGGCCTGTCCTGCATCCAGCGTTCTTTCGGAACGCACATTCAGTGCTGCTGGAGGATTTGTCACGGATCACAGGGTGCGCCTGTCCACCGACTCGGTTGATCGACTGACTTTCATCAAGATGAACCAGTCTTCGATCACCACCAGCTACCACACACCTGATGCTGATATAACAGACTAATTGATTTTAACATGTCACATCCCTTCAAGACTGATGCTGATGCTGAGTGCCTGTGCTGTTATGTTGACTGGCTATCCTCCTCCTCCGAGTCCTCAATGATATGATTGATGATGATAGCTTGGAAGATCATTTTTGTTTATGGGTGCCGCCAACAGTGCCTAACGCCCAATTTTTCAGCCCCTGTTTAACAGGGGCGTGTAATTACAATTTTTGAAGCAATACTTTGCAACAGGGCTCATTGCTGTGCTCCAAGTACAGTATCTGTGAGGGGTTGCAGTGTTGTGCCACCAGTGCCTAAGGCCCAATTTTTCAGCCCCTGTTTAACAGGGGCGTGTAATTACAATTTTTGAAGCAATACTTTGCAACAGGGCTCATTGCTGTGCTCCAAGTACAGTATCTGTGAGGGGTTGCAGTGTTGTGCCACCAGTGCCTAAGGCCCAATTTTTCAGCCCCTGTTCAACAGGGGCATGTAATTACAATTCTTGATCTAATAATTCACAGCAGGGCCCATTGCTGCACCCACCAAGAGTAACTCTGAGGGCTTACAGTGTTGTGGCAACGCCACCACCACCACCACCACGAAAGGCCCAATTTTTCAGCCCCTGTTCAAAAGGGGCATGTAATTACAATTCTTGATCTAATAATTCACAGCAGGGCCCATTCCTGCACCCACCAAGAGTAACTCTGAGGGCTTACAGTGTTGTGGCAACACCACCACCACCACGAAAGGCCCAATTTTTCAGCCCCTGTTCAACAGGGGCATGCAATTACAATTCTTGATCTAATAATTCACAGCAGGGCCCATTGCTGCACCCACCAAGAGTAACTGTCAGGGCTTACAGTGTTGTGGCACCAGCACCACCATCAAAGGCCCAATTTTTACTACCACTGTTCAACAATTATATGTAATTACAATTCCTGATATAATAGTTGACAGCAGGGCGTTCCAGCACCAACCAAGAGTAACTGTGAGTGCTTACAGTGTTGTGCCAACACCAACAACTAAGGGGCCTATTTCTGCAGAGTATATACGGCAGGTCCCTACTTTCAAACATCCAACTTACAAACGACTCCTACTTGCAAACGCAAGAAGACAACAGGAAGTGAGAGGAAATCTACCCCTAGGAAGGAAAATTCTCTCCTGTAAGAATTAATATGGGAGAAAGGTGTCTCCTCTGTACTGATGCTTTATCACCAATCCTTGTTTCAAGAAAAACACCACATTTCAAAAACAGTTGTCATTGGGACGGAAAGTGAGGTGAAATGTTCTGAACAGGGGCACAGACAGCAAAACAAATGTTACAGGGGTGATAACCCTTACCTATGTTTTCCAAAAAGTTTAAAAATAGATTTTTGGGCTGGAGCTACACTTAAACAATGTACCTGTTCAAAATTACAAACAGATTCTACATAAGAACAAACCTACAGTCCCTGTCTTGTATGCACCGCCTGTATACGGCTGTTCAGAGTATATAGGGCCTTTTTTATTTTATGTGCGGGGTTCCCCTTAATATCCATACAAGACCCAAAGGGGCTGGTAATGGGCTGGGGTAGGGGGTCATGGGGTAGCTATGCCATTTTTCTTAAAGATTTTCATCCATATTACCGGGACCAGACATTACATTAAAGCCGCAAGCAGTTTTAAATGGCTTTTTTTTCCTTTAGAAGTGTCATTTTGTGCAGGGACAGTTCTAAACACGGGAAACACGTGGCACTTCACAGGCATACTTTAGACACCCCCCAGGTACGATATTTAAAGGAATATTTGACTTTTTTTTTTTTAACTTTATGCATCATTGAAATGACTGCTCCCGAAAAACGACCGTTTTTAAAACTTCTTTTTGCATTGATACATGTCCCCTGGTGCAGAACCCGGGTTCCCAAACACTTTTTAGGACAATAACATGCATAATAGTCGTTATAATTAGCACTTTAGAATTCGAACGTTCGCATCCATTGTATTTAATAGGGTTCTAATGTTCGTACGAACTTTCGGTCCGTTCGCAGGTTCTGGTGCGAACCGAACCCGGGGGTGTTCGGCTCATCACTAGTGTACAGGTGACAATGCTCCGTACTGGTGGTGAGAGAGGGAGGGGGCAGGGGATGTGTACAGCAGCTCCTTCTAAATCTTGCATGACCAGGCAGCACACACTCTGTAACTGTTGTAGCTGCTAGTTGGCAGCAGCCCCCCTCTCTTCGGGTGAGGATTTGGTGAGAAAGAACATGTCTGTACGGAAAAGGGGAAGAGTTCTGTACTGGTGGGGGGGATGGTATTGGGGTAAACTGGCTTGTGAAGCATGCACTACTTAACTCTGCACCTTGTACATTGCAAACTCTTGAGCCTTGTGCCCTGTCCATAGTGAACTTCTGAACCCTGCCCCCTTACATAGCACACTCCTGAATCCTGCACCCTGTATGTACCAAACTTCTGAGCCCTGCACCCTGTATTTAGCACCCCTATACGTAGCACAGTTTTGAGACCTACAATCTGTACATAGCACACTTCTGAGTCCTACACCCTGTATGTACTGCACTCCTGAGTCCTGTATGCTGTACGTGGATGCACTTCTAAGCCCTGTACCCTATACGTAGCGCATTCCCGAATTCTACACCCTGTACGCAGTGCATTCCTGAGTACTACACCCTCTACGTAGCGCACTCCTGAATCCTACACCCTGTACACAGAGCATTCCTGAGTCCTGCACCTATTGTCTGAGAAAAAAAGCCCCGTATACAACTATATAGATCAGACCAAAATGAGGGACACATGAGAAGGAAAAAGGGACTTTATTGGAAAAAGGGACTTTATTCCAAATCAGGGACAGTCCCTCAAAATTAGGGACAGTTGGGAGCTATGCAAACGTGTAGCATGTCCCCACTGTCTGACAATGATTTATTCATGTAATTCTGCAGTCTTTGTCAGTTCTCTTTAGGTTTACTAAACATTATGTGCGGCCCCTTGATGATGTCAATAACTGTGGTTGAAGCCTTTTATATCCCATAAATTGACAACCACTGGATTAGACAGCAACTGCCCTATCAGATCCCTAATCCCATGCTGGCATTGCTCTTGTTCAACTCCCAAGTGTGCATAAAAGTACCATAATTGTTTACAATTCTCTTAAAGCATATCTAAACCCAGACACAAAGAAAAATTCTTATGGTATTATGCAATATAAGCTAGCTTTTTTAGCTCAAACCCCCCAGCTAGAAAAAGCTAAAATAAAACTTCCTGCTTATTTGGCTGGCATTTAAAAACATAATGATATCATTAGAATAAGTTTGTGTTTACACATAGGATTGTAGTTGTATAAAAATGATATTGCTATTATATTGTGTGGTTGTTTTGTTTAGTTTGTGCTTCCAGTCATTTTATCATAAGTCATGTTATTTTTATTTTTCAGCTGTTAATCACAGGCATGGTAGGTGATGGATTCACTGGGGACATTGGCATTGATGACCTTTCTTTCCTAAACTGCACGTTGTACAAAGGTAAACTTTTTTGTATAATTTACATATTTTATGAATGTATTTTTTTATATTTATATAACAATAACAAATTGTATAGTGTTTGGGGAAATTCCTCAAATGGCAAATGATGATCAATTTTTTTTAAAACAATTATTGCAGCAATATGCATAGGGGTAAATTTGTCATGGGCATCTTAATAGAATGTAGGAAATTAGGTTCAATGGCTTAACTACAAATCACAGGCTTCCATAGCAACCTTTTTTTCTGGCATAACCCCTCACCCTGTATTTGGAGCAAAAAGCATTTAGCACACCATGCCAAAAGCTGTAACCCTAAACAGTGAAGATAATGCCATGTGCAGAGAGAGAAAGACTACCCTGCAGAGCCTACCATGTGGAAAGACTGTCCAAAAAAAAGAAAGATAAAATAAAAAGATAAAATACATTCTATTCTGAAAAAGACTGATAAAAAGTGGGGTGCAGGGGCGCCGCCCCCCCCCCAAAGCTACTTATTAAGAAAAAAATAATAATAATTTAAATAATAAAAAAAAACTATATATTTTTTTTTTAAAGTGTCCCTTTAAGTGGGTGTGTTAAGGGCGCCGGACACGGGGTGCTATTGGAGGCATGACCCGTGTGTAAACACGTGATTGGGGCTAAGAAGCTCTATTGGCATAGTTTAGAGTGTGTTCGGGGCGCAAATCCTGTAGCCACGAAAACTCCACCTCTAGGCTCTAGCATTAGGTTTCCAGTGCTTGTAATTGATTGGGTCCATAGGGTGGGGCTTTAATCAGACCTGCAGCATCATTGGCTCACAGGCTGCCTGTCTCCTTCAGTAAGTGAGGGGGAATTCACAAGCAGAAGAGAACTGGTCAGGGCAGACAGGGAGCTGAGGCAGCTCCATTCATCCCTGTGACGCAGACTCGGCATCCAGCAATGCACACAGAGGGATCACACAGAAATCTTCAGGTACATTTCTACATGCCAGGACTGTAGGAAGGAGGGGAGCAGAAGGGGCTATTTTCACTGTGTCCTGACTTCTGAGAGACTGTAAAGCAGCATTTTAAAGCGGAGGTTCACCGGAATTTTTTTTTTTTAAAAGCCAGCAGCTCCAAATACTGCAGCTGCTGACTTTTAAAAAAAGGACACTTACCTGTCCAGGTCGCCTTTGACGTTGGCTACTCGGCTTCCCCCGCCGCCATCCTCGGTGAGGGAATCGGGAAGTGAATCGCTGCGGCTTCACTGCCCGGTTCCCTATGGCGCATGCGCGAGTCGCGCTGCGCCGTCCTCACTGGTCCCTGTTGCGTTGTGTTCTGGGAGCCGAGTGTTTCCCAGAACACAACGGGGGGGGGGGGGGGGGTGACGCGAAGGGGCGGGACTCCCACGGGAGTCTGCTCCCAGAAGTGATGCAAATACCTGTTTTATACAGGTATCTGCACCCCCTCCCCCCTGAAATGTGCCAAAAAGCGGAGGTTCACTTTTGGGTGAACCTCCGCTTTAATCTCCATCTTACTTCACCTCTCTCCAGACTCCATGTAATGCAAGTCTGTACACCTTCCCTTTTCTCCCCTGCCTGTTCAGCTGTTATAGAGAAACAAAAGGCATTGTTCCTAAATTAACATTATTCACATGTAAATCGTGCGGGCATTGTTATGCAAATTAGATCGTCCGCCACGATTCATATGCAAATCACGCCCCATCCGCTGCATGCCGCCCACCTAGACAGCAGACAGCTGAGCATAGGGGGCATGTAGAGGTAATCAAAAAAGGGGGCTTGAGGTGCAGAGGTGAGTAGAGGAGGTGTGCAGTCAGAGGTGGTGTACAGAGGTGCAGAGTGGATGGGAAGGAAGGGTTGGATTGCAGAGGTTAGCAAAATAGGGGTTTGGGGGACAGAGGTTAGCAGATGATGAGTTAGGGGCAGAGTTGTACTTATGGGAGATAAGAATGCAGAGATTAGTAGACAGATGGGGGGGGCACAGTAGGTGTACAGACCCAGGAACTCAGCACAGGGATGATGGGAACCCCTCATAATGGGCACAACAGGTGTACAGACCCAGGAACTCAGCACAGGGATGGTGGGAACCCCTCATAATGGGCACAGCAGGTGTACAGACCCGGGAACTCAGAACAGGGATGGTGGGAACCCTCATAATGGGCACAGCAGGTGTACAGACCCAGGAACTCGTTACAGGGATGGTGGGAACCCTTCATAATGGGCACAGTAGGTGTACAGACCCAGGAACTCAGTACAGGGATGGTGGGAACCCTCATAATGGGCACAGCAGGTATACAGACCCAGGAACTCAGTACAGGAATGGTGGGAACCCCTCATAATAGGCACAGTAGGTGTACAGAGATGGTGGGAGGAACCCTCATAATGGGCACAGCGGGTGTACAGACCTGGGAACTCTGTACAGGGATAGTGGGAACTCCTCATAATGGGCACCTCAGGTGTACAGACCCAGGAACTCTGCACAGGGATGGTGGGAACCCCGCATAATGGGCAAAGTAGGTGTACAGACCCAGGAACTCAGTACAGGGATGATGGGAACCCTCATAATGGGCACAGCAGGTGTACAGACCCAGGAACTCAGCACAGGGATGGTGGGAACCCTCATAATGGGCACGGCAGGTGTACAGACCCAGGAACTCGTTACAGGGATGGTGGGAACCCCTCATAATGGGCACAGTAGGTGTACAGACCCAGGAACTCAGTACAGGGATGGTGGGAACCCTCATAATGGGCACAGCAGGTATACAGACCCAGGAACTCAGTACAGGAATGGTGGGAACCCCTCATATTAGGCACAGTAGGTGTACAGAGATGGTGGGAGGAACCCTCATAATGGGCACAGCGGGTGTACAGACCTGGGAACTCTGTACAGGGATAGTGGGAACTCCTCATAATGGGCACCTCAGGTGTACAGACCCAGGAACTCTGCACAGGGATGGTGGGAACCCCGCATAATGGGCAAAGTAGGTGTACAGACCCAGGAACTCAGTACAGGGATGGTGGGAACCCCTCATAATGGGCACCATAGGTGTACAGACCCAGGAACTCAGTACAGGGATGGTGGGAACCCCGCATAATGGGCACCATAGGTGTACAGACCCGGGAACTCAGTACAGCCTGTCCTTATACATTTACTTGAGATCACTTAGACCCGGTGGGTCTCTATAGTGGGAGGTAGCGCCAACACCCGATTCTTTTATATTATATCCTATTCTCCCTATGAAGTTATTAGGGGGCTGCAACCTCTGTCTGGTGTTTTCCTGAGCGCGGATTCCCTACTTCTTTAATAATAGTCTAATGTCCATAAAATTTCATAATCTACCCAATAGACCTCATGCACACAGGGTGTTTGCTTTGCCCCTCTAAACATCAGAACTCCTGGCAGGAGAAAAGCCCACTGCAGGCGCGTCATGCGTTTTATCGTAAATGTATCCTATTGGCCAAAATATTTATTTGTTCTGGCCATTTAAATGCATTACCTCTCAAATGCACCTAAATGCGTCTAGCGTTTCAGTGTGTTTAGCTTTTTTCTGCGCTTCACCTCCTCTCCTAAACGTGCTTTCCATGTTTTGTTTTTTTTCAGACTGTAATTGCTCTTCTTCTAATATGTCTGTAAACGCCTGTGTGCACATGGACACATAAGCTAACTGTTTCAGCAGGCAGGTAAAATCACCAGGTTGCATCCAGGATGGACGATATATATGTCCTAGATTCAGGCTTTATGCCAATTCATACCACTAGGGGGAGTGCTGGGAGTCTTGCAGGGGAAGAGTTAATGAGCCCAGCTGAAGCACGTGGACTCATTAGGGCCTCTACAAGAACTCCCAGCATGCTAAGGGAAATGCTCCATCCTGGAACCAGTTCTGTGTTGTGTAGACTGGGGAGTGTGCTTTCTGTCCTGTGGGGTGAGACAAAGCCTGTGTGGCTAAAACCTTATAAAACAGGGAGATAGGGGCTGGGGCAGCACAAGGCTGCACCTAGTTGTTAGATAGGGAAACTACGTGTGTAGTAAGCGGTCAAGCTGACCAGGATTTGTTTTCATGTTTCTTTTTGTTTTGCTGTTATATTTTACACTGTATATAGTTTAAATAAACCGCACCTTTTTGTTTTTCACCTACAACTCCGTCTGCTGTGCCTGTTTTTGTGTGGTGAACCCATCCAGGGGGTCACACACACCCGCTGCTGAGCTAACCCCCTCACAGTTGGTGGAGAACCAGTGCAGTTTTTTTTTTAAAGGCCAGCATGGAGGAGATACTGAAACAGCTGGCTCTAGCAAATGCCAATCAGCAGCAGACAAATGCAGGTTTGCTAAAGAGCCTTGTAGCTCAACAACAGAGCCTTGCAGCCCAGCAGCAAGCTCATCAACAGAGTCTGGCTGCCCAGCAGCAAGCTCATCAACAGAGTCTGGAAGCTTAGCAACAAGCCCAGCAGCAATCTGAGGCCCGCTTCATAGACCTGTTGCAGAAGCAAGAACAGAGACTACAGCAACAAATGGAGACATTAATGCAGCAACGTCCGCAGACCAGTGAGGCAAGTAGTTCCACTAATACTACGTCCTTTGGGGTGAGTCGTTTACTGACAAAAATGACTGGAGAGGGTGATCCAGAGGTGTTTTTGACCACATTTGAAAAGACTGCTGAAAGGGAAAAGTGGCCTAAGGAGCAGTGGGCTGGACTGGTGGCCCCTCTGTTAACTGGTGAATCACAGAAAGCTTACTATGACCTAGAGCCTGACCAAGCAAAAGACTATGTGATGCTAAAAAATGAAATATTGGCATGGCTGGGTGTCACCCTGGCCGTCCGGGCTCAGCGTGTGCATAACTGGACTTTCCGGCTTGGAAAACCCCCCAGGTCTCAATTGTATGATCTCATTCACCTGAGCAGGAAGTGGCTACAGCCAGAGACTTTGTCCGCACCAAAGATTGTGGAACGTGTTGTGATGGATCGTTTCCTGAGAGCTCTTCCTACTGCCATCCAAAAGTGGGTAAGCCATGGAGACCCAGAAACGGCCGATAATCTTGTGGATCGTGTAGAGAAGTACTTGGCTACGGAGAACCTGACTGCCTCTTCCAGAGACTTACGGACTTTCTACCCTAAGACCAGACCATCCCCAGTGGCGGGTAAGATGATTCCAAGGGGTGAGGGTGGAGAGAATGAGAGGGTGAGAGTTCTACCTAATGTCTGGCGAGAACAGCCTGGGAAGTCAGGGGCTCAAGAGGCAGCAAAAAGGATTGTTTGCTACCGCTGCCGACAAGAGGGACATATGGCAGCAAATTGCCCGGTTGTGGATGAATCCATGCAATGTGACTTTCTAAGGGACAGACGTCAGTCGCTGTTTGCGACAGTTGCATACACTGCCATTCGGGGAACTGAGAAACATTTATGCAAAATGTGTATTAATGGTAGAAATTTTGTTGTGTTGCTGGATTCAGGTAGCCTGGTGACACTGATAAAAGCTGAATTAGTCACTACAGAGGTCTTAGGGAATAACAAGGTAGCTGTTATTTGTGTGCATGGGAACATCCGAGAGTATCCTGTGACTACAGTGTTTTTTGAGACCTCCAAAGGTAACCTCTCTCATCAGGTGGGGTTAGTGTCTCAGTTACCACATGATGCCATTGTGGGAAGGGATTTTCCAAAGTTTTGGGAACTCTGGGATTGTCCTGAGCCCCCCACTGGTGCCCCTATATACCAGGAATGTGATAGACAGAATTCCTCTGAGTGGTGAGGACTCTCCAGAATTCCCCTTGTCGGTATTGGCAGGGGAGACTCGAGAAACTGGGGAGGAGCCAACATCCTCAGACGAAAACGTGCCGTCTGTGGAGTTTTCTGATCTCGAGGTTCACAAGGAAAATTTTGCCACAGAACAGTTAAAAGATCCCACCCTAATAAAGGCATGGGAAAACGTAGTGAAAATAGATGGCGAGTTAGTGAACCCAGATGAGACCTGCACTTACCCATACTTCATCGTGGAAAAGGACCTACTGTATCGGGTGGCTAAAAGGGCAGAAGAAACCATTGAGCAGCTTGTGGTCCCCAAATCTTACAGGAAGTTGGTGTTAGAGTTGGCCCATGGGCACATTCTTGGAGGTCATCTGGGGACAGAGAAAACCCGAGAGAGAGTATTGCAAATATTCTATTGGTCTGGGGTCATGAAGGAAACAGAAAATTATTGTTCCTCCTGCCCTGTGTGTCAGAGGTCGGCACCGATGCCACATTTCCGTAACCCGCTGGTACCTCTTCCCATCATTGAGGCCTCCTTTGAGAGGATCGCAATGGATTTGGTAGGTCCGATAATGAAGTCCGCTAGGGGGCATCAGTACATTTTGGTTATATTGGACTATGCCACCCGTTATCCCAAAGCGATTCCTCTCCGAAATACTTTGGCCAAAACCATAGCCAAAGAGCTATCTATTGTTTTTAGCCGTGTGGGTATTTGTAAGGAACTGCTTATGGACCAAGGTACACCCTTTATGTCCCGGGTTATGAAAGAGCTGTGCAAGTTGTTCAAAGTGACACAATTGCGTACATCTGTGTATCACCCCCAAACAGATGGGTTGGTTGAAAGATTCAACAAAACCCTAAAACAAATGTTAAAGAAGGTGGTGGATAGAGATGGAAAGGATTGGGACTGTCTAATTCCCTATTTAATGTTAGCCATTAGAGAGGTACCCCAATCCTCTACGGGTTTCTCGCCCTTTGAGTTACTTTATGGGAGACACCCAAGAGGGCTGTTGAATATCGCCAAGGAAACTTGGGAAAGTGAGAGTTCTCCCCACAGGAATGTGATTGAGCATGTCGCCCTGATGCAAGATAGAATTGCACGGGTAATGCCAATCGTAAAGGAACATTTGGCCCAAGCGCAGTTGGCACAGCAGAGAGTGTACAACCGTGGGGCCAAGACCCGTACCTTTTCCCCGGGGAATAGGGTATTGCTACTTGTCCCTACAGTTGAAAGCAAATTCCTCGCCAAATGGCAAGGCCCCTACGAGATAATGGAAAAAGTGAGCGAAGTGAATTACAAGGTCAGACAACCAGGAAGGCGAAAGCCCGAACAGATCTATCACATTAATCTGTTGAAAGCCTGGAGGGATAGGGAATCCCTAGTCGCAGAATCTTTGTCACCAGCTCAGTCTGATTGCGTGATTCCTGAGGTTGGAATAGCAGTCACCTTGTCAAACCCCCAACAACAGGAGGTTAAGGACTTTGTGCTTCGCAACAAGGAGATTTTCTCTGAGCTGCCGGGACAAACGTCTGGGGTAGAGCATGATATTATTACCCTGCCCGGTGAAAGGGGGAAGCTAAAACCCTATCGGATCCCAGAGGCCTGACGGGAGGCAATACGTGAGGAAGTACAGAAAATGCTTAAACTCGGGGTGATAGAGGAATCCCAAAGTGATTGGTCCAGTCCCATAGTGTTAGTGCCTAAACCGGATGGGAGCTGGCGATTCTGTAACGATTTTCGACAACTGAACAAAGTTACAAAATTTGACACCTACCCCATGCCACGTATAGATGAGTTGATCGACTGGCTGGGAACAGCCCGATACATGACAACTCTTGATCTCACAAAAGGGTATTGGCAAATTCCACTGGCCAAATCAGCCAAGGAGAAAACTGCGTTTGTAACCCTAGACGGGGCGTTCCAATATAAAAAAATGTCGTTTGGATTACAGAATACACCGGCAACATTCCAGCGGAAAATGGACCAGATACTGAGGCCCCATCAGACGTATAGGCTTACCTGGATGATGTAATTATCTATAGCACAGATTGGGCCTCACATCTGCCAAAAGAACAAGCAGTCCTAGACTCTATCCGGGAAGCTGGGTTTACGGCCAACCCCAAGAAGTGTACCATTAGACAGGAGGAGGCCAAATATCTTGGGTATACCATTGGGAGGGGAGTGAAAAAACCCCAAGTCAATAAAGTCGAGACCATACAGAATTGGCCACGTCCCAACAGTAAGAAGCAGGTACAAGCCTTTCTGGGAATCGCTGGTTATTATCGGCGATTTATTCCCCACTTTGCCTCTCAGGCTGTGCCCCTAACCAACCTGACAAAAGGGAAAGAGTCTGTCAAGGTTAAATGGACCCCAGAGGCTGAGACAGCATTTCAATTCTTAAAAAAAAGCCTTATGTAGCCAGCCAGTGTTGTACTCACCAGACTTCTCTAGGGACTTTGTCGTACAAAGTGATGCATCCGACGTTGGGTTAGGAGCAGTATTGTCCCAGGTCTGGAACGGGGAAGAACACCCCGTCATTTACCTCAGCAGGAAATTGAAGTTCCATGAGGTAAATTACGCCACAATTGAGAAGGAGTGTTTAGCGGTGAAGTGGGCTCTAGATTCCCTTCAGTACTATCTGCTAGGTAGGCACTTTGACCTGATTCCTGATCACGCTCCTTTAAAGTGGATGGCTCAAAACAAAGAGACAAATATTAGAGTAAATAGGTGGTTCCTGGCCCTACAGGAATTCAACTTTACGGTAAAGCATCGCCCTGGCGTTCAAATGGGGAATGTGGATGCTTTGTCTCGAGTACATGCATGCCTGATTGCTTGTGTTCCAACCCCAAGGTTAAAACAAGAGGGGGGGGGGTATGTGACAGCAGGCAGGTAAAATCACCAGGTTGCATCCAGGATGGACGATATATATGTCCTAGATTCAGGCTTTATGCCAATTTATACCACTAGGGGGAGTGCTGGGAGTCTTGCAGGGGAAGAGTTAATGAACCCAGCTGAAGCAAGTGGACTCATTAGGGCCTCTACAAGAACTCCCAGCATGCTAAGGGAGATGCTCCATCCTGGAACTAGTTCTGTGTTGTGTAGACTGGGGAGTGTGCTTTCTGTCCTGTGTGGTGAGACAAAGCCTGTGTGGCTAAAACTTCTAAAACAGGGAGATAGGGGCTGGGGCAGCACAAGGCTGCACCTAGTTGTTAGATAGGGAAACTACGTGTGTAGTAAGCGGTCAAGCTGACCAGGATTTATTTTCATGTTTCTTTTTGTTTTGCTGTTATATTTTACACTGTATATAGTTTAAATAAACTGCACCTTTTTGTTTTTCACCTACAACTCTGTCTGCTGTGCCTGTTTTTGTGTGGTGAACCCATCCAGGGGGTCACACACACCCGCTGCTGAGCTAACCCCCTCACACTAACATACAGGTGCTTTTACAGGCTGAGAAAAAAAATGTCAAATGCCAGTATTTTTTAAGCTTTAATAGGAGCCCTTTGTAATCTCATGTAGCCATATTCCTAAGCGATCATCACAAGTCTCTGTGCTTGATATACCATCAGTCTGATTCATGCTTCAGAGTAAGTTTAAGGCCCCGTTCAGGCTAGATTCACACTGTTGTGCAGAGAGGCCCATTTCAGGGATGAATCGGGTCAGAATTTTTGCCTGCATTTGGACCTAAAACAAAGCATATTTCCAGTTTGTAAGTTGGCAAATGTCATTGCAGATCCCTACTTGTTATTGCTTGTATTGAAACTTACATAACACAGTTGGTGTTCTGTACATTGACCGTGTACAAAACACCACCCTACATGTACACCATGTTTAAACATTTGCCAGTTTTATGAGTCATAGCGGGCAGCAGATGAAACTACATAAGTAATTGTAATTGTAAAAATACAAAATGTAGTGTAGTACTTACATTTTTTTCTTATCAAAAGCGAAATGACCTTTTGAATGCAACCCCTGTCGTCTAACGTTTAATGTTGTAGAGAGGCTATGCAATGGGTTAATAAAGTCAGAACTTAAAATGCAAGTTTAAACCATTTCCTAGTCTGTGATCTCCAGATATCGTCTGGGTTTTAGAACAAATTGAAGCTTCGTCGAAGTATAATGTGCAGCCTGGTATATGATGTGCAGAGCCCTGTGTATAATGTGCAGTCTGGTATATGATGTGTAGTGATGAGCCGAACACTCCCGGGTTCGGTTCGCACCAGAACCCGCGAACGGACCGAAAGTTCGCACGAACTTTAGAACCCTATTAAATACAATGGATGCGAACGTTCGAAATCTAAAGTGCTAATTATAACGACTATTATGCATGTTATTGTCCTAAAAAGGGTTTGGGAACCCGGGTTCTGCACCAGGGGACATGTATCAATGCAAAAAGAAGTTTTAAAAATGGCCGTTTTTCAGGAGCAGTCATTTTAATGATGCATAAAGTGAAAAAAAAAGTCAAATATTCCTTTAAATATCGTACCTGGGGGGTGTCTAAAGTATGCCTGTGAAGTGCCACGTGTTTCCCGTGTTTAGAACTGTCCCTGCACAAAATTACATTTCTAAAGGAAAAAAAGCCATTTAAAACTGCTTGCGGCTTTAATTTAATGTCTGGTCCCGGTAATATGGATGAAAATCTTTTAAGAAAAATGGCATAGCTACCCCATCACACCCCCCCCCCCCACCCCAGCCCATTACCAGCCCCTTTGGGTCTTGTATGGATATTAAGGGGAACCCCGCACACAAAATAAAAAAGGCCCTATATACTCTGAACAGCCGTATACAGGCGGTGCATACAAGACAGGGACTGTAGGTTTGTTCTTATGTAGAATCTGTTTGTAATTTTGAACAGGTACATTGTTTAAGTGTAGCTCCAGCCAAAAAATATATTTTTAAGCTTTTTGGAAAACATAGGAAAGGATTATCACCCCTATAACATTTGTTTTGCTGTCTGTGCAGTGTGCACCTGTTCAGAACAGTTCACCTCAATTTCCTTCCTAATGACAAATGTTTTTTGAAAATTTGGGGTTTTTATTGAAACAAGAATTGGTGATAAAGAATCAGTGGAGAGGAGACACTTTTTTTCCCATATTAACTCTTACAGGAGAGAATTTGCCTTCCTAGGGGTAGATTTCCTCTCACTTCCTGTTGTATCCTTCCGTTTGCAAGGAGGAGTCGTTTATAAGTTGGATGTTTGAAAGTAGGGGCCTGCCGTATATACTCAGCTGAAATTTGCCCCTTACATGTTGGTGTTGCCACAACACTGTGAGCCCTCACAGTTACTCTTGGTGGGCGCATGAATGGGCCCTGCTGTGAATTATTAGATCAAGAATTGTAATTACATGCCCCTGTTAAACAGGGGCAGAAAAATTGAGCCAAAGGCCTCGTACACACGACCGATTTTCTCGTCGTAAACAGTCAAGAAAAGTGCCGCGAGAGTTTTTTTGTCTAGAAAAACGTTCGTGTGTATGGTTTTACGACGAGAAACTTGACGAGAATCTCGACGAGAAAATAGAGAACCTGCTCTCTATTTTCTCGTCAGGAGTCCAGATTTCCTCGTCGTGTTTCTCGTCGGCCTGTTTTGTGACGAGAAAATGGTTCGTGTGTATGCTTTTACGACTCTTCCAAAAGTGCGCATGCTCACAAGCAACTTTGAGACGGGAGCGCATCTTCTGGTAAAACAAGCCTTCATAATGGAGAGAGCACATTCGTCACGCTCATAAATATTTCATCGTTTAAATGTTCTGCATTGAATTCTTCGTTAGAATGTTACATTAATCAAAACGAGAGACCTTCTTTTGCTGCTGATATTCACACAGAGTTATGCCTTATTTTTAACCTTTTTCATGCTGCTCTTTATAAGATTTATGTGTATTATATCGTGCAAGTTTTTAGGAATAATTTAAATGGTTAGATTTTTCAAAATGATGTTAATTATAATTTCTCAATGTTTTGATAGCGATCTCCCATTTAATTTTCTAATCTATATTTTTAAAATTTCACACCATGTTTTTGAGCTAATCAGATTTAGTTATTCTTTTGGGGGGGTGATATCTGTGCCTTTTATTGTCAGTCAAATGTATCTGCTTACTCCAAAGCTTGTTTTTTTTTTATTTAAAAATACACATAGTCAAGTATGAACTTAAACAAAAAACACATTTATTCATGTTTATAAATTAAATAAAGAGAAGGCAGCGCTGGAGAAGCTGCTGCCATTTGTGCATCCCAGGGACCCCAGAGCACACAGCAACCCTGTGTGGACACTAAAATTGGGAGCTTGAGAAGGCCCACATTTCAGAACACAATCTGATGCTGGCCTCCCAGAGGTCAGGAACAGCAGCAGGTGAGATATATGTCCCAAGTGTGTGGTACTACAACAGGCTGCCTTCTGTCCGACCAGTGCGACCACAATGAAGCAAGGCCATCACTTCCTCTTCTTCCTGGCAACCTTCCCTGCAGCCTTTACTGAAGCCTTCCTTCTTCGTTTAGCTGGAGGCTGGCCCACTGGAGGGGTACTCCTGTCAGGAGGAGGAGGTGGAGGTGTAGCAGAAGGGGGTGGGGCAGAAGAAGAAGGTGGAGGTGTAGCAGAAGGGGGTGGGGCAGAAGGTGGAGGTGTAGCAGAAGGGGGTGGGGCAGAAGGTGGAGGTGTAGCAGAAGGGGGTGGGGCAGAAGAAGAAGGTGGAGGTGTAGCAGAAGGGGGTGGGGCAGAAGGTGGAGGGGTAGCAGAAGGGGGTGGGGCAGAAGAGGAAGGTGGAGGTGGAGGTTGAGGTTGGGTCAGTTGGGCCACCTCACATATGGCGGTATTGGGGGTAATTTGCTCCATCACCCCCTTG
The DNA here is from genome assembly GCA_029206835.1 of Rana muscosa. Classification (NCBI taxonomy): domain Eukaryota; kingdom Metazoa; phylum Chordata; class Amphibia; order Anura; family Ranidae; genus Rana; species Rana muscosa. The sequence continues at coordinate 261,980,705 of CM055122.1, read as the reverse complement.
TTGAGCAAGGTGATGAGCAGGGGTTCGCATAGGAGGCGTTGCTCCATGCTCATCACCTTGAACTTAGCCTCCACTAGGCCGGCAATGGCCTCTTCAGGGGATGTGGGCTCCTTGAGGGTGGCATGGGCCTCTTTAATAAGGGCCATTGCTGCCTCACTGGTGGTCCTGTCCCTCCTGCCTCTTTTGTGAAGCCTGATGGGAGGCACCTGGGATCTGGTGCTTCTCCTTTGCCCTGCCACCTCCTGTCTGCCACTGGGCCCTGTCACCTCCTGTCTGCCACTGGGCCCTGCCACCTCCTGGCTGCCACTGGGCCCTGCCACCTCCTGTCTGCCACTGGGCCCTGCCACCTCCTGGCTGCCACTGGGCCCTGCCACCTCCTGGCTGCCACTGGGCCCTGCCACCTCCTGGCTGCCACTGGGCCCTGCCACCTCCTGGCTGCCACTGGGCCCTTCCTCCTCCTGCCTGACAGTTTCCAGACCCTCCTCCTGGCTGATTTCATCCTGTGTATGAAAAAGAAACATAGTTTAATATGTTGGTTTAATCTTTGCATCAAACTTTGTAATCCTGATGGAAGCAATTAGAATGTAAATGCATAAATCCTTGCTTTAAATTTACCACTACATCAGCTTGACTATTTACCACACAATTAAGTGCAGAATAATGTCTACAGATCATGATTTCACTTGTTGAATACAAAATAATGTATGTTTCTCATCCTGACATATTTGGGAAACATTAATTTTATCCCACTACATTTTCAGTTAATACTATACCTGGCTCCAGATGGCCAAATCAGGATCATCCAGGATGGCTGCCTCCTCTTGCTCCAGAGAAGGCTCAGGTTGGCTGCAGGGAAGTCTGGGGGGAAGAGTGGAGAGTGATGGCCTTGGCTCAATGTGGTCATCCAGGAAGGACATCCTGCTGTAGTACCACAAAACCGGGACATAAACATCATCTGCTGCTGCTGACCTCTGAGAAGCCAGCACCTTAGAGCGTTCAGTCCTGTAGGTACCTCTCAAGCTCCCAATTTTAGTGTCCACTTGTTTTGCTGTGGCTGTGGGCACCTTGGTATGCACAAATGGGAGCAGCTTCTCCAGCGCTGCTTTTCTCACCCCTTTTTTTTATGGATGGGGTTTTTGGTCTCCCACAGAGCCGGCAGCTCCCTTACCCGGTCAATAAATTCCGCCAGGAACTCTTTGTCGCTAATAAATACATTCATATTGTATCTGCAAGTAAAATAAATTATATTTAAATAATGTGAGGCAAACAGTCTAACCTCCTTCACATCCTAGTCACCATATATATCCTCCAACAATCTCAAGACAGTATAGGCCAACAATTTTAACAAGTCTCACAAAATCACATACCTTCGTTCGCACGTCCGTCACTTGAACTCCTCTCTCCGCACACCGAACGTACTATAGTCACATGTGTGTTTGCTATATACACACCACGCATGCGTCCAAATTCGAACACGTCGCTCCGCACACGTCGCCCGCCCATGACGTTCTAACTAACATCTTTTCCCCGCCCCTTCTCTTTCGGCGCGCAGACAGATATGGCGGAGTTACAGCAGGTGTCTGATAATTCCGCAACTAGCGAGGAGACAAGCCCGGAGACCGAGGACACGTCACGATCAAGGAGGAGATTCAAGGCATCGAATATGTCTTTGGCGGAGATGGCGGAGATGGTGGACATCTTGGTCAAGGCTGATTATGATGCCAAGCATGGGCCGTATAGCAAACCAAATAGAAGGAAGGCCAAAATCCTCACTAAAGTTGTGAAGAGTCTGAGGGCGAAGTTCGGGGTGAAACGCTCAAATGAGCAGCTCAGAAAGAGGTGGTCAGACCTCAAACTGAGGGAGCCAGACCAGTTGAGGAGCATAAAGAGGATGCTCGCTAAAAGTAAGTAAAATGACGACCTTTCTGCTATTAATCTTTTTAGAAACTGACTTTTTTTTTTTTTAAAGCATATTGGACTCCCTTCCAAAATGTATTATTTTGAACTAGGTTGGGCACAGTAATCGTTCGTTACGTTACCGACACTTCGTTCGGCCACTATCCGTGGTTTTGGCTTATTTAAGACCCCCAAAAGTAATTAGACATCTGCCATTTTTGATCAAGTATTGTGGATAATTTTTAAGTCTAGATGATGTGTTTGTAAGGAGAATGAAATGCAAACTTTAATCAGTGTAAAGGAGAGGACACTCAGCAGCTGCTTCCACATCTGTACTTTGGAGCACTATAGTGTGGGCCACCAGACCCGCCTTTTTTGGGTGTCCCACACAGGTGCATCAGAGTTTATTTGTGGTGCCTCCATGTCCAAAAAATTACATCCAAATGTGAATAATAAACATATTTGGGGTCATAAAGAATGCATTTTTCTTTAAATTCCGCACAAACACACACTTGTACCCCACTTCCAAACAATTTAGCCTGTTTTAAGTTTAAAAATGAGATTTTTACAGTGTGATAAATAGACCTTTGGTTTTATTCTCATAGGGGAGAGAAGACTGGGAGGAGGACACTCCAGGGAGCACATGCACCCCACAACTTCCAAGCAACCCCAAACTCCCAAAGATCCACAACCGAAAGATGTGCAGGAAGTTGAGGTGGAGGAAGGAGAAGTGCAGGAAGGAGAGGTGGATGACGTTGTGGATCTGGTCACCACAACAGGTCAGTATCTGACACCACAGCTTAAGGTAAGCGAGGTAGGCCTGCAGAGTTTTATTAATTTTTTTTTATGGTTTTTAGGGGATGGAAATGTTGTGAAGGATAGCACACCGTTCTCTGCTGACAGTGCCCTCCGCCTCATCCAGCAAGTGATGGAATGTAGCACGGAACTGGACCTAATTAAACAAAGAATCCATGTGATGGAACAAACATTTAAAGACATTCTCGATGTTTTGGGGAGAATTCAATAAGCCATCCAAACACATTTGTTTTTACATGTTTGTTTTTATATTTTTACTAATTTTTTGAGTAACAAAGCAGCCAAAAATTGAATATGCGCACAGTGTGTGAACATGTGCTATCTGCCATCAGGGGATATCCATGTACGTCTTTTGTGGGTGCAACCCCTTCCTCGTATCAAAAGTCGGTGAACTGAGGAAGGGGATGCACCCCCAAAACACATCCATTGATCACCCCTGATGGCAGATAGCACATGTTGACAATAGGGATCAGGATTGTAAACTTCCTATTTGCAAAAAAGTAAAAATGTGTGCATATTGAATTTTTGGCTGGGCAAGGGGTGGCAGGACCCCATATTAGGACGGGCACATAGAGACATAGTTTGTGTAACTGAATGTCTCAGATTGCTCAGAGGTATCCAATGTTGTCATTTTAGAAATGCAAGTGGTATTTTTGTATTTTCATAAGCCAAAATTTGACGGGTTGTGGTCAGGCCAACCCCAAAGTAAAACAAAAAAAAATGTGCAGAGAGTAAAATATTTGACCACAAACAACGTGTAGCTTCTTTTTATAATACACTCTAAGCTTATTTGGTTCTTTTGTAAGGTAACATAGTGAAATTGGTTGTTATTTACTAAAGTAAAATACACTTGCCACTACAAATGCACAAAGACAAACTAGGAGACAGGAAAGAACAAATAATTAAAGGTTTAAACAAGATTTTTATTGGGATACTTAGACATAGGCTGGCATAGGAATTGCCCCCCTACCCGTGAAATACTCCATGTATTTGTCCCGAACCACACGGGCATTTTGGGGGGGCAAGCCAAGACGGGCAGATTCCAGGCCCGGAAGGGGATTTGCAGGGGAAAGTCCAGCCTCTGGCAAAACTGAGGCCATATATGAATTCGCTTTGCGGCAAAGAAAATTGTGTAGCACACAGCAGCATAACACTACATAGTTTATTTTGTAGTCCGCCAAGTGGATGGAAGTCATAAAAAGGCGGAACCGGCTGGCCATTATGCCGAAGGCATTTTCAACGACTCTTCGGGCCCTGGCCAGCCGGTAATTGAACACACTCTTCTCTGGGGTCAGGGTCCTCTGTGGAAATGGCCTCATAAGATGCCGTCCGAGTCCGAAGGCTTCATCAGCCAAGAAAACAAAGGGGAGTCCTTCAATATTCCCTGCATCCGGTGGCAATGCAAGGTCGTCACTCTGGAGACGGAGGGCAAACTCCGTCTGGATGAAGGATCCCCCATCGGACATCCGGCCATTCTTCCCTACATCAACATAGAGGAATTCATACCGTGCTGACACCACCGCCATCAGCACAATGCTATGAAACCCCTTGTAGTTGTAGTAGTAGGATCCAGAACGGGGTGGCGGCACGATGCGGACGTGCTTCCCGTCTATGGCACCACCGCAGTTGGGGAAGTCCCACCGCGTGGCAAACTCCGATGCCACAGTCTGCCATTCCTGTGGCGTTGAAGGAAGCTGTGGAGTGAAACAAGATGAAATAATATTAGAAAAACAAAGGCATACATTACAAGCAAATTCAAGACCAAAATATTAGAGACCAACATCAATCTAATTATACGTTTATTAAGGTGTGTAAAAAAAGTATAATGGAAGGCTCATTTATCATATTCATCACCCCCTCTGATGGGCCATTACTAAATTATTTTGGGGGGGGGAGATGTGTTTGGCCACAGGATAGCATTGCAGTGGCGGTGCGTCCAGAGTGGGCGCTGGAGCACTGTCCCCTCTCTCCTGTGCCCATCACTCAGAACAATACATAGGTTCATGCGTTGCATGAACCTATGTATTGTCTATGCCGCACACTATTCAGGTGGATGGCCTCTTGTAAAGCGACCGACATATGATTAATTGCGTCATTTAGGGGGTTAAAATTGCAGAGCAGAAACAGGTATTAAAAAAGTCTTGCAAATTACAACCTGAGGGATGTAATTGGCTTCCTCAAAGAAAAATCGGGGACGCAAGGAGGGGGCATTCCTTGTGTAAACACTGACAGGCAGCTCTGGCAATCATGTTCACCAAGTCTGTTTAATGGTAACATGATTGGCTGATGCAACATGAAGGGAAGGAGAAGACATCAAGGACAGAAGAAGGATGGCGCTGACCACAAGAAGGTAAGTGCAGGGCTGGGGGGAAACTGGCTGCAATAGAGGGGACTAAATGGCTGCATTGGAGGGGACAACTGGGGGCGTTTATTAGGCAACAGAGCAAAAAAGGAGGAAGTTTATTTCCGAAATTGGGGTTGTAACCCCCCAACATTTGGAGCAACAGGCGCCCCTGCTGGAAAAGTTAGTGAGGGGAAATATTTAGGGAGGATAAAAAAGGGGCATTTAAAAACTTCCAGCATGCATGGGGACAAAGGGGACATTCTCAGCATATTACAATCATGGTAATTAGGAAAGGATGAAAGAAATACAATACATTAGCATACATGTAATACATAAAATGTGATGTGAAGGGAGAAAACTTACCCTAATATAGTCCTCCTGCAGGACTTGTATAATAGCAGAACAGGTGTCTGGGATTATGAGGCCCAGAGCCTGGGGGGAGATGCCTGTGGTGAACTTCAAGTCCTGAAGACTTCTCCCTGTCGCCAGGTAACGCAACGTGGCGATGAGCCTCTGCTCAGCACTGATGGCTTCCCGCATAACGGTGTCCTTCCTGGTAATATAGGGGGACACCAAAGCCAACAGTTCCTGAAAAACGGGGTCAGACATCCTCAGAAAATTCCTGTAGTCCTCAGGATTATTCTCGACGATCTCCCGCAGCAGAGGCATGTGGCAGAATTGGTCCCGCTGGAGCAACCAATTCTTGGTCCATGAACTCCTCCTCACACCATTCATGGACTGGTCTTGGTCCAAAACAAGCAGACCAACACCAAGCGCACGCACAGCACGAACTCGACGACGAGAACGTCCAGGCGACATGGCTAGGAAACGGTCGTCTAATCAGAACGTACAGAACAGAACGCACTTTAGAACAGCAAGGCCTATGAATAACGAACTGAAATTCAGAAACGAACAGGCAAGAACGCACTGTAAAACAGATACGACCTGCCTAGACGCCCTGAAAGTCAAGATACGAACCCACAAGCACAAACTGAACGGCAGAAAACGATCTGAAAAGTACGAAGACTGAAAAGCGCGAATCGTCTCTTCCCAAACTTTTACTTCACACGCGGTAACACGAGATCAGCAAAAGCAGCCCAAGGGGTGGCGCCAAGAAAAAAGATCTTCCCCTTTATAGTGCCGTCGTACGTGCTGGACGTGAGCGCAGAGAACCACGAGGAAATTGGGAAATGACAGTGTGTACGCATAGAAAGCTTGACGAGAAAATCGACAAGCTTAACAAGAATCTCGTCGAAAAAAACGACGTGTTTTTTACGACGAGAAAATCGGTCGTGTGTACGAGGCCTCAGGCGGTGGTGGTGGTGGTGGTGGTGTTACAACACTGTAAGCCCTCACAGTTACTCTTGGTGGGCGCATGAATGGGCCCTGCTCTGAATTATTAGATCAAGAATTGTAATTACATGCCCCTGTTAAACAGGGGCAGAAAAATTGGGCCTTAGGCACTGGTGTCACAACACTGCAACCCCTCACAGATACTGTACTTGGAGCACAGCAATGAGTCCTGTTGCAAAGTATTGCATCAAAAATTGTAATTACACACCCCTGTTAAACAGGGGCTAAAAAATTGGGCCTTAGCCACTGGTGCTGGTGCCACAACACTGCAACCACTCCCAGATATACTAGTTGGAGTGCAGGAATGAGCCCTGCTGCAAAGCATTGCATAAAAAATTGTAATAACACACCCCTGTTAAACAGGGGCTGAAAAATTGGGCCTTAGCCACTGGTGGCGGCACCCAGAAACAAAAATGTTCTTCCAAGCTATCATCGTCAATCGGATCATTAAAGGAGGAGGAGGATAGTCGGTCAACATAACAGGACAGTCTCTCAGCATCAGCATCAGTCTTGAAGGGATGTGACATTTGAAAATAAATTAGTCTGTTATATCAGCTTCAGGTGTTTGGTAGCTGTTGGTGATCCAAGACAGAGTCGGTGGACAGGCACACCCTGTGATCCGTGACAAATCCTCCAGCAGCACTGAATGTGCGTTCTGAAAGAACGCTGGATGCAGGACAGGCCAGTAGCTCAATTGCATACTGTGCAAGCTCTGGCCAGTGATCCATCCTCAAGACCCAGTAAGCCAGAGGATTTTCGGTGGGGAAGGTGTCCAAGTCTGACCTTGCCCCTAGGTATTCCTGAACCATGTATATCAGACGCTGGCGATGGTTGCTGGAACCGATCATACCTTGGGGCTGCGGACTAAAGAATTGTCTGAACGCTTCGGTCAGATGGCCACCTTCCCCACCGCTCCTTCTTTGACTGACCGAAGCCTCAGCAACTCGTTGTCCAGGACCAGGAGTTTGTAACCTCCCAGTCTCTGGGAACGCGTTGCACAGACCTTTCTGCAAGGCCTCCCGGAGTTGTCTCATCCTCTGCTCCCTCTGCGATGGTAAGATAAGGTCCGCAACCTTACCCTTGTACCGTGGATCAAGGAGAGTGGCCAGCCAGTAATGGTCCCTCTCCTTGATCCGAAGAATACGAGGATCCTTCCGCAGACTTTGCAGGATCAGGGAGGCCATGCAGTGTAGGTTAGCTGTGGCATTCAGTCCGGAGTCCTCTGGGTCACTAAGGACGACATGATCCGCAGCCACCTCCTCCCAGCCACGTACAAGTCCACTGGTTTCTTGGGACTGTAAATCATCCCTAAAAGACTGCTGCTGATGATGCTGAGTGCCAGGCTCCACCTCCATGCTGACACAATCCTCCTCCTCCTCTTCTTCCTGTGCGATGGGTGGGACAGAAGGAACACTGTCTGGGTAAAGGGGGCCTTGAGAGGCAAGGAAGTCCTCCTCTTCCTGCCTCTGTTCTGCCTCAAGTGCCCTGTCCATTATTCCACGCAGCGTATGTTCCAACAGGTGGACAAGAGGTACAGTGTCACTGATGCATGCACTGTCACTGCTCACCATCCTCGTGGCCTCCTCAAATGGTGCCAGGACAGTGCATGCATCCCTGATCATGCCCCACTGGCGTGGTGAAAAAAACCCGAGCTCCCCTGACCCTGTCCTGGTGCCGTAGTCGCACAGGTACTCATTGATGGCCCTCTGCTGCGTGTGCAGCCGCTGCAGCATGGCCAACGTTGAGTTCCACCTGGTGGGCATGTCACATATAAGGCGGTTCTTGGGCAGGTTCAACTCCTTTTGCAGCTCAGCCAGGCGAGCACTGGCATTATAAGATCTGCGGAAATGCACACAGACTTTCCTGGCCTGCCTCAAGACATCCTGTAAGCCCGGGTACCTGCCCAAGAACTGCTGCACCACCAGGTTAAGGACGTGAGCCACATAGGGCACATGGGTCAGTTGTCCCTGTCGGATAGCGGAGAGGAGGTTGGTGCCATTGTCGCAAACTACCATTCCTGGCTTAAGCTGGCGTGGCGTCAACCACCTCTCGGCCTGCCCCTGCAGAGCAGACAGAACCTCTGCCCCAGTGTGGCTCCTGTCCCCCAAACACACCAGCGCAAGCACGGCATGGCATCTTTTTGCCTGCATACTTGCGTAGCCCCTTGAACGCCTACGGAGCACCGCTGGTTCCGAGGACAAAGCACAGGAAGAGGCCACGGAGGAAGAAGAAGAGGAGGGGGTGGAGGACAGAGGTGTGTCACAACCAGTAGTAGCATTTTGGAGGCGTGGCGGTGGAACAACCTCCAACACTACTGCACCTTGTCCTGCATCCTTCCCAGCTGCCAAAAGAGTGACCCAAGGGGCTGTGAAAGAAAGGTAACGTCCCTGTCCATGCCTGCTGGACCATGAGTCAGCGGTAATATGCACCTTACCGCTGACCGCCCTGTCCAGCGAGGCCAAGACATTGCCTTCCACATGCCGGTAGAGAGCCGGAATCGCCATCCGTGAGAAAAAGTGGCGTTTGGGAACCTGCCACTGAGGAACCGCACATTGCACAAACTCACGGAAGGGGGCCGAGTCTACCAACTGAAAAGGCAGCAGTTGAAGCGCTAGCAATTTAGCCAAACGAGCATTCAACCGCTGGGCATGTGGATGGCTGGGAGTGAACTTCTTTCGACGGTCCAGCAGCTGGGGCAGGGAAATTTGCCTGCTAGAATCGGACGTTGGTGTACTGCTAGCAGAGTGCCCGCAAGTACTTGGCTGTGACACACCTAATTCTACACCTTCATTCCTCTCAGAGCAGGTTTCAGAGAGGACTGAAGGTATAGTGGGGTTGGAGATCCCAGCTGATGCGGTGCAAGAAGAGGTCAGCTTTGTTCTTTGGTGTGGGTCTTTAAGGTAGGCTTGCCAACGAGCTGCATGGCAGGTCAACATATGTCTGGTCAAGCATGTGGTGCCCAAGCGGGTGATGTTTTGGCCACGCGATATACGCTTGAGACATATGTTGCAAACAGCAGCTGTGCGATCTGATGCACTCGACTCAAAAAAGGCCCACACCAAAGAACTTTTTGAATAACGGGCAGAGGCAGCGCCCTGCACAGGCGGAGCTCTGCGGTGTGATTCCGTCGGTGTGCTGCCCTTACGCTGGCCCCCCGAGGGCATCCTGCCTCGTTGGAGATGTGCCTCCTCCTCATCCTCCTCCTCCTCCTCTCTCCAATAGGCACCCACGTGGAGTCAGTGACCTCATCATCCCCTCCCTCCTCATCACTGGAGCCAATCTGGCAGTATGCTGCAGCTGCTGGAACATGACTGCCAGATTGGTGTCCTTCTTGAGCATCCCCTCTCTCTGCTCTCACGCTACTGCCTTCCTCTAGCTGGGTATCATCATCAGACCCTTCGAAACGCTGGGCATCCTCCTGGAGCATGTACCCAACACTGTGCTCAAACAGTTCGGGGGACTCCTCAGGAGGACATGGTTGGTCTAGGGAAGGAGTGACTGATGATGACATTGATACCAGGGAAGAGGACGCTTTGGCAGCTGCTTTGCCAGTACCCTGAGCCTGGGTGAGAGAGGATGAGGAGGATGAGGAGGGCTTGGTCATCCACTCTACCAAGTCTTCGGCATGATGCGGCTCAACACGTCCAGCTGCCGAAAAGAAGGACAAGCGTGTCCCATGGCCACGTGCTGATGGCGATGCACCGCATCCACGACCAGCACTGTTGTCTCTAGACACAGAGCCTGCTTGCCCTCTTTTTTTGGCTCCTGACTGTCTGCCTCTCCTTGTTTGCCTTCCAGACATTCTAATGGCCTGCAGGGAAATGGGAAAAGCAGCAATACAGGCTAAGTTAAGGTGTAATACGGTCAGGAGGCACACTCCGCCCGCTGTAAGTGCCGTAAAAATCCTGTTTGTGTAACACACCAGGAAAAAGCAGCAATACAGGCTAAGTTAAGGTGTAATATGGTCAGGAGGCACACTCCGCCCGCTGTAAGTGCCACAAAATCCTGTTTGTGTAACACACCAGGAAAAAGCAGCAATACAGGCTAAGTTAAGGTGTAATATGGTCAGGAGGTACACTCCGCCCGCTGTAAGTGCCGCAAAATCCTGTTGGTGTAACACACCAGGAAAAAACAGCAATACAGGCTAAGTTAAGGTGTAATATGGTCAGGAGGCACACTCCGCCCGCTGTAAGTGCCGCAAAATCCTGTTTGTGTAACACACCAGGAAAAAGCAGCATTACAGGCTAAGTTAAGGTATAATATGGTCAGGAGGCACACTCCGCCCGCTGTAAGTGCCGCAAAATCCTGTTTGTGTAACACACCAGGATAAAGCAGCAATACAGGCTAAGTTAAGGTGTAATATGGTCAGGAGGCACACTCCGCCCGCTGTAAGTGCCGCAAAATCCTGTTTGTGTAACACACCAGGAAAAAGCAGCAATACAGGCTAAGCTAAGGTGTAATATGGTCAGGAGGTACACTCCGTCCGCTGTAAGTGCCGCAAAATCCTGTTGGTGTAACACACCAGGAAAAAGCAGCAATACGGGTTAACTTCAGGTGTATAATGTGCAGGAGGCTTAGCAACAATGACACTGACACTGTCCCCTGCCTATCCTTCTCTCTCCCTGCCCACAAGGTTTATCAAAGTATATGACACTGACACTCTCCCTGCCTATCCTTCTCTCTCCCTGCACACAAGGTTTAGCAAAGAATATGACACTGACACTGTCCCCTGCCTATCCTTCTCTCTCCTTGCACACAAGGTTTATCAAAGTATATGACACTGACACTCTCCCTGCCTATCCTTCTCTCTCCCTACACACAAGGTTTAGCAAAGAATATGACACTGACACTCTCCCTGCCTATCCTTCTCTGTCCCTACACACAAGGTTTAGCAAAGAATAGATTTGACAAGATTTGACACTGTCCCTGCCTATCCTTCACTTTCCCTGCTCCGGAACACACTACACAAGGCCGCCGCGCTGGCGGCCTTTTATAGTGTGGGGCGTGTACTAAACCCCCTCAGCTATAATTGGCCACAGGCATCCTGCCTGTGGCCAATCATTGCTCTCCTCGCTGATGGCGCTGTGATTGGCCAAGCATGCAGGGTCACAGTGCATGCTTGGCCAATCACAGCGCCGGGATTACACTGCGATGGCACAGTGTATTGTGGGCCATTCGCGTCACTCGAATTTGGCGCGAACGGCCCAAATCGTTCGTTGTTCGCCGAACGCGCGAACAGCCGATGTTCGAGTCGAACCTATGTTCGACTCGAACACCGAGCTCATCCCTAATGATGTGTAGGGATGATCTCTGGCGTGTTCGCATACTCCACGTGCAGAGCCCGCCAGGAAGTCGGCACGGCGCTGCGCTAATCACAGGCAGGGAGACATTGCCCCGATGCTCGGCTGCAGAGATCGGGAAATGTCTCCCTGACTGTGATTAGCACAGCGCCGTGCCGACTTCCTGGCGGGCTCTGCACGTGGAGTATGCGAACGCGCCAGAACTCATCCTTAATGATGTGCAGTGCCCTGTGTATAATGTGCAGCCTGGTATATGATGTGCAGAGCCCGGTGTATAATGTGCAGCCTGGTATATGATGTGCAGAACCCTGTGTATAATGTGCAGAGCCCTGTGTATAATGTGCAGCCTGGTATATGATCTTCAGAGCCCTGTGTATATTGTGCAGCCTGGTATATGATGTGCAGAGCCCTGTGTATAATGTGTAGCCTGGTATATGATGTGCAGAGCCCGGTGTATAATGTGCAGCCTGGTATATGATGTGCAGAGCCCGGTGTATAATGTGCAGCCTGGTATATGATGTGCAGAGCCCTGTGTATAATGTGCAGCCTGGTATATGATGTGCAGAGCCCTGTGTATAATGTGCAACCTGGTATATGTTGTGCAGAGCCCTGTGTATAATGTGCAGCCTGGTATATGATGTGCAGAGCCCGGTGTATAATGTGCAGCCTGGTATATGATGTGCAGAGCCCTGTGTATAATGTGCAGAGCCCGGTGTATAATGTGCAGCCTGGTATATGATGCGCAGAGCCCTGTGTATAATTTGCAGCCTGGTATATGATGTGCAGAGCCCTGTGTATAATGTGCAGCCTGGTATATGATGTGCAGAGCCCTGTGTATAATGTGCAGCCTGGTATATGATGTGCAGAACCCTGTGTATAATGTGCAGCTTGGTATATTATGTGCAGAGCCCTGTTTATAATATACAGCCTGGTATATGATGTGCAAAGCCCTGTGTATAATGTGCAGCCTGGTATATGATGTGCAGAGCCTGGTGTATAATGCTGACACTTTGAGTGGAATACAGGGGACAGAGTGGGTGGATTCTATAAGGGGTGTGGCTTATAAGAATTGGGAGGGGCCAGCAGTGGAGGGGCGGGGTCTTGCGCCCCCCCTCCTAAAACTTTACCAGCCGCCACTGCTGGTAACTGTTAGTTAAGCTCCCTAAATTCGCTTTCAGACTTGATCATATTGCCTATGATGTCAGTTTCATGAGCTAAATCTGTTCAGTTAGTCTTGGCTGAGAGAAGAAGAAAACCCTTGGATACTTATCTCTGCAATATGGTGACATTCCACTATGCGACTGATGAATTCTGCAATAGTGTCAGCTGGAGCTTCCCCATACGACCACTGGGACCCCCAATCCACCCCCCACCCTCTGTTCTTGAGGCAGCAGAAATATTGGAGATGAGTGAGTGAGTGAGTGAAAAACTTGTATAGCGCTAACAAATGCAAACTAAATTGCCTCAAGGCGCTTAGCTTCCAGTAACTTCATGATTCATCAGAAGAGGTGGGTCTTAAGTTTTTTCCTGAAGGCCCGATGATTTTCTTCCATACGGATGTCCGTGGGTAGAGCGTTCCATAGCCATGGTCCTTGGACTGCAAATCTTCGTTGTCCCTTTGATTTGTAGCGGAACTTGGGGATGTGAAGGAGCTTTTGGTCAGTTGATCGGAGAGTGCGATTGGGGGTGTAGTGCTTTATCTTCTCGCATAAATATTGAGGAGCGATTCCTTATGTGCACTTGTGGGTGAGACAGAGTGTCTTGAAAGTGACCCGATCCTTTACGGTTAGCCAATGAAGGGTCCTCAGTGAAGGGGTGATGGTTTCCCATGGTTTTTTTCCTGTTATCAGTCTGGCTGCCGTGTTCTGGATGACTTGTAGGCGCGAAATCTGGTATTTAGGTAGTCCGAGGTAGAGGGCATTTGCGTAGTCGAGTCGGGAGTTAATAATTGATCCAACTACTACTGCTGTGTCCTCTTCTGGGATGAAAGGAATGAGTCTACGCAGCAGGCGGAGGAGATGGTGAGATCCGCTGATTACTGATCCTATTTGAGAATCCATCGACCTCTCCAAGTCAAAGATGACTCCGAGACTTTTGACTTTGATGCTCGGGGTAATGGTCTGTCCGAGAATGGTGGGTAGTGTCCAAGAGGTTTTAGTTTTTGTCTTTCGGTTAGCGTGGAGGAGAAGCAGTTCAGTTTTGGATCCGTTGAGTTTGAGAGAACTCTCAGTCATCCAATCATCAATCAATGTGAGGCACTTTTCCAATCCGTGATATTGGTCTTTTTTTCCAGTGATACAAAAGTAGAGTTGGGTGTCGTCAGCGTATGAGTGGTAGCACAAGTCCCGTTTGCTGATGATTTTGAGGAGCGGGCGGAGGTAAATGTTAAAGAGCAGGGGTGACAAGGGTGATCCTTGAGGGACTCCACAAGAAATTGTGCAAGTTTTAGAGGTGAAGGCTCCTAGTTTGACTGTCTGAGAACGATTCTCAAGGAAGGAAGCGAACCAAGGTAGGTCCGGGTCTGCGACTCCTGCTACTTCTTTAAGGTGAATGAGTAGAGTTTTGTGATCTACTGTGTCAAACGCTGCACTGAGGTCCAGCAGCACCAGGAGACACGATTCTCCTTCATCTGCGGCTTCGAGGATGTCATCCCATATTTTGAGAAGTGCTGTTTGTTTGCCATGGCCTGGGCGGAAGCCTGATTGTAGTGGATCCAAGAGTTTGTAAGTGTCCAAATGGAGTTGTAGCTGTTTTACTACTGCTTTCTCCATGATCTTGGAAATGGTGTTGAGGCTTGTTACCGGTCTGCGGTGATTTGGGTCCTTGGGGTCAAGGTTGGGTTTCTTTAGGAGGGGTTTGATTATGCCTTGCTTGAGGGAGTTCGGAACCATACCTTCTTTGAATGATTGATTTGCGATGTGTGTTATGGTAGGTGCTATAATGTTGGTACATTCTTTCAGGAGTTTTGTAGAAATAATGTCATTTGGAGATGTGTTGTCTCTGAGGCTTCTGATGATGTTTTTGGTTGTGTCAATGGTGATCGGGCACAGTGAAAATGTTGCTGATTGTATAATGTTCGTATTGATTTCCTCTGTTTGCTTTGGCTGTGTGCAGTTGGTTGTTTTTTTCTGTTGAATTATTTCCCGAATGTTTTTGATTTTGTCGATAAAAAAATCCGATAGCTCATTACAGAACTCTTGGGTTTCGTTTGCTGGAGGCTCTAGACAGGTAGGGTTCATAGTCCGAGTGACCAGTTTGAAGAGTTCACGAGGTCGATTTAGGGCTTTCTTTATGGTGTATGAGAAATGCTTATTTTTTGCTTTAAAAATTGCTTTGTGATATTTCTTAGTGAGTGCTTTGTAGTTTGTGTGCTTTTCCTCTGTGGGATTTCTTCTCCAGGCTCCTTCAGCTCTTCTGCGTTCTTGCTTTTGTAGAGTAAAAGTGTCATTAAACCAGCCCGAGTTGTTTTTACGGATGTGTGCTCTGGGTCTCGGAGCGACTGTGTCTGCCGTTTGTAGTAATATTTTGTTTAAGGAGTTGAGTGTTTGTTTCGTTGAGTGGTTATGCTTTAGCGTTCCTATTTTTTTTTGATAGTGTAGTTTTGAAAAATCCAGTATGTTGTTGTTGAGTCTTCCGGTTTTTGGGAAATGGTGCTGGTGGTAAATTTAAATTTGATAGCGTGGTGGTCCGTTCATGGTAACGGCATGTTGTCCAGTATGTTGATGTCCATATTTTGTTTAAATATGAGGTCAAGAATGTGACCCAACCCATGCGTAGGGGGATTTATCAGTTGCTGCAGACCTAGTTCTTCCAATTGGTTGATGCAGGCGGTGGCGATGGGGTCCTGAGTGGCATTAGCCCAGAGGTTGAAGTCCCAGAGTAGTAAAAAGTTTTTGGTTTTTAAAGTGTATGTCGAGAAGAATTCGGTGAAAGGTATGAAGAGATTTGTCTTTGGTCCTGGTGGTCTGTAGCATAGCAGTATATGGATGGTCTCCTGGGGTGTTGTTTGGAGTTGCAGTGTAAATGTCTCCATGAATGGCAATGAGTTCTGTAGGGTTGGTTTGGTAAGAGAGAGGTGCGATTTGAAGATAACTGCTAGGCCTCCTCCTCTTTGTCCTATTCTATGCTCAGTTAGGATGCGGTAGTTCCCAGGT
The DNA here is from genome assembly GCA_029206835.1 of Rana muscosa. Classification (NCBI taxonomy): domain Eukaryota; kingdom Metazoa; phylum Chordata; class Amphibia; order Anura; family Ranidae; genus Rana; species Rana muscosa. The sequence goes on along the minus strand of CM055122.1, from coordinate 261,964,842 downwards.
ACTAATTCTGTTAGGATGGTGTTACAATCCGGTGTTAGCCAGCTTTCCGTGATAAAGAGGCAATCTATGTCGTTTTGCGTGATGAAATCGTGAATTTCCTGTCTATGCTTGACTGCCGATCTGGTGTTGATCAAGGCACATGATAAATGTTTTAGTTGAAGTAGTGTCTTTGTGTTTTTGATAGTCGATTGTCGATTGATCCTAAGCAGTTGTTCTTTTCGTAGTATTTTTTGGGTGGAGGTTGGTAGTGTTGGGGCGGTATTCCTTAGCCTGTGGAGGGTGTCCGCTGAGTATTTAAAGTTGCACATGATGGGAGGAAAAGGCGATGGGGATGGTGGGTAGGGCCCAATGACCTTGCTGCCCCTCCGTTGGTCCAGAAGAAGGCAAAAACCACCAGCTGAGTCTGGCCAATTGCTACAGCAGGGGAAAAATTCCTTCTTGACCCCCCGAGGGGCGATCGGATGAACCCTGGATCAACTTGCTACTGGTTGGATGCGCCCCGTTGTACTTACCTGGTCGTCACACGCGGGCCCACTGGAGAGAGACTTGGGGAGGGGGTAGAGTGATGGCCGTAGCTAGGCCGCAGCCGCGGTCTGTCCTGAAGGTCTAGCAGTCTAGAAGTGAGCGCCCAGATGGTGGCAGTTGGCGGCTGCGGGCGGCGCGATGGTGAGGTGGGGATCTGAGCTAGGGGAGAGTGGAAGCCACAGGTCGTCAGGTTAGCGTTTGCTGGAGGAGCGAAACGCCAGAGTCCAAGGGGGGTCCTGGATGGCCAGAGCTCCTGCCACACACGTCCGTTATGCTTGACTGTATGTGTGGATTGCTCTGTGAAGCGGTGAGGTCAGAGCTCCTGCCACACACGTCCGTTTCCCTGGACCATGTGTGTGGATTGCTCTGTGAAGTGATGGGGCTAGGGGGCCTATCGCACCCGTCCGTTATGCTTGGCCGTGTGTGTGTGTCTGGGGAGATCGCGTAGTAGCGGCGGTCGGTACTGTAGGTTCGGGTGGCCTGAGTACGTCGGTGGGGGGAGATCAGTAATGAGTATTAGAGTTTTAAAGAGTATTGTGAAAGATAGTAATGGGGATGGGGTGGGGAGTCAGTAGACTTTTTTATTTTGTCAGTGTTGGGGGAGAAGCTCTGGGTGTACCAAAATGGCCGCTACTTACTAGGCCGAATCTCCGTGTCATCCTCCCGGCTGCCTTTTAAGAGCGACCCAGAGGGGGCCACAGGCAATTGAGCCGTGAGTGGATACAGTCCGGTAGTTATCCAGGATCAGAATATTCCAGGGGGCCGGGAGAGGGGTTTGAGGGCCGAGGCTGGGTGTCCCAAGATGGCTGCCGCGGCCGGGTCTAGGCCGAAGCCGCGGTCTATCCTGCTGGGCAGGGAGCTGCTAGTGCTGCCTCGGGGCCCGCTGACTCTTAGGGGGAGCTCCACAAGTGGGGTAGTACAGTGCCTCGCTGGTGATCCGGATGCTGGAGGGGGGATTAATAGTGGCTAGGCTGCAGCCGCAGACTTTCCTGTCGGCGGCTGCGGGTGGAGGGGGGTGCCGCGGATGACGGTCTCGTTGGCGGTTGGAGGGCTCGGGGGTAGCTCGGTGAGCTGGGCTGGGGGTGCCGGCGGTCTGTGGAGAATGCGCCAAAGGGGGGCCCACTGGGTGGATGACGCTAGGCCGCAGCCTCGGACTTGCCTGGCGGTGGCTGCGGGAAGAGGTGTCCGGCGGTGGCGGTGGTGGCTTGTGGTGAATTTGGGTCCTACTGGATGGAGGGGGGGGGGAGAACCGGAGGGACAAGGGTGAAAGCAAGGGTGAGAGCAAGGGGGAAATAGGGGGGAGGACTGGGGAGAGAAGCAATGCAGCCCTGAGAGTCAGGAGCTGTGGTACACACATCCTACACCTACACCTGCAGTGAGAAGGTGTATGAGTGGCTGCCTGTACCTATAGTCCCTGTTTATGGATCTGCTGCCCTCTACCGTCACCTACTAGTATCACACTGTAATGTAAAATTATGTATGTCACTTCCAAACTCGTGGGTTGTTGGGAAAATATTGTGGAAGAAGGAAGTAGAGAGAGAAGGTCCCAGCAACATGTCCTGCCCATGCTACTAATACCAGATGAGAAGAGATGATTATTGCCAGATAACTAGGACTGCGTTCCAGTCTGGTTGGGTAATGTCTTCAGGTCTCCGACACAGAGGGGTTGATTTACTAAAGGCAAATAGAGTTGCACTCTGCAAAAGCATTTGCTCCAGAGCTTACCATAGTTAATAAGGGAAAGCTCTGCTGACCTCCATTCAATCCTATCATGTGCAAGCAAAAATGCAGTTTTTTAAATTTTCCTTGCATGGGATTGGGTATTCTTTGCAAAGGGAATCTTTACCTCATTTACTAAGCTCTGGAGCAACTGTCCCTGCAGAGTGCAACTGCATTTTGCAAACTGCACAGAGACAGATGTTGTATCATCCTCACTGGCCCCTGCAACAGTACTTTGCTGCAACATTCATCTGGAGGTATCGCTATTAATAACTATATATACTCAGGTATATGTGCACAATTCCACCAGGACTCCTATTGCACCCTTTGCTGATAATATCTGTTTTTACATTGAATGTACCCTGTTATTATTTTTTATTATATAGAGTGTGAGGGGGTTAGCTCGGCAGCGGGTGTGTGTGACCCCCGGGATGGGCTCCCCAGACAAAAACAGGCCCAGCAAACGGAGGTTGTGGTTTTCAAAATCAAAAAGGTGCGGTTTATTTTCTATTTACAGTGACAAAACACAGCAAAGCAAAAGAAACATAAATAAAATAAATCCTGGTCAACTTGACCTCTGACTAAACATACAGGTTTCCTAACTAACAACTGGGATCAGCCTAGTGCTGTCCTAGTCCCTAAGTCCCTGGTTTTAAATGTCCAAGCAAATAGCCACACAGGCTTTTTCTCACCGCACAGGGGTTCACTCTCCCTAGACAGTCCACACAGGTCTGGTTCCAGGCATGAGCTAACATCTAATGAAGCTGGGAGTTCTTATAGAGGCCTAAATGAGCTGACAAGCTTCAGCTGGTCTCATCAACTCCCTGTCTGTACGACGCCCCACACTCTCCCTAGAGGTATGAGTCATCCATGAGCCCACTAGCCTTATACAACTCTCCACCTAGTTGTATAAGTCGGCGTAAAGCCTGAATCTGGGCGAAATATATCTACCCCCCTGGATGCAACCAGGTGACTTTACCTTCCTGCTGTCACATACCCCCCCCCTCTTGTTTTAACCTCGGGGTTGGAACACCAGCAATCAGGCATTCATGTACTCGAGACAAAGCATCCACATTCCCCATTTGAACGCCAGGGCGATGCTTTACTGTGAAGTTGAATTCCTGGAGGGCCAGGAACCACCTATTCACTCTTCTATTTGTTTCCTTGTTTTGAGCCATCCACTTTAACGGAGCGTGATCCATAACCATGTCAAAGTGCCTACCTAGCAGGTAGTACCGAAGGGAATCTAGAGCCCACTTCACCGCTAAACACTCCTTTTCAACGGTGGCGTAATTTACCTCATGGGACTTCAACTTCCTGCTGAGGTAAATGACTGGGTGCTCTTCCCCGTTCCAGACCTGGGACAATACTGCTCCTAACCCCACATCTGACGCATCACTTTGTACGACAAAGTCTTTAGAGAAGTCGGGGGAGTACAACACTGGCTGGCTACATAAGGCTTGTTTCAAGAATTGGAATGCTGCCTCAGCCTCGGGGGTCCATTTAATCATGACCGACCCTTTCCCCTTCGTCAGGTTGGTTAGGGGCACAGCCTTAGAAGCAAAGTGGGGAATGAATCGCCGATAATACCCAGCGATTCCCAGAAAGGCTCGTACCTGCTTCTTGCTGTTGGGACGTGGCCAACTCTGGATGGCCTCGACTTTGTTGAGTTGGGGTTTTATTACTCCCCTCCCAATGGTGTACCCAAGATATTTGGCCTCCTCCTGCCCAATGGTACACTTATATTTTTATGTTTGCTGCTTGCTGGTGTTTGGATGGTGTGACATGGGGGATTGTTATCTCAAGTTGATAGATGCATTTTTGTGCAGTGAGTCCAGGCATTTATAGTTGAGGGCCTGGTAGCCCACGTTTATTAAAACAGAAAAAAGAACAAAAGTCCACTCAGGAATCCGACGCAGGGGTTTAAACGTCATTGAGACATAACTGAAAATGCTAGCCGACCTGGCTACTCTTCAGCAGCACTGCTGCTATAGATACTGGTCCCTTAAACCACCAGCTCTTCCAAGCCCATAGTCTTGGATGCACACAGCTTTGGGCTCCTTAAACGCACACAGCTTCAAGCCCTTCAATGCACACAGCTTCTGGCTCCTTGGATGCACACAGCTTCAGGCTCTTCAACGCACACAGCTTTGGGCTCCTTGGATGCACACAGCTTCAAGCCCTTCAATTCACACAGCTTTGAGCTTCTTAATGCACACAGCGTCTATCTTCACACAGAGCCTCTCTCACTAGCAGCCACTGCTCCAACTCCACCTTCCTCCTCCATGCTGGCTTAAAAAAAAACTGCCACTGGTTCTCCACCAACTGTGAGGGGGTTAGCTCGGCAGCGGGTGTGTGTGACCCCCGGGATGGGCTCCCCAGACAAAAACAGGCCCAGCAAACGGAGGTTGTGGTTTTCAAAATCAAAAAGGTGCGGTTTATTTTCTATTTACAGTGACAAAACACAGCAAAGCAAAAGAAACATAAATAAAATAAATCCTGGTCAACTTGACCTCTGACTAAACATACAGGTTTCCTAACTAACAACTGGGATCAGCCTAGTGCTGTCCTAGTCCCTAAGTCCCTGGTTTTAAATGTCCAAGCAAATAGCCACACAGGCTTTTTCTCACCGCACAGGGGTTCACTCTCCCTAGACAGTCCACACAGGTCTGGTTCCAGGCATGAGCTAACATCTAATGAAGCTGGGAGTTCTTATAGAGGCCTAAATGAGCTGACAAGCTTCAGCTGGTCTCATCAACTCCCTGTCTGTACGACGCCCCACACTCTCCCTAGAGGTATGAGTCATCCATGAGCCCACTAGCCTTATACAACTCTCCACCTAGTTGTATAAGTCGGCGTAAAGCCTGAATCTGGGCGAAATATATCTACCCCCCTGGATGCAACCAGGTGACTTTACCTTCCTGCTGTCACAAGAGCTTATATTATTTCTATACTGGTGTGCATCTATATGCTTATGGTAATGGTACATGCTGGTTGATGTCGTTCTTCTGCTATAAATTACTCTGATTAGATTACTGGCTAATTTCCCAGGAAGGCAATCCCCTCTACTCACAGAGGCCCTGTGTCATGGTCAGGGGTCAGGCTCAGAGGCCAGTAGCTATAGCAATAGAGAGGCTCCCTTCTTATCTTATTAAAGTGTTAATGCAGGTCCCTGCATTCACTATATCTTGTCTCCCACAGTACAAAGAACATGGAAATGCAATAATATTAGTAAATATAAACTACTAAATACCTTTTCTCCTTAGCAGTATATAGCAGTCTTGTGACTTCTATCAGTGTCTGGCCGAGCACTGGTTAAAGCTTGTAGGAGGAGTTTCTCCCCTGAATGTCTTATGAGGCTGCAGAACCCCTGACCCTCTGTCTGGACAGTGCCGATTGGCCCTGTGAGAAAAAAAAACTCTCTAGTGATACAGCAATACACACCAAACTGAGCATGTGCAGAGTGCCCCCAAGGGACTGTGTAAGAAAGGGAGGATCAGAGAAGACAGGATCAAACAGCCTTTTTACAAAATGTGGATAATTAACCTCTTAGGTTCCACAGTGAGCGTAAAAAGCATGCTTTACTGCATATACAGAATGATTTTACTGTTGGGGGGTTTAATAACACTTTATTATCTCCAATCCAATTTCAAGCATTAATACAATGTCTCCTTTTTACAGTCTAGACTGGTAAAATACCCATCAAGTTGAAAGCTTATTGCCAGTAATGACCCATGCACTCTAACTTTGCCAGTGACTGTAGGCAGATAGATAGAAAATGGATCTGGAGGGGAAGGTAAATTTTGGACATCGCATTCCAATTTTTACGATAAAGAAAAAGGGGGGGATCACAAGGCCCCGGGATTTTATGGATGTCAATAATGTGCAAAATCAAATAGTTAAATACTGACTGAACACAATGGATAGAAAAAATAGAATTTTTTATTACAAAAATTATTTCTATAAACAAGATACCAATGCAATATACAACCTTAGTCAATTATAGTTAGTGTACAACAACAAACACAAAGGTGCCAGTGTACTCAACTTTTCGCTCTAGAGAGAGCTTCCTCAGGAGATTTTACCACGGCATCTCATAATATGCTGGAAGCGAGACAAAAAGACAGGATGTAAAGCTTGGCGTAGACAGACATCAAACAAAAGATTGTCTAGATGTTATTATAGGTGTAGCGATACCCTCAACTTAAGAGAGCCGCAAGTTTTGATTTGGGCCCTGAGTACAGCTTCCTCAACCCCCCGGCAATCTGCTCTACCCGCTCTGGCACAGTTAACCCACAGCAATTTCACATAAACAATCACTTATGCTTTAAATGTGGGTGTGTGAATTGATAACTCAGACTCATAGACAATGTTGTAAATAATAACTGACTTTACTGCTAGTGGTAAGATAAAAGGGGATAACATGCATGTAACATTTGGTTCACAACACATAAGCAGGTCCCTGCAGTTATAAATCACAATACTGTGTGCGTGTGTACCAGCAATGGAAAGGGGACGGAACGCCACGTGGGGCGACCGTTACCTAAACACCCTGTGGTGTGATAACTAACTTATAACTATCTAACGGATCAAGCCTGATCCCTAACCATGAAACTCAGTCTTAGAAGAAACACAAATCTTCACCGGCATAGGATCTGTAAAGGTGGTGCACTTGAAGTATTTAAAACCATGTATTTGTAATCCAATAGGGGGGGGGGTAATTCTCCCTCACCAGAGGTGTTATGCCTCGGAAGTCTAGTAGGCACAAAGTATAAAAGTAACAGTTTAAAGATGAGCTTTCGCTCGCTCACCACTCCGGAACACTTCCCTCAGTCCGGAACTTCCACCGGCTGTGTCGGTCCTCGTCCACAGCGGCTTCTGCGATCGGATCCCCAATCCAGATAACTTCAGAAGAGATGAGTCTGGATGCCACCCAGGCTCGCAAAGGGGGTGGAAGGCTCTTTGGTTCGCTCCACAGGCCCCAGGCTTCAGGCCTGGAACAGCACAGATCCGCACAGGTGTCTCTCTCTCTGCCTCCCCGTGTCCAAAGAGAAAGAGCTAGGCCTCGCCCCCTCCTTATATTCCTTCCCCCCGACTCCCCTCTCTCTGGAATTTCCTGTCTCTGATTAAAGGGGAACACCCCGCTACACACTCCCCCCACTAAAACTCTTTGGTCCCCAAAGATAAACATTTCAACAAAATTTCTGAACCATTTTAGAGGGTGCGGAGTATGATGTTGGTACAGGGAATTGCCACCAAAACTCAGAGGTGGGATTCCCTGTTCCACAGGTCACACTGGCATGAGTGGCCTGCCTAACTGTGCCAGAGAGTGAGCTGGGGTTGCCCTCCACCAAATGAACAGTGGAAGGATTGGAGCACTCGGTACTTCTTCTAGCGGTGGTAACAGAGTCCTCTGAGCTCTTTCCCAATTGAGGGTAGGTTAACTTCATGGGAGGCCTCACGACTCTGCGAGCTCTCTGCTCCCTTGGGACTTCAGGCTTTGGTGCCACAGGCTTTGTTTCAGGAACACTCTCTGACATCGTCACTGGTTCTGGGGCCTCTGTCTCTTCTTCATCTGAGTGCAGGCCCGGAATATCTTCCCAGCATTCAGGCACGCCACTGGATGGAATGAACTCTGTAGCTTCTGGGTTCAGGGTCCCATCCTGCATATCCTCAGTGGGTGGAAGGTCTATGGTGGGATTTTCCGGGGTTGGGGAAGGCCATAGCCACTCCAGTTCTCCTCTCCCATCTTCACTTGGTTGAGAAACCTGTCCACCTCTAGATCGAGAGGTCTGAGACCGAGTGTTGGGTCTGGGAGTATCCAAGATGGAAACAGATTCCGGTAGGTTCCTCACTGGAGGTATCCTGACTGCTTCTTTAAGCGGGAGTAAGTGGTTTCTGTGCCAGGTCTTCAAGGGTCCCACTCTCCCCTCTGGCTTTAACTTGTACACCGGTAGTCCAGGGAGTTTCCTACAAATAACGTAAGGCTCAGACCTCCACCTATCAGCAAGTTTGTGTTTCCCTGGGATCCCTAGGTTGCGTAGCAGAACACGGTCTCCAGGCTGCAGGTCTTGCACTCGAACCTTCAAATCATAGTTCCTTTTATTTCGGGCCCCTCTCTGGTCTGAGGCCGCTTGGGCTTGTTCATAGGCCGCTTTCAAATTATACCTAAGTCTGTCTACATATCCTTTGTGGGAGGTAGCAGAGGTATAGTCTAGAGAAATGCCAAAGGCCAGATCCACTGGCAATCTTGCTTCTCTCCCAAACATGAGGCGGTAGGGAGAGTAACCCGTCACATCACTGGTGGTGCAATTGTAGGCATGCACCAAAGTGGATATGTGTTGACTCCAATGCTGCTTCTTCTCTGTCTCCAGAGTCCCCAGCATGTTTAACAAAGTCCGATTAAACCTCTCAGGCTGGGCATCTCCTTGTGGATGATAAGGGGTAGTCCTGGTCTTTTCCACTCCCAGGGAGTCCAGTAGGTTCCGGATCAGACGACTCTCAAAGTCCCTTCCTTGGTCGGAGTGGATTCTCTGTGGTAATCCATAGTGGACAAAGTATTTTTCTAGAAGCACCTTAGCTACAGTGGAAGCCTTCTGGTCTCTGGTGGGGAACGCCTGTGCATAACGGGTGAAATGGTCGGTTACCACCAGAACATTTCCCAATCCACTCAAATCGGGTTCGAGGCAGAGAAAGTCAATGCATACCAGATCCATTGGGCCTTGACTCTGTAGGTGGCCCATTGGGGCAGCTTGATGGGGTAGAGTCTTCCTCTGGATGCATCGTGCACAGGAGTGGCAATATTCCTCCACTTCAGCCCTCATACAGGGCCAATAGAACCGGCGTCTGACAAGTTGGAAGGTTCTTTCAGCTCCCAGGTGACCATGCTGGTCATGTAAGGCAACCAGCACAGTCTCTCGGTGCTTCTCTGGGAGAAACAACTGCCATTTATCCTCGGAGCCATCAGAGGGGCCCCTTCGGTAGACCACTCCCTGATGGACCTGTAGCCTGTCTAGCTCTCTCCTTAGCAGACGAGCCTCCTTGGAGGGGTGATGTCGAAGTTTCTCTGGACTCTCGTTTTCCAATGCTTCAAAGACCAATCTCCCCATGGGGTCTTCCAATTGGTCGCACCTCAGTTCCTTCTTAGACAGCTTCGGTAAGCATTCCTCTTCAAGTTGAGTCACCCCGCAGTAGTGTTTTGGGACTCCCACTGTGGTAACTCCTATCTCCTCGGCTCTGGAGCCCCCTCTGGCTTGAAATTCAGCCCCCTGACAAAGGGCTCGCACTCCCTCCGGTGCTACCTGAGTCCAGTCCTCCCAGTCATCAGCCATGGTATGAGATCTTCAGGACAGGGCATCTGCATCCCTATTTCCAGTCCCTGGTCTGTATTTAAGACTGAAGTTGAACCCAGATAATGCAGCCAGCCACCTGTGTCCTGTGGCATCCAACTTGGCAGTGGTGAATAGGTAAGTCAGAGGGTTGTTATCTGTTTTTACTGTAAACTCTGCCCCATAGAGGTAGTCTCTTAGTTTGTCCACCACTGCCCATTTGAGGGCCAAGAACTCCAACTTATGAGTGGGGTAGTTCTTCTCCGAGGGGGTCAGACTCCGACTCACATAGGCCACTGGTCGCAGTTGCTCTTCATACTCTTGGTAGAGCACTCCACCGAGGCCTTCATGACTAGCATCAACATGTAACTCGTATGGTCTGGTGGGATCAGCATAGGCCAATACTGGGGCTGTGGTGAGGCTCCTCTTCAGGGTTCTGAAGGCCTCTTCACACCTGGGGGTCCACTGATCTTGAACCGACTCCCCGGGTCTTCTGGGTCCCTGGCCATCCTCTTCCCCTTCAGTCTTGATCAGTTCATTTAGGGGCTTGGCAATACGGGCAAACCCATCCACAAACCTCCTATAGTAGGAGCAGAAGCCCAGGAAAGATCTAAGTTCAGTGACTGTTGTGGGTCTTGGCCAGGAGGTAACTGCCTCCAACTTCTCAGGATCAGTGGCCACCCCCTTTTCAGACACTATGTGTCCCAGATAGTTCACCGAAGACTGGTAGAACCGACACTTCTCGGGGGAAAGCTTTAGTCCCTCTTCACTAAGCCTTCTCAACACTTTCTCCAATCGGGCCTCATGTTCTTCCAAAGTTCTCCCGAAGACAATGACATCGTCCAGGTACACAAGGACTTCTATGAGGTTCATATCTCCGACAGTCTTTTCCATGAGACGTTGAAAAGTAGCTGGGGCCCCAGATAGGCCCTGAGGCATTCTATTAAACTCAAAGAACCCCACAGGAGTTATGAAAGCGGTCTTTTCTTTATCCTCTGGGTGCATGGGAATTTGATAGTACCCGCTCTTGAGGTCCATCACGCTGAACCACTTAGCTCCAGACAAGCTCTGTAAGGCGTCCTCTATCCTTGGCGTGGTGTACTGATCAGGGGTGGTCCTCCTGTTGAGAGTTCTGTAGTCAATGCAGAGCCTCAGCGACCCATTCTTCTTCCTGACCACCACTATTGGAGAGGCATAAGGGCTTCTGGACTCTCGAATCACCCCAGTCCTTTTCAGTTCTGCAAGCTGTTCTCTCAGATCCTCCAGATCTGCCAGCGGAACCCGCCTGACTCTCTCCCTGAACGGTTTGTCTTCTTGCAGGCGGATGCGGTGGGTAGCACTCCTCGCACGCCCCACATCGAATTCACCTTTTGAGAAAATCTTCTCCCATCTAGTCAGCTGGGCCTTGGCTCTCTCCTTCCAGGCCCCAGGCAAGTTCGGGTTCTCAATGGAAAGTTTTTCCCAAACATCTTCTTCTTCACCCGCTTGCTTCACTTCTGACCAGCTGACTGGGACAGCAGGACTCACCTGTCCCAGCAACATCCGGGCAGGTACCTCTATGGCCCTTCCTGTAGAGTTCCTTACACTCACCAGGACTCTTCCCCTGGCTTTCTTCAAGGCCTTGATTGGAATCACTTCCGGTATCACTTCCAGGCCTGAGTGATCTTCCCTTGGGTCGGATTCCAGCATGACAAAGGGGCCAGGCTGCTCCCAGGTGAGCTTCACAGTGGCCTTGAGGCAAGCCACCTGTCCGGGCTGCAGCACCACTCCTTCTCTCCCCAGTCTCCACACCTTCCCTATCCCCTCTCCTGGGGTCTTCTGCTCCAACACTAACCGTTGGTAGGCTGTCTTCAGCATGGGATGGATGTTTGGATCTTGATGGCTCCTCATCTTCACCAGGGGCGTCAGAAGTCTTCTCACTAGATCCGTATTGGTGCCTATGATGAGGGACATCTTGCTGGCCCTGGGTGGTCTAGGACACACAACTGCCAGGGTGTCGAACACTTCTGTCTTCCCAGCCACAGAGGGGTCGAATGTCAGCTTTATGGGCAGATAACCATCATAGGGGAACCTCTGCGTTCCCAGGCCCCATATCTCCAGCTCTTCTATCTTCTGTATAGGCAAATGGCTTAAGTGCCTATCATAGAAGTCTCTGTACAACAAAGTCACTTGAGCTCCAGTGTCCAGGAGGGCCTTCGTATATACTTCTTCCACCTGGATAGATACAGTGGGGGACGGGCCGACCAATTCTTCTGGGTACGGCCGGGTTGAGGTCACTTTCTTCTGAGGACTTGTCTTCATCCAGTTTGTTTTTGACTTTATTCTCTCTTGAGCCCGGTATGCATTGACCTTCCCCACCCTAATGGGAGTACAAACCCGCTGAGGGATGTTATTGTCTCTTGGTTGTAGGCATTCCTTCTTGGGAGTGCTAAATTTCTTCTGAGGGGTCTTGTCCCCTCTCTCTGGTGTGTATCTTGGTTGAGAGACCCTAGATTCCTTCTGAGGAGTTTTGTTCTCTCTCTTCCTCTTCCTTCTATTCAGTTTGGAGCTCACTGAAAGAGATGGGCACCCGGTTGACTCCCTCACCGGGGCCCTCTGGCGTTTCCCGCCGGCTGGCGATTATCCATTTTCTTCTTCTTAGGACTGGAACACCTACTGGCAAAGTGGCCACTGCCTCCGCAGTTGTAGCATAACATCTCTTCTCGGTCCCGAGTGGGACTCGGTATTGACGTATCTGGGAACAACTCCTTTCTGGGGCTTGGTTTCTCTGCTCCACCTTGACCTTTCGCCATTATAGCAGTCATCATCTCCATCATCTGGGACATCTGCAACTTCAAAGTGTCCACCTCCGCTCCCCTATCGGGAGTCATGGCCGGTGTAACTATTGCTACCGGCTGTTTGACGGGCTCTATCAGGCGTTCTTTTTCTTTTTTTTTTCCTCCAATATAGCCTCTTCCTCTCTAATCATTCGGATGAGGTCAGGGTACTCCAGATTCTTCCCATCCTGCCGGGCACGCAGTGTCCGTGCAATTGGATCCATGGGTTGAGCTCCCCTCACTACCTGTTGAGCACGGGCCTCATCTACTTTCCCTGGGCTGATCCCCTTCTTTAGGATCATCCTATGCAGTATTTTGTCCAGGCGTCCCATATAGTCTGATAGTTTCTCACCTTCCTTCTGGTAGCAATGCTCCAGCTGATAAGCAAGCTCCGTGACTTTCTCTGTCCCACCAAACACATTCTGTAACACATCGAGGCACTCTTGTGCAGTACAATCTGCCTTGCTCATCTTCAGGTTGCGTACGGCCTCTAGAGCAGGCCCTTTCAAACTTTCCACAACCCTCTGTTTCTTTCTGCGGTCCGGAACTTCCCATTCCTCTAGTGCCTGAGTTGCGCTGTCTAGCCACTCCTCAAATCCCTCTTCTTCCAAGGGTACTGGTTTCCTCCCTGAAAACATCCGGAGTTTCCTGTACCCCGACATCGGGTAATCTGTGGGCTCTTTCTTGCACTGAGCTACAATCTCCCCCAGAACAGCGCATAATTCTGCACTAAGGGTGCCTGGGCTTGTCCTGGGACTCTTTGTGTCCTTCTGTGGGGATGACGGGGAAGATGGCTGCGGTGACAGTGTTATTTTTGTCTGAGGGCTGTCTCTTGTGCGCGGCAGCGCATGCAGCAAATGATAGACCTGATCGTCCTCATCTTGTATGCTGTTGCCTCTAAACTGTTCAGGAATTTCTGCCTGCCATTCCAGTAAGACATGTGAAAGTCCCCCATTAGTTTTCACGTCTATCACCCATGGTTTGTGAATCGGTGATAGGGACATTATGAGTTGTATCATTGCTTGTGTCTGCCATATCCCCGGGAGTTCTATAACTGCCGTCCTGGCTGGGTCTACGCCCCATCTCTTGTACCACTGTCCCACCTCTATCGGGTCCATGCCGGTAGCTTCTGGCGGTTTCACCGCTGTCTCAGTAATCCCGGACGAGCCCCCACGTGTAGCGATACCCTCAACTTAAGAGAGCCGCAAGTTTTGATTTGGGCCCTGAGTACAGCTTCCTCAACCCCCCGGCAATCTGCTCTACCCGCTCTGGCACAGTTAACCCACAGCAATTTCACATAAACAATCACTTATGCTTTAAATGTGGGTGTGTGAATTGATAACTCAGACTCATAGACAATGTTGTAAATAATAACTGACTTTACTGCTAGTGGTAAGATAAAAGGGGATAACATGCATGTAACATTTGGTTCACAACACATAAGCAGGTCCCTGCAGTTATAAATCACAATACTGTGTGCGTGTGTACCAGCAATGGAAAGGGGACGGAACGCCACGTGGGGCGACCGTTACCTAAACACCCTGTGGTGTGATAACTAACTTATAACTATCTAACGGATCAAGCCTGATCCCTAACCATGAAACTCAGTCTTAGAAGAAACACAAATCTTCACCGGCATAGGATCTGTAAAGGTGGTGCACTTGAAGTATTTAAAACCATGTATTTGTAATCCAATAGGGGGGGGGGGTAATTCTCCCTCACCAGAGGTGTTAGGCCTCGGAAGTCTAGTAGGCACAAAGTATAAAAGTAACAGTTTAAAGATGAGCTTTCGCTCGCTCACCACTCCGGAACACTTCCCTCAGTCCGGAACTTCCACTGGCTGTGTCGGTCCTCGTCCACAGCGGCTTCTGCGATCGGATCCCCGATCCAGATAACTTCAGAAGAGATGAGTCTGGATGCCACCCAGGCTCGCAAAGGGGGGGGAAGGCTCTTTGGTTCGCTCCACAGGCCCCAGGCTTCAGGCCTGGAACAGCACAGATCCGCACAGGTGTCTCTCTCTCTGCCTCCCCGTGTCCAAAGAGAAAGAGCTAGGCCTCGCCCCCTCCTTATATTCCTTCCCCCCGACTCCCCTCTCTCTGGAATTTCCTGTCTCTGATTAAAGGGGAACACCCCGCTACACAGGCATATAGAAAACAATCATATATGCAAAGAAATTCTGATAATTTGTACAGTAAAGTAAAAGGGGGAGTAGTAGGAACATAAGCTCTATTTGTCTATATATTATGAATATTGCAAAACATGTCATAGGGGGACCCACCTGTTGTTGTATTGAAAATGTTAATTGAAGGTGTATAGATTAAAAGTAGAGTTGAGCGGACACCTGGATGTTCGGGTTCGACGGGTTCGGCCGAACTTCGGAAAAAAGTTCGGGTTCGGGACCGAACTTTAACCCGAACCCGGACCCGAACCCGAACCCCATTGAAGTCAATGGGGACCCGGACTTCTAAGGACTAAAAAGGCTCTAAAAAAGTAATGGAAAGGGCTAGAGGGCTGCAAATGGCAGCAAAATGTTGTTAAGAGCATGGCAAGTGCTCTGCAAACAAATGTGGATAGGGAAATAACTCAAAATAACATAAAAAAATAAAAATAAAAAATAATAATCTTGACCTAGGAGGACGAGGTCCATATGGAGTAGGAGGTTGAGGTGGCGGTAGATGTGGCTGTGTAGGTGGAAGCGGCGGTGGAGGAGGACGAGGTAGCCAACACTGATTCAAAAATACAATGGCTGGGTAAGGCCGGTGATGTGTCGAATTCTGTCCCCCGTCAAATAGTGTCCACCCTGTACTGCGCTTGCTCAGTATGTAGGACAAGGGGATTTCTAAAATCTCCCAAGACGAACGGCGCCTGCGTGGTGAGTTCAGGTGAAGGCCACACCATCCGTGGTTCAAGCCGAGCCAAGTGAGGCCGTGCCCGAAGCGTGGCGATCAAACCGAGCCCGTGAGGGGCCCTGTTACTATGTGCTACCGTATGTCCACTTGGATGGTGGGGCTTGAACCTGCACTCACAGCGCAGGCGCCGTTCATCTTCGGAGATTTTGTGAATCTCCTTGTCCTCTGTACTGCGCAACCGCTGCGCCTTCGCAGTATGGGCCGGACACAATCCGATGGCCGGACAGTTTTTGTCACAACACCGGTATACATGTCTATTCTGCACAAGGTACGGACAAGTCCTGTGGGATCCATGCCTGGTTCATTTTAATGAACGTGAGCTTGTCCACATTGGCTCTGGACAGGCGGCTGCGCTTGTCTGTGATAACGCCCCCTGCCGTGCTAAATACACGTTCAGATAATACACTGGCTGCAGGGCAGGCCAGCACCTCCAAGGCATAAAGGGCAAGCTCAGGCCATGTGCCCAATTTGGAGACCCAGAAGTTAAAGGGGGCAGACCCGTCATCCAGTACTTGTAGGCCTGTGGACACATACTGCTCAACCATGTTGGTGAAATGCTGCCTCCTGCTAAGACGTTCCATCTCAGCTGGTGGTGCTGGTTGTTGTGGCGTGCTGACAAAGCTTTTACACATTTCAGCCATGCTAACCCTGCCTTCTGAGGTGCTGCCGGTGCCCCGGCTGCGTTGGCGACCTCTTCCTCCTCCTCTGCCTTCGCCTTGTGCTTCCACCGTACGCCCGCTGTCAGGTGGGAATGCCACCAGCAGCGCGTCTACCAGCGTGCGCTTGTACTCGCGCATCTTACGATCCCGCTCCAGTGAGGGAATTAAGGACGGTACGTTGTCCTTGTAACGGGGATCCAGCAGGGTGGCCACCCAGTAATCAGCACCAGTTAAAATGTGGGCAACTCGGCGGTCATTGCGGAAACACTGCAGCATGTAATCGCTCATGTGTGCCAGGCTGCCCAGAGGCAAAGAAAAGCTGTCCTCTGTGGGAGGTGTATCGTCTGTGTCCTCTGTATCCCCCCAGCCACGCACCAGTGATGGCCACGAGCTGGTCTGGGTGCCACCCTGCTGTGAAAATGGCTCCTCCTCCTCCTCCTCCATCTCCTCCTCCACCTCGTCATCCTCCAGAACTGTGCCCTTTCTGCCGGACAATTGTGTACCTGGCGTTTGTTGGTGCAGGAACCCACCCTCGTAGCCACTTGTGAAAGACTGCCTTGAAAGCCTTTGAAATGATCCCGCTTCCTCCTCCTCCTCCTCATCCTCCTGTGCCACATCCTCTTCCATCATCGCCCGAAGCGTTTTTTCAAGGAGGCATAGAACTGGGATAGTAATGCTAAGAACGGCGTCATTGGCACTGGACATGTTGGTGGAGTACTCGAAACAGCGCAACAAGGCACACAGGTCTCGCATGGAGGCCCAGTTATTGGTGGTGAAGTGGTGCTGTTCCGCAGAGCGACTCACGCGTGATTGCTGCAGCTGAAACTCCACTATCGCCTGCTGCTGCTCGCACAGTCTGGCCAGCATGTGCAAGGTGGAGTTCCACCTTGTGGGCACGTCACATATGAGGCGGTGAGAGGGAAGGCTGAAGTTACGCTGCAGCGCTGACAGGCGAGCAGCAGCAGGGTGAGAACACCGAAAGTGCGCACACACAGCCCGCACTTTCTGCAGCAGCTCTGGCATATTGGGGTAATTTTTAAGGAACCTCTGGACCACCAAGTTCAGCACATGCGCCAGGCAAGGGATGTGTGTCAAACCGGCTAGGCCCAGAGCTGCTACGAGATTTCGCCCATTATCGCACACCACCAGGCCGGGCTTGAGGCTCACTGACAGCAACCACTCATTGGTCTGTTGTTCCATGTCCCTCCACAACTCCTGCGCGGTGTGGGGTTTTTCCCCCAAACAGGAAGGTTTTAAAACTGCCTGCTGTCGTTTACCCCTGGCTGTGCTGAAGTTGGTGGTGAAGGTGTTACGCTGACCGGATGAGGAGGCGGTAGAGGATGAGGAAACGGAGTAGGAGGAGTTAGCAACAGGAGGCAAACTGAAGCGCCCTGCAATCCTCGGTGGTGGAAGGACATGCGCCAAACTGCTATCTGCCTCAGGCCCAGCCGCCACTGCATTTACCCAGTGTGCTGTTAGGGAGATATAACATCCCTGACCGTGCTTACTGGTCCACGCATCCGTAGTTAGGTGGACCTTGCCACAGATGGCGTTGCGCAGTGCACACCTGATTTTGTCCCCCACTTGGTTGTGCAGGGAAAGGATGGCTCGCCTGGAAAAATAGTGGCGGCTGGGCACGACGTACTGTGGGACAGCCAATGCCATCAGGCTTTTAAAACTCTGCGTCTCCACCAGACGGAATGACAGCATTTCAAAGGCCAGGAGTTTTGAAATGCTGGCATTCAGGGCCAGGGATCGCGGGTGGCTAGGGGGGTACTTCCTCTTCCGCTCCAATGTTTGGGAGATAGAGAGCTGAACGCTTCCATGGGACATTGTGGAGATGGTTGGTGACCCAGGTGGTAGTGTTGCTGGCAGATCCTCTGTTTGTGGGGTGGCAGGTGCCACTGTCACTACAGAGGTGGATGAAGAGGCCGAGACTGCAGCAGAAGAGGAAGCAGGAGGAGCCAGAGACCTTTCTTGGTTTTTGAGGTGTCTACTCCACTGCAGCTCGTGCTTTGCACTTAGATGCCTGGTCATGCAGGTTGTGCTCAGTTTGAGAACGTTTATGCCTCGCTTCAGCCTCTGATTGCACAGCCTGCAAACCACTCGTGTCTTGTCATCAGCACATTGTGTGAAGAACTGCCACGCTAGGGAACTCCTTGGACCTGGCTTTGGTGTGCTCGGAACCCTTGCTGCGTTGGGCAGTAGCAGACATACTGTCTAGCTGACAGACGCTCCGCTTTTGCACCCTGCTCCCTCTTCTGCTGTGCTGGTGGCTCTGTGCGACCACCGCCTCTTCCTCCAAACTACACTGGTCACCTGCATAACTTTCATTCCATGTGGGGTCGAGGACCTCATCGTCCTCCACATCATCTTCCACCCAGTCTTCACCCCTGCCCTCCTTGTCTGTCTGCACAATTGCGAAAGCAGCAGCAGTTGGCACCTGTGTTTCGTCATCATCCGAGACGTACTGCGATGGTCCTCCCATGTACTCATCATGAAACATAAGTGGTTGGGCATCGGTGCACTCAATCTCTTCCACTTCTGGGGCAGGGCTAGGTGGATGGCCCTGGGAAACCCTGCTAACAGAGTCATCGAAAAGCAGAAGAGACTGCTGCATGATTTGGGGCTCAGACTGCTTGGCTGATTTGCAAGGGGGTGAGGTGAAAGACTGATGGACATGGGTTTCAGGTGCCAACTCTGTTCTTTCATCAGAAGAGTGGGTGGGAGACAATGTGAAGGAACCCGAGGCACTGTCAGCAACCCAATCTACTATCGCCTGTACTTGTCCTGGCCTAAACATTCGTACAGCCTCATTAGGCGCGACAAAATACCGCCGCAGGCTCGGTCGCCTACTCGCACCTGAGGAAGGTGTTTCACTTGTGCGTGTATCTGGCACAGATCCACCACATCCTCTCCCTGCAACAGGAGCTCCACCAGCAGCACCACGACCGGGGCCACCACGTCCCTTTGACCTTCTCCTCATATTTTCCAAATTTAGGATCTTGCCCTAAATGGGTGTTTTTGGAAGAGCAGAACACACCCACAGTACGTAAACGCTGAATCGCACAGCTACAGAACTGCAGAAAATGCTATTCAAAAAAAATGTTGTTTTTTTAGTATAGCACAGTAGGAGAAAACTATATAGAAATTGTTTATTTCACACACCTCCAAATATGTATAACACACTGCAAACTATTTTTTGTGCCCCTAAACAGCGTTTTTTGGAAGAGCAGAACACACCCACAGTACGTAACCGCTGAATCGCACAGCTACAGAACTGCAGAAAATGCTATTCAAAAATTTTTTTGTTTTTTTAGTATAGCACAGTAGGAGAAAACTATATAGAAATTGTTTATTTCACACACCTCCAAATATGTATAACACACTGCAAACTATTTTTTGTGCCCCTGAATGGCTCTTTTTGCAAGCGTACATTAAAGTGCAAATTTTTTATTTTATTTTTTTTGCCCTAAACGGGTCTTTTTTGCACGAGCAAAATAAAATGCTTTTTTTTTTTTTTTTTTGACCTATGGGTCTTTTGGAAAAGAGCACAATAAAGTGCCTTTTTTTTTCCCCTAAAAGTTAGATTTTCTCTGACACTGGGCTCATGGCAGTGTAAAAAGACTGCACTGCAACACAAATAGGTAAACCTATGCAGATCGCTGATTTTAATCTCTGAATCTGAACTCCTATATAATATTCTCTCTCCCTGAAAGCACCAACACAGGAACCTGGCCCTACACTACACTATCTCTCTATCTTTTCCCTCAGATTGTAGAATCAGGACTACCTCATCTATTTTTCTATCTCTCCCTAAAAGCAGCAGCAGCAGACTAGATCCTCTCCCTATCTATTCTGAAGCAGAGTGACATGTGTGCTGTGTGCCTCTAGCTTATATAGAAGCTGGGTCACATGTTGCACTGACCAATCACGGCCATGCCATTAGTAGGCATGGCTATGATGGCCTCTAAGGGCACACCAGCTAATCAAAAGGTGATTGGCTGGCCCCTGAAGCATTTCTAAATGCGTAATTAGATTGCCGAACCCGAACCCGAACCCGGACTTTTGGGCAAAGTCCGGGTTCGGGTTCGGGAAAAAGCAAAAGTTCGGTACGGACCCGAACTTTACAGTTCGGGTTCGCTCAACACTAATTAAAAGTAATGGTACTCCAAAAAGCGGAGTGCAGATAGTAAATTGAACCAGGCAATTCCATTCATCCAATAGTGACTTGCAGACGTAAATAAGAATATATGAAAAGCAGGACAAATCCTGGTATATCAAAAAGAAAAAAAGAGGGTTATGTAATTATATGTCGAGAGGAACAAGCAGGATGTGAATAATGCATAAACCAGATATGCAATAGATACCTGATGGACATAGGTATAGAATCAATGGGTAATCACTTGGTAAAAATTTGATTCCCAACGTCCATGTTGGCAGAGGCTAAAGACCTTCAATGAAGTTGTAGGGCTCATAAATGTGAAGCCTGTAAAATAGAGTGGGTGGCGTAAGAAATATCCAAGGTAAAGTAAAAGATAAATGAGGTAGAATAGAGCTATGTTACAAGTACCTGGTATGGCAAGATCAGAGCAAAGTCCTAGGACCTGGAAGAATCCAGGAGCAGCGATGTGCGCTCCATGGCCGGTTCAAAGGAATGACAGAGTGTTGCGGCAGACAATGCCGTTTTTATTTGCGTCCGGCTGGCGTGCGTCTGACGTCACGCGCAAGCCGTGGACGTGCCGAAACGCAATCTGCGCATGCGCAAGAATGCCAGAGCCCGGATGTCTCATGGGAGGTGGAGATAGAAGCCCAGGCCACCATTTTGGAAGAGGGCTCAGGTCCAGGACGCAGGGTCCTGTCAAGATGGAAAATAGATTTGGGAAAATTCACAAATCAGGCCGCATATACCTAAGGGGGCAAGGAGAGGGATCGCCAATAGAGTGGGCTGCGCACGGGGGAGGCAATAAAAGCGTCAGGCATATGCATTTAAGTTAAAGGGTCAAACATCCGTGGGAAAACATTGATTAGATAAACCCACTGGAGTTGCCCCGGGCGTCCATACAAGTCACAATACGGATGACCAGAAAGGCCTGGCCCATTTGGATCAGCACAATACATTAATAAAAAAACATTTAGAATCTATTGAAACTTTTGCCATATTGGCAGACAGGTGGGCTTACCTCTATGCTTGCAAACATTCACCCATTCAGACGACGAAGCCACAGACATGTTGCATGATTGCAAATGCAGCAAATGTAAATACATTACAGAATATAGATATACACTACTTGTTATTCAAAAACACAACATTTTTGGGTTTTGAAAGCAGGCTGCTCTGTCATATAGCAAAATTGGGTGCAAGCTCAAAAAATAATAAATAAATAAAAAAAGAGAAAGAGAAAAAAAAAATGAAAAATAAGAAAAAAACATAATTTATAAAAAAGGTTTAAAACTGAGAGCTTCGTTTAAGCCCGGATATGTGAGGGCATTCAAGTTTGAAATCCACTTAGCCTCCCGTTGGAGAAGAGTTTTATCAACCCTGATGGTTGGGGGTACATGTTCCAATGCAAAAAAGTGCATACATGAATTTTTTAGCCAGGACCAAGGAAACATGATCCTTGATTCTGTTAAAAAAAGTGTTGTTTTGGTTTTACCAATGTAGAATGCTGATCAATGGCAAATCATAATGTAGACAATGCCCACTGATTGGCATGTTGCTAGAAAGTTGGGTTTATACAGACGACCATCTGGCAAGAGAATATTATTAGATGAAAAAATGTATCGACAGAATTTGCATTTGTGACATGGTCTGCTTCCCAAATATTTGGTCAGTAAGCTTTTGGGAGAGAAATTACTCTGTACCATCGAGTCTTTAAGAGATTTGGATCTGCGGAATGTAATCTCCGGGTGACCTTTGAGATGTTTGGAGACTGAGGGATCCCCTAGAAGAAGGTTTCAATGTTTTTCCAGTAAATTGCGCATTTGGCGATGATGACCAGAAAAGCGGGTAATTAGCCTGAGACCTTCTATCTCCACCTCCCATGAGACATCCGGGCTCTGGCATGCGCAGATTGCGTTTCGGCACGTCCACGGCTTGCGCGTGACGTCAGACGCACGCCAGCCGGACGCAAATAAAAACGGCATTGTCTGCCGCAACACTCTGTCATTCCTTTGAATCGGCCGTGGAGTGCACATCGCTGCTCCTGGATTCTTCCAGATCCTAGGACTTTGCTCTGATCTTGTCATACCAGGTACTTGTAACATAGCTCTATTCTACCTCATTTATCTTTTACTTTACCTTGGATATTTCTTACGCCACCCACTCTATTTTACAGGCTTCACATTTATGAGCCCTACAACTTCATGGAAGGTCTTTAGCCTCTACCAACATGGACGTTGGGAATCAAATTTTTACCAAATGATTACCCATTGATTCTATACCTATGTCCAGCAGGTATCTATTGCATATCTGGTTTATGCATTATTTACATCCTGCTTGTTCCTCTCTACATATAATTACATAGCCCTCTTTTTTTCTTTTTGATATACCAGGATTTGTCCTGCTTTTCATATATTCTTATTTACGTCTGCAAGTCACTATTGGATGAATGGAATTGGCTGGTTCAATTTACTATCTGCACTCCGCTTTTTGGAGTACCATTACTTTTAATCTATACACCTTCAATTAACATTTTCAATACAACAACAGGTGGGTCCCTCTATGACATATTTTGCAATATTCATAATATAAAGACAAATAGAGCTTATGTTCCTACTTTTCCCCCTTTTACTTTACTGTACAAATTATCAGAATTTCTTTGCATATATGATTGTTTTCTATATACCTATAATAACATGTAGACAATCTTTTGTTTGATGTCTGTCTACGCCAAGCTTTACATCCTGTCTTTTTGTCTCGCTTCCAGCATATTATGAGATGCCATTGTAAAATCTCCTGAGGAAGCTCTCTCTAGAGCGAAAAGTTGAGTACACTGGCACCTTTGTGTTTGTTGTTGTACACTAACTATAATTGACTAAGGTTGTATATTGCATTGGTGTCTTGTTTATAGAAATAATTTTTGGAATAAAAAATTCTATGTTTTCTATCCATTGTGTTCAGTCAGTATTTAACTATTTGATTTTGCACCTTATTGACATCCGTAAAATCCCGGGGCCTTGTGACCCCCCTCCCCCCTTTTTCCTTGTAGGCAGATAGATGTTTCCAGTGGCGGCCCGTCCATAGGGGGTGCACGGGCGCCGCCCCCCCTCACCCCCCCCGAGGCACTCACAAAAAAAATGGGCCCTTAAAAAAATAAAAATTTAATAATAAAGGTCCTTTAAGTGCACTGTGTTCGGGCGCCGGACACAGTGCTCAATTGGGAAGCATGATGTCTGTGCATTCCCGTGATTGTAGACGAGACACTTTACTTGCCCTGTTTAGCTCTGCCTTGTGGCGCAATCAATTGTGCTGTATTTCTCCCATCCATAGTGCTATGGATGCCTGTTATTTGGTTGTCACCATCCTAGGACATGGGCGTCACTTCCGGTTCATCTGTGCCAGTGATAAACCGGAAGTGACGTCAGTGGAACGCACGACCTGAGCCGTCCTCTGTGTCCTCAAGAGGTGTACATAACATAAACTGAAGGATAGAAAATATGTTATCAAATACTTTTAAAGGTTAACAGACTGATCTCTGCATACCTTTGACTGTATATTTTTGTGCTTTTTCAAAAGAAGAAATTAGGCGTAAGATTGTTTGTAATGTCTGGATTTCACCTCAACAAAGCTCTGCTGGTGGACTTTTTTGACAGGTGGTGATTATAATAACCTGCTGTGGGAGCTCATGTTTCCTTTGTAGCTAAGTGTATAAATACTGTAGCATATATAAATAACTGGATGATTTGCAACCTACTAGAAAATTAATCCTAATCTAATAGCTGCATGCATGGCATTATTGATAGAGAAGAGCTGAAGTCTTGCTGCCATTTGATTGGAGGAAGGGGAAACCCATCAGCCAGTTTACAGATGAGACTGCACTGGTGGGCACAGATGAGATCGCACTAGTAGGCACAGATGAGATGGCACAGCAGTGGCGTAGTGTGGGGCGCAGGGGGTGCCGTGGCCCCGGGCGCGATATTTAGGGGGGCGAAATTTCGAGCCAGCGTGTGTCACTGGCTGCCTCCTCCTGCGCTCCGGCCACCATGTTTCAATGTCCGGCGCCCTGTGATTGGGGGTCATGTGTGGCGTGGGGCTGGCCTGTCTGTGATCGCGGTTGCTCCTGAAGTCCTGCCTCTGCACATGACCCCCATACGCCCAATCACAGTGCGCCGGACACTGAACATGGCGGGGAGACAAGTAATGAAAAGCCGCCGCTGTCTTTTCCCCCTCCTCCTCCTATCCTCCGGAGTCCGGACCGATGTCATGCAGGACAAGCAGGTGAGGAGAAACACGAACACGGACTGGGGAGAGGCAGAGAGAGAGACAGAGGCAGAGAGAGAGACAGAGGCAGAGAGAGAGGCAGAGAGAGAGAGGCAGAGAGAGAGACAGAGGCACAGAGAGAGACAGAGGCAGAGAGAGAGAGAAGATGAGAGAGAAAGAGACATAAGCAGAGAGAGAGAGACAGCGGCAGAGAGAGAGACAGCGGCAGAGAGAGAGACAGCGGCGGAGAGAGAGGCAGAGAGAGAGACAGGGGCAGAGAGACAGAGACAGAGGCAGAGAGAGAGACAGAGGCAGAGAGAGAGAGAGACAGAGGCAGAGAGAGAGAAACAGAGGCAGAGAGAGAGAGACAGAGGCAGAGAGAGAGAGACAGAGGCAGAGAGAGAAAGACAGAGGCAGAGAGAGAAAGACAGAGGCAGAGAGAGAGAGAGACAGAGGCAGAGAGAGAGAGAGACAGAGGCAGAGAGAGAGAGAGAGACAGAGGCAGAGAGAGAGGGACAGAGGCAGAGAGAGAGAGACAGAGGCAGAGAGATAGAGAGAGACAGAGGCAGAGAGAGAGAGAGACAGAGGCAGAGAAAGAGAGAGAGACAGAGGGGGAGAGAGAGAGAGAGGGAGAGAGAGAAAGAGACAGAGGCAGAGAGAGACAGAGGCAGAGAGGGAGAGAGGCAGAGAGGGAGAGAGGGAGAGAGGGAGAGAGGGAGAGAGGGAGAGAGAGAGGCAGAGAGGTAGAGAGAGAGGCAGAGAGAGAGGCAGAGAGGGAGAGGTGCAGAGTGAAAGAGAGGCAGAGAGAGAGGCAGAGCGAGACAGAGGCTGAGAGAGAGAGGGAGAGAGAGAGACAGAGAGAGACAGAGAGAGAGAGAGGCAGAGAGAGAGACAGAGAGAGAGACAGAGAGAGAGAGGCAGAGAGAGAGGCAGAGAGAGTTACTGTAGGCAGGACAGCCCCCCTCCAGCTGCCATCATCCCGTACAGAGCTTTCCTCTGTAGAGGAATACTCACAATGTCCGTGCAGCTGCCGGTAAGGAGGGGCTTCTGTCTGTGTGGATGATGCCGCATCCTCTTCCTCCTGGCCCCAGTTTCCTCCAGTCCTGGGGTGGTCGGTACAGGGTCAGAGTAGCAGCACACTGACAGGCACAGGCAGGACTCAGGAGATGCGGCGCTGGTCAGAAGTCCGGGCTGTGGGGCGGGCTAAGTGTGGACGGACAGCATGTCGCACAAGCCGGGATCCTGGACCTCGTGTGTGGGGAGTGGCGTTTAATGGAGAGGATGCCTCATGAGTTGCCTGCCCTCCTCCTTCCCCCCAGTCTCCGCATGGTCATAATCCCTGGGATCATCATGAATGGTCTTCAGTGTACAATTACTCACTGCTGTGTCAGTGTCACCGCTGGAGCCTAAGCTGGGACTGCACCGTAACTTCTTTCTCATAGCGAAGCGGAAGAGCTCACAGTTTCCTAGACTGCACAGCTCAGGAGAAGAGCTGCAGGTAGCCTGCCGCTGCGCCCCTCTAAATTTTGCGCCCGGGGCAACCGCCCCCCTGGCCCACCCACGCTACGCCACTGCTCCTGACACTATGGGTGGAAGCAAGTGGAATACAGTGGTCAGAGTGGGTGGATGCTATAAGGGGTGGGGCTTATAAGTGTGAGGGGTCAAAAAGGAGGGGCGGGTCTGGCGCCCCCCATCCTAAAACTTCACCAGCCGCCACTGGATGTTTCCCTGAGAATGATTGGCCAGCGTGTAATAGCTACATATGTACCATAATGCTCACAATTAGATTTTGTAACAAGAAAATCTCCATTTACAATGAGGACCTCTATAGGCCGGAAGTGTTGTCATAATCCTCTAGGGAGGCAAAACAATAACCCGGTCAACAGAATGTTTATGAATGCTTATAGTCTAATGTCACTCACAGTTTTTAGGATCCAAGTATTGCTACTAAGTCACCAGAGTAAATTTATATATAATTTAGCACACAGAAACATACTTTGATACTAGCATTTCTTGGTGTTCTGAGATATGCCATTCACTGTGTCTTTGCTGGTTATAACTCATAATCTGCTGTAGTAGAACAATTTCTGCAAAGCTTGTGAAATTGATCTGGGAAGGACTTATCCAGCGCAGATGGCAATTATGGACTTTTTCAAGAAATCTATTACATTCAGCTTTCCTTTTTCTGCAAATATGACTGTCTTATGTAACAAATAAAACCACATCCAGAAAATCAATTTATTCTGCTGGAGGTGCAGCAGGATCCATCATCAAGAAACTTTTCTATGTCACGAAAGTCTCAAACTGCATAATTTTGTCTGATTTTGGAAGATATTGAAAATTCTCTGGGTGAAGCAGTAAGAAAGTCAAGACAATATTAAAAAGAAGTACAATCCTGCTAAAAATTAGTAATAGAAATACAGTAAAAAAAACCTGCAATTTCAACAAAACTTTTCAAAACAATTTTAGTAAACCTTTAGGAGGCAGTGGGCTTACCCATAATTTTTAATTAATCTATAACAGGCATTTATTTAGCGATGACAATTTACGCAGTGTTCTACATACTTACATTCACATCAGTCTCTTTCCTCAAGGAGCCTACACTCTAAGGCTACATGTACACTAGCCTACCCTGACTGCAGCCATGGGAAAATGCCACGATTTGCTGCGTTTTATGTTTTCCCGTGGCTGGCGGTCAAAACTTTCCTATCCTGAAAGTGATTATTTTGCCTTCAGGAGAGGGAGGTTTATCCTCACTTAAATGTGGACGCTCCTAAACTCTGCTAAAAGCCTATGAGGTTGATTTACTAAAGGCAAATAGACTGTGTACTTTGCAAGGCGCAGTTGCTCCAGAGCTTAGTAAATGAGCAGAAGCTCTGCTGACTTCCATCATCCAATCATGTGCAAGCACAAATGCAGTTTATTTTATTTTCCTTGCATATGATTGGGTATTCATTGCAAAATGAAGATTTGCCTAATTTACTAAGCTTTGGAGCAACTGCACTTGCAGAGTGCAACTGTACTTTGTAAAGTGCAGAGTCTATTTGCTTTTAGTAAATCGACCCTATAGGCTTTTATGGAGTTGAGTTTAGGAGCTTTGGCAAAAAAACACCAAAAGCTCCTAAACTTAAGTTTAGGAGCTTCTAGGAGCTGCCAGTGTACATGAAGCCTAAGATCCCTATGTCACATGTACATATACACACACTAGGGCCAATTTAGAAAGTAGAAAGTCATGGCTGGATCTGGTCTGACTGATTTGGGGGTACTGAAAAAAATAATAATCTAGAGGCCTGCATTCCAAACTAAAAGTGATTCATAATGAACGACTAATGTCATTTGATAAAGTCAATGAACTAGGTAATGATAGGGAAATGAAGTATATGGGTTGTTCTGCAAAGACATTGCTGTGCTACACACCACAAATAAAGCAGATAAATCTATAGAGGTTGGCCTTCCGTGTTTTTCTGTCTCTCCAGCCCCCCCTCAGACCATCCTAGAAAAAAAACATTCTCTGCAGTTGTCACAGAAATGCAGATCTATGTCAAAGCAGAGTTTAGTGTAAGTGTATCTGAACACCGCAAACAAAAAATGCTATTTAATTCATTTTTAATGTGGAAAGGGTGGTAATGCGGATTGGTGACAGAATCAAAAAAAACACCAACATCCCTAAATTTACAATATACATACCGGTACAAGGATTTTTTGGGGGGATTTTTTAGGTGCTGAAATATTTAGAACACCAATTGTTGTAAAGAATTGTTTTATTAATACAAAATTGGAAAACAGATAGAAAGTTTGTTCTTAATAGACAAACATTTAAAATCAATACAGCTTGTTTGAAAGATTCAATACAATATTGGGAGTATCTTATCGTAGTAATGGTGACAGCAATATGATTATCCCGACATGTTTCGCCACCTTGGGCTTCCTCGGGGGATATAATTTGTAATACGGTATGCGTCACTGAATATAAGACAAGAAACAAAACACATCATGATATTAACAGATGACATTAAGTATGTTAACATTTTAAGTCTGTACAAATAGAGCCTTGCCCACTATACTCAACAGATCACCACTCACCCAGCTCTGGACACAAGCCGACGCCAAAGCGGCAAGCCCCAAAGGGGGCACACAGAATGGTCAGGAGAGGTCCAATTGGACCATGCTACAAGGATTAATAAAGCTACAATTAGTTGAATTCTCAACTCACTATGAGAATGGTAAATAAGCAACTAAAACAATCCAACTGAATAGCAGCTTGTTCATTGAAAAAATATATAAATGGAACCAATGGTGTACTTACTACACAAGCTGTTGATATTAAGATAAATCAAGGGTGCCGTGTGGTATAAAGACCACTAATTATCAGATAGGCAGCAGTTGAAAAAACATGGGGGGAAGAAAGAGGCTAAAAATAGTAAAGAAAATAAAATAAATTAGGGATGTGCTAAGAAAAAAGTTTAAATAAATTTATTGCTAAGCAGGCTGTTGTTAAATAGCTGAAAATGTGAATATATGAATAACTAAAACAATGTAAATTACAAGTTTTAGAGGGAGAATATACTTTATATAATTATCTCCAAATGTCTGTGAGTCAAAAAGAACAGCCACAGAAAACTGCTGTAGATCACCTGTCTCCAAGCAATAGAGGAGATAAAACAGATGGCAGCAGATAGTAAGCAGAATAATTTATTGGGCACAGACAAAACCATTGTCCATTGGGTTTACTAGAAGAATGAGGGCATTTAAATACATTTGGATCAGTTAAAATCTAGCTTGGATGCGTAGTTATTACCTGTGATTGATCTCCTACAGTGTGTGGTCACCCTTGATGTGGCAAAAACATATTTATGGCTGGTCTTTTTATACAGACAGGCCGCACGGCTGGCGTCTGACATCACCGGCCGAATATAGACGTGTGGGAGCTACACTGTGACCATAATGCCTTGCGGCTCGGCGAGGGGGGAGGCAACGCAACGGGAGCTGACATGCCCCAAACAGTGGACGTGCATCTATTTCCTCTCCCAGTGTCGCCGAGCAGAGGATGCAAACAGAATGAAACGGCTGATTATTAGTGAAGAGATGCATAAACAAAAAAACACATCTGTATATAAATTTTTAATTACCTAATGCCATCTTTTAATATCATGATGTGTTTTGTTTTTTGTCTTATATTTAGTGATGTATACTGAATTACAAATGATATCCCCTGTGGAAGCCCAAGGTGGCGAAACATGTCGGGATAATCATATTGCTGTCACCATTATTACGATAAGCTACTTCCAATATTGTATTGAATCTTTCAAACAAGCTGAATTGATTCTAAATGTTTGTCCATTAAGAACAAACTTTTTATCTGTTTTCCAATTTTGTATTAATTAAACAATTATTTTCAACAATTTGTGTTCTAAATATTTCAGCACCTAAAAAATTCCCCCTAAAAAATCCTTGTATGTATATAATTCATTTTTAATATTAAAAGCAAACTAGCCCATCCATCCGTGTCTCCATGCTTTATTTTGTTGAAAAATCTCTTTGAACACCCCCCCCCCCTCTAGCATTTCTAGCCATGTCTATCTCAAGTAAGGGGCGATGATTCATGTACCATTTACTTCCTGGTATCCATCTTCCCTTAGCTCAGGCATGCAGACAGGAGGGTGTGCTTAGCTGAGAAAGCCCCTCCTCCCCTCCTAAAAAAAATGCCAATGAAGACTCCTGGGATGTATGATATCATTTTGGTCTAGGCCAAAAACCAGAAAGCAACTTAAGAAATGTTAAAAAATAAAATAAAATTTAAAACAAGTAAATATAATATACCTTGCTAGTAATAAAAAGATTAAAATAGTTATTGTTGATTGAGAAAGTAAAGTCCTGTTTTATTCATAGGTGAGAGGACAGTAGGGGTTCAACTAAAACAGATCTGGTAAAAATAAACCAGAATTCCCTCCCTACGCTATTAGGCCACATTCACACTAGCCTGCATGGGTGAATGTAGTGCCAATATCCAGCAGGGAGCAGTACAATACACGTTTCAGCTTCACTTTCCTAACTTCCTCAGCTGAGACATAACAGGAAGTGTTAAAAAAAAAAATCCAAAAAAAGGAAGGACATCTCTTCCTGTTCTTGAGACAACTATACATTTTCGATTTTCCCTCTGATCATCTGGACAATTAGAGGTGGTGAATCTTCCAGGTTGGGACTAAAACAGCAGTAAAAACTCTGAATCCTTCCATACTGTCTTGGAAATTAATAATAACTACTGTAGTATGGAACAGACACAAGAAGATAAACTCAGCATCTTTCCACATAATTGTTCTGTTTATTTGGTGAATAATTTTTTTTTTATATAACTATCCTTATGTAGGTATCACATTAATATTAAGGTAACAAGGGTGTAGCTGAAGCAGTACATAGACAGGCTAGTTTCTTATCAGACTCTAAAGCCCTGTACACACGATCGGTTTTACCAATGAAAACAGTCCGATGGATTTTTTTAATCGGACAAACCGATCGTGTATGGGCCCCATCGGTCTTTTTTCCATCGGTGTCCAAAAATAGAACATGTTTTAAATTTTTCCGATGGATAAAAAACCGATAGCAAATTCCGATCGTCTATGGGCAAGTCCATCGGTTAAAAAACCCACGCATGCTCAGAATCAAGTCGACGTATGCTCAGAAGCATTGAACTTCATTTTTCTCGGCTTATCGGAGTGTTTTACGTCACCGCGTTTGGAACGGTCGTTTTTTTGACTGATGGTGTGTAGGCAAGACTGATGGAAGTCAGCTTCATCGGATTTCCGATGGAAAAATCCATCAGTTTAAAGACCATAGGAAATCCGATCGTGTGTACAGGGCTTTAGGCTGCATTTACACATGGGCGTTTTGAATCGCGGGCAGAACAGACGTGATTCTGCCCACGATTTCAAAACGCCCAGGTGTGAATATAAAAGATATGCGCTGCCTCATGTGAATCAATAAAGTGAAGTATTGTGAACAAACACAAAAATTACCACCATGTGATTAAACGAACATAACATAACATGAAACCAAATTCATCAGAAAATTATTAATCAAAAAATATTATTCATTAAAAAAAGTTCATCAAAATGTTTTAATTATATATATTTATCAAAAAAATATACATATAAAGTGTCCTGGTGTTTTCATCTCAATCCATGTTCAAATCTTTTTATAAAATTAAAGCGCCCCGTTACACATATCTCGCGCGCAGAAGCGAACGCAAACGTAAGTCGTGCCTGCATATGTAAACGGTGTTAAAACCACACATGTGAGGCATCGCCGCGATCGTTAGAGCAAGAACAATAATTCTAGCAAAAGACCTCTTCTGTAGCTCAAAACTGGTAACCTGTAGAAACTTTTAAACGTCGCCTTTTTTAAGGGATAAAGTTTGTCGCCATTCCACGAGCAGGCGCAGTTTTGAAGCATGATATGTGGGGTATACATTTACTCGGCATAACATTATCTTTCAAAATATAAACAAATTGGGATACATTTACTGTTGTCTTATTTTTTTATTCAAAAAGTGTATTTTTTCCCAAAAAATTGCGCTTTTAAGACCGCTGCGCAAATACGGTGTGACATAAAGTATTTCAATGACCGTCATTTTATTCTCTAGGGTGTGTGAAAATATATATAGGTAATGTTTGGGGGTTCTAAGTAATTTTCTAGCAAAAAAAAAACGATTTTAACTTGTAAACACCAAGTTTGAAAATTAGGCTTGGTCCTTAAGTGGTTAAGCTGGCCATGGACAGGTAGTTTTTTTTTTTAATCCAGGGGGCGGAACAAAAAATAACAGATTCCCCCTGCCACTTACTGCTTATTGGACTGATTATTCTTAGCAATTCGATGGTTTATGCTTCATATGCTTTCTAAGTGTTTTTTTATTATTTCACATGTATATTTCTATTTATCGCAGCTCCTTTTTTATAATTTGTTATTTAGGAGTGTATTTTACCTAGAGCTTGCAGCTTGTTTGTCACTACTCACTATTGAGTAGCGCGGTTTTTCTTCTATATATAGTTGAGGTGGATGGAGGAATCCCCCAACCAGGACATTGTGCTCTGACAGCAGCACCCTGCGCTTTCAGAAAACACTGATTAAGGGCTGATTAGTAGGGATGAGCTCGGTGTTCGAGTCGAACATACGTTCGACTCGAACATCGGCTGTTCGATCGTTCGCTGAACAACGAACGATTTGGGCCGTTCGCGCCTAATTCGCGGCCCACAATGCACTACGCCATCGCAGTGTCATCCAGGCGCTGTGATTGGCCAAGCATGCACTGTGACCCCGCATGCTTGGCCAATCACAGCGCCGGCAGCGAGGAGAGCAATGATTGGCCACAGGCAGGATGCCTGTGGCCAATTATTGCTGAGGGTGTTTAGTACACGCCCCACACTATAAAAGGCCGCCAGCACGGCGGCCTAGTGTAGTGTGTTCCGGAGCAGGGAAAGAGAAGCATAGGCAGGGACAGTGACATTTTTTTTTTCTTGCTTAACCTGGATTCCTTTAGTTTAGGGAAAGAGAAGGATAGGTAGGGAGAGTGTCAGTCTGTTTTACTGTGCTAAAGCTTGTTTGTAGGGACAGGGAAGGACAGTGAGGGAAATTCTCATTGTGCTATACTGTGCTAAAGCATTCCTCATCAACCATCTTTAAAAAAAAACTTTTATAGGGACAGAAAACTATAGGTAGGGAGAGTGTCAGTGTGTTTTACTGTGCTAAACCTTGTTTGTAGGGACAGGGAAGGACAGTGAGGGAAATTCTCATTGTGCTATACTGTGCTAAAGCATTCCTCATCAACCATCTTTAAAAAAACATTTTTTATAGGGACAGAAAACTATAGGTAGGGAGAGTGTCAGTGTGTTTTACTGTGCTAAACCTTGTTTGTAGGGACAGGGAAGGACAGTGAGGGAAATTCTCATTGTGCTATACTGTGCTAAAGCATTCCTCATCAACCATCTTTAAAAAAACATTTTTTATAGGGACAGAAAACTATAGGTAGGGAGAGTGTCAGTGTGTTTTACTGTGCTAAACCTTTTTTGTAGGGACAGGGAAGGACAGTGAGGGAAATTCTCATTGTGCTATACTGTGCTAAAGCATTCCTCATCAACCATCTTTAAAAAAAAAAAAAATTATAGGGACAGAAAACTATAGGTAGGGAGAGTGTCAGTGTGTTTTACTGTGCTAAACCTTGTTTGTAGGGACAGGACAGGGAAGGACAGTGAGGGAAATTCTCATTGTGCTATACTGTGCTAAAGCATTCCTCATCAACCATCTTTAAAAAAAAACTTTTATAGGGACAGAAAACTATAGGTAGGGAGAGTGTCAGTGTGTTTTACTGTGCTAAACCTTGTTTGTAGGGACAGGGAAGGACAGTGAGGGAAATTCTCATTGTGCTATACTGTGCTAAAGCATTCCTCATCAACCATCTTTAAAAAAACATTTTTTATAGGGACAGAAAACTATAGGTAGGGAGAGTGTCAGTGTGTTTTACTGTGCTAAACCTTGTTTGTAGGGACAGGGAAGGACAGTGAGGGAAATTCTCATTGTGCTATACTGTGCTAAAGCATTCCTCATCAACCATCTTTAAAAAAACATTTTTTATAGGGACAGAAAACTATAGGTAGGGAGAGTGTCAGTGTGTTTTACTGTGCTAAACCTTGTTTGTAGGGACAGGGAAGGACAGTGAGGGAAATTCTCATTGTGCTATACTGTGCTAAAGCATTCCTCATCAACCATCTTTAAAAAAACATTTTTTATAGGGACAGAAAACTATAGGTAGGGAGAGTGTCAGTGTGTTTTACTGTGCTAAACCTTGTTTGTAGGGACAGGGATGGACAGTGAGGGAAATTCTCATTGTGCTATACTGTGCTAAAGCATTCCTCATCAACCATCTTTGAAATCCTTGTTTTTTGGACAGTCAGGGAAATTGTCATTGTGCTATTCTGTGCGAAAGCAATCATCCTCAACCATATTTAGAAATCCTTAAGTAAAGGGACAGAGAAGGACACCTGAAGGTAGCCCTTATTGCTTTTTTCCCATCTCCCTGCAGGCCATCCATTAGAATGTCTGGAAAGCAAACAAGGAGAGGCAGACAGTCAGGAGGCAATAAAAGAGGGCAAGCAGGCTCTGTGTCTGGGGGCAACAGTGCTGGTCGTGGACGCGGTGCATTGTCATCAGCACATGGCCATGGGACACGCTTGTCCTTCTTTTCGGCAGCTGGACATGTTGAGCCACATCATGCCGAAGACTTGGTAGAGTGGATGACCAAGCCCTCCTCCTCCTCCTCATCCTCTCTCACCCAGGCTCAGAGTACTGGCAAAGCAGCTGCCAAAGTGTCCTCTTCCCTGTTATCAATGTCAGACTCATCATCAGTCACTCCTTCCCTAGACCCACCATGTTCTCCTCCTGAGGAGTCCCCCGAACTGTTTGAACACAGTGTTGGGTACATGCTCCAGGAGGATGCCCAGCGTTTCGAAGGGTCTGATGATGAAACCCAGCTAGAGGAAGGCAGTAGCGTGAGAGCAGACAGAGGGGATGCTCAAGAAGGACACCAATCTGGCAGTCATGTTCCAGCAGCTGCAGCATACTGCCAGATTGGCTCCAGTGATGAGGAGGGAGGGGATGATGAGGTCACTGACTCCACGTGGGTGCCTAATAGGAGAGAGGAGGAGGAGGAGGATGAGGAGGAGGCACATCTCCAACGAGGCAGGATGCCCTTTGGTGGCCAGCGTAAGGGCAGTACACCGACGGAATCACACCGCAGAGCTCCGCCTGTGCAGGGCGCTGCCTCTGCCCGTCATTCAAAAAGTTCTTTGGTGTGGGCCTTTTTTGAGGCTAGTGCATCAGATCGCACAGCTGCTGTTTGCAACATATGTCTCAAGCGTATATCGCGTGGCCAAAACATCAGCCGCTTGGGTACCACATGCCTGACCAGACATATGTTGACCTGCCATGCAGCTCGTTGGCAAGCCTACCTCAAAGACCCACACCAAAGAACAAAGCGGACCTCTCCTTGCACCGCATCAGCTGGGATCTCCAACCCCACTATAACTTCAGTCCTCTCTGAAACATGCACTGAGAGGAATGAAGGTGTAGAATTAGGTGTGTCACAGCCAAGTACTTGCGGCCACTCTGCTAGCAGTACACCGACGTCCGATTCTAGCAGGCAAATTTCCCTGCCCCAGCTGCTGGACCGTCGAAAGAAGTTCACTCCCAGCCATCCACATGCCCAGCGGTTGAATGCTAGCTTGGCTAAATTGCTAGCGCTTCAACTGCTGCCTTTTCAGTTGGTAGACTCGGCCCCCTTCCGTGAGTTTGTGCAATGTGCGGTTCCTCAGTGGCAGGTTCCCAAACGCCACTTTTTCTCACGGAAGGCTATTCCGGCTCTCTACCGGCATGTGGAAGGCAATGTCTTGGCCTCGCTGGACAGGGCGGTCAGCGGTAAGGTGCATATTACCGCTGACTCATGGTCCAGCAGGCATGAACAGGGACGTTACCTTTCTTTCACGGCCCATTGGGTCACTCTTTTGGCAGCTGGGAAGGATGCAGGACAAGGTGCAGTAGTGTTGGAGGTTGTTCCACCGCCACGCCTCCAAAATGCTACTACTGGTTGTGACACACCTCTCTCCTCCACCCCATCCTCTTCTTCTTCCTCCATGGCCTCTTCCTGTGCTTTGTCCTCTGAACCAGCGGTGCTCCGTAGGCGTTCAAGGGGCTACGCAAGTACGCAGGCAAAAAGATGCCATGCCGTGCTTGCGCTGGTGTGTTTGGGGGACAGAAGCCACACTGGGGCAGAGGTCCTGTCTGCTCTGCAGGGCCAGGCCGAGAGGTGGTTGACGCCACGCCAGCTTAAGCCAGGAATGGTGGTTTGCGACAATGGCACCAACCTCCTCTCCGCCCTCCGACAGGGACAACTGACCCATGTGCCCTGTGTGGCTCACGTCCTTAACCTGGTGGTGCAGCGGTTCTTGGGCAGGTACCCGGGCTTACAGGATGTCCTGAGGCAGGCCAGGAAAGTCTGTGTGCATTTCCGCAGATCTTATAATGCCAGTGCTCGCCTGGCTGAGCTGCAAAAGGAGTTGAACCTGCCCAAGAACCGCCTTATATGTGACATGCCCACCAGGTGGAACTCAACGTTGGCCATGCTGCAGCGGCTGCACACGCAGCAGAGGGCCATCAATGAGTACCTGTGCGACTACGGCACCAGGACAGGGTCAGGGGAGCTTGGTTTTTTTTCTCCACGCCAGTGGGGCATGATCAGGGATGCATGCACTGTCCTGGCACCATTTGAGGAGGCCACGAGGATGGTGAGCAGTGACAGTGCATGCATCAGTGACACTGTACCTCTTGTCCACCTGTTGGAGCACACGCTGCGTGGAATAATGGACAGGGCACTTGAGGCAGAACAGAGGCAGGAAGAGGAGGTCTTCCTTGCCTCTCAAGGCCCCCTTTACCCAGACAGTGTTCCTTCTGTCCCACCCATCGCACAGGAAGAGGAGGAGGAGGAGGAGGAGGAGGATTGTGTCAGCATGGAGGTGGAGCCTGGCACTCAGCAGCATCAACAGCAGCAGTCTTTTAGGGATGATTTACAGTCCCAAGAAACCCGTGGACTTGTACGTGGCTGGGAGGAGGTGGCTGTGGATCATGTCGTCCTTAGTGACCCAGAGGACTCCGGACCGAATGCCTCAGCTAACCTACGCTGCATGGCCATCCTGATCCTGCAAAGTCTGCGGAAGGATCCTCGTATTCTTCGGATCAAGGAGAGGGACCATTACTGGCTGGCCACTCTCCTTGATCCACGGTACAAGGGTAAGGTTGTGGACCTTATGTTACCGTCGCAGAGGGAGCAGAGGATGAGACAACTCCGGGAGGCCTTGCAGAAAGGTCTGTGCAATGCGTTCCCAGAGACTGGGAGGTTACAAACTCCTGGTCCTGGACAACGAGTTGCTGAGGCTTCGGCCAGTCAAAGAAGGAGCGGTGGCCGTCTGACCGATGCGTTCAGACAATTCTTTAGTCCGCAGCCCCAAAGTATGATCGGTTCCAGCAACCATCGCCAGCGTCTGATAAACATTGTGCAGGAATATCTAGGGGCAAGGTCAGACTTGGACACCTTCCCCACCGAAAATCCTCTGGCTTACTGGGTCTTGAGGATGGATCACTGGCCAGAGCTTGCACAGTATGCAATTGAGCTACTGGCCTGTCCTGCATCCAGCGTTCTTTCGGAACGCACATTCAGTGCTGCTGGAGGATTTGTCACGGATCACAGGGTGCGCCTGTCCACCGACTCGGTTGATCGACTGACTTTCATCAAGATGAACCAGTCTTGGATCACCACCAGCTACCACACACCTGATGCTGATATAACAGACTAATTGATTTTAGCATGTCACATCCCTTCAAGACTGATGCTGATGCTGAGTGGCTGTGCTGTTATGTTGACTGGCTATCCTCCTCCTCCGAGTCCTCAATGATACGATTGATGATGATAGCTTGGAAGATCATTTTTGTTTATGGGTGCCGCCACCAGTGCCTAACGCCCAATTTTTCAGCCCCTGTTTAACAGGGGCGTGTAATTACAATTTTTGAAGCAATACTTTGCAACAGGGCTCATTGCTGTGCTCCAAGTACAGTATCTGTGAGGGGTTGCAGTGTTGTGCCACCAGTGCCTAAGGCCCAATTTTTCAGCCCCTGTTCAACAGGGGCATGTAATTACAATTCTTGATCTAATAATTCACAGCAGGGCCCATTGCTGCACCCACCAAGAGTAACTCTGAGGGCTTACAGTGTTGTGGCAACGCCACCACCACCACCACCACGAAAGGCCCAATTTTTCAGCCCCTGTTCAAAAGGGGCATGTAATTACAATTCTTGATCTAATAATTCACAGCAGGGCCCATTCCTGCACCCACCAAGAGTAACTCTGAGGGCTTACAGTGTTGTGGCAACACCACCACCACCACCACCACCACGAAAGGCCCAATTTTTCAGCCCCTGTTCAACAGGGGCATGCAATTACAATTCTTGATCTAATAATTCACAGCAGGGCCCATTGCTGCACCCACCAAGAGTAACTGTCAGGGCTTACAGTGTTGTGGCACCAGCACCACCATCAAAGGCCCAATTTTTACTACCACTGTTCAACAATTATATGTAATTACAATTCCTGATATAATAGTTGACAGCAGGGCGTTCCAGCACCAACCAAGAGTAACTGTGAGTGCTTACAGTGTTGTGCCAACACCAACAACTAAGGGGCCTATTTCTGCAGAGTATATACGGCAGGTCCCTACTTTCAAACATCCAACTTACAAACGACTCCTACTTGCAAACCAAGAAGACAACAGGAAGTGAGAGGAAATCTACCCCTAGGAAGGAAAATTCTCTCCTGTAAGAATTAATATGGGAGAAAGGTGTCTCCTCTGTACTGATGCTTTATCACCAATCCTTGTTTCAAGAAAAACACCACATTTCAAAAACAGTTGTCATTGGGACGGAAAGTGAGGTGAAATGTTCTGAACAGGGGCACAGACAGCAAAACAAATGTTACAGGGGTGATAACCCTTACCTATGTTTTCCAAAAAGTTTAAAAATAGATTTTTGGGCTGGAGCTACACTTAAACAATGTACCTGTTCAAAATTACAAACAGATTCTACATAAGAACAAACCTACAGTCCCTGTCTTGTATGCACCGCCTGTATACGGCTGTTCAGAGTATATAGGGCCTTTTTTATTTTATGTGCGGGGTTCCCCTTAATATCCATACAAGACCCAAAGGGGCTGGTAATGGGCTGGGGTAGCGGGGGGGTCATGGGGTAGCTATGCCATTTTTCTTAAAGATTTTCATCCATATTACCCGGACCAGACATTACATTAAAGCCGCAAGCAGTTTTAAATGGCTTTTTTTTCCTTTAGAAGTGTCATTTTGTGCAGGGACAGTTCTAAACACGGGAAACACGTGGCACTTCACAGGCATACTTTAGACACCCCCCAGGTACGATATTTAAAGGAATATTTGACTTTTTTTTTTTCACTTTATGCATCATTAAAATGACTGCTCCCGAAAAACTACCGTTTTTAAAACTTATTTTTGCATTGATACATGTCCCCTGGTGCAGAAACTAGGTTCCCAAACCCTTTTTAGGACAATAACATGCATAATAGTCGTTATAATTAGCACTTTAGAATTCGAACGTTCGCATCCATTGTATTTAATAGGGTTCTAATGTTCGTACGAACTTTCGGTCCGTTCGCGGGTTCTGGTGCGAACCGAACCCGGGGGTGTTCGGCTCATCACTACTGATTAGTGGCTGTAACCAATTGGTTGCAGCCGCTGATCGGAAAAAGTTTTCCTACATGCCCCATCAACAGAGGTTAATCAAAAGATTACTTTACTCTACTTTACTCTACTTCTGTAGAGCAGAGACAGCAATACACTAGAGATGTGCACAACAGAATTTTTTTTTTATTTCTGATTCATTCGTTAGGTTAATCATTTAATTTCATCATGTTTGTTAAGTTAGAATGATTCTGGAATTTGTTACATATATTTGGATTTGTTTCATATACTTGAATTTGTTTCGTATATTCAATGTTCCGGATCGATATCGTATTTCGGAAGTTATTTCAGAAGATTGGGTATAATCATTTTATTGTGTTAATTCTAAATTTTCAGGAATTTACTTATGCACTTTCTTTGGGTTGGATGGAGGTGGATCCATCAGAATCTCCAAATTAACATAATGAATGGAATGAAATTAACCCATTTATGCCTGAGGTTGAATTGTTTTTTTATTTGTGCATAAAATTCATATGTTACCTACAGTAGAGCAGTAGGATCTAAATAACTCCCATATCACTACTGTTCCAATATTGGAACAATAGGCATTAATGGGTTAATTTTGCATATATTCCTTATGCTTTGATTCAGAGATCCATTTCCATCCAACCCAAACATATATAATAATTGGAGGAAATATCATCTGCTTTCATAGGCCAACATCCCAAAAATATATGGAAGCAATGTTTCCCCCTTAAGGAGATGGGACTTTAAAGGCACAGAGACTAAAACAAAAGTAGTATAAAAGTTAAAAGTTATAAAATGTAATTGTATCAAAACTTACAGAGTAGTAAACATATAAAGAAAAGTACTGAAGTAAAAAGCTGAATTGCAGAGAGTAAGGTATTAATTACCTGTCGGGTCACCTGAGGGCAGGTGACAGATGCACGCCGTTGGGGTCAGGAGTGCACCACTAAGGTAGTGAACCTTATGGCTGACTGCTGTGGATGGGGCTCTGGATGGTTCAGGAAAGCAGGTCCTCTGGAGCACCGACACGGATCACACTGGGAGCTAGAGCATGAGATTCCCCAGGGCACGGAGTCTAAGAGCCAGCAGGTGTTCACCAGAGCCCCTAGGGTGGGGATGGACTTTGCCGAGACCAAGAATGGCGTGGTGAGGGGAAAAAGGGTAAGTCTCATGGAAGATGCAGTTCCCCAGTCCATGAAATTGCCAGCGGCTCCGGTATCCAGATATGCCAAGACTGAATGAGAGGAAGCGCCAACATGAAGGAACACAGAAAGAAGAAAACAAGAAGGTGAAGTTGATTTTTCTAGGTCCAATACCTTCCAGATGTATTAGACCCGAGCGATTTTCCGGACGAAGAGAGCAAGTATCACGAAAATTACCTTTGGCCCCACAATAGAGGCACAGGCCTAGCACATTCCTTGGGAGATAGCCTGCTCCGGCCCAGCTGCATGGGTTCCTCAGCTGGCAGGTGATGCTCCTGGTGTCGAAGAGAGGGGAGTTCAGGCAGCCTAAGGATCGGGGCGTTCTGGCGTATTTTTTTCAGGGTCCTCTCCTGAAAGCGAATATCAATCTGGTTACACAAAGAGATGACACCGTTCAGATTAGCAGGGGTGGTTATTTCCGCTAATTCATCCTTCACTTTGTCAGAGAGGCCATGTAAAAAGGTTGCAACTAAGACCTCATTATTCCAGCTCAGCTCAGCAGTCAAAGTATGAAAATGAAGAGCATACTGTCCAACAGAAGCGGAATTCTGACGGAGACGTAAAAGGATGCTGGCCGCTGAAGAGACATGACCCGGTTCCTCGAAGATATTCCGAAAAAGTTTCAAGAAGGTAGACAGGCTAGAAACCACTGTCACTGGACAGGAGGGATATAATATAGGCTACCTTTGCCTGATCGGACAGGAAGTTTTGGGGCTGGAGTTCAAAATAAATGGTACACTGGCTAAGGAACCCCCTGCAGGCCTTGGAGTCCCCAGAGTAACGGGACGGAGCAGGTAAATGCAAAGAGTTTGTGGCTGTGACCCGAATAGGTGCTGCAGCAGGTAGCGGTTGGGGTTGTTGAACGGGGGGTCCTAAAAGCCTGAAGCTGTTCAATGCGGGAGGCCAAATCCTGAAGGAATCGCATCACCAGGGTCTGATTTAGATTCCTGGGTCTCGAGTCTGCGGACTATGCCCTGCAGCTGATCATCGGCAGGTAGCGGCACATCAGCCGGTTCCATGGCTGATCAAACTGTCAGGTCACTTGAGGCCAGGTGACAGATGTATGTCTTTGGGGGTCAGGAGTGCACCACTAATGTAGTGGGCCGTATGGCTGACTGCCGCGGATGGGGGTCTGGCTGGTTCAGGAAAGCAGGTTCTCTGCAGCACCGAAACGGCTCACACTGGGAGCTAGAGCATGAGATTCCCCAGGGCGTGGAGTCTAAGAGCCAGCAGGTGTTCACCAGAGCCCCTAGGGGTGGGGATGGACTTAGCTGCAACTGGCTCCAGGTTGCGGCCCCCAGGGTCTCCCAGCTCACGCTCACGGTAGGCTACTGAAGGATAGAGAGGAAGCAGCAGACCGGGACAACAAGGTATAGTCAGGAGGTAAGCCAAAAGGTCAGGGCAACGAGCAGACAGGGGTAGTCAAAGAACACGCCAAAGGTCATGGTATGAAGCAGACAAGGATAGTCAAGAACAAGCCAAAGATGGTAAACAGAATCGGACGTAGAGCACGCGGCAAGACAGACACAGGAAGCCAAACACACAATATTGATCAGCGAGGCTGGCTTGCAGTGCACAGGTTAATATAGTATTCTCAGTTAGAATCTGGGGTGGAGCCATGCTTGAGGGAAGATTACTTAAGCAGACAGGTGTGAGAGTGCAGGACCTAAGGCTGATACACAACCAGAGGTAAGCAGACAGACAGGGCATGAAAGTATTACTGCAGATTCATGACATTACTTTACCATATCAAGCATGAAATGACAGCAATATTAATAGGTTTACATAAAAAATTCATTGACAATTCCAACACATTTCGGAGTAGTCTTGACTTCCTCAGAAAGGTCCTTTTTGCAATCAATGTAAGTATAACCCAAACACACAAGTAGGAATCATCATCTTATTTCACTTTCATACCTTACTGTATTTATTGCATATGTAGTGCATTTTTTATAATAATGAAAAATATTAATGCAACATAAATACAAAATGAATCTGAATCAATTTGCATCATTTGTTATGTCATCATGTTATTTCAGATGCTTCAAACATTGAAAGGTCCAAACTATCGCATGATGTCGTCTGAATGAAATGAATGAATACGAATGAATTTGTCATTTCGTTATAATTTATTTGGTATTTGTTGAAATTTGTTACTATTCTGATTCGTCCTAATCTCCGAGCAACAAAAATGTTGTCTGAATTTCAATTAGTGATGAAACGAATCGCACATATCAATCTTCAATACACAGGTTGAAATTTTGATCTGACAATGGCTAGCCTTAAGCCTCGTACACACGGCCGAGAATCTCGTCGTAAAAAACACGTGTTTTTTTTCGACGAGATCCTTGGACAAGAAACTTGTCCCGGCCGAGTGTACACACGCTCATTTCAAAGAACCCGCGGTTCTTTGAATGGAGCGAACGCGGTGACGTAATTGAATACGACGAGCATGCGCTCGTCACATTCGATGCCGTCGCCGCCATCTTTGTACACCCTATCCTATGCCTAGGAAGCTACCGCGCATGCGTCTAAGTAATTTCGAGCATGTGCGGGCTTCCCGGAGGACAGGTAAGTGTACACACACACACATTTTCTCGTCAAGAAACAGGCTGACGAGAATCTCGACGAGAAAATAGAGAGCAGGTTCTCTATTTTCTCGTTGAGATTCTAGTTGGTTTTCTTGACGAGAAACCATACACACGAACGAATTTCTCTGGCAAGAAATCGCTGCCAGCAAATTTCTTGCTGGTTCTTGCCGAGAAACTCGGTCGTGTGTACGAGGCTTTACAGTAGTTAGATGGACATGCTGCAGGAGTAAACATTTTTTTGCTTGGTGCTTCAGCTTAAAGGAACATCACCATAGTAAATACAGACTTAGCTATGAAGGATGAGTTTTGGCTGACTGATTATATGTTCTCTGTCCTATAAACAGCTTTTCCCTGATGTTGCCTGTATCTGATCTTTTATCA
This sequence comes from Rana muscosa, assembly GCA_029206835.1. Lineage (NCBI taxonomy): Eukaryota > Metazoa > Chordata > Amphibia > Anura > Ranidae > Rana > Rana muscosa. The sequence continues at coordinate 261,920,964 of CM055122.1, read as the reverse complement.
CCTTGTGTTATATGTAATATACCGAAAGAGAATTGGATGTGTAATGGGAACGCCTGAAATCCACTACTGCACCAGCTCTAACGGGTCACATCCTTGGTGACCTTTTCATCCATCTAGAGCTTACCGCGGAAGTAACATGACCCCAGAACAAGCACCATGGCTTATACGTTTCTCTGTTCACCTGATATATTTTTTTGTTTGTTTTTATTGACTTAAAACTTTTACATTTTACATTACATTCAACTGACATCCTGCCGACTTATTGATAATATAATTGATGAAGTAAATATAAACCCTAAATTGATTACATTTAGTTTTATTAGGCACTGTGTGTCATTTAACTGTCTTTTTTTTTATAATAAAATATGTTTTCCACATTTTATTTTTATCTTTGTGCATCTCAGTGCTGCCTTTTTTTATCTACTTCCTGTTTACGTGCACCCTCTCCATTGTCAGCTGACAGGATATTAACACAAAAGCAAATCTGGGAAACAATTGTCACCCCATATCTGGAAGTCCTTGAACAAGGATTTTCATGGCAAGATCACCAGATTTTAGAAAATCTGCAGATTTAAAAAAACTGAAAACTACTTTTCAAGTTACTCTACTATAAACTGGTATAGTTTTCATGAGATTTTACCGGTTGGGTTTAGATTTACTTTAACCACTTAAGGACTGGAAGATTTTTCCCCTCCTTTTTTCCCCACAAATTAAGCTTTCTTTTGGTGGTATTTGTTCATCTTGTGCTATAAACAAAATAAGAACGACAATTTAAAAAAAAAAAAAAATATTATTTTTTACTTTTTGCTATAATAAATATCCCCCCCCCCCCAAAAAAAAAAAAATCTTTATCAGTTTAGGCCACTATGTATTCTTCTACATATTTTTGGGTTAAAAAAAAATCACAATAAGTCTATATTAATTGGTTTGCGCACAAGTTGTAGCATCTACAAAATAGGGGATAGATTTATGGCATTTTTATTTATTTTTAATAATAATGGCGGCCATCAGTTATTTTTAGCGGGACTGCCACATTGCGGTGGAAAGATCGGACACCTGACATTTTTTACACTTTTTTTGGGAACCAGTGACATTATTACAAATATATGCATATATTAATAAAAATATGCACTGTTATTGTACTAATGACACTGGCGATCAAGGGGTTAAATGTGTCCCCTGGGAGTGTTAGTAACTGTATGGGAGACTGTGTGACTGGGGAAACACACAGATCCATCTTCCTGCATAGCAGAAAGACAGGATCTGTGTGATTTCCCCTGTCAGAATGGAGATTTGCCTTGTTTACATAGGCTGATCCCCATTCTGTCTTTGCGGGGAACCATTGCGAGTGGCTGGGGGACATTAAGTCAGCTCCACCTGCTGATTTGCTCCCCTGCTGTGCAGTGGGCTCGCGTGCCTCCGGTGGCGCGTGCGTGCCCACAAATCGGCGTGTATGGGCTGACGTACAAAAAATCTGGATCGAGCCACATTGGTCCTTAAGCAGTTATGGTAGAACTGAGGGCAAAACTTTATTTTTCTAATTATTAATTAATTAATGAATACATTTTTTGCCATTTTTGCCCCATTAGGGAGATTTCCTTTTGCTTCTTATATTTATAGCCACAGCAAATCGAAGGAAGTCCTTGAATGGTTTCCCTATTTCTCCTCTTTTCTTGTTCTGGTGACCGCTCAAAATTTGAGATTTTCTATTACTTTTAGTGACATCAGTGACCAGGACATATAGAGAGGGTTCATCTCCATAATAGGGGCACAGGCAGAAAGTAGAACCGATTAGATATTGTAATCCTTCTCCAGTCTATCAAAAACTGAAAAAAAAAAAAAGTTTTGCGTTCAGTTATTCTTTAGGTAGGTAGTGACCAGGCTATTCCATTGATAAAAGGAAAAGTGGTAATTTTCCAGCATAGTAACAATTTCCATGCATATAAAATCTGGAAAGACAATGGAGCTCAGCAGCCAGCAAAACCACCAAATAATTAAATATCAAATTCTGAAAATATCTAGGACATTTAACTGATATGTGATCGGTGTCTATAGATTATAATACTTTACAATCATTATTGCTTTTTGTTCTGCCTTAGGGATTTAACATCTATCTTGTTTTATTGTTTTATTAAACCTTACAGAATGTGAATGCACTTTTTGTGTCTGCAGGCATTTTGCCCACATGGGCCCCAGTTCCTTTGGGAACCCCTACTGTGGCAACCCTTCCTGCAAACAACTGCACAGCCTATGAACATGTCTGTAGATCAAGCGGCCATTGCATACCCACCTCAAAGTTGTGTGACTTCAGAGAGGACTGTCTAGATGGCTCTGATGAAGCAAGTTGTGGTAAGTAAATAACACTAATATGAATGAATCCCATAATTTCTGATCTTAGAAGTAAATTTGGTCACAGCCTCCTGTTTCCCTATAAAGAGTAGCTCCCTTTCCCAGCATGAAAAGCTGTACCCAAAAGCATAAAAACATACACTGTATTTTTAGCAAGCTCATTTATTAACTAGGTAGTGGTTTGCCTTTTGGGGGATTCCCAAGAAGAAATTTGTCTAGGGCACCTCCTTGTGCAGAAGGGTCCTAAAATTATACTTTAACCTTTTAAACAACAGTAGTACCCCTTTCCTTCTAGTGCTTGAATGGCTTGGTGGAGTAAAGTGAGCCATTAAAGCATGATGGGTCCCGTGGCAAACCATTGTCTTTTATGACTGTACCAGTATCAGAATACAAGCACCAGTACAGTTTACAGCCATAGCAAGTGGATGACTAATACCTGCCTCATTTCTAAGTTTCAGAATACTGCAGCTTTGAAAATGGCAGTATGTGTCAGTGGTTCCATCCTGGAGCAAACGCCTTTCGTCGAGATGCAGCTTTCCACTGGGAAGTAGGCCAAGGAATCACTATACATCCAGGAGAAGAGAGCCATCGGCCTGTTTTAGATCATACTACGTAAGTGCCTTCATGGTGACCTAAACCAGATTGTCTTGAAAAATTGTATAAAGCTGGCTCTGTACCTGATACAGTATGTCACAATATGCAGCAGTAAAAACAGACCTTGAGCACCAGGCAAGTGACTTGCCTTGGCTGTGATGATCAGTTTGCTGCAGACAAGAGGAAACACAGTTTCATCATCACCCAGTTTCCCCAGTCTCATCATCCCCAGAGAGGTGAGAGGCAGCAGGGGACTGAATTGTCAAACCAAGATACAGAAAAGGAAGATTTAAAGCGGTGTTCCCCCGGAAATTTTTTTTTTAAGTCAGCATCTACACATACTGCAGCTGCTGACTTTTAATATATGGACACTTACCTGTCCAGGGCGCCCGCAATGTTGGGTCCCGAAGCCGATTTGTCCCTCGGCTCTCGGGTGGAGGCGCCGCCATGCGACTTCACTTCCTGGTTCCCTACTGCGCATGCGCGAGTCGCGCTGCGTGTCCTTACTGGTCCCTGCTGTCTTCTGGGACCTGTGTGTCTCCCAGAAGACAGTGGGGGGACGACAGTGGGGGGACGACAGAGTAGGCGCTGGACGTGGCGTAGGTCACCGCAATCACTGCAGTGATCTATGCCAGGAAGTGAGAGAAAATACGTGTATTACACAGGTATCTGCTCCCTCCTCCCCCCTGAACGGTGCCAAATGGGACACCAGAGGGGGGGAGGATTCCAAAAAGTGGAAGTTCCATTTTTGGGTGGAACTCCACTTTAATGACAGGGTAGCCAAATAACCTAGAGATTTTGCCATTAATGATCATACATACAATGTAACAAAATGACAGGGCATCTTTATATAGTGGGAGGGAGTGTTTGAATAGAACTGTCCTAATGTGATTCATGGTGGGAGGTTTTAGCAAGGAATCTGGGGCTCCTGGAAGTATGCCATGAGAAAAGTCTATCATGGCTGTCAAAGAAGGATGTGTGTGTAGAGTAACCTAGAGAGTGAGTCACATGCCCACATTATATTGGCCAGAGCTAGTGCCCATCTTCATGCTGGGGCAACAAACATAAGATCGACTATAGGGCACCAGATACAGCTCCACACTGACAAGTCTGAGAGCCCTATTGGTTTATTTTTTGCCATCAGGGTCCCATTGGGGGGATTTACTTTCACTTCCTGTCCTTAAGCCAAAACAGGAAATGAGAGGAAATCTCTGCAAATTAGGATAATCCTTTGGGGACCACCAGGCCACCAGACCTAGTGTCCCCATTGGAAGATTTCCCTTCTATTTCTTTTCTGGGGACAACCCAAAGTTTGGTATTTTTTTTTACTTTTACTTTCAATGCTAATGGTAAACAGGACAAATAGAGAGGGTGAATCTCCCTATTTAGCAGTTTTTAGTGCTTGATAGACAAATACTCCATCATGCAACTCTGTATCCAATTGCATTGTATATCATTTTTGAGATATAACTTTGTTTTGGTGGTATGTAATAACTATTGGGGCTTTTATTTAATTTTTTTACTATGTATGAATAAAGTTTTCTTTACATATAAACTTTTGGAAAGTAGACACCCCAATGTCTTTTTTTTGCCAAATCTTTTTGGAAATGCCGCAATTCATTTGAAAATCAATAACCATGCTGTAATTTAAGTGGTTAGTTAAGTGAGCTTATGCTTTAAAAGTCCACTAAAAGCAAAGTTCCCTGGAGGATGAAAATGCATTGTGTTCAAAGGCTAGATGTCATGGACAAACCCAGAACCCCCCCCCCCCCCCCCAAACACCTTCACAATTATTTGTGGTCAGTGGCACTTTAGCTTCTTCATGATGAAGGACAAAACACATCTTGATGCCTAAACACAGTTTTACAATTCTTTCATGTGGTAGTAAAACTGTACATATCATGGCAACTACTTAGTGTATCCAGGTAAATCGTTTTTTTGGATAGCTCCTGAGTTTTTTTTATTATTATTATCAAACAAAAACTGGCACAAGGTAGTAAAAAAAAATGGATTAAAAAATAACTGATTAAAATGTAACTGTATATTTCTTTCTATGTCCTACCATCAAAAAACAAGCCAAAACAAATTCCCTTGCCCTTGACAATCACAGTGATACCACATATGTGATTTTATTTGATGTTTGCACTCGTAGTAGGGCCCAGAAACAATACTGTACATTTTGCTATTGTACCTAAACACTGACACTGATACTAAATAGGGATGAGCTCGATGTTCCAGTCGAACGTAAGTTCGACTGGAACATCGGTTGTTCACCTGTTTGCCGAACAGCGAACATTATGCGGTGTTCGCAGCAAATTCGGAAGCCGCGGAACACCATTTAAAAGTATATTGGACACTAACATGAAAAAACAAAAGTGCTAATTTTAAAGGCTTATATATAAGTTATTGCCATAAAAAGTATTTGGGGACCTTGGTCCTGCCCCAGGGGACATGTATCAATGCAAACAAAAGTTTTAAAAACAAACGTTTTTTCGGGAGCAGTGATTTTAATAATGTTTAAAGTGAAACAATACAAATTTTATATTCCTTTAAATATCGTGCCTGGGGGGTGCATTTTCCCGTGTTTAGAACAGTCCCGCAGCAAAATGACATTTCTAAAGGAAGAAAAGTAATTTAAAGCTGATCGCGTCTGTAATGAATTGTCGGGTCTCGGCAATATAGATAAAACTCCGTGAAAAAACGTCATGGACCCCCCCCCAGTCCATTTCCACGCCCTTTGGGTCTGGTATGAATATTAAGGGGAACCCCGAACCAAAATTTTAAAAAAATATTGCGTGGGGGTCCCCCCAAAATCTATACCAGGCCCTTTAGGTCTGGTATGGATATTAAGGGAAACCCTGTGCCAAATTTAAAAAACAAAATGGCGTAGGGGTTCCCCCAAAATCCATACCAGACCCTTATCCGAGCACGCAACCTGGCAGGCCACAGATAAAGAGGGGGGACGAGAAAGCGCCCCCCCCTGAACCGTACCAGGCCACATGCCATCAACATGGGGAGGGTGGTTTGGAGTTGCCCCCCAAAACACCTTGTCCCCATGTTGATGGGGACAAGGGCCTCATCCCCACAACCCTTGCCTGGTGGTTGTGGTGGTCTGCGGGCGGGGGGCTTATCGGAATCTGGAAGCCCCCTTTAACAAGGGGACCCCAGATCCCGCCCCTCCATATGAATTGGTAAGGGGTACATTGTATTCCTACCAATTCACTAAAAAAGACAGGAGACACTTTGGGACAAGTCCTATGTTAAAAAATAAAAATGTCCCATGAGGTCCATTCATCTTCTATCACGCCACCCGACGAGCCGAAAAAAGAAAAAAAAAGCTGCAACAGATCCGCCTCCATGGAAAGCTCCCGCCGAGTGACGCTTCTTCTCAGTGACAGCTGTTATGTAGCTGAGGGCGGGGCCAACTGGTGACGTAAACGGGTGACCCGCCTCTCCTCTGACGCCACGTGGCGTCACTAACGGTGTTCACTAGTTCGAACAGATTTTTTGCCTGTTCGCAAGTTCTGGTGCGAACCAGGGGTTGTTCGGCTCATCCTTAATCGTAAATTAAAAAATGCTTATTTTAATCCTACCTAAAATACACTGACTCCAATCTTTGACCCTGACATCTGACCCTAGTCGAATCCTGATCTAGCTATCTAGTTATCTTTTTTTTTTTTTTAAATTGTTTATTTATAGTTTTTCAAAGTATACAAAATAAGCCTGTAATCCAGACTCCAGCATACAGTCAGACATGGTAAACATAAAAAGGCATAAAAAACAATGCAACAAAGATCTTGGATATACAACTCCAGGTATAGGACAGGAAGTGGTACAATCAGAACATACTCCAAAGGCACAAGTAGCGAATCGGAGGTCTAATGTGACTAGTGAATCATAGGTATATTTGTTGAAAGTGAACAAACATGGGACGGGTCAGAGGGAAGGTATAAAACCTTCCCTGTCGTATAATCATAGGGAACCCAGGAATAATATCCTGGAATCAGCAAGGGTTTGGATCCGGATCAGCACTGTATGTCGAGGAGTCCCAGCTGTCCCAAATGCAGTCGAACTTGGGGAGGCTGTCAGCGACCAGAGCGGTGAGGCGTTCCATCCTCCTAATGTCAGCCACAGCTACTAGAAAGTGTGCAAACGTGGGAGGGGCAGTATCTCGCCAACGTTGGGGGATAACTCGCTTGGCAGCTAACAAGAGAAAGGCCATCAACTTATGATGACATTTGGGCAATCTCGGGAGGGGAAGACCTAATAACATATGCAGGGGTTGGAAAGGGACAGAGACCCCAAGAACCTTTTCCAGACAAACATGGACTTGCGTCCAAAAGGGGATTAATATCGAACATTCCCAAAAAATGTGGATATGTGTGCCTGTTTCGGAACCACACCTCCAACACTGGCTGTGGGGGGTCAGCTTCCGGGCTGCAAGGAACTCTGGGGTCCTATACCAAAACATAAGTATCTTATAAGTGGTTTCTTTGTGGGCCACACATCTGGAGACCTCAGATGCCGCGACCCATATTTTCCCCCAATCTAATAGTGATATAGGCCTGGCCAAAACGTCGGACCATTTTTTCATATATGAATGTAGCTGTCCGGTGAGCGGGGGGGCTGAGTGTATGATTCGGTAAATAGTAGATATTTGATGTGGCTCATACGATCCCTGGGAACACAGCCTTTCAAATGCAGTGGGGGGTTCCAATGTCAGGTTGGGGGCCTTGGAAGCAAAAAAAAGTCTGATTTGGAGAAATGAGAAAAAAAGGGATTTCGGGACTTGGTGTTTGGACTGTATATCAGAAAACGAGAGAAGCTTACGTGTTACCGGGTGTACAAGATGGCGGATTTGAAAAATACCCGCCTGGGTCCATGGCAGCATGGATTCATATGAGAGGCTATCAGGAATGTCTGGATTAAAAAGCACATTTGTAAGGGGGGGGGGCATGGAGAAGACAGGGAATACCTACTGGAACACCTCTTCCAAATGGAGAGGGTAAAAAGCATAGGGTTCAAACATATTTTGCGCAGTTGAGGAGTATATTTATCAGAGGAAGGCCATAACATGGAGCATGGGTGAGCAGGGACAGTAATTCCCATCTCAATCTCCGACCACCTATTCGGAGCTTTTCTAGATGTCCATGAGGTTACAGCTCTCAGATGAGTGGCATAATAGTATTTTATGACATCTGGAGCTCCCAGACCGCCACGAGAGCGTGGAGCCAAAAGGACTGTGCTAGCTATCCTGTGGGAGGCATCATTCCAAATAAAATTGAGAAAATACCTATGAATGGTTTTCAGCTGTGTCATCGGGATCGGGATGGGGAGAGTCTCAAAGAAATATAGCAATTTAGGGAGTATGGACATTTTGAGAACGTTTATCCTCCCAAGCAGAGACAGGGGTAGTTTTGTCCAGGACTTTAATAATCTATGTATTTCTGAGAACAATGAGGGGAAATTCACCTGGTATGAGGTAGAGTAGGAGGGAGATATGTGTATACCTAAGTATTTAAGGGATTGAGTGCACCAACGGTATCTAAAGGTGTTTTGTAGGTGAGTAAGTGTATCAGGTGGGATATTTATTGGCAAGGCTTCTGTTTTGGATGGATTCACTTTAAAACCCGAGAGGTTGCCAAATAGGTCAAGGAGTTTGTGGAGAGAGGGTAAAGATATGTGTAGGCGTGTGATGGTTAACAGAATATCATCTGCAAAGAGGGACAGCTTGTACTCCCTGTGTCTCAACGCCACCCCCCCTATATCGGGATGGAGTCTGATGGCAGTAGCTAAAGGTTCCAGGCTAAGGATAAACAATAAAGGGGATAAGGGGCAACCCTGTCTAGTCCCATTACTAAGGGGGAATGGCGAAGAGACAGAAGAAGACAGCTGGACCTGGGAAGTGGGGGTAGAGTATAATGCAGTAAGGGCTTGGATAAATGGACCCGAAAAACCATATGTTGACAGAGTGGCAAACATGAAGGACCAATTTAAACGATCAAATGCTTTTTGAGCATCTAAGCTCAGTATCAGAGCTGGCTTACCAGTCTTGGTTAACAGGTCAATGAGATCTATAGTTCGTCTGGTATTATCCCCAGCATGTCTGGAAGGAACAAATCCCACCTGATCCTTGTGTATTAAAGTAGGGAGGAGAAGGGATAACCTATTTGCCAATACCTTAGTGAATATTTTATAATCGGAATTTAAAAGGGCTATTGGGCGATAGTTATCTGGTAGAGAGGGGTCCTTACCCGGCTTCGGGATAACCGTAATGTAGGCATGAAGAAATTGGGGGTGGGGGACTGTTCCGGCCATCAGAGATTCAAAAAGGGTCAGCATATGGGGGAGTAAAATTGGGAGAAACTTCTTGTAGTAGGAGTAAGGGAGACCATCTGGGCCTGGGGCTTTGTGTGTTGGGAGGTGCTTAATTATCTGGGAGATCTCTTCAGCTGTGATAGGTGAATTAAGTCCTTCATGGTCTGCCTGGGATAATTTAGGTAAATTTAAGGATTCAACAAAGGAATCATATTTCTCATGGGCGAACTGGGATCCGGATTCTGAGGAGATACAATTATAAAGTTTCCTATAATATGACTCAAAGACTCTGGTCATGGTTCTAGGGCAGGAAGTAGGTTTCCCGTCTGGCTGAATTATAAAATCCGGTATGGAATTATTGGGACGAGGTTTTAGGCGATTGACCAGGATACTGTGGGGTTTATTAGCAAACTCATAATATTTTTGCTTTGACCAAAGCATTGATTTAGTGGTTGCACTCTTATCCAAAGATTTGATACGGTTTCTCAAAGATACCACTTTACGAAGGTTTCCCACTGTGGGATGGACAAGAAGGTCTTTTTCAGCCCTCACCAGGTCGGCTAAGAGGGTCGAGCGCTGTAGAGCACGATCCCTCTTAAGGCGGGATCCAGAGGCTATACATTCACCCCTGAAGACCGCCTTGTGAGCCTCCCAAAGGGTGGAGGTCTTTGAAACTGAACCAGCATTGATTTGGAAAAATTCGATCAGGCTGCGTTCCAGGTGTGAGTGGGCTTCGGGGATACTCAGGAGAGATTCGTTAAGACGCCAGTGGCAGGTCCTAGGTGTGGGTGTGGACAGTATGAGATTTAGGGTAATAGGTGCATGATCAGACCATGTGATCGGGTGAATATTAGAGTCTACCAGATGTGTCACCAACGGTGGTGAAATAAAGAAATGATCTAATCTCGTGTATAACCTGTGTAGAGGTGAGAAAAAAGTGAATTGCTTAGCTATCGGATGTTTCACTCTCCAAGAGTCTAGCAACTTGTGGGTTCTAAGTAATCTACGAAATGCCGTAGAGGATTTTTGTACCCGTGTCGAGGGTGGATGTTTAAGCAGGGAGAGCCTATCTTTGGTTGGGGACATACACAAATTAAAGTCTCCACCTATTATCATGAAGGGCTGGGAGAAAGTCTGGAGCTTCTCAAAAAAAACTTCAAGGAACCCAATCTGTTTTGAGTTGGGAGCATATATGTTTGCAAGTGTGAAGGATGTGTTCATGTGGTCACAGTCCAGGAGAATAAAACGACCATGTGGATCCAAAAATGAAGACTTAACCCGAATGGCCGAAGTCTTCCTAAACAAGATGGCCACCCCTGCTTTACCAGAGGGGTCAGAGGCCACAAAAGTAGTGGGGAAGTGCTTAGATGCGAATTTAAATGAGCCATCAGCCTTAAAATGGGTCTCCTGGACCATGACCACATCCGCATCTGAAGATCTAAACTCCTTCAATGCCATCCAGCGTTTGGAAATGGAGCCCAGGCCCTTAACATTGTAAGATAATACATTTATGGCCATTCAGAGGTATGAACAGGAAGGCATATGTCATCGTTAAATACCATGTCGAGAGCACTAACCATGATGCAGTGATACTAGAATCTGGGTCAGTACTTTCGTATTTTAGAAAAGAATGAAATGAGGTGGAAACACATCTGTGTTTCTTGGATAGGTCAAAAATGGACCTATAGACAGTTAGATAATACCAGGAACATAAACAGTTAAATTTAAACAGTACAGATAAGATCCAACAACAATGAAGGAGGTAGTTAGAGTCCAAAAAAAATGGACAAAAAATATAGAGCTCACGTGGTGTCCATGTAAAAATTGGACCAGGAGAAAATGGAAGCACAGAAAAAAGAAAACAAAAAACCAGCAACAACAAAAAAAAAAGAACCATAAAGGCATAGTGCCCGAAGGGGGAAAGTCCCCCTGGGGGTTATGATCACAGTCAAGGATCATGAAAAGTAGGTGAGGGCACGGCAGCCCGCAGGGACCATCCCACCAGCCCCAATCCCCCTCAGACATCATTGTCAGCATTAAAGGGAACTAAACGGGAGTTCATCATCGTAGAACAGTACAGGGACTATCAACTTAGTGGAAGAAGACGCAAGCAAACGTTCAAGCCTTAGGCCGCAGGTAGTAGTAAAAAAAAAAAAAAAACACTGAAAATATGGAAGTGATGACAGGAAAGGACAATCCAGGTATGGATCGAAATCTCTTTTCAAGAGAATGTACAATTACATTGCAGCGTGGGTAAGATCAGAATGGACCTTTCAGTGAAGGAGCTCTCTGGGGGGTGAAAGTAGTATTGCGGGGTCTCCGGCGTGCAGGGGTCCATATCTTTCCGGGGGTGGAAAGGGGTCTGGATAGTGTTGACTGCGGTAGCAAATTCTCCTCAGGAACAGGGGGAAGACCCAGGCTTCTGATGAAAGGGTCACATTCCTGCAAATCTCTCAGAGAGTGTTGTGAGCCATCCATAGTAACAGTGAGACGGAATGGGAAACCCCAGCGATAGGGAACCTGGTGATTTTGTAGATGAGCTGTGACAGGTTTCAAAGCACGGCGTTTAGCCAGAGTGATGGGGGACAAATCACTAAACAGCTGAATCTTCGCTCCCTTAAAATCAATTCTTGATCTGTTGCGGGTGGCTGCGGTCAGAGCTTCTTTACTTTCATAAAAATGGAAGTGCACTATTATATCTCTAGGGTTCGCTCCTTGGGGGGGTTTTGGAGCCAGAGACCTGTGTGCCCTGTCAAGCCTCCAGTCTATATCTGGTATGTCAGGGGCTAGATGGATGAATAGGGCCAGCAAATATGGACGGATGTCTTTGTCAGTAACTGCTTCTGGGACCCCACGTATTCTCAGGTTCTGTCTCCTTTCCCTGTTCTCGAGATCTTCTTGTTGCAATTGTAACTGCGCCACTGTATTTTTCAGGGAAGCATTCTCGTCTTCTATGACATGAACATAATTGATCATATCATCAAACTTAGTCTCTAGGGTGTTTGTACGTTCCCCTAGGTGATCTATCTCCCCTCTGAGCTCGTGGGCTAGTTTGCTTACCGCCTTAGTAATGTTGTCCGTGAGGCCTTGGAGCAGGGCCTGGAGCCGGAGATCTAGTACTTCCACAGTCACCAGGGCTGTCATCGGAGGCTGTGATGAGATCTGCGGATGTTGCTGCACGGGCAGGGTAGGAGAAAACTCACCCAATGGAGTTGCGTCCGGAATTTCCTCCGCGGTCGTCATATTACCCGAGGCCGGGGATTGAGGCCTATACGCGAAGCGATCCATGAGGGAAAGATGGGATGCGGCCTGCGGCGCGGTCGTCTTGTAGAAGCGACGCTGATCTCCGATCTTACCCATAAACGGGATCACTCGATGGCTGAGTAGTTCCCGGAGCTATTGAGACTGCTCCCGGGGCGATTGGCGCGGATGTAGCGGAGCGGGAGTCGTTTAGGGACGGGATGAGGCCGGAGCTCTGGTCCTACACGTCCACCATCTTCACGAGCCGCGCATGCGCCCCATCCTAGTTATCTTTTTTACATACACACCTTTTTTGTTTGCAAGGAGAAAAATATATAGTGTATCTTTTTCTCCATTCAGGACACAGGGGCGGGCTATACAGTGACTGAATACTGTGACAGTTCGATCTCTGTGCTGGGAGTGCCCTGTGCAGCGCACTCTCAGCACAAATACTGTAGCGCATATATACGGCCACACGGATAAAGACCCACTTCTGTGAGGCCACATATATACTGTATGCATATGCTTGGCAGGAAGGAGTTAAATATCTCCTCCAAAACAATCATCATTGATCGGTTGTATTTTAAAACCCCTTACCCACCATCATTGGTGGTTAGTAGCAACATTTAATTGCACCCCTAGATGATTGGCTGCATTAAAATTACTTTATATTTTTCCATTTCTTCTTTTTCTAAACAGTTTTAGTTGCCAGACTTGCAATTTAATTATATATTTTTTGGAAACAGATTAATATTGTAAAATATTGGTATACTTTATACCCTTATATATTTTAAAATCTTATTAGAAAATTTCTGTATTATTTTACATAAACATACTTTAACTTACCATTTGACTGCAGGACGTTTAGTGAATGATTAGCAATTTATTTCTGATTAGTTTTCTGCCTTGTGGCCAGTGGTGAGAAGAAATGTTTACTCTACCATCTCATATATTAGTGTAAGCATTCTTTTCATTTTCTCCTCCTGGCTCAACGACCGAATATGCAAATAAATTCCTGATGCAGGCAGATTGTATCAATCTGATTTATAATCTGCAGCTTTAATATAATTCCTTCCCTGAACTATGAGACAATTACTAAAAGTAACTGTGACGGTTTGGCCTGAAAATGGCTGTGGTGTGGAACAAACAGCAAAGAAGAAACTAATCTTAAAATGTTCTTGAGTTTCTGGTGTAAAATAATTTGTATAATAAAAGATAATAAACTTCCTAGTACAATCCAGACCGAATGGCCATCGGATTCGCTGGCATGCTCGTGCATGATGACGTCACAGATCTAGCTCTTGGATCTGTGACATCATCACGCACAGGAACGCCGGCGGGTCCCGTAGCTGTGCAGTCTGGATTGTTTATCACTTTTTTCTTTTCTTCAATATGTAAGTGCAATAGCTGTCACATTAAAGTGCTGTTTATAAATACTGCATTATGAGGCTTCTCCTATTTTGCCTTTATTTTGCCTTTGTTGGAGTGGGTTTGGTGGCTCGAGGGCTTAGCTGCATATTCTTGCTGTGGGGACATCATTGCTGAATCTTGCTGGCGGGGTCACAAACATAATTGGAAGTTTGATGGTAAGAGCATTGGTCATCCTTTGGAAAAAAAAAAGCACTTGTGATCTCTTTTATTTGGGATCATTCCTGTCTGATAAGAGGCTTAGCCTTTAGAACCAGCACCTAGAACACTGGAGCACAAGTTTGTTAACATTTGAGCACTTTAACCACTTGACAACTGGGCACTTAAACCCCCTTAATAACCAGACCAATTTTCAGCTTTCGGTGCTCTCACATTTTGAATGACAATTACTCAGTCATACAACACTGTACCCATATGAATTTTTTGTCCTTTTTTTCACACAAATAGAGCTTTCTTTTGGTGGTATTTAATCACTGTTGGGTTTTTTAATTTTTGCGCTATAAGAGAAAAAAGACTGAAAATTTTGTAAAAAAATGATTTTTTTTTTCGTTTCTGTTATAAAATTTTGCAAATTACAATTTTTTCTTCATAAATTTTGGCCAAAATTTATACTGCTACATATCTTTGGTAAAAATAAGTACAAATTGGTGCATATTATTTGGTCTTTGTGAAAGTTATAGAGTCCACAAGCTATGGTGCCAATATCTGAAAATTGATCACACCTGAAGTACTGATGGCCTATCTCAATTCTTGAGACCCTAGCATGCCAGAAAAGTACAAATACCCCCCAAATGACCCCTTTTTGGAAAGAAGACATTCCAAGGTATTCAGAAAGAGGCATTGTGAGTTTTTTGAAGTTGTCATTTTTTCCCACAATTCTTTGCAAAATCAAGATTTTTTTTTTCTCTTTTTTTTTTCCACAAAATTGTCATATTAGCAGGTTATTTCTCACACACAGCATATGCATTCCACAAATTACACCCCAAAACACATTCTGCTATTACTCCCGAGTATGGCGATACCACATGTGTGAGACTTTTACACAGCGTGGCCACATACAGAGGCCCAACATGCAGGGAGCACCTTCAGGCGTTCTGGAGCACCCAGGCCAATTCTGACATTTCTCTCCTACATGTAAAAATCATCATTTGTTTGCTAGAAAATTACATAGAACCCCAAAACATTATATATGTTTTTTTAGCAAAGACCTTAGAGAATATAATGGTGGTTGTTGCAACTTTTTATCTCGCACGATATTTGCGCAGCAATTTGTTTAACGCGTTTTTTACGGAAAAAAAATGTTTTGTGCTTAAAAAAAAAAAAAAACAGTAAAGTTAGCCCAATGTTTTTGCATAATGTGAAAGATGAAGTTACGCCGAGTAAATAGATACCTAACATGTCGCCCTTAAAAATTGCACACACTCGTGGAATGGCACCAAACTTCGCTACTTAAAAAATCCCCATAGGCGACGCTTTAAATATTTTTACTGGTTAAATGTTTTGAGTTACAGAGGAGGTCTAGGGCCAAAATGATTGCTCTCGCTCTAACGTTCGCAGAGATACCTCACATGTGTGGTTTGAAAACCGTTTTCATATGTGGGCGGGACTTACGTATGCGTTCGCTTCTGTATGCGAGCTCACGGGGACAGGGGCGCTTTAAAAAAAAAAAAAAAATTATTCTTCATTTTACTTTATTTATTTTAGTTTGACATGTTTTTCCGCCCCAAACATTTTTTTGATCACTTTTATACCTATTACAAGGAACGTAAACATCCCTTGTAATAGGAATATGGCATGACAGGTCCTCTTTACAGTGAGATATGGGGGGGGGGTGTCAATAAGACCCCACATCTCACCTCTAGGCTGGGAAGCCTGAAAAAAAAAAACAAAAAAAAAACAACAATCCTGGCTTTGATCGTAGCGGTGAGTCGGTAGAAGCACCAGAGGGCGGCGGGGGGGGGGGGGGGAAATATCCCCTCTCGCCTCCGTAAGAATGATCAAGCGGTGGAACAGCCACTATGATTGTTGTTATGGTGTAGGGAATCGCCGGCTGAAAAAGCTAATATCTGAATGATGCCTGTAGCTGCACCCATCATTCAGATATCCCCGCACAAAGTCAAGGACGTCATATGACGGCCGGAGGGCGGGAAGTGGTTATTACAGAGTATTGCCGGGCATTGCGGAGTATTGCCGGGCATTGCGGAGTATTGCCGGGCATTGCGGAGTATTGCGGACTATGGCAGGGTATTGCGGTGTATGGCAGGGTATTGCACGGGGTATTGCACAGGGTATTGTGGAGGGTATTGCAGAGTATTGTGGAGGGTATTGCAGAGTATTGTGGAGGGTATTGCAGAGTATTGTGCAGGGTATTGCAGAGTATTGTGCAGGGTATTGCAGAGTATTGTGCAGAGTATTGCGCAGGGTATTGCAGAGTATTGCAGAGTATTGCGCAGGGTATTGCAGAGTATTGCGCAGGGTATTGCAGAGTATTGCGCAGGGTATTGCAGAGTATTGCACCAGAGTATTGCAGAGTATTGCACCAGGGTATTGCAGAGTATTTTGCAGGGTATTGCGCAGGGTATTGCAGAGTATTTTGCAGGGTATTGCGCAGGGTATTGCAGAGTATTGCGCAGGGTATTGCAGAGTATTGCGCAGGGTATTGCAGAGTATTGCGCAGGGTATTGCAGAGTATTTTGCAGGGTATTGCAGAGTATTTTGCAGGGTATTGCAGAGTATTGCGCAGGGTATTGCAGAGTATTGCACCAGGGTATTGCAGAGTATTGCACCAGGGTATTGCAGAGTATTGCACCAGGGTATTGGCAGGGTATTTTGCAGAGTATTGGCAGGGTATTTTGCAGAGTATTGGCAGGGTATTTTGCAGAGTATTGGCAGGGTGTATTGCAGAGTATTGGCAGGGTATAGCACAGGGATGGCTGAGCAGGGATGGATGGATGGCTGGATCTGTGACTGCAATTGTCACAGATCCAGCCCACAGTGCTGCTGCCTTGATCTGCACCCTCCCCTCTCCTCTCACACTGTACCGATCGGTACAGAGAGGGGAGGGAGGAACCGGCGTCATCAAATGACGCCGGTCTGTTTACAAGTGATTGCTCCGTCATTTGACGGAGCGATCACGTGGTAAACGGGCGCTATCAGCGGCGATTTACAGCGATTCGTGATCCGCCGGGTCCTCTGGACCCGGCGGTCACGGAGTTTCCCGTGTGCGCGCCCCAGGGGGCGCGCGGGAGCGCGATTCTGGGAGGACGTTATATAATGTCCTCCCAGAGTTAAGCAACCACCTTGTCGACGTTATTTGTCGGCAGGTGGTTGTTAAGTGGTTAATGGCACTTGGATGATCATGTGTGGATTTGGACTTTTTTTTACATATTTGTGAACTTTTAAGGATTGCTTATAACATTAAAATGTGTTCACTTTACTATATCATGATTTGCTGATACATATAATTCAAGATTTAAAGGGACAGCACACCTTTCTCTTTATATGGTTTGATTTTAAGTCCGGTATTCAGTTGTTTTTTTTTTTAGGTGCAGCTGTCGTTTACTAATCTAAACCAAGTGCAAGGCTTTTATAGATGTAGCACCCTGGTGTTTAGGCAGGGTTGCTAACAAATTTAGTTTGCCAGGTAATAATTATCCTGGCTAAATTTTTTAGACGATCCACTGGTTCCGCTCTAATTATGGAATTGCTGCACATTTTCTCTTCTGTCACTATGTGGCACTGTGGCTGGTGGCATTAGATCGATAAGGGCATAGAAAGGTCAGATTGTGAATGGATGGGGTGTCTTAGCCAATTGGCAGGGGTTTCTTTAGTCCCTTGGCCTGCTGGGAGAGCCTATTTATTTGGATGGAGTCAAGTGATTGGGGTTTTGTGCCACCTGGACAGCTGTCTAGGTGGATGTGTGTTATGTTGCCCTGGGTTGCTAGGCTGGAAGCCAGAGGCCTATCCCGGGGACAACTGGCTGCTAGGCTGCCTGAGGCCTATCCAGGAGCAGGAGAAGCAGCGTAGGGTTGGGACTGCAGGATTGGAGTCCAACAGAGTTGTGAAGGTTCAGCCGGACGGGGAACCAGTTGTGGTCGGAGGTAAAGGGGACCATCCACCTTATTACCGGAGACTACTGTGAGTAAGCTCGAGCAAGTACCAGAGCAGTCTTCTTACCTGCCAGGGACGGTGAAGAAGTGGGAAAGCTTCAGCGAGCGCCAAGCCAGGGACCCAGCGGGTTGGCGTAGATGACACTTGAGGGGTATACAGCAGGATAGCTGTGGAGGAGCTCAGGAGATCCGGTGATGACTGGGATCTGGAAGTCTAGTGAGAGACTGGGAGCTCAGTGATTGAAGACCTACAGTGGGACACTGTGAGATAAGAGAAGAACTATTCTGGGTTACCGAGAGTTATGTACGACTACCATTAGTCATGGTTAGAAGTTCAATTACCATAGGAGACAGCGATCCTACCTAAACAGATGTGGCATCCGGCGGGAGGCCTTTCCCTGTATAGCTGTCTACCTACAGTGTCTCTGAGTCGGCCAATTAACATTGCATCTACCTAAGGGTGTCCTGGCCCTAACCCGCTCTTCCACGGTTCTTGTTAAGAGACAATAAATCTTTTATTCAAAAAAGTGACTGCGCCCATCATTTCATCTTGCATTACACCCACCATACTTTTTAACCCACTCTACAGGGAAGGATGTCAGCTCTCCCTAACTCGTGAGGTCATCATCAGCCTTCTAGCAGTCCGGGAGGTTGCTACATATATATTTTTATCAAACCCTTTCATAGGCATGGGCTCCTCAACTCGGTTCTCTATTTGTTGTTGCTGTTTAATGTTTGCAACTCAAGGAGTGTGAGACAAATTAAAGGATGTAAAAATGTAAACCAGCTGCTTCAGAAAATAGTTAAAAGGCTTTCTGTTGTTCTGACTCTTCCTTCTCCTAAACCTCTAGATAGGAACCTCCTTTGGAAATGAACAGATGTTGGGTAAAGGTGCTGTTGGGGTCCATTGACTTAAGGTCTGAAGGTATAAAACTGGTGGTGCTGGTTAGTCCAGGCCAGGATAGACCCCAGGGTGCTCCTGCATTTGTTCTCAGGGGGTGATCCCTTGCCCATAGTGCCTTGGTGGGTCTGTTGGACCAACCTAGGCCACACAGAAATGAGTTAAGGAGTTCACATGCTCCCCCACTACATGGCTGTAAATGTGGAGGGTATGCAGCTCTAAACATATCTAGACCACACCACAAAGATATTTTTTCATAACTGTTAGTATGTAAATACTAACATTTGGACAGCAGCAGCAGTTGCTATAAGGTCGTTGTGATTTTGAGCTTCTTTAGCAGCCTTGGAACCTGGAAAATGCTAAAAAAAGACTCACTGTCTAAACTTTTAAAAGCATAAAAGTGTAGCTTTTTTTTGCACATTGACACGTGCCAGTAAAGAATAGCGATTTGAAAATCTTGTGGTGTACTTTTGTTTTTCAATAGTAGGGCATGCTGTGACTTGTAGTGCTGACAGATTGCAGACTGGTCATGCTTTTTGATATTATCGATCTTCTTTGAAGAGCTCTGGCCTGCAGTATGCCTGTATGCTATGCGCATGATGGTCCAAAACATCAAAGGGAGTAAGAAAACGGCCGAGCTGAAAAGAAAAGAGAAATACAATTTGTTGAGGAGGAAATTGGAGTGCTTATGCAGCACATTCTGGAAAATTAAAATAAGATTTTTGGACATGCATCAAGTGGCACCTCTGGGAAAGATGAGACTGTGTGAAATTCTGCATGTTGCAAAGCAGACTAACCGTAGAGTGTATAAAGAGACGCTGGGGAAACAATTTCAATCTTTACCTCAAAGAAAAACAAACTGATATGGTACTGTATGGGAACGTGGGTAACAGTCGTTTTACTTGGTGCAGTACATTTGGAAATTCTTCAACATTTTTCATCATGACCTTAAAATGCTTGTCATAGATGGCATCTTGGCTTTATTTACTGCATACATCACATTACAAATAATAAATCTAATGTGAGAGAAATTGTTTCAAAATGACCATGTCACTATGTTAAAAAATATCAGAGACCTGGCCTGTAAAACAGAGGGCTCCAATATCTTAATAAAGAGCCAGCTTACTATCCTTCAAATTTTAGGGGGGGGGCGGGGTTGGACTGTGGCCATTGGGGGCAAAAAATGTCCTGGGATCATTTGGAGTAAACAATGCCCCATCATTGTATCAGTGCAAGGTGTAGTGTCCCATCATTGGTATCAGCAGGAGGAATAGTGCCCCATCATTAGTATCAGTTGGATGAACAGAGCCCCATCATTGGTATTAGTGGGAGGGATAGTGTTCCATCATTGGTATCAGTGGGAGGAATAGTGCCCAATCATTGGTATCAGTGGGAGGAATAGTGCCCAATCATTGTTATGCGTGGGGAGGATTGTGCTCCATTTGTATCAGTGGGAGGAATAGTGCCTGTGACAGGAGGGTCACTTTGGACACAGGGTGAGCCAGGAAGTAATGGACATTAAGAAATATATCTTGGACTACCTAAAATGGGTCTGTAATATTTATCCACCATATTCCCAAGGATATCTGTAAAGGACTATTTACTGATTCTGAACTCAACAGGTTAATTGAGAGAAACTGATGTGTTCAGCCTCAATCACCTGTCTGCCTAGTGTAATGCTAATGAATCCCAGCTTCTAAAAGACCTGTTCATTGTTTGTGGTGATGTGGATTGTGATAATTAAGTCTGTCCTTGTGTCTATTGTAAAGTAACAGACAGTCTGGTGAACATAAAGGGATTAACTGTTGCCTTCTAAGAGATGGGTATTGGGAGAAAAAAGCTAGCCTACTGTCAAATGTGTATGGGGTCTTGTTATGTTGTGGGTGGAGCTGGACCATTGTTCATTTTAGATTAATGCAGTATTGGATGTGTATAAAAGTTACAATGTTTTTGGCAATAAAGTCAGTCTATACTAGAAAGATACAGAGTGCGTCTCGTTCTTTCAGAAGGATTAATTCCTATGGGAAGTGGTCGTCTGGCTGTGGAGGATCGACAGTGAATTTGTCCAGGAGAGAGAAGATATCTAAACGGCGTTACCCCCTTTCATATTTGGGGTGTCGTTACAGTGCCCAATCATTGGTATGAGTGGGAGGAATAGTGCCCCGTCACTGGTATTAGTGGAAGAAATAGTGCCCGATCATTGGTATTAGTTGGCAGAATAGGGCCCCATCATTGGCATCAGTGGGAGGAATAGTGCCTCATCATTGGTATTAGTGGAAGGAACAGAGCTCCATCACTAGTATTAGTTGGAGGAATAGTACCCCATCATTGGTATTAGTGGGAGGAATAGTGCCCCAATATTGGTATCAGTGGGCAGAATAGTGTGCCATGATTGGTATCAGCGGGAGGAATAGAGCCCCATCATTGGTATTAGTGGGAGGAATAGTGCCCCATCATTGTGTAGCGGGCATATACTTTTAAATCTGGTAAAGACATCAGTGATGTCTAGTTCCCTGCGGCCCAGCAGGTGGCGCTGTCACTTTGGGCCGGGGTTGAACCATCGCTGCAGTGCCGTACCCTTTGTGACCTCTCGCAGCGGTTGTACGGCGGGGCGGGGAACCCGCTGTGCTTGCTGGGAGAGGGTAGAAAGGGGGCGGACATCTTCGCCATGAGGTTCGAGTCCCAGGCACCTTCAGCCTGAGGGCTGCTGTCCGCGGTCGGTGTCCAGGCGGCCTAGGCCTGGACACTTGGAGTTCGTGTTCCATCCCAGACACCTTCAGTCTGGGGTGAGGTACTCAGCCGGAGGCCTGGGGCCCAGTACCTTCCGCTGGTTCCCGCGAGGGAGGGATTGTCCTAGGGGGCCCCGGGAGTGGGGCACCCGAATCCAGAGGCGTAAGGGACCGGAGGAGGGACTCATCCGAAGATCTGGTGCAGCATATTGCCAGTGCCGGGTGAACCTCTGGATACCGCCCGGAGGGATATCTTTCCTGAACAGGGGCCAAGTTCAGAGAGGAAGGTGGTTCACGTTCTATGACCGGTGGCAGCGGTCCAACTATTCAACTCAGGTCAGTGGCAGAGACCTGCTATTAGGCCTGTGGCAGGGGCCTCAACAGTTCATCCGTACGCCAGGCCTATTCGCTAGCAAAGGAATAGGAGAGTTCATTTGTGCCTGGGCTTACTCGTATCCACACCCCTGTCTGTCTGTTACTAAAAGTTCAACTGATTGTGTTCAACCTGAAAGCAGAGAAATAAAGGAGTGTTGGACTTTTGATTGGGGTGGGACTCTATTATGGGCAAACACATCTCCATGGAACAACTGGAGGCTTCGTATGCAGTGAACAGACCTGGAGGTAATTCAAGTAACTTTTCTCAACCCTCATACACATACGAGGGGAGAGCTTGGCGTAGTGTTCCTGCACTCTCGTCTCCCAGGTACCCCTAGACACAAGCCACTCAAACGAGAAAAATTGAGAGGGAGAGTGAGGCTAAGCGCTACAATTGGTATTAGTGGGAGGAATAGTGCCCCATCATTGGTATTAGTGGGAGGAATAGTGCCCCATCATTGGTAATAGTGGGAGAAATAGTGCCCCATGATTGGTAACAGTGGGCAGAATAGTGCCCCATAATTGGCATCAGTGGGCAAAATAGTGTGCCATGATTGGTATCAGTAGGAGGAATAGTGCCCCAGCATTGGTATTAGTGGGAGAAATCTCCCCAGTAGGGATGCTGACAGCAAAAACTTGGCAGAGGTTCTAATTCCTCTCCACTCTATCCAAAACCAAACATTTTCCTTACTGTTTTTAAGAAAAATCAGTCACGAAAACATTACCACTTAGGACCCTTTCACACGGGCGGACCGTATGTCTGTTTTTTCATCCATCCATTTACAGATGAAAAAGGGACATACATGTATCCCTATGGGATAGCGGGTGTCAGCGGATGAACATCCGCTGACACCCGATCTCATTGGTCGCCGATATGCTCCGTTTCTGCAGACGGAGGAAAATCCTATTTTTCCATCCGTCTGCAGAGCGGATCAGATGAACACGGACAGACGGTCCGTGTTCCTCCGATCCCCCCCATAGAGGAGAGCGGAGATCTGATAGGGCGGTGCCTGCACAGTGTGCAGGCACCGCACTGTCATATGCCGGCTCAGCGGGGATCAACGGAGCGATCCCTGCGGAGCAAGCCGATATGAAAGGAACGGATCATCGGCGGGATCTGCCCTCAGTGAAAAGGCAAAAAACTCTAATACACAACAATAGACCAATAGGCCTCAGTATGTTTTTTGTTGTTGTGTACTCTTTTGCTAATGCCACCCATCGTAAATATTAGTGGGCAGTATAGTGCCCCATCATTAGTATCAGTGGGAGGAACAGAGCCCCATCACTGGTATTAGTTGGAGGAATAGTGCCCCATCATTAGTATTAGTGGCAGAATAGCGCCCCATCATTGGTATCAGTTAGAGGAATAATGCCCCATGGATGGCTTAAGTTAGAGGACTAGTGCCCCATCATTAGAATTAGTGGGAGGAATAGTGCCCTATTATTGGTATCAGTTGGCAGAATAGAGCCCCATAATTGGTATCAGTTAGAGGAATAATGCCCCATGGATGGCTTAAGTTAGAGGACTAGTGCCCCATCATTAGAATTAGTGGGAGGAATAGTGCCCTATTATTGGTATCAGTTGGCAGAATAGAGCCCCATAATTGGTATTTGGTATCAGTGGGAAGAATAGTGCCCCGTGATTGGTATCAGTGGGCCGAATAGTTTCCCATGATTGGTATCAGTGGGAGGAATAGTGCCCCATAATTGGTATTAGTGGGAGGATTAGTGCCCCATAATTGCTATCAGTGAGCGGAATAGTGTCCAATGATTGGTATCAGAGGGGGCAATAGTGCCCCATCATTGGTATCAGTGGGAGGAGTAACGCCCCATCATTGGTATCAGTGGTAGGAATAGTGCACCATCATTGGTATCAATGGGAGGAATAGTGCCCCATCATTGGTAATAGTGGGAGGAATACTGCCCCATCATTGGTATCAGTGAGATAAATAGTGCTCCATCATTGACATTAGTGGGAGGAATAGTGCCCCATCATTGTGTAGCGCCCACTACCTTTTGGTATGTGTAGAAATAGGGTTTTATTGTTTGAAACTGTCAGTGCAGGCAAATCTAGTCAGGCCTGTGCATTAGGCTAGGTCTGGTTGTTTTGATCTGGGACTGGGAGTGTTAGAGTAGCAGTGGGTGTGGCCACCTGTGCTCAGACTCTGGAATTCCTCCCCTGCTTTCAGGAAGAATTTTCTGGAAGGGGGCGGAGCTGGAAGCTCTGAGTGACAGGTAGCTTGTGTGGCAGCTCTGACCAATCCCCAACTAGGATTGGAAGGGGGCGGGCCTGCTATATAAGCTGAGGTAACATGCCACTGGGGAGGAGTCCTGAGAGGAAGGAAGATGGAGCAGTAGTGTTTCTGTGTGAAGGCCCCAGGCTCGGGGCCTGGGGCCTAACTGGTGCTGAGGAGAAAGCCCTGGATGAGGACCACTTTTTTTCAAACACAGCATAGGAGGAATTCAAGATTAAAAGAAAGAAGTTATGGAACTGTTACTGCTGGAATGTGCGGTTGAACCATGTCTCTTCCATGGACCGGGGACCATGGAAAAGGTCAGTGGGTACACGACAGCAAGTGATAGGACCAGAGGAGTCTATTGAAGAGGCTTGTGAATATCTGCTGTTGCCCCTAGTAACTGAAAGCCACAAGGGGGTGTCTTAGACGGGATGTTGCACGGTCAGTCCTATACAGCAGGATGTTACAGGGAGAGACTCCAAGTTTAATGTGGAAGGCTGTGGCCGGGGAACTCAGCCTTTCCCATCACTGGACTATTTGGGCCTAGTAGTCCATCAGTTGCCATTTGCCATTAGAGGGACTGTGGTGTCGGAGGGGGGTGTGTGAGGATATGCTCCGGACGCAGGGCCAGCATTTGGATAACTGTTCTCACCACAGAAAGTTATTCAGAGTGACTTTCCTCAAGAAATTCAGACAAAAAGGGTTTTACTCAGGAATCCTTAAGCCCCATACACACTATCAGTTTTCTTGCAGGTTTTTCTCTTCAGGTTTACCAAAACCATCTAATATGAGGTCAAACCTTAAGAGTTTCAATTCGTATGCAATCAGGCAGGCCCTTGCACTACATGGTT
This sequence comes from Rana muscosa, assembly GCA_029206835.1. Lineage (NCBI taxonomy): Eukaryota > Metazoa > Chordata > Amphibia > Anura > Ranidae > Rana > Rana muscosa. Next base: position 261,895,833 of record CM055122.1, on the reverse strand, counting down.
TTGGTAAACCTGAAGAGAAAAACCTGCAAGAAAACTGATAGTGTGTATGGGGCTTGAAAGTAATATTCTGCAGGAATCAGTGCAGCATAAAAGGGAGCAATAGTCTGCAGTGACGCAGCTCACTAAACTACAATCTTTGCTGTGCCTTATCTTCAGAATATACACTACCAATGTGCTAATATCTATGGGCATCCCGTGTCATTATACCCTTCCCAACTCTACCCAAGAAATCCCTACAATAAAAATACCGCAAGGTAAAGCAAGTGACTCTTCATTGTGTCTAAAGAAGGGGAAGTGAGAGAAATGGATGGATGGAGGGTCAGACAACAGGATGATGTGTGGATATTTTGAACTTGGCAGTATGTGCACCGCTACAATTGGTATTAGTGGGAGGAATAACGCCCCATCATTGGTATTTGTGGGAGGAATAGTGCCCCATCATTGGTATCAGTAGGAGGAATAACGCCCCATAATTGGTATCAGTGGGAGGACTAGTGCTCCATCATTGATATTAGTGGGAGGAATAGACAAATAGGCCTCAGTATGTTTTTGTAGTTGTTGTGTACTCTTTTGCTAATGTCACGCTGCTCCCCGTGCCCAGTCCTCCTCTGTTAATTGTTGTATATGCATTTTATATTAAAATTCAATGATTAGCTATTTCAGCCAGGCGTATGTGTGTTTGTTGTATGTGCAGTAAATGTCAGGTTGAGCTGCACACTCAGCATTGGTTCCTATTAAAGAATGGACGTTGGCCAATGTTACATGATGCAGTGAATGCGTGAGTGAACTTGACTTCTGAATGTTCCTAAATAGGGTGAATTTTTTCTTTAACGAATATTCAGCAAATGCCTCATTTATTTCTTTATATTTCTGCTCCATAGTTTCATATAAAATAGACAAATCTATACTCAAATGTGTACAAAACAAAAAACGAATAATGCATGCGTATGCAGTGAGATTCCTTTAACGTTATTTTCATTTGAATCGTTAAGCCGCCTCAAGAGTAAAACAGAACTTGGATAATCTAAAAAGCAGCTCCAGGCAACAAATAAAATCAATTCATGACTCAAATTCCACTCAGTTTACCTTCAGCCTGAGTTGTAGATAAACCAGAATTTTTTTAACGCAAAGTTACTTGAACAGACTGCTGGGTGGCTTCAGCAATCCTTCCTTATGTAGCATCCTCTAGTGCAAGGGTCTCCAAACTATGGCCCTCCATATGTTCAGGAACTACAATTCCCATCATGCCTAGTCATGTCTGTGAATGTCAAGAGTTTTAGGTGTAGCTTGCCAAGGCATGGAGATGAACTTTCTTCAGGTCTTATCTAAAGCTATGAAGGTGGGGTGGGGGAGAGAGAGTGGAGCTTTCGGAGGGAGGCTGTATAGCCAAAGTTTTAGATTTCTGTTAGGGATGGATTGGCACTCTAAATTGCACCAAAGGGATTGGGCTGCTGGGAGGAACTATTCTTTGAGTTGAGGGCGAGAATGGTAGAGTAATAGTAGTCTGATCCTCCCACTGACCTTTGTTTAATTAGCCAAGCCTGGGTGACTCTGGGTCTTTTGCCTTTCCAGATAAATTTGCCTAATAGGGATTGTAGAGAATTTAGGTAGGATTGAGGGATAGAGATGGGTAGAGAGCAGAACATGTATAGGGTTGAGGGAGAGTAGTCATTTTATACGTAATTTGCTGTGGGGACAGCGTAGAGGGCCATAATGGCTGATAGGATCCTATCCGTGAAACCAAATTTGGTAAGTACAGCTTGGAGATATCCCCAATGGACTCTGTCAAATGCCTTCTCTGCATCCATGGAGAGGAGCAGAGAAGGCGTTTCAGAAATCTTTGTCAAATGTGTTATATTAATTTGTCACCTGGTGGCGTCGGAAGATTGACATCCCCTGACAAACCCAGCTTCATTGAAGAGGTCACAAAGAAAATGAGCTAGGGTATCTTTGGACTGTTTATAGTATTCCTGGGGGAGCCCATCAGGACCGGGTGATTTGCCATTTGGGAGGGAGTCAATGTTTTGGGATATCTCTTGTACCGTAAAGGGGGGAATTTAGCTCACCTAGTTGTTTAAAGTGGTTGTAAACCCTTACAGACCACTTTTACCTTCAGGTAAACCTAGATTAAGGCTTACATGTAGGTGCAAGAAATAGCTCCTTAACCTACATGGTTAAGGAGATATTTTCCAAAAAACGGCACCGATGTCTACGGCGTATGCGCACCGTAGAAAACGGCGCAGGCACACTGAGCGTGCCATTAGTGAAGGCGATCATGCCGTCACTGCCGGCTCCCTTGCGCATCCGCGGGAGTGACGTCATCGCTGCTCCGGACAGTCACAGTGCCAGAGCAGCAATACCCGGAAGTCACTCCGTTTGAGATGGCGGCGACGGAGGAGGTGAACGAGGACCGCTGCGGGGGCTTCGATCGCAGGTAAGTAATTCATAATGAGCTAGTATGCTATGCTGGCTTACCTGTAGGGTACCTTTGTCTTGCAGGGTGTTTTTTTTTTTAGAGAGGGTTTACTTCCTCTTTAATGGGGAGGGTCGGGAGATTAATCTGAGCAAGAAAGTCTTGGATACTAATGGGGGATGGTTGAATAGTTGTGGTATTATTTTTGAGGTTGTATAGAGACTCGTAGTAAGTGCTAAAAGCATTGGCTATCTCTTGAGGGTCAAGGATCTTGGCCTTAGAGGTGGGATGAAAAATGTATGATATCTTGGTTTTGGTGCAGAGACCGCGTAGGTGTAGTGCCATGCTTTTGCCTGCTTTGTTGCTGGTAGCATGGGATAGGGCTTTTAGTCTACGTTGTGTTTTATCAAATGTTTTGAGTAAGAGGGATCTGAGTTCTTGTCTTAGGGCAAGGAGTTTAAAATTGAGGAAATGTGTAGGTGATATTTTGTTAAGGACTCTATTTGTGGTAGGACCTTGTCGATCAGCTGCGTCCTCCTCTTTTTTTCATGAGACCCCATTTTAATCAGTATCCCCTAATGAACGCTTTATGAGCCATCCACAAAGTTGCGGCTTTATCCACGGAGCCAACATTGTTCATACAGTAGTCATCTATCTGGGACTGGAGATCGTTTGTGTAGGGGAGGGATTTCATGAGGAATGAGTTAGCCCTCCACAATTTGGTGTATGAGGGAGGTGCTGTAGAGTCAAGCAAACTGGAGCATAATCATATCAAGTTATTTGTTCTATAGTTGAATTTGATATTTGTTGGAGAGTCCACTTGTCTGTCAGAAAGTAGTCGATCCTTGAGTATGAGTTATGTGCCGTGGAGTGGAATGAGAAGTCCTTCTCTGTTGTATGATGAGGGATGAGCCGAACACCCCCCGGTTCGGTTCGCACCAGAACTTTCGAACGGACCGAAAGTTTGCGCGAACGTTAGAACCCTATTAAATACAATGGACGCGAACGTTCAAAATCTAAAGTGCTAATTATAACGACTAATATGCATGCTATTGTCCTAAAAAGGGTTTGGGGACCTGTGTTCTGCCCCAGGGGACATGTATCAATGCAAAACGAAGTTTTAAAAATGTCAGTTTTTCGGGAGCAGTCATTTTAATGATGCATAAAGTGAAAAAAAAAAAAGTAAAATATTACTTTAAATATCGTACCTGGGGGGTGTCTAAAGTATGCCTGTGAAGTGGCATGTGTTTCCCGTGTTTAGAACTGTCCCTGCACAAAATGACATTTCTAAAGGAAAAAAGCCATTTAAAATTGCTTGCGGCTTTAATGTAATGTCTGGTCCCGGTAATATGGGTCTTGTATGCATATTAAGGGGAACACCGCACACAAAATAAAAAAGGCCCTATATACTCTGAACAGCAATATACAGGTGGTGCAAACAAGACAGGGAATGTAGGTTTGTTCTTAAGTATAATCTGTTTGTAATTTTGAACAGGTACATTGTTTAAGTGTAGCTCCAGCCAAAAAATCTATTTTTAAGCTTTTTGGAAAACATAGGGAAGGGTTATCACCCCTGTAACATTTGTTTTGCTGTCTGTGCCCCTTGTTCAGAACATTTCATCTCACTTTCCATCCCAATGACAAACGTTTTTGAAAAGTGGGGTTTTTATTGAAACAAGGATTGGTGATAAAGCATCAGTAGAGAGGAGACACCTTTTTCCCATATTAACTTTTACAGGAGAGAATTTCCCTTCCTAGGGGTAGATTTCCTCTCACTTCCTGTTGTCTCCTTCCGTTTGCAAGTAGGAGTCGTTTGTAAGTTGGATGTTTGAAAGTAGGGGCCTGCCGTATATACTCTGCTGAAATTTGCCCCTTACATGTTGGTGTTGCCACAACACTGTGAGCCCTCACAGTTATTCTTGGTGGGCGCTGGAACGCCCTGCTGTGAACTATTATATCAGGAATTGTATTTACATGCCATTGTTGAACAGTGGTAGGAAAAATCGGGCCTTTGGTGGTGGTGCTGGTGCCACAACACTGTAAGCCCTCACAGTTACTCTTGGTGGGCGCATGAATGGGCCCTGCTGTGAATTATTAGATCAAGAATTGTAATTGCATGGCCCTGTTGAACAGGGGCTGAAAAATTGGGCCTTTGGCCTCGTACACACGACCGATTTTCTCGTCGTAAACAGTCAAGAAAAGTGCCGCAAGAGTTTTTTTGTCTAGAAAAACGTTCGTGTGTATGGTTTTACGACGAGAAACTTGACGAGAATCTCGACGAGAAAATAGAGAACCTGCTCTCTATTTTCTCGTCAGGAGTCCAGATTTCCTCGTCGTGTTTCTCGTCGGCCTGTTTTGTGACGAGAAAATGGTTCGTGTGTATGCTTTTACGACTCTTCCAAAAGTGCGCATGCTCACAAGCAACTATGAGACGGGAACGCATCTTCTGGTAAAACAAGCCTTCATAATGGAGAGAGCACATTCGTCACGCTCATAAATATTTCATCGTTTAAATGTTCTGCATTGAATTCTTCGTTAGAATGTTACATTAATCAAAACGAGAGACCTTCTTTTGCTGCTGATATTCACACAGAGTTATGCCTTATTTTTAACCTTTTTCATGCTGCTCTTTATAAGATTTATGTGTATTATATCGTGCAAGTTTTTAGGAATAATTTAAATGGTTAGATTTTTCAAAATGATGTTAATTATAATTTCTCAATGTTTTGATAGCGATCTCCCATTTAATTTTCTAATCTATATTTTTAAAATTTCACACCATGTTTTTGAGCTAATCAGATTTAGTTATTCTTTTGGGGGGGTGATATCTGTGCCTTTTATTGTCAGTCAAATGTATCTGCTTACTCCAAAGCTTGTTTTTTTTAATTTAAAAATACACATAGTCAAGTATGAACTTAAACAAAAAACACATTTATTCATGTTTATAAATTAAATAAAGAGAAGGCAGCGCTGGAGAAGCTGCTGCCATTTGTGCATCCCAGGGACCCCAGAGCACACAGCAACCCTGTGTGGACACTAAAATTGGGAGCTTGAGAAGGCCCACATTTCAGAACACAATCTGATGCTGGCCTCCCAGAGGTCAGGAACAGCAGCAGGTGAGATATATGTCCCAAGTGTGTGGTACTACAACAGGCTGCCTTCTGTCCGACCAGTGCGACCACAATGAAGCAAGGCCATCACTTCCTCTTCTTCCTGGCAACCTTCCCTGCAGCCTTTACTGAAGCCTTCCTTCTTCGTTTAGCTGGAGGCTGGCCCACTGGAGGGGTACTCCTGTCAGGAGGAGGAGGTGGAGGTGTAGCAGAAGGGGGTGGGGCAGAAGAAGAAGGTGGAGGTGTAGCAGAAGGGGGTGGGGCAGAAGGTGGAGGTGTAGCAGAAGGGGGTGGGGCAGAAGGTGGAGGTGTAGCAGAAGGGGGTGGGGCAGAAGAAGAAGGTGGAGGTGTAGCAGAAGGGGGTGGGGCAGAAGGTGGAGGGGTAGCAGAAGGGGGTGGGGCAGAAGAGGAAGGTGGAGGTGGAGGTTGAGGTTGGGTCAGTTGGGCCACCTCACATATGGCGGTATTGGGGGTAATTTGCTCCATCACCCCCTTGTTGAGCAAGGTGATGAGCAGGGGTTCGCATAGGAGGTGTTGCTCCATGCTCATCACCTTGAACTTAGCCTCCACTAGGCCGGCAATGGCCTCTTCAGGGGATGTGGGCTCCTTGAGGGTGGCATGGGCCTCTTTAATAAGGGCCATTGCTGCCTCACTGGTGGTCCTGTCCCTCCTGCCTCTTTTGTGAAGCCTGATGGGAGGCACCTGGGATCTGGTGCTTCTCCTTTGCCCTGCCACCTCCTGTCTGCCACTGGGCCCTGCCACCTCCTGTCTGCCACTGGGCCCTGCCACCTCCTGGCTGCCACTGGGCCCTGCCACCTCCTGTCTGCCACTGGGCCCTGCCACCTCCTGGCTGCCACTGGGCCCTGCCACCTCCTGGCTGCCACTGGGCCCTGCCACCTCCTGGCTGCCACTGGGCCCTGCCACCTCCTGGCTGCCACTGGGCCCTTCCTCCTCCTGCCTGACAGTTTCCAGACCCTCCTCCTGGCTGATTTCATCCTGTGTATGAAAAAGAAACATAGTTTAATATGTTGGTTTAATCTTTGCATCAAACTTTGTAATCCTGATGGAAGCAATTAGAATGTAAATGCATAAATCCTTGCTTTAAATTTACCACTACATCAGCTTGACTATTTACCACACAATTAAGTGCAGAATAATGTCTACAGATCATGATTTCACTTGTTGAATACAAAATAATGTATGTTTCTCATCCTGACATATTTGGGAAACATTAATTTTATCCCACTACATTTTCAGTTAATACTATACCTGGCTCCAGATGGCCAAATCAGGATCATCCAGGATGGCTGCCTCCTCTTGCTCCAGAGAAGGCTCAGGTTGGCTGCAGGGAAGTCTGGGGGGAAGAGTGGAGAGTGATGGCCTTGGCTCAATGTGGTCATCCAGGAAGGACATCCTGCTGTAGTACCACAAAACCGGGACATAAACATCATCTGCTGCTGCTCCTGACCTCTGAGAAGCCAGCACCTTAGAGCGTTCAGTCCTGTAGGTACCTCTCAAGCTCCCAATTTTAGTGTCCACTTGTTTTGCTGTGGCTGTGGGCACCTTGGTATGCACAAATGGGAGCAGCTTCTCCAGCGCTGCTTTTCTCACCCCTTTTTTTTTATGGATGGGGTTTTTGGTCTCCCACAGAGCCGGCAGCTCCCTTACCCGGTCAATAAATTCCGCCAGGAACTCTTTGTCGCTAATAAATACATTCATATTGTATCTGCAAGTAAAATAAATTATATTTAAATAATGTGAGGCAAACAGTCTAACCTCCTTCACATCCTAGTCACCATATATATCCTCCAACAATCTCAAGACAGTATAGGCCAACAATTTTAACAAGTCTCACAAAATCACATACCTTCGTTCGCACGTCCGTCACTTGAACTCCTCTCTCCGCACACCGAACGTACTATAGTCACATGTGTGTTTGCTATATACACACCACGCATGCGTCCAAATTCGAACACGTCGCTCCGCACACGTCGCCCGCCCATGACGTTCTAACTAACATCTTTTCCCCGCCCCTTCTCTTTCGGCGCGCAGACAGATATGGCGGAGTTACAGCAGGTGTCTGATAATTCCGCAACTAGCGAGGAGACAAGCCCGGAGACCGAGGACACGTCACGATCAAGGAGGAGATTCAAGGCATCGAATATGTCTTTGGCGGAGATGGCGGAGATGGTGGACATCTTGGTCAAGGCTGATTATGATGCCAAGCATGGGCCGTATAGCAAACCAAATAGAAGGAAGGCCAAAATCCTCACTAAAGTTGTGAAGAGTCTGAGGGCGAAGTTCGGGGTGAAACGCTCAAATGAGCAGCTCAGAAAGAGGTGGTCAGACCTCAAACTGAGGGAGCCAGACCAGTTGAGGAGCATAAAGAGGATGCTCGCTAAAAGTAAGTAAAATGACGACCTTTCTGCTATTAATCTTTTTAGAAACTGACTTTTTTTTTTTTTAAAGCATATTGGACTCCCTTCCAAAATGTATTATTTTGAACTAGGTTGGGCACAGTAATCGTTCGTTACGTTACCGACACTTCGTTCGGCCACTATCCGTGGTTTTGGCTTATTAAAGACCCCCAAAAGTAATTAGACATCTGCCATTTTTGATCAAGTATTGTGGATAATTTTTAAGTCTAGATGATGTGTTTGTAAGGAGAATGAAATGCAAACTTTAATCAGTGTAAAGGAGAGGACACTCAGCAGCTGCTTCCACATCTGTACTTTGGAGCACTATAGTGTGGGCCACCAGACCCGCCTTTTTTGGGTGTCCCACACAGGTGCATCAGAGTTTATTTGTGGTGCCTCCATGTCCAAAAAATTACATCCAAATGTGAATAATAAACATATTTGGGGTCATAAAGAATGCATTTTTCTTTAAATTCCGCACAAACACACACTTGTACCCCACTTCCAAACAATTTAGCCTGTTTTAAGTTTAAAAATGAGATTTTTACAGTGTGATAAATAGACCTTTGGTTTTATTCTCATAGGGGAGAGAAGACTGGGAGGAGGACACTCCAGGGAGCACATGCACCCCACAACTTCCAAGCAACCCCAAACTCCCAAAGATCCACAACCGAAAGATGTGCAGGAAGTTGAGGTGGAGGAAGGAGAAGTGCAGGAAGGAGAGGTGGATGACGTTGTGGATCTGGTCACCACAACAGGTCAGTATCTGACACCACAGCTTAAGGTAAGCGAGGTAGGCCTGCAGAGTTTTATTAATTTTTTTTTATGGTTTTTAGGGGATGGAAATGTTGTGAAGGATAGCACACCGTTCTCTGCTGACAGTGCCCTCCGCCTCATCCAGCAAGTGATGGAATGTAGCACGGAACTGGACCTAATTAAACAAAGAATCCATGTGATGGAACAAACATTTAAAGACATTCTCGATGTTTTGGGGAGAATTCAATAAGCCATCCAAACACATTTGTTTTTACATGTTTGTTTTTATATTTTTACTAATTTTTTGAGTAACAAAGCAGCCAAAAATTGAATATGCACACAGTGTGTGAACATGTGCTATCTGCCATCAGGGGATATCCATGTACGTCTTTTGTGGGTGCAACCCCTTCCTCGTATCAAAAGTCGGTGAACTGAGGAAGGGGATGCACCCCCAAAACACATCCATTGATCACCCCTGATGGCAGATAGCACATGTTGACAATAGGGATCAGGATTGTAAACTTCCTATTTGCAAAAAAGTAAAAATGTGTGCATATTGAATTTTTGGCTGGGCAAGGGGTGGCAGGACCCCATATTAGGACGGGCACATAGAGACATAGTTTGTGTAACTGAATGTCTCAGATTGCTCAGAGGTATCCAATGTTGTCATTTTAGAAATGCAAGTGGTATTTTTGTATTTTCATAAGCCAAAATTTGACGGGTTGTGGTCAGGCCAACCCCAAAGTAAAACAAAAAAAAATGTGCAGAGAGTAAAATATTTGACCACAAACAACGTGTAGCTTCTTTTTATAATACACTCTAAGCTTATTTGGTTCTTTTGTAAGGTAACATAGTGAAATTGGTTGTTATTTACTAAAGTAAAATACACTTGCCACTACAAATGCACAAAGACAAACTAGGAGACAGGAAAGAACAAATAATTAAAGGTTTAAAGAAGATTTTTATTGGGATACTTAGACATAGGCTGGCATAGGAATTGCCCCCCTACCCGTGAAATACTCCATGTATTTGTCCCAAACCACACGGGCATTTTGGGGGGGCAAGCCAAGACGGGCAGATTCCAGGCCCGGAAGGGGATTTGCAGGGGAAAGTCCAGCCTCTGGCAAAACTGAGGCCATATATGAATTCGCTTTGCGGCAAAGAAAATTGTGTAGCACACAGCAGCATAACACTACATAGTTTATTTTGTAGTCCGCCAAGTGGATGGAAGTCATAAAAAGGCGGAACCGGCTGGCCATTATGCCGAAGGCATTTTCAACGACTCTTCGGGCCCTGGCCAGCCGGTAATTGAACACACTCTTCTCTGGGGTCAGGGTCCTCTGTGGAAATGGCCTCATAAGATGCCGTCCGAGTCCGAAGGCTTCATCAGCCAAGAAAACAAAGGGGAGTCCTTCAATATTCCCTGCATCCGGTGGCAATGCAAGGTCGTCACTCTGGAGACGGAGGGCAAACTCCGTCTGGATGAAGGATCCCCCATCGGACATCCGGCCATTCTTCCCTACATCAACATAGAGGAATTCATACCGTGCTGACACCACCGCCATCAGCACAATGCTATGAAACCCCTTGTAGTTGTAGTAGTAGGATCCAGAACGGGGTGGCGGCACGATGCGGACGTGCTTCCCGTCTATGGCACCACCGCAGTTGGGGAAGTCCCACCGCGTGGCAAACTCCGATGCCACAGTCTGCCATTCCTGTGGCGTTGAAGGAAGCTGTGGAGTGAAACAAGATGAAATAATATTAGAAAAACAAAGGCATACATTACAAGCAAATTCAAGACCAAAAAATTAGAGACCAACATCAATCTAATTATACGTTTATTAAGGTGTGTAAAAAAAGTATAATGGAAGGCTCATTTATCATATTCATCACCCCCTCTGATGGGCCATTACTAAATTATTTTGGGGGGGGGAGATGTGTTTGGCCACAGGATAGCATTGCAGTGGCGGTGCGTCCAGAGTGGGCGCTGGAGCACTGTCCCCTCTCTCCTGTGCCCATCACTCAGAACAATACATAGGTTCATGCGTTGCATGAACCTATGTATTGTCTATGCCGCACACTATTCAGGTGGATGGCCTCTTGTAAAGCGACCGACATATGATTAATTGCGTCATTTAGGGGGTTAAAATTGCAGAGCAGAAACAGGTATTAAAAAAGTCTTGCAAATTACAACCTGAGGGATGTAATTGGCTTCCTCAAAGAAAAATCGGGGACGCAAGGAGGGGGCATTCCTTGTGTAAACACTGACAGGCAGCTCTGGCAATCATGTTCACCAAGTCTGTTTAATGGTAACATGATTGGCTGATGCAACATGAAGGGAAGGAGAAGACATCAAGGACAGAAGAAGGATGGCGCTGACCACAAGAAGGTAAGTGCAGGGCTGGGGGGAAACTGGCTGCAATAGAGGGGACTAAATGGCTGCATTGGAGGGGACAACTGGGGGTGTTTATTAGGCAACAGAGCAAAAAAGGAGGAAGTTTATTTCCGAAATTGGGGTTGTAACCCCCCAACATTTGGAGCAACAGGCGCCCCTGCTGGAAAAGTTAGTGAGGGGAAATATTTAGGGAGGATAAAAAAGGGGCATTTAAAAACTTCCAGCATGCATGGGGACAAAGGGGACATTCTCAGCATATTACAATCATGGTAATTAGGAAAGGATGAAAGAAATACAATACATTAGCATACATGTAATACATAAAATGTGATGTGAAGGGAGAAAACTTACCCTAATATAGTCCTCCTGCAGGACTTGTATAATAGCAGAACAGGTGTCTGGGATTATGAGGCCCAGAGCCTGGGGGGAGATGCCTGTGGTGAACTTCAAGTCCTGAAGACTTCTCCCTGTCGCCAGGTAACGCAACGTGGCGATGAGCCTCTGCTCAGCACTGATGGCTTCCCGCATAACGGTGTCCTTCCTGGTAATATAGGGGGACACCAAAGCCAACAGTTCCTGAAAAACGGGGTCAGACATCCTCAGAAAATTCCTGTAGTCCTCAGGATTATTCTCGACGATCTCCCGCAGCAGAGGCATGTGGCAGAATTGGTCCCGCTGGAGCAACCAATTCTTGGTCCATGAACTCCTCCTCACACCATTCATGGACTGGTCTTGGTCCAAAACAAGCAGACCAACACCAAGCGCACGCACAGCACGAACTCGACGACGAGAACGTCCAGGCGACATGGCTAGGAAACGGTCGTCTAATCAGAACGTACAGAACAGAACGCACTTTAGAACAGCAAGGCCTATGAATAACGAACTGAAATTCAGAAACGAACAGGCAAGAACGCACTGTAAAACAGATACGACCTGCCTAGACGCCCTGAAAGTCAAGATACGAACCCACAAGCACAAACTGAACGGCAGAAAACGATCTGAAAAGTACGAAGACTGAAAAGCGCGAATCGTCTCTTCCCAAACTTTTACTTCACACGCGGTAACACGAGATCAGCAAAAGCAGCCCAAGGGGTGGCGCCAAGAAAAAAGATCTTCCCCTTTATAGTGCCGTCGTACGTGCTGGACGTGAGCGCAGAGAACCACGAGGAAATTGGGAAATGACAGTGTGTACGCATAGAAAGCTTGACGAGAAAATCGACAAGCTTAACAAGAATCTCGTCGAAAAAAACGACGTGTTTTTTACGACGAGAAAATCGGTCGTGTGTACGAGGCCTCAGGCGGTGGTGGTGGTGGTGGTGGTGTTACAACACTGTAAGCCCTCACAGTTACTCTTGGTGGGCGCATGAATGGGCCCTGCTCTGAATTATTAGATCAAGAATTGTAATTACATGCCCCTGTTAAACAGGGGCAGAAAAATTGGGCCTTAGGCACTGGTGCCACAACACTGCAACCCCTCACAGATACTGAACTTGGAGCACAGCAATGAGCCCTGTTGCAAAGTATTGCATCAACAATTGTAATTACACGCCCCTGTTAAACAGGGGCATAAAAATTGGGCCTTAGGCACTGGTGCTGGTGCCACGACACTGCAACCTCTCCCAGATAGTCTAGTTGGAGTGCAGGAATGAGCCCTGCTGCAAAGCATTGCATCAAAAATTGTAATTACATGTCCCTGTTAAACAGGGGCTGAAAAATTGGGCCTTAGCCACTGGTGGCGGCACCCAGAAACAAAAAAGTTCTTCCAAGCTATCATCAAGAATCGGATCATTGAGGAGGAGGAGGATAGTCAGTCAACATAACAGGACAGTCACTCAGCATCAGCATCAGTCTTGAAGGGATGTGACATTTGAAAATAAATTATTCTGTTATATCAGCTTCAGGTGCTTGGTAGCTGGTGGTGATCCAAGACTGGTTCATCTTTATGAAGGTCAGTCGATCAACCGAGTCGGTGGACAGGCGCACCCTGTGATCCGTGACAAAGCCTCCAGCAGCACTGAATGTGTGTTCCGAAAGAACACTGGATGCAGGACAGGCCAGTAGCTCAATTGCATACTGTGCAAGCTCTGGCCAGTGATCCATCCTCAACACCCAGTAAGCCAGAGGATTTTCGATGGGAAAGGTGTCCAAGTCTGACCTTGCCCCTAGGTATTCCTGCACCATGTATATCAGACGCTGGCGATGGTTGCTGGAACCGATCATACCTTGGGGCTGCGGACTAAAAAATTGTCTGAACGCATCGTTCAGATGGCCACCTTCTCCACCGCTCCTTCTGCTACTGACCGAAGCCTCATCAACTCGTTGTCCAGGACTAGGAGTTTGTAACCTCCCAGTCTCTGGGAACGCGTTGCACAGACCTTTCTTCAAGGCCTCCCGGAGATGTCTCATCCTCTGCTCCCTCTGCAATGGCAAGATAAGGTCCGCAACCTTAACCTTGTACCGTGGATCAAGGAGAGTGGCCAGCCAGTAATGGTCCCTCTCCTTGATCCCAAGAATACGAGGATCCTTCCGTAGACTTTGCAGGATCAGGAAGGCCATGCAGCGTAGGTTAGCCCGAGGCGTTCGGTCCGGAGACCTCTGGGTCACTAAGGATGACATGAACCGCAGCCACCTCCTCCCAGCCATGTACAAGTCCACGGGTTTGTTGGGACTGTAAATCATCCCTAAAAGACTGCTGCTATTGATGCTAAGTGCCATGCTCCACCTCCATGCTGACACAATCCTCCTCCTCCTCCTCGTCTTCTTCCTGTGTGATGGGTGGGACAGAAGGAACACTGTCTGGGTAAAGGGGGCCTTGAGAGGCAAGGAAGTCCTCCTCTTCCTGCCTCTGTTCTGCCTCAAGTGCTCTGTCAATTATTTCACACAGCGTATGCTCCAACAGGTGGACAAGAGGTACAGTGTCACTGATGCATGCACTGTCACTGCTCACCATCCTCGTGGCCTCCTCAAATGGTGCCAGGACAGTGCATGCATCCCTGATCATGCCCCACTGGCGTGGTGAAAAAAACCTGAGCTCTCCTGACCCTGTCCTGGTGCCGTAGTCGCATTGGTACTCATTGATGGCCCTCTGCTGCATGTGCAGCCGCTGCAGCATGGCCAACGTTGAGTTCCACCTGGTGGGCATGTCACATATAAGGCGGTTCTTGGGCAGGTTCAACTCCTTTTGCAGCTCAGCCAGCCGAGCACTGGCATTATATGATCTGCGGAAATGCACACAGACTTTCCTGGCCTGCCTCAGGACATCCTGTAAGCCCGGGTACCTGCCCAAGAACCGCTGCACCACCAGGTTAAGGACGTGAGCCACACAGGGCACATGGGTCAGTTGTCCCTGTCGGAGGGCGGAGAGGAGGTTGGTGCCATTGTTGCAAACTACCATTCCTGGCTTAAGCTGGTGTGGCATCAACCACCTCTCGGCCTGCCCCTGCAGAGCAGACAGAACCTCTGCCCCAGTGTGGCTCCTGTCCCCCAAACACACCAGCGCAAGCACGGCATGGCATCTTTTTGCCTGCGTACTTGTGTAGCCCCTTGAACGCCTACGGAGCACTGCTGGTTCCGAGGACAAAGCACAGGAAGAGGCCATGGAGGAAGAAGAAGAGGAGGGGGTGGAGGAGAGAGGTGTGTCACAACCAGTAGTAGCATTTTGGAGGCGTGGCGGTGGAACAACCTCCAACACTACTGCACCTTGTCCTGCATCCTTCCCAGCTGCCAAAACAGTGACCCAATGGGCCGTGAAAGAAAGGTAACGTTCCTGTCCATGACTGCTGGACCATGAGTCAGCGGTAATATGCACCTTACCGCTGACCGCCCTGTCCAGCGAGGCATGGACATTGCCTTCCACATGCCGGTAGAGAGCCGGAATCGCCTTCCGTGAGAAAAAAAGGGATTTTTATAACAGCTTACCTGTAAAATCCTTTTCTTGGAGTACATCACGGGACACAGAGCGACTTAGTCATTACTAATGGGTTATATAGATTACCTTCAGGTGTTGGCACTGGCCAATTCCAAACCGGAAGTACCCTCCCCTATATAAGCCCCTCCCATCCGGGAGCACCTCAGTTTTGTAGCCAAGCAATAAGTGTCCCAAAAAGAGGGGTGGGAGCTCTGTGTCCCGTGATGTACTCCAAGAAAAGGATTTTACAGGTAAGCTGTTATAAAAATCCCTTTTTCTTTTTCGTACATCACGGGACACAGAGCGACTTAGTCATTACTAATGGGACGTCCCAAAGCAATGCCCAATGAGGGGAGGGATACATAAGCTGGGCGCCATCAGGCATGAGGATCTTTTGCGGCCTGCAACACACTGCGCCCAAAGGCGACATCCTCCTGACTTCTAACGTCTACCTGGTAGAATCTAGTAAACGTGTGTACCGAAGACCATGTTGCGGCCTTACATACTTGAGCCAGGGAGGCCTGGTGATGCACTGCCCATGAAGTTCCAACTGCTCTTGTGGAGTGCGCCCTAACTTTGAACGGAGGCGGTCTCTTTCTCAAGCCATAGGCTTGTATTATGACCTGTCGAATCCACTTGGCTAAAGTGGATTTTGATGCTGCCTGACCCTTTTTAGGGCCTTCCGGCAGAATAAACAAAGTATCCGTTCTGCGAATCTGAGCAGTGGCTTTTAGATAAGCTTTAACTGCTCTTACTACATCCAAAGAATGTAATAACTTTTCCTCTACCGAGCTAGGTTTGGGGAAAAAAGAAGGAAGAACCACATCTTGGTTCAAATGAAACCTCGATACCACCTTGGGAAGAAAGGCTGGATGAGGACGTAATACTACTCTGTCCTTATGGACAACCAGATATGGCTCCTTACAGGACAAGGCGGCTAATTCCGATACTCTTTTAGCCGAACAAACGGCTACTAAGAAAATCAATTTCCTGGTGAGAAGAACCAAGGAAATGTGTTGCAAAGGTTCAAACGGTTGTTTCTGTAGAACTGACAGAACCAGGTTTAAGTCCCAAGGACATATGGGAACACTAACCAGAGGGCTAATACGCATCACTCCTTGTATGAAAGCTTTGACTAGTGAATGCGAAGCCAAGGGCCTTTGAAAAAATATTGACAAGGCCGAAATCTGACCCTTGATAGTACTCAAGGCCAGCTTCCTATCTACAGCCCACTGTAGGAAGTCCAAAATCCTCCCTATCACGTACTTACATGGATGCCATTTCTTGGCCTCACACCACGTAATGTACGCTTTCCAGATCCTATAATAGATCTGCCTGGATACCGGCTTCCTGGCATTGATCATGGTAGATACCACAGAATTAGAGAGCCCTCTCTTTTTCAGAATGTGGGCTTCAATAGCCAGGCCGTCAAACCTAGGGCTGGTAAGGAAGGGTGGTATATCGGTCCCTGCGACAGCAGGTCCGGACGATGCGGGAGGGTCCAAGGACTCCTCACTGACATTTTTACAATCTCCGCGTACCATGCCCTTCGGGGCCACGCTGGAGCCACCAGAATCACTGGTTTCTTTTCTACCCTGATTCTGCGGAGTAATCGCGGTAACAATTGTGGCGGTGGGAATGCATATATCAGCTTGAACTGATCCCAAGGGAACACTAGGGCATCCGAGCCGCAAGCTAGAGGATCCCTTGTGCGAGACACAAATCTGTCCACCTTTGCGTTGAATCTGGATGCTAGCAGATCTACATCCGGTGTTCCCCACCGCTGGCATATTGCCTGGAAAACCTCGGGGTGAAGAGACCATTCCCCCAGGCATAATTGTTGGCGACTTAAAAAGTCCGCTCTCCAATTTTCCACTCCTGGGATGAAAACCGCGGATATGGCTGGGACATATCTTTCTGCCCACTCCAGGATGCAATTTGCTTCCCTCTGGGCTGCACGACTCCTGGTGCCACCCTGGTGATTGATATATGCCACTGCTGTGGCATTGTCTGATTGAATTCTGACAGGGGACCCTTGGAGTTTGGATGTCCATGCTACTAGGGCATACCGGGCTGCTCGTATCTCTAAGAGATTGATGGGCAGGGCCTTTTCTGCTTCTGACCACTTGCCCTGGAGAGACCATTGCTCCAGTACTGCCCCCCAGCCTATGAGGCTGGCATCTGTAGTGACTACCTTCCAAGAAACCGGACTGAAGGGTTTCCCTTTTTCCAGATTCTGGGGCACCAACCACCAATGGAGGCTCTTGCGAACGGAAGGGGACAGGGACATTGGTAAGTCTAAAGCCTGAACTTTTTTGTTCCAGGCTGACAGTATGGCCCTTTGCAAATTCCTTGAATGGAATTGACCGTAGGGTACCGCTTCGAATGAAGCCACCATTTTTCCCAGCAGCCTCATGCAGAGGCGTATGGATGGTTTTCTTTTTGTACCCACTAAGTGGGTCAAATCTTTTAAAGACGACACCTTCTCTGGAGGTAAGAAAATCTTTCTCTGATTTGAATCCAGCCTTAGCCCTAAGTATTCCAGACTTTTGACTGGTCTTAGAGCTGACTTGTCCCGGTTGATAATCCAACCGTGATATTCCAGATACTTGATTGTCTTGAGAATAGCTACTTCCAGCTTTTCCACTGAGTGGTCTATTAGTAGCAGGTCGTCTAGATATGCCATTATCGTTACACCCTGTGTTCTTAGATTGGCCAATAATGGGGCCAGAATTTTTGTGAACACTCGTGGTGCTGTGGCCAGACCGAAAGGTAAGGCTCTGAACTGAAAATGGTGCCCTTCTACTGCAAAGCGTAGAAATTTCTGGTGGGCCGGAAAGATGGGAATATGCAGATAAGCATCCTATATGTCGATCGAGGCTAACCATTCCTGCCCTTGTAGGGCGGTGGCCACCGATCGGATCGACTCCATCCGAAAAGTCCTGATATTTAGGAACTTGTTTAGCCCTTTTAGATTTAATATGGGCCTCACGTCCCCATTTGGTTTGGGGACTGTGAAAAGGTTCGAGTAAAACCCGAATCCGCTTTCTTCCAGAGGAACCTTCATGATTACACCTTGGAGCAATAGTTGTTCTAGTGCCAGAAGGAGGGATCCTCTCTTTTGGGGATCTCTTGGCACGTTTGACCTCATAAATTGGGCAGGAGGAGTGCCTTTTAACTCCAGCTTGTATCCCAGACTTACTGCGGAGAGCACCCATCTGTCTCTGATGGTGTCCCGCCAGGTCTCTGTGAACAACTGAAGTCTTCCCCCCACCCGATTGAGTGGGGGCAACGCTTCATGCCTTGGGGGGAGGTTTTGTACCTCTCTTGATCCAGGGCTTCTTGTTACCCTGTGATTGTCTCTGATTTCTGCCCCCTGAATTTGACCGCGGAGGCCGTCGGAACTGCTTCACAGCCGATGTGCCCGGGACTGGAGAAGTAGGCCTCTTAAAAGAAGGACTTCTACCCTTGTTCTTAACCGGTAAGAGTAAACTTTTACAGGCAGAATTTTTCTGGATATATTTGTCCAGATCTTCTCCAAATAAGCGTTCTCCATGAAATGGGAAGCTAACCAGCAGTTTTTTACAGGGAGCTTCAGCAGACCAGTTTTTGAGCCACAGAAGCCTACGCATATGTACTATAGACAGCGTAAAGCGGGAGGCCTGTTGGATTGTATCCTTTATGGCGTCTACCACAAAACACAAGGCTCTAGGCAGGTCAGCTAGGGCAAGAGCCTGCTGATCTGGTAAGTCCCTTAAGACCTGTTTCAACTGATCTTTCACTGCTTGGCAGACTCCAATCGCTGCTACCGCAGGTTGTGTCACCATGCTTGCTGTAGAGAAAGCAGATTTTAGTAAAGACTCCAATTTTTTATCTATTGGGTCTTTGAACATTGGAACATTATCTACTGGACATGTCAGTGATTTGTTAACAGAAGAGATGGCTGCGTCCACTGTAGGGACCCTCCATTTTTTTATGAACTTATCCTCCATGGGATAGATCACCGGAAATCTCTTGGGGGGAGCAAATATTTTATCAGGATGCTCCCAATCCTGGTAAATAAGCCCTTCTAATAAAGGGTGGATTGGGAAGGAACAGACAGCCTGGGGAGCTTTTAGAGACCCCAGCGAGGAAACCGTAGTGGATGGTGGTTCCGCCAGAGGCATTTTAAATGCTGATCGGACCATATTAGTCAGAGACTGAACCCATAATCTTTCAGCCTGAGATGCTGAGAAAGGTTCTTCCACTGTTGATTCCTCCATAACTGAATCAACCTCATCCTGATCCCCTTCAGGTAGGTCGATCTCTGTGTGGGGCTGTTCCTCCACTAACAGGCACTCTGAAGGAGGAGACGGAGATCGGACGCGCTTTTCCTGTGACAGGGAAGCAGCGATCAATGCTGTTAATCTCTCTTCCAATCCTCCCAGAGTTGAGGATAAAACCTCCTCTGTTATATATACAGGAGCAGGTGGACTGGGGACAGCCGCAGCACCAGGCATTCCTGCGGGGTTTCTACGGCTACTGACCTCTGAATTCTCAGGGGAGATTGGTGCAGTACAAGCATGCCCAATATCCTCAGAGCCCGATGGAGACCCCTTTGGCTTCCTGGAAGATCTATTTCCGGAGCGTCTGGACGACATATCCTTTAAGCACAAAGCTGAGGTATTCCCGTCGTCATACACCAATTTTGCTGGTAATAGTCTAACAAAGTTGCTGCTATATACCAGCTGGTGTCCACTAAAGTGCCTTTCTATGGGGATGCCTGCATCAACCGCCTCTGTGTGCCACTGTTTGTTGCTAGCTCTGTTTGCATCCAGCTGACACTTGTACTGTGTCTTTTAACCATGCTGGGACGCCCGCACATGCGCAGAAGCGCCGCGGCGCGCATCGAGCGTCATCCACCCGCCCCGTCCCTTTTTTTCATAGGAGGCGCGTGCACGCGCCCGCGCGCGCCCGTGCGCCATTGGCGCCCTTTTCGAAATCAAACAGGGGACTAGGAGCCAGGGCCCTTTTTGCCGGAGGGCCTGTGCGGTGGATGAGCGCAGCAACAGGGCAGAGGAAGTGGATTCCCACAGAGAAACTTACCAGCTGCCTGGATCTTTTGACTTGAGAAAACCAAAGATCCACATGACAAGAAAAATGGACTACAGCGGCCTCTAGTGGTTTAACACAGGTACCGCGGTCCCTTTTTTTTTTTTTTTCTTGACTACTATTAAAATTTTACATTTTCAGTAGATACAGGCAAACACAGATATTTAGCGGGAATACCGTTAGGTAACAGACAGAAAGACAAATTAGGCTTGGGGGTCCCCCAATAGAACCAAGTTCCTGGGGGCCCCCACTTACCTGATCCCCGCCGCAGGACTTTGTTTGGTCCACAGAAGTCCAAACTTCACCTATCACGGCAGGCATTGTAATTAAACCTTCAGGGACCGGGTTCCCAAGGATTCCACTCCCCTGGACCTGTATAGCACCCTGCACAGACAACATCTTGGTCGTGGGTATGACCAGAGCTCTGGATCCCAGGGTCCAGCCCTCCTAAGAGAAGCATTACAGGCAAAACCTTGCTCTTCTGCTGCAAGGCCCGGGTACCGACCGTTTAGCTATGAAGCTTTTTTGGTGGGATCCGGAACAGCTTACTAAGGCCCAAAAGAACCTGTACGCAAGCCCAGTGAAAACACATGTTACTCTTTGGCCAACACCTTAGACACTGGCAAAAAACTGAGGTGCTCCCGGATGGGAGGGGCTTATATAGGGGAGGGTACTTCCGGTTTGGAATTGGCCAGTGCCAACACCTGAAGGTAATCTATATAACCCATTAGTAATGACTAAGTCGCTCTGTGTCCCGTGATGGACGAAAAAGAAATGGCATTTGGGAACCTGCCACTGAGGAACCGCACATTGCACAAACTCACGGAAGGGGGCTGATTCTACCAACTGAAAAGGCAGCAGTTGAATTGCTAGCAATTTAGCCAAGCTAGCATTCAACCGCTGGGCATGTGGATGGCTGGGAGTGAACTTCTTTCGACGGTCCAGCAGCTGGGGCAGGGAAATTTGCCTGCTAGAATCGGACGTCTGTGTACTGCTAGCAGAGTGCCCGCAAGTACTTGGCTGTGACACACCTAATTCTACATCTTCATTCCTCTCAGTGCAGGTTTCAGAGAGAACTGAAGGTACAGTGGGGTTGGAGATCCCAGCTGATGAGGAGCAAGGAGAGGTGTGCTTTGTTCTTTGGTGTGAGTCTTTAAGATACGCTTGCCAACAAGCTGCATGGCAGGTCAACATATGTCTGGTCAAGCATGTGTTGCCCAAGCGGCTGATGTTTTGGCCACACGAGATACGCTTCAGTCATATGTTGCAAACAGCAGCGGTGCGATCTGATGCACTCGACTCAAAAAAGGCCCACACCAAAGAACTTTTGGAATAACGGGCAGAGGCAGCGCCCTGCACAGGCGGAGCTCTGCGGTGTGATTCAGTCGGTGTGCTGCCCTTACGCTGGCCCCCCGAGGGCATCCTGCCTCGTTGGAGATGTGCCTCCTCCTCATCCTTCTCCTCCTCCTCTCTCCTATCAGGCACCCACGTGGAGTCAGTGACCTCATCATCCCCTCCCTCCTCATCACTGGAGCCAATCTGGCAGTATGCTGCAGCTGCTGGAACATGACTGCCAGATTGCTTTCCTTCTTGAGCATCCCCTCTCTCTGCTCTCACGCTACTGCCTTCCTCTAGCTCGGTATCATCACCAGACCCTTCGAAACGCTGGGTATTCTCCTAGAGCATGTACCCAACACTGTGCTCAAACATTTCGGGGGACTCCTCAGGAGGACATGGTGGGTCTAGGGAAGGAGTGACTGATGATGACATTGATACGAGGGAAGAGGACGCTTTGGCAGCTGCTTTGCCAGTACCCTGAGCCTGGGTGAGAGAGGATGAGGAGGATGAGGAGAGCTTGGTCATCCACTCTACCAAGTCTTCGGCATGATGCGGCTCAACACGTCCAGCTGCCGAAAATAAGGACAAGCGTGTCCCATGGCCACGTGCTGATGACGATGCACCCCATCCACGACCAGCACTGTTGTCTGTAGACACAGAGCCTGCTTGCCCTCTTTTATTGGCTCCTGACTGTCTGCCTTTCCTTGTTTGCCTTCCAGACATTCTAATGGCCTGCAAGGAGATGGGAAAACCAGCAATAAGGGGTAGCTTCAGGTGTATACTGTGCTAGAGGCACACTACGCCCGCTGTAAGTGCTGCAGATGCCTGTCTGTGTTACACAACAGGAAAACACAGCAAGAAGGGCTAGCTTCAGGTGTATATTTTGCAGGAAGCACACTATGCCCGCTGTAAGTGCTGCAGATGCCTGTTAGTGTAACACAAAAGAAAAAAAAACACGAGCAATAAGGGCTAGCTTCAGGTGTATAATGTGCAGGAGGCACACTACGCCCGCTGTAAGTGCTGCAGATGCCTGCCTGTGTTACACAACAGGAAAACACAGCAATAAGGGCTAGCTTCAGGTGTATAATGTGTAGGAGGCACACTACGCCCACTGTAAGTGCTGCAGATGCCTGCCTGTGTTACACAACAGGAAAACACAGCAATAAGGCCTAGCTTCAGGTGTATATTTTGCAGGAAGCACACTATGCCCGCTGTAAGTGTTGCAGATGCCTGTTAGTGTAACACAAAATAAAAAAAAACACGAGCAATAAGGGCTAGCTTCAGGTTTATAATGTGCAGGAGGCACACTACGCCCGCTGTAAGTGCTGCAGATGCCTGCCTGTGTTACACAACAGGAAAACACAGCAATAAGGGCTAGCTTCAGGTGTATATTTTGCAGGAAGCACACTATGCCCGCTGTAAGTGCTGCAGATGCCTGTTAGTGTAACACAAAAGAAAAAACCACGAGCAATAAGGGCTAGCTTCAGGTGTATACTGTGCAGGAGGCACACTACGCCCACTGTAAGTGCTGCAGATGCCTGCCTGTGTTACACAACAGGAAAACACAGCAATAAGGGCTAGCTTCAGGTGTATATTTTGCAGGAAGCACACTACGCCGGCTGTAAGTGCTGCAGATGCCTGTTAGTGTAACACAAAAGAAAAAAAAAACACGAGCAATAAGGGCTAGCTTCAGGTGTATAATGTGCAGGAGGCACACTACTCCCGCTGTAAGTGCTGCAGATGCCTGCCTGTGTTACACAACAGGAAAACACAGCAATAAGGGCTAGCTTCAGGTGTATATTTTGCAGGAAGCGCACTATGCCCGCTGTAAGTGCTGCAGATGCCTGTTAGTGTAACACAAAAGAAAAAAACCACGAGCAATAAGGGCTAGCTTCAGGTGTATAATGTGCAGGAGGCACACTACACCCGCTGTAAGTGCTGCAGATGCCTGCCTGTGTTACACAACAGGAAAACACAGCAATAAGGGCTAGCTTCATGTGTATAATGTGCAGGAGGCACACTACGCCCGCTGTAAGTGCTGCAGATGCCTGCCTGTGTTACACAACAGGAAAACACAGCAATAAGGGCTAGCTTCAGGTGTATATTTTGCAGGAAGCACACTACGCCCGCTGTAAGTGCTGCAGATGCCTGTTAGTGTAACACAAAAGAAAAAAACCACGAGCAATAAGGGCTAGCTTCAGGTGTATACTGTGCAGGAGGCACACTACGCCCACTGTAAGTGCTGCAGATGCCTGCCTGTGTTACACAATAGGAAAACACAGCAATAAGGGCTAGCTTAAGGTGTATATTTTTCAGGAAGCACACTACGCCCGCTGTAAGTGCTGCAGATGCCTGTTAGTGTAACACAAAAGAAAAAACCACGAGCAATAAGGGCTAGCTTCAGGTGTATACTGTGCAGGAGGCACACTACGCCCACTACAAGTGCTGCAGATGCCTACCTGTGCTACACAACAGGAAAACACAGCAATAAGGGCTAGCTTAAGGTGTATATTTTGCAGGAAGCACACTACGCCCGCTGTAAGTGCTGCAGATGCCTGTTAGTGTAACACAAAAGAAAAAAAACACGAGCAATAAGGGCTAGCTTCAGGTGTATAATGTGCAGGAGGCACACTACGCCCGCTGTAAGTGCTGCAGATGCCTGCCTGTGTTACACAACAGGAAAACACAGCAATAAGGGCTAGCTTCAGGTGTATACTGTGCAGGAGGCTTAGCAAAGAATATCACTGACACTGTCCCTGCCTATCCTTCTCTCTCCCTGCACACAAGGTTTAGCAAGGAATATCACTGACACTGTCCCTGCCTATCCTTCTCTCTCCCTGCACACAAGGTTTAGCAAAGAATATCATTGACACTGTCCCTGCCTATCCTTCTCTCTCCCTGCACACAAGTTAAATGAACAAATAGCACTGACACTGTCCCTGCCTATCCTTCTCTCTCCCTGAACCGGAACACACTACACAAGGCCGCCGCACTGGCGGCCTTTTATAGTGTGGGGTGTGTACTAAATCCCCCTGAGCTATAATTGGCCACAGGCATCCTGCCTGTGGCCAATTATGGCTCTCCTCGCTGCCGGCACTGTGATTGGCCAAGCATGCAGGGTCACAGTGCATGCTTGGCCAATCACAGCACCTGGATTGCACTGCAATGGCGTAGTGCATTGTGGGCCGTTCGCGTCACTCGAATTTGGCACGAACGGCCCAAATCATTCAATCTTCGTTGAACGTTCGAACAGCCGATGTTCGAGTCGAACGTATGTTCGATTCGAACACCGAGCTCATCCCTAATGATGACATCTCCACACTTCATAAACGTTGTTTGTTTGTCTGAAGCTTAACATCGGTGAAGTGTGTCTAGAAGGGGTTGTATGGGTTCGATTTTTATTTTTTTTTAAATAACAAACATATCATACTTACCTTTACTGTGCAGTTCGTTTTGCACAGAGTGGCCCCGATCCTCCTGTTCTGGGGTCCCACGGCGGCTGTCTCGGCTCCTCCCCGCTAAAGCTAACCCCCTCTGGGAAGCTCTTTCCCGAGGGGGTTAGCTTGCGGGCGCACTCCCTGTCATACACGCTGCGTCCATAGACACAGAGTGTATGACTTGGTCCCGCCCCCCAGCAGCCGCATCATTGGATGTGATTGACAGCAGCGGGAACCAATAGCTGTGCTGCTATCAATCTATCCAATCAATGGCCAGACTCCGTGGAGAAGAGGACACCTGGGGGATGCGCACAGCAGGTGAACGGGCTCAGGTAAGTAAAACAGCGAGGTGTTTTTTCACCTTAATGCATAGGATGCATCAGGGCCGGGACAAGGGGTGGGCAGGAGGGGTAGCTGTCCTGGGCGCAATGTTTTACTGCAGGGATCCTGACCCTAACCCTAAGGGAAAGGGGGCAAAGTTTTGTATCTTTGCCCTGGGCGCTGGATGACCTTGCCCCGGCACTGGGATGCATTAAGGTGAAAAAACACGAACCTTTACAACCCCTTTAAGCTTCCGTTAGATGTGTCAAAGTGGTAGTCAGTAGCAATGTTAAAGTCCCTGCAGAGGATTAGAGAGCCCGTCTGGACTTTCCTGACTTTATTCAGTAGCTTATTTAGAAAAAGAGATTTGCCGGGTGTTTGGGGCGCATAGGCAGACCAGAGTGAATAAGGCGGAGTCAAGTGTACATATGAAGATTAGATATCGTCCTTCAGGATCGGTAATAAGTTCCAGGAGTTGAAAGACTACTGAGTTTTTGACAGCAATCAGAACTTTTTCTGAGCTACAGGCCAAGAATATGTGGGGAAAAAGTTTGTGTTGGAGTAAGGGAGTTGCAGATTTTTTTAAATGTGTCTCTTGTCGCAGCCTAGTTTCAGGGCAGTTTGCCAGAGAAAGGCTCTTTTGGCCAGATGATTAAGGCCTTTGGTATTTATTGATGCTATCTTAATACCCATTGTGTAATGTGGATATGCTGTGTGAGGTAGATGTACACACAGTTAGCAGGCGGTCGTTGACATTGGGAGGACGAAACGCTGAAAGATTGCAAGATTTATCATTCGTCGTCTGGGAGGTTTGTTGCGAAGCACAGAAAGGGAGCAGGTGAACGAAATGCAAAACAAACAAATGATAGAAAAACTGAGCAGCTAAGGTTGTGGGAATAGAGCTGCATGTCACGTGATGGGGAATATAGTTTAATCAGGTTTAGCACTGCAGCCACAGAGCATCCAGAGGGGGAGAAATGTTGCTACTTTTATAGGAGATGAGAGACCCTTTAAAATTTGGTTCAGAAGTTGTGATTTGCTTTGTGCCAGAGGGGAGGGACTATGCCCTGGACCTTCTGGGAGCTTAAGGGAGGCTGGAGGTCAGGAATTATTCCCCATTCGTTGAGTAGGGCAAGGCCGGACTCAAGAGAGGTGATAGTGAACGATCTTCCATTCCTGTCGACAGGTAATTTGGTCGGGTGGCCCCATTTGTACCCAATGTTATGATTCCATAGGACCTTGGTTATGGTATTGAGTTGATGCCTAAGGTTCCTAGTGAACTTGGATAAGGCTGCAAATATTTGGATTTATTTGTAGGGGTCTGGTAGTTTCCCCAATGATCTGGACTCCCTTAGGATTTGGTCTTTAGTCGAGTAAAAGTGCACTCTCATTAGCACGTCCCTAGGGACCATGTCCGGAAGGAACGGAGGCTTTGGGATATGGTGTATGCAGTTAACGGATAGATCGTTGTGTCTGGAGCGATCCTCCAGATCTGCTATTTTCATCCGCAGCCATTGTCTTTCCACAATACCATCTTCATTAGCATCAACTAGATCATTAACTGTGGTAGGGATATCATTTACCACATTTTCCACTGATTTTACTCCTTCCCCTAGGGAAGAGATCGCTGTAGAAAAGTTTTGGGTGAGAAAAGTGAATTCAGCATGTAAAGATTGCTGCAGGGATACTAGCATGTCCTTAAGTAGTGTATCCATGACAGATTGATTGCTGTTAGGTAAGGAAGCTATGGAGGCACACAAAGTGTTGTGTGGGATGAAAGGGGTTTTCCCCTGACTCACCAGGCCACTAGTCGAGGTACAGTCCAGTCTCATTGTTGCTTTAGCAGGACTGGCATAAGGAGGGCTTGCTGAAGGGTCTGGTGGGGCGATGTAGCCCCAGGAGTCATCTCAGCGGGTGTCTTCTTATCCGGGAGGTTAGTGTAGTGACCAAAGCTTCTGCCTGTAGTGGCGGGGGCAGAGAACCCGGCCATCTTTGCCGCCGCCACGCAAGGGCTGGAGGAAGAACTCTAAGTTTTTGTGGGCGCTTCTTCTCCTTGCACTTCCTGGTCATTCCTAGCCTGTAATGGGCTGTTGCTGAACTAACTAGAAACTGTTAGTTTCCCCAGGAGTGAACCAGCAGGAGCTGTGCATAAGGGAACCATGTTTGTGCAGGTGGAAGGAATAATAGGAATCTCTAAATGGGGAGGAAGTTGTCCCTGGTTTTGATTGTTGGACATTTTCAAGTTGGGCAACCCATAATCCCTTACCCCATCCAAGTTATCATCCCCTAATAAAACAACAAAAACAAGCCAAAGGTCTGATCACTGTGTCTGGATGCAAGATGGGAGTGCTGTGTGCTGTGCAGCAGGGGGGAACCCTGACATCAGCAACTCCTACAGGGGTAGTGCTACACTTATGTACAACAGATGAGCAGTTTACAACACAACTCACACATATTTCATGCAGCATTGAACAGCCTTATGTGCAGTAACCAATATCCAATCCAATATCTGGCTTTTGAGCTTCCCAGCTCTTCATCAGGTAAATTAAAGAGGAACTGGAGCCTGATCACATGATTTATAATAAAAACATCTTTGCCATTCTGAAGCTTCCTTCCAACCACTTTGCATATTATTTTATGTGACAGGAGGGTCACGTTGGACACAGGGTGAGCCAGGAAACCATGGACATTAAGAATATGGCTTGGATTGCTTGAAATTGAAATAGTGATATTAGTCCACAATATTGTTTTATTCTGAACTCAACAGGTTAATTGAGAGATACTGAGGTGTTAATCACCTGCCTGCTTGTGTTGTAAATGAGTCTAGGAGGGTCTGGAGACCCTTTTGGTGTGAAAGGGATAGTTAACTCTATGCCTGTGTGCATTGTACTCGGCAGACGGACCGTCTACCAACCCTTTCATTATAAGATGTGTATTGAAGGTCATTGTGTTCTATTGTGTAAAGTCTTTTGAAGCCTAACAGACGTCAAAATAAGGTGTATTGAGTCTGGTTAGATTGTGGGTGGAGCTGGACCATTGTTCATGTTAAACTAATGCAGTATTGAATGTATAAAAGTTACAATGTTTTTTCAATAAAGGAGAGTCTATCCTGGAAGAGACAGAGTACGTCTTGTTTCTTCTGGAAGGATTAATCTTATGGGAAATGATCGCCTGGCTGTGGAGGAGCAACAGGGAATTTGTGTCCAGGAGAGGGAAGAGATCTAAACGGCGTTAACCCCCTTTATATTTGGGGTGCCGTTACATTGGTGGCAGCAGTGGGATCTGAACCCACGCCTCCGAAGAGACTGGAGGGACAAAGAACAAAGTCACCTTGATCAGGTAGCATAGCCGAGATGGATCAGAGGGATGGTGATGCAGGACCTCGGTCAGTTGAAGACTTGTTTCAACAAAGAGTTCGAGAACGGTTGGCATTATATGGTGCTAACCCGTCAGAGACCGCCATACAGAAAGCCATTAAGGACATCCAGCTGCAGGATGAGAGACAAGAGAGAGAACGAGAACAACAAGAGAGAGCACTAGAGCGGCAACATGAGCAGAGAATGGCGGAAATACGGCAATCGGAGACAACACCTAAAGATACAGCGCCTTGCCGTAAGTTGCCCTTTCGGGCGTTCAAACTATTTAAGGAAGGAGAGGAGGAAATTGAAGCGTTCCTGCAGGACTTTGAGAGACTATGCCAGATACATGAAGTGCGGGCCCCAGATTGGGTCGCCTTACTGGCAAGTAATTTAACTGGCAGAGCGGCGGATGCGGATCGGGCCCTCGAGGATGAGGACGCTAAAGACTATGACCGGGTAAAAGAAGCTCTGCTAGCCCGATTTGCCATTACACCCGAAGCCAGCCGGATTAAGTTTCGAGAGTCCCGGAAGCAGACCAACGTAACATACGTGGAGTGGGCACATCATCTGCAGCGAGACCTTAAGGGCTGGCTCCAGGGAAGCCACGCTCATACCATAGAGGACATCACCCAGCTAGTACTCTTAGAACAGTTCTTTAACCACACCCCTCCGGTACTACGAGATTGGGTGCGAGATAAGCAACCACGGACTGTACAGAAAGCGGCTACGTTGGCTGATGAATATCTGGACTCTCGAAGGTCAGGCGGAAGCGAGCGCTATCCACCGTCTCGGCCCAGTTTATCAGCCCCTAACTCAGCTGCAGCACCAACCCCAGCGGCCATTTACCCTCAGCAGCCCAGGTTCAACTCCCAGGACTACGCACAACCCATCAGGTGTTTCGGATGTAAACAGCTAGGGCACAAAAAGCCAGACTGTCCATTGAATCCAGCCAGCCAGTCCCAGTCATGGAGACAGCCAGCAAGGGGGAGCCCCCGCACATCCATGCCTGCGGCCCACTGCGTTAAGGAGGAAGAACATTGGGGCGTCCTGCACGACCTTGATCCAATACAAGCAGCTAACCGGGACAACAGGCAACAACACAGGCAGACTGTCCGGGTTAATGGAAAGGTAGCCAATGGCTTACGTGATAGTGGCGCCACCATGACCCTACTACAGAAGAACCTCATCCCAGAGAGCCAACACACCAGAGACACGGTAGCCGTAAGAGTAGCGGGAGGTACCATCTTCCGGCTACCCGTTGCCCGTGTTCACCTGGATTGGGGGGTTGGTTCGGGACACGTGAATGTGGGGGTGATGAAGGATTTGCCAGCGGATGTACTACTGGGGAATGATTTGGCCCCCCTCCTTTCTGCTTACGCCCCGAGGGGCCCCGATGAAGTCAACCCAGTGACTACCTGTGCCCAGACATGTGCTGCTGGAGCCAACCCGCTTGCTGCTGAGACCCAGGTGAGACTATCTTCCCCGACACGTACCTTAGATCAGGCACTCCTAGGCTGGGATACCCCAGAAGCATTCGGGAGGGAAACTCGGGAGGACCCGACCTTACACAAGTATAGGGCTAAGGCAGATACTCAGGAAAGGGGAATAGATGGGGAGCTTTTTGAATGGGTGGGGGATAGATCCCTAAGCCATCTCAGAGAAGTAAGGCCCCTTCGCAGAAACGACAGCTGGTGGTACCTAAGAAATACCAGCTGGAGATTCTGCGAATCGGGCATGATGTTCCGTCATACAGCCCATAGGATTACACAGAATTTTTTCTGGCCCAATTTTAGCCAGGATGTGCGACAATACTGCAAAACGTGTGACACATGTCAACAGATAGGTAAGAGGGGGGACCATTCTAAGGCTAAACTCATGTCCATGCCTATTATTGGGGAGCCCTTTTACCGTATAGCCGTTGACATTGTGGGTCCCCTGGCCAGGCCTAGTCCATCCGGGAAGAAGTATATTCTCACCGTGGTGGACTACGCCACCCGTTACCCAGAGGCAGTAGCTATGTCTAACATTGAAGCAGAGACAGTAGCTGATGCCCTGGTTAAGATTTTTACCAGAGTGGGGTTCCCTAAGGAGATTCTCTCTGACCAGGGAACCCAGTTTACCGCGGTGCTCACCCAGCAGTTGTGGAAGGTGTGCAATATTAAGCCCTTGCTGAGCTCACCTTACCACCCCCAGACTAATGGTCTCTGCGAACGCTTTAACGGGACCCTCAAGCAAATGCTGAGGACCTTTTCGGACGCTTGCAGAGACTGGGAGAGATTCCTGCCTCACCTGTTATTTGCGTACAGAGAGGTACCCCAGGAATCTACAGGGTTCTCGCCCTTCGAGTTGCTCTATGGGAGAAGGGTCCGCGGACCCCTCGACCTCATCAGAGGACACTGGGAGGGAGAGACAGAGCAAGAAGGGACCCCCATAGTGCCCTACGTTCTGGAACTCCGGGACCGCATGGAGCAACTGTCTCTGATGGTAAGGGAGAATCTCCAGGCGGCCCAGGGAAGACAGAAGAGATGGTACGATCGGGGGGCCCGGCAGCGTATCTTCCAGGTTGGGCAGAAGGTCTTAGTGCTCAAGCCTGTGAAGACCGACAAGATGCAGGCATCTTGGCAGGGCCCATATAAAGTAGTAGCCCAGGTATGTGATACTACCTATGTTATTGCCAGCTGTGCAGATGAAAGAATCCAGCGAACCTTTCATGTGAACATGCTGAAGGAGTATCAGGAACGGCAGGAGGATGTTGCTGCAGTATGTGCCCCTGCTGCGGACGACTCAGAAGGTCTACCCCTCTCTGACTTACTAGAGAGAGAGCCCCAGACTGACCTCATTAGCCTTGTGCAGCTAGGAGACCGGTTAAGCCCCACAAAGAAGGAACAGGCTAAGCGGCTTCTGTGGGAGAAACAGGTGACGTTCTCCCAAAAACTGGGCTATGCGACCCTGGCTGTGCATAAAGTAGAGACCCCTGGACAAGCACCCCTTCGACAGCCCCCCTACCGTATCCCTGAAGCAGTCCGGGAAGAAATGCGGAAGGAGATACAGGAGATGATTCAGTTAGGAGTCATTGAGCCTTCTGACAGCCCTTGGGCCTCGCCTGTAGTCTTGGTGCCTAAGAAAGACGGAACTACCCGGTTCTGCGTGGACTACAGGCGACTCAATGAGAAGACCACCACCGATGCCTACCCGATGCCCAGGGTAGATGAACTGCTAGATCGGATAGCCAGGGGACGTTATTTAACTACAATAGACCTGTGTAAAGGTTATTGGCAGATCCCCCTGGCCGAGGATTCTATCCCCAAGTCGGCATTTGTTACCCCATTTGGCCTGTACCAGTCTAGGGTCATGCCATTTGGGATGAAAAATGCCCCGGCCACCTTCCAACGTATGGTGGATAGGCTCCTTGATGGCTTCCAGGATTTTGCATGTGCATACCTGGATGACATTGCGATCTACAGTGGGTCTTGGGAGGAGCACCTGGTTCACGTAGGGGTGGTTCTGGACAAAATTCGGGCCGCAGGCCTGACCTTGAAACCAGACAAGTGCCATCTAGGTATGGTGGAGGTGCAGTACCTGGGACACCGATTGGGGTGTGGGAATCAGAGACCAGAGCCAGCCAAGGTAGAGGCAGTAGCTAACTGGCCCACGCCCCGTACTAAGACCCAGGTATTAGCCTTCTTGGGGACTGCAGGGTACTACCGACGTTTTGTCCCTAATTATAGTGCTATCGCCAAACCCCTGACGGACCTGACGAAAAAGAATTTACCTAGGCAGGTCCTGTGGTCTCCAGCTTGTGAAACCGCGTTTCTAGCCCTCAAGCAAGCACTTGTAAATGCCCCTGTCTTGGCTGCCCCAGTACCTAACAAACATATTCTTGTCCACACAGATGCTTCCAAGTTTGGACTGGGGGCTGTGCTGAGCCAAGTTGGGGAGGATGGAGGAGAACACCCTGTCGCATACCTGAGTAGAAAGCTATTACCCCGGGAAGTGAGCTATGCGGCAGTGGAGAAGGAATGTTTGGCCCTGGTCTGGGCCCTTAAAAAGTTGAACCCTTACTTATACGGACAGGAATTTTCACTGGTCACCGACCACAACCCATTGGTGTGGCTTAACCGGGTCTCAGGAGACAATGGCAGGTTGTTGCGGTGGAGCCTAGCCCTACAACCTTACAATTTCACCATCAGCTACCGACCCGGTAAGCAAAATGGCAACGCTGATGGGTTGTTCCGGCAAACAGACGTCACCTCGGACCCCTAGTGCAATGGTGATGGGTTGTCCAGATATTAGAAGAATGGAACTATGGACTAACTTCGGAGTCAACCCGTCTGGGGGTCCCCTCCTCTGTTAGTCTCCTGCCGAAAGGGGAGATGTGTGACAGGAGGGTCACGTTGGACACAGGGTGAGCCAGGAAACCATGGACATTAAGAATATGGCTTGGATTGCTTGAAATTGAAATAGTGATATTAGTCCACAGAATTGTTTTATTCTGAACTCAACAGGTTAATTGAGAGATACTGAGGTGTTAATCACCTGCCTGCTTGTGTTGTAAATGAGTCTAGGAGGGTCTGGAGACCCTTTTGGTGTGAAAGGGATAGTTAACTCTATGCCTTTGTGCATTGTACTCGGCAGACGGACCGTCTACCAACCCTTTCATTATAAGATGTGTATTGAAGGTCGTTGTGTTCTATTGTGTAAAGTCTTTTGAAGCCTAACAGACGTCAAAATAAGGTGTATTGAGTCTGGTCAGGTTGTGGGTGGAGCTGGACCATTGTTCTTGTTAAACTAATGCAGTATTGAATGTATAAAAGTTACAATGTTTTTTCAATAAAGGAGTGTCTATCCTGGAAGAGACAGAGTACGTCTCGTTTCTTCTGGAAGGATTAATCTTATGGGAAGTGATCGCCTGGCTGTGGAGGAGCAACAGGGAATTTGTGTCCAGGAGAGGGAAGAGATTTAAACGGTGTTAACCCCCTTTATATTTGGGGTGCCGTTACATTTTATATATATTGTGATTCTGTACTTGCCAAATATGCTGCAGAAATCTCCCTCCGATAAGTCTGGCTGCATCCATTTTAACTGTGGGCAGCTGAAGCTGCTGCCTGTTCACTTCCTGGATTTACAGACACACAGAGGCACACCTCCAGCTCTGCAGTCCTGGAGCTGTAATTGGCCCTCTTATGACTTATCCCCCCAACCCTCCTGGCAAACTCTCACGAGAGTGAGAGCGCTGTGCATGATGTCATAAGCCTAGGCTAATGACCAGGCAAGAAACAGGGAATGGACTGTATAAGGTATTTACTGGCAGAAAAAATAAATGTTTTACTATTCAAAGTTAAAACAACAAGGGCAGAAGATTTAATAGATAGAAAGTTGAAAAAATTACTGAAGGTCATTTATATATGTGTAACAATTATAAACAGTATTGGAAGAGGAAATGTGTAACGGATTGTTTTCATGGAGATGTATCAACAGCCATACAAACACATGTTTACCACAAGGTCACAGCTACAATACCATTACTCTGCTCTCAGAAAATATACAATGTTCAGTGAGTTGCAAATAATGAAAACTTTGCTCTACAGCTAGAAGAGCCCAGATAATATACACCGCTTTACAGAGCTTCCAGAGGCAGGGGGTGGGGATCTGATGTCAAACCCTCCACAGCTGAGAGAGGGGAGCTGAGTGTAATCTAAAACCTGAGTGGAGTGAATGCACACACCCCTTATACACAATCTCCTAGGGAAACATGCACAGTGTAGGCTGTCAATCACTAACAAAGAAAGTGTCAGGAAAGGTTCCATCCGCTGGTGATAGTTATTATTTGTCTTGCAGTACTGTGGTCCACCAGCAGGTGTCTCCTGGCAGTTTGGAATTGTCAGGAGAACTTTTCCCTGCTGGTGTTGTATTATCCTTTGGACGCAGTACTGGTTTCCACCAGCGGATGGATCCTGGCAGTGTGGAGCAAACTGCCCTTCCTCCGCTCAGCTGTGACCTGAAGCTAATCAGCCTTTACATAAATACCCGGCAAGTACAAGCACTCCTTGCCCTGGTATCTCTCTCCCTGACCTAGGACCTGTTAGCCCTACCTTGAACCTGCATCCTGCTTGACCCGATCCGACCTGATCCCTACCTTGAACCCTCATCCTGCACCCTGCTTGACCCGATCCCTACCTTGAGCTCATCCTGCATTTGTCTCCCCGGTTACCTAGATCCCTGCTCTGCAGCCAACCCATCCGTCCTCTCCCTGTTCCTGCTTTATTCCCATCCTAACCCATCTGCTTGATCCCCTTGTGTATGACCTCGGCCTGGCTTTCTACTACGATTCCGGTATCTCCCATATTTGTATATACATTGTTTATAGTCACTGTTTATTGTTTGATTTGCACTGTGTTCTATTTGGAGGTGGTTGTATGTTGTTTATCCACTACAATAAATTGTTACACTTTCACCTACACCCGTTTGGTCTCCTCTATGCAGTCACGCAGTCTGGTCTATAAGGCCCCTTTCACACTGAGGCGTTTTTACCGCGTTTTTGCGGTAAAAATAGCGCTGTAATAACACCTGAAATAATCCTGCCCCAGCATTCTCAATGTGAAATCTCTGAGGGCTTTCACATTGAGGCGTTTTGCTGGCTGGGCGTTGAAAAAAATCCTGCAAACAGCTTTTTTAGACCCCTTTCACACTGGGGCGGGCAGGAGCGGTGGCGGTATAGCAGCGCGATTTTCAGCGCTGCTATACTGTCGTTCTTACCGCGGTATGCGGTCGCTAGGGGGGTTAATTTAACCCCCGCTAGTGGCCGAAAAAGGGTTAATACCGCCCGAAAACCGCGGCTATTGCTGCGGTTTGCGGGCGGTATTACCGCGCTGTCCCATTGATTTCAATGGGAGACCGCGGTAAAGGAGCGGTGAACACACCGCTCCTTTACCGCTGTAAAGAAGCGGCTAGCAGGACTTTTGGAGCGGTCCTGCTAGCGCACCGCTTCAGTGTGAAAGCCTTCGGGCTTTCACATTGAAGGCACAGGGCAGGATTTTTTCATGCGGTATAACAGCGCTATTATTAGCGCTAAACCGCATGAAAAACGCCCCAGTGTGAAAGGGGCCTTAGAGCAACTTTAGGGCGCATAAAATAGCGCTGTAAAAACGCCTATCCCCATTGAAATGAATGGGATTCGCGGTAAAAACGCGGTAAAAACGCATAGGCATAAGCGTTATGTTAAAAAATAGCGCTAACGCCTATGCATTTTTACCGTGTTTTTACCACGTTCGCGCTAATTTTAGCGCGAACGCGGTAAAATCGCGGTAAAACGCATACGCGTTAGCGCTATTTTTACCGCGATTGCGGTAAAAACGCGGTAAAATCGCGGTAAAATCGCGGTAAAATAGAGGTACAAAATCCTATAATTTTTGAGCGTTTTTTCAACGCCTCAGTGTGAAAGGGGCCTATCTGACAGTATAGCAGGGCCATCCCTGATCAGACGTGACTTCATTAAAGTGGTTGTAAACCCATATAAAATTGTTTTTCTTTCTAGCCCACCTGCAAGACAAAGCTATAATGAGCTAGTATGACTAGCATACTACCTCATTATGTACCACTTACCTTAGATCGGGGCCCCCGAAGCCGTCCGTGTCCCTCTCTCCAGCCGCAGCCATCGCTGCGGCGATAGCCGGAATGTTACTTCCGGGTATCGCCGCTCCAGCCAATCACAGCGCCGCTCCGGCGCTGTGATTGGCCGGAGCGGCGAAGATGTCACTCCGCGCATGCGCGCGGGAGCCGTCAAATCCGGCTAAGCCCAAGCATTGCTGGGACTTAGCCGAATTTGTGAATGGGATTAACCCCATGAATGCGCCGTTGTCTTGCGCCTGTAGACACGGAGCAATGTCATTTTTAGCAAATATCTCCTAAACCGTGTAGGTTTAGGAGATATTTCTTGCACCTACAGGTAAGCCTTAATCTAGGCTTACCTGTAGGTGCATATTGCAAAAGTGGGTTTACAACCACTTTAAGGAACCATCCTGGTATTGTGTTCTGCCGATATGGATTGTAATGAGATCTTTTACTATTCTCTGCTGGCGGCAGAGGATGTCAAACATTGTCGCCAGGTTTTAGAGGGATGGACTAGTGACCAGCTAAAGGAAACAATCCGATCAGCTAATTTTTGGGTGGATCAGGGTTACTTGCAGCCTGAGGATATTCTACCGTTAACCCGGTTATGTGTGGAACCAGCCCTGTCATTTGTTCCCAAAGGAAGTGATGACTTCTCTCCCCCTTTCAATGGTGACCAAGTTGAATCCCTAGTCTGGTTGTTGGAGGATGATCCAGCTTCTTTTTATGAGCATTTATCTCCCTGTTCCCAGCAGGTGTTATATGATTGTGTTAGGTCAGTGCAATCTCTGATTAAAAGGCGTGAGTGCGGATCAGTTTTTGTTCAATCTTTGCTGCAGGCATGGTCAGATCTCCTCCCGAATTCAGCCAAGCCACAACATCCCGGCCCCACCATTAATCACCTGCCTTCCCAAGAATGTATCCGCCCATCGCCTATGGCAACCCCAGCTACCGCCCAGTTGGCTCAGCCCCCTGCCAAATATTACTACCCAGTCTCTACCTGTTGCACCTACCCTGCCTTCAATCCACCTGCTTCCTCCCTCCTATCTGTAGCCAATCCACAAGAGCCTCCTCCAGCCTCTGTCCCCGTGTCTCTGCCATATTCTTCCATTTGCTCGATTCCATCTTTTTCATACATTCCCCCCGTTATTTGCAAACCTGCAGTGACTAAACCTAAGAAGAAGCGAAAGTACTTCCCGACCCACACTATCCAACCAGTAACCCAACCTACCTCCACACCCACCAACCTGCAGTTCCAGAGCCAGCCTTCCAGCTTGCAGTTCCAGAGCCAGCCTTCCAGCTTGCAGTTCCAGAGCCAGTCTTCCAGCCTGCCGTTCCAGAGTCAGCCTTCCAGCCTGCCGTTCCAGAGCCAGCCTTCCAGCTTGCAGTTCCAGAGCCAGCCTTCCAGCTTGCAGTTCCAGAGCCAGCCTTCCAGCCTGCAGTTCCAGAGCCAGCCTGCAGCTCCAAGCCAGCCTTCCAGCCTGCAGTTCCAGAGCCAGCCTTCCAGCCTGCAGTTCCAGAGCCAGTCTTCCAGTCTGCAGTTCCAGAGCCAGCCTTCCAGCCTGCAGTCCCAGAGCCAGCCTTCCAGCCTGCAGTTCCAGAGCCAGCCTTCCAGCCTGCAGTTCCAGAGCTAGCCTTCCAGCCTGCAGTTCCAGAGCCAGCCTTCCAGTCTGCAGCTCCAGAGCCAGCCTTCCAGTCTGCAGCTCCAGAGCTAGCCTTCCAGCCTGCAGTTCCAGAGCCAGCCTTCCAGCCTGCAGTCCCAAAGCCAGCCTTCCAGCCTGCAGTCCCAGAGCCAGCCTTCCAGCCTGCAGCTCCAGAGCTAGCCTTCCAGCCTGCAGCTCCAGAGCTAGCCTTCCAGCCTGCAGCTCCAGAGCTAGCCTTCCAGCCTGCAGTCCCAGAGCCAGCCTTCCAGCCTGCAGCTCCAGAGCTAGCCTTCCAGCCTGCAGCTCCAGAGCTAGCCTTCCAGCCTGCAGTCCCAGAGCCAGCCTTCCAGCCTGCAGTCCCAGAGCCAGCCTTCCAGCCTGCAGCTCCAGAGCTAGCCTTCCAGCCTGCCGCTCCAGAGCTAGCCTTCCAGCCTGCCGTTCCAGAGCTAGCCTTCCAGCCTCGCGTTCCAGAGCCAGCCTTCCAGCCTGCCGTTTCAGAGCCAGCCTTCCAGCCTGCCATTCCAGAGCCAGCCTTCCAGCCTGCCGTTCCAGAGCCAGCCTTGCAGCCTGCCGTTCCAGAGCCAGCCTTCCAGCCTGTGCCAGAAGTCTCTGTGCCAGTCTGCCAGCCGGAGGTTCCCGTGCCAGCCTGCCAGCCTGAAGTTCCCGTGCCAGCCTGCCAGCCTGAAGTTCCCGTGCCAGCCTGCCAGTTTGAAGTTCTTGTACCAGCCTGCCAGCCTGAAGTTTATGTGCCAGCCTGCCAGCTTGAAGTTCCTGTGCCTGTCTCCCAAACAGAAGTCGGTAGATCCGGTGTCCCAGTCGGAAGATCCGGTGACCCCGCCTGAAGATTCGGTGCATGAGACCCCGCCTGAAGATCCTGTGCCCGTTTCCCGGCCTGTGGTCATGGTGCCCGTTTCCCGGCCTGTGGTCGTGGTGCCCGTTTCCCGGCCTGTGGTCGTGGTGCCCGTTTCCCGGCCTGTGGTGCCCGTTTCCCAGCCTGAGATTGTGGTGTCCGTTTCCCAGCCTGAGGTTGTGGTGCCCGCTGTGGTGCCCGTTTCCCGGCTTGAGGTTGTGGTGCCCGTTTCCCGGCTTGAGGTTGTGGTGCCCATTTCCCGGCTTGAGGTTGTGGTGCCCGTTTCCCGGCTTGAGGTTGTGGTGCCCGTTTCCCGGCTTGAGGTTGTGGTGCCCGTTTCCCGGCTTGAGGTTGTGGTGCCCGTTTCCCGGCTTGAGGTTATGAAGCCCATTTCTCAGTCTGTGGAGCCTACTGCCCAGCCTGGCATGTTCCTGTCTGCTGCCCAGCCTGAGATGTTCCTGTCCGCTGCCCAGTCTGAGATGTTCCTATCCGCTGCCCAACCTAAGATGTTCCTGTCCGCTGCCCAGCCTGAGATGTTCCTGTCCGCTGCCCAGCCTGGCATGTTCCTGTCTGCTGCCCAGCCTGAGATGTTCCTGTCCGCTGCCCAGTCTGAGATGTTCCTGTCCGCTGCCCAACCTAAGATGTTCCTGTCTGCTGCCCAGCCTGAGATGTTCCTGTCCGCTGCCCAGCCTGAGATGTTCCTGTCCGCTGCCCAGCCTGAGATGTTCCTGTCCGCTGCCCAGCCTGAGATGTTCCTGTCCGCTGCCCAGCCTGAGATGTTCCTGTCCGCTGCCCAGCCTGAGATGTTCCTGTTTGCTGCCCAGCCTGAGATGTTCCTGTCCGCTGCCCAGCCTGAGATGTTCCTGTCTGCTGCCCAGCCTGAGATGTTCCTGTCCGCTGCCCAGCCTGAGATGTTCCTGTCTGCTGCCCAGCCTGAGAGGTTCCTGTCTGCTGCCCAGCCTGAGAGGTTCCTGTCTGCTGCCCAGCCTGAGAGGTTCCTGTCTGCTGCCCAGCCTGAGAGGTTCCTGTCTGCTGCCCAGCCTGGGAGGTTCCTGTCTGCTGCCCAGCCTGGGAGGTTCCTGTCTGCTGCCCAGCCTGGGAGGTTCCTGTCTGCTGCCCAGCCTGAGAGGTTCCTGTCTGCTGCCCAGCCTGAGAGGTTCCTGTCTGCTGCCCAGCCTGAGAGGTTCCTGTCTGCTGCCCAGCCTGAGAGGTTCCTGTCTGCTGCCCAGCCTGAGAGGTTCCTGTCTGCTGCCCAGCCTGAGAGGTTCCTGTCTGCTGCCCAGCCTGAGAGGTTCCTGTCTGCTGCCCAGCCTGAGAGGTTCCTGTCTGCTGCCCAGCCTGAGAGGTTCCTGTCTGCTACCCAGCCTGAGAGGTTCCTGTCTGCTGTCCAGCCTGAGAGGTTCCTGTCTGCTGTCCAGCCTGAGAGGTTCCTGTCTGCTGCCCAGCCTGAGAGGTTCCTGTCTGCTGTCCA
Source organism: Rana muscosa (assembly GCA_029206835.1). Classification (NCBI taxonomy): domain Eukaryota; kingdom Metazoa; phylum Chordata; class Amphibia; order Anura; family Ranidae; genus Rana; species Rana muscosa. The sequence continues at coordinate 261,855,717 of CM055122.1, read as the reverse complement.
GCCTGAGAGGTTCCTGTCTGCTGTCCAGCCTGAGAGGTTCCTGTCTGCTGTCCAGCCTGAGAGGTTCCTGTCTGCTGTCCAGCCTGAGAGGTGCCTGTCTGCTGTCCAGCCTGAGAGGTTCCTGTCTGCTGTCCAGCCTGAGAGGTTCCTGTCTGCTGTCCAGCCTGAGAGGTTCCTGTCTGCTGTCCAGCCTGAGAGGTTCCTGTCTGCTGTCCAGCCTGAGAGGTTCCTGTCTGCTGTCCAGCCTGAGAGGTTCCTGTCTGCTGTCCAGCCTGAGAGGTTCCTGTCTGCTGTCCAGCCTGAGAGGTTCCGGAGCCTGATGCCCAGCTCGATGACCTGGAGCCCGCTGCCCAGCTCGATGACCCGGAGCCCGCTGCCCAGCTCGATGACCCGGAGCCTGCTGCCCAGCTCGATGACCCGGAGCCTGCTGCCCAGCTCGATGACCCGGAGCCTGCTGCCCAGCTCGATGACCCGGAGCCTGCTGCCCAGCTCAATGACCCGGAGCCTGCTGCCCAGCTCAATGACCCGGAGCCTGCTGCCCAGCTCGATGACAAGGAGCCTGCTGCCCAGCTCGATGACCCGGAGCCTGCTGCCCAGCTCGATGACCCGGAGCCTGCCGCCCAGCCCGATGTGTTCCTGTCTGCTGCCCAGCCTGATGTGCCACTGTCTGCTGCCCAGCCTGGTGTGCCCCTGTCTGCTGCCCAGCTTGATGTGACTGTCTGCCCGGATGTGACTTTGCCTGATACCCAGCTTGTTGCCATGAACTTTCCCCGGCAACAGCTAGTTGGAGCGTCCAGAGGCCGCTCTTTTGAGGGAGGGGGTACTGTCAGGAAAGGTTCCATCCGCTGGTGATAGTTATTATTTGTCTTGCAGTACTGTGGTCCACCAGCAGGTGTCTCCTGGCAGTTTGGAACTGTCAGGAGAACCTTTCCCTGCTGGTGTTGTATTATCCTTTGGACGCAGTACTGGTTTCCACCAGCGAATGGATCCTGGCAGTGTGGAGCAAACTGCCCTTCCTCCGCTCAGCTGTGACCTGAAGCTAATCAGCCTTTACATAAATACCCGGCAAGTACAAGCACTCCTTGCCCTGGTATCTCTCTCCCTGACCTAGGACCTGTTATCCCTACCTTGAACCTGCATCCTGCTTGACCCGATCCGACCTGATCCCTACCTTGAACCCTCATCCTGCACCCTGCTTGACCCGATCCCTACCTTGAGCTCATCCTGCATTTGTCTCCCCGGTTACCTAGATCCTTGCTCTGCAGCCAACTCATCCTTCCTCTCCCTGTTCCTGCTTTATTCCCATCCTTACCCATCTGCTTGATCCCCTTGTGTATGACCTCGGCCTGGCTTTCTACTACGATTCCGGTATCTCCCATATTTGTATATACATTGTTTATAGTCACTGTTTATTGTTTGATTTATTGCACTGTGTTCTATTGGAGGTGGTTGTATGTTTATCCACTACAATAAATTGTTATACTTTCACCTACACCCGTTTGGTCTCCTCTATGCAGTCACACAGTCTGGTCTATTAGCCTTCTCTGACAGAAAGTCTGGTATTTACTTCCTCTGTTGGCTCCAGTCATACATTGGACTCCTGTGCTGCGCATAAAGCTGAATTCCATGTATGGCAATTTTTACATAGTTACATTGGTCCGGCTTGGACCAATCAAAATATGCATGTGTGTAGGCACCACTACTACAGTGATTGCTGCTAGCTTCTGGGTCCCTAGGAGCTGCTCTATTGCTTACTGGAAAAGGGAGGTTGCTCTCTTGGCACGTGCGCCTTTTAGAGGACACTTACAATTTTTTCAATTACTGCAAAGTGTTCTCTGATCAGACGAGGTGGAGATTGTGACCTCACCTCCCCACCTCATCCATTCAGAGAATGCTTTGCATTCTCTCTTTCTTTCCACAGGTGCTTTGTGATTGGCCCAGCTGTCACATGGGGCAGGCAGGGAGGTCTAAGTAAGCTTCATCTCTTTGAGATTCCCAGAAGCTGAATGCAGTTGTGATGGATGGAAGGAGAGGTAAGTATATGCTGCTACGACTGAGCTATTTCCGAAACGCGACAGTACTATTGTTTTACTGTCACTCTGATGTACCAATAAATGACACTTCAAGGATTACAGTTTTGCCAACTGTTCTTACTATTTGTTACGTTGGAGTGTGATGGGATACATCGAGCCTAGGCACCTGTGAGTGGACCTGGTGTATGGATTGGGTTGTCCCTGCAGAGAACACTATTACCCTTTTCTCTATATGCTGCTGGGGATGGAAAGGTTCGTGACCATATTACTTTTCACTTTAGTTCACTTTAAACTATTGCTTTTCTGACTGTTCTTCATCTCTATAGAATATTCATATGAAGCTCTGGATAAATACATAAAAAAACTTCCGTATCCCTTACCTGCTTTCACAGTACAGCTTGTGATACGGTAAACTGTGCCAGATAAAAAAAGAGACAAATTTGATATATTATTATAATATTACATTAAAATATGCTTTATCTCTTCCTTTTGTCACTCTCCTAAATTACAATACAGCACAAAGGATAAAAACACTGTGTGTTCTTCCCTTGTTCAAGAAAAGATGCTTAAGATCAAAATGAATTTTTTTCCAGCTATTTTCTGAAATTGCCTCAATAGATGCATTTTATTATAAACCTGATTTTCTCGCCTTAGTGTTTTTTTTTCTCTTCCTGCATTACCGTTTGAAAAGATTTTCTAAAGCAGCTCTATTGCTCAGTTCATCAATATATATGTATAAAAATATGGCTTCATATTTGACTGCAAAGTCATTCTGCTCTTGTTTACTGCAACTTTTTTCATGTTCCTTTTTTCGTTCAGTAAATTTCCCTTGGAGATTAAAATATTGCTATAATTCAAAATAAGTAATACTATGTACAGGCGGCCATAGCTTGGATCCAACTAGACGCGGGCAATACAGGAGGTAGAGAAAACAAGGCAAACTTTATTAATATTAGTCTCTCTCAGCTCAGGTTTTTTGCATTGGCAAGTAATTCTGAGTCCATTTCCTGGGTTAAAAAAACTGTAATGGATGTTTTCTAGACTAATAGGCAAGGGATTGTCAAACAAATAGCATGGAAGGCTGGACGCTGCCATGAGGAACATGTACCCAAGCAAATACATTTTTTTTAAATTCTATTTGGTTGGGAGCAGCGGTTATATTAATGCTTTAAAGGCAATATTAAAATTGCAAAATTCCTTTAAAAAATATGCCTCTGGGATCTTCTAAATCTGCCTAAGTGGTACATCTGTGCAATGTATACAACCTGCTACAGCAAAACTGAGGGTTACAAAGAAAGACAAATGCTGTTAAATGACAACTCCCAGCTGCTTCTTTCTGTTTGTAAACAAATGACCCGGGGATGCCCTTCATCTTAATGTAGATGAAGGTCTGGTGTAGATGTTAATTGGGGACCCAAAAATAGTGTGGGGTTCCCCCTAATAATACATTATTATCCTTGATAAGGGTCTGATATGGATGCTAAGGGGGACACCATGCCAAAGAGGAAAAAAAATGCATGGTCCCATCTGAACTTCATACCAGACCCTTATCCAAGCATGTAGCATGCACCCCCCAAGCCATATTCTTTCAACATGGGTGGATATCTTGACAGGGGGCACCTTCCTGGCTAAGCACCTTGTCCCAAAGGCCTCTTCCCCACAACCCTAGCTCAGTGGTTGTGGGAGTCTGCTGGCCAGTCCCTCTCTGCATGAATGAGTAAGGGGTACAAAGAGCATGTAAATAGGGACACACGTTTTCACAAGACCTTTATTAAAAAAAAAAAAAAATGTCCCACCATGTAAATATATTGTCAAACGCATCGTTCAGTGATGCAGATCTACATCAATCAGGATGAACGATACCCTCCGACCCACCAAAAGAAAGAAAACCCCAAATGCCAGCACGATCTGCTGCCAATGACTGAACATTGCTAATGACAGTTCCCATATCCTAGTGTGGAATGTAAAAAAAGGGGCAGGGTTTCCTGGGTGACATCATTGACCAAATATGGACATGATCATATTTGATAAATAACAGTACCCTGATTTACATACCTTTTCCCTCGCTATTTAACTTTTGAGAAATCTTCTCCCACGTTCTGGTGTGTCTATGGGGCAGGAAGTTAAGAAATTCCCCAATGGGTCAGAGATGGCAGAAATTTTTTTTTTGGGGGATTTAAATATACCTTAAAGTGGTTGTAAACCTCTGAAATGAAAAACGTACAAAGCATATTCTTCTGTAGTGTGTGCTTGCTTCTTTCCAATGCAAAGAGTGTGATTTTTATCTCCTCTCTCATTCTTTTGCTATCTGCAAGAGTCAATATTGACAGTCTATGCTGACACCAGACAATCCCCCCTAATTTAGCACAAAGCAGGTGATTGACAGCCTTAGCTGTGCATGATTTCCTATGAGACTGTGTAGTGGGGGACATGCCTGGACTGGCAGCTGGTTCAGGTGAGAGCCCAATTCAGACACTCCTGCCCCCTTCACAGCCTGGCGATCCAGTTGGCGCTGGAAGGGCAGAGTGGAGAGCAGTGATTGACAGTCACCGGCTCTCTGCTCACTGAAGGCCAAGAACAGAGCGATCATCGGTCTTTCATCGCACGTCTTAGAGGCGGTGGGGGACTGCTGCAGCATTGGACTGATGCTGCATCCACCTAGGTGAGTATGAATGTTTATTTTTTTTAATTCTCATACTTCTCTTTTAAGTAGCTAAATCTTGTGTAATAAATATTTATGAACTTTTACATACAAAATACTGTATCTAAAAAATCAATACATTAACAGATATGTGGTTTAATTCTGCTGAAGCTGTTGCCTTCGATATTCCTTAGTGAATGGATATTTTGTTGGGTATGTGTCTAGGCACATTGTTTTATTTGGTGCATGCCGGTAAATTATGCCAAGAGGATTATTGTATTGCTTTTCAGTACGATGTGCTGTATTGTGCTGTGGGAAGTTATTTCTTTAGACCTAGATCTGTATACGCTGGTCAGTAAGATGTAAAAAGTAGTATTGATTTTTGGCACCCTCTGCTTGCTCAGTATTTTGTTTGCTGTTTTGAGTGGTATGTTATGCACACAATGTATGTTCAGCAGCTTGCAGTATTGGATTCTGAAATAGTAACGTCTTGACTAAGCTTTTGGTAAATTTCTGGCCAGTTCCTACATTGATTATAAGTATAATATATCTACATTTGCTTGTGCTAGTTTTATATTTATTTTAAAGGATTTGTTTACCTTTACAGCAAAAGATTAACCACTTGCCCACTGGGCACTTTCACCCCCTTCCTGCCCAGGCCAATTTTCAGCTTTCAGCGCCGTCACACTTTGAATGACAATTGCACGGTCATGCAACACTAAACCCAATCAAAATTTGTATCACTGATGGCCACTGATAGGTGGCACTAATGGGCACTGATAGGCAACACTGATGAGGGGGCACTGATGGGCACTGAATGTCAGCACTGATTGGCAGTTATTGGCAGCACTGGTGGGCAGCACAGACTGGCAGCACTGGTGCGCACTGTTGGGACTGCGCTGATAATCAGTGCCCTGATTATCAGTGTAGATGTCCCTTTTAAAAAAAGCTGGTTATCGGCTCTCTTCTCTTCTCACGCTGTCAGCATGAGCAAAGGAGTGCCGATAACCGGCTTCTGTTTACATCCGTGATCAGCTGTGGTTGGCTGCTGATTGGCTCTTTACCTCAATCTGTGATCAGCAGTGTCCTCCGGACACTGTGATCACAGAGCACGCTGTCCGCACCCCGCAGTGGGCATGCAGTGGGCGCGATCACGGAAGGTTATCATTAGACGGCATCCCAGTACTAGCTGGCTATGCTGTATCTGTCATTTGGCTTTTGCATAGTCGTCAAGTGGTTAAAGGCTGAATGAACACCAGACACCCTCCCCACTCTAGCTGTACTTACCTCTGGGGTTTTCCAAACTGCAAACAGTCACTCAAGTGGTCTAGGGATTTGAAATCCTGCCTCTTCTCCCTCTTTTTCGCCATTGCTTCTGGCACGGACCAAATAGATTCTGATTGGTCAGTGCCAGTCACAGTGATGCCACAGCGGGGACCCGGGGTGGGGAGGGTGTGTGGTGTTAGGACACCTTTTACAATTTTTTTCTTTAAAGGTAAACTAACCCTTTAAAGCTGGGAGACACAGCAGCGCTCATCTGTGTAGTATAATTAGTAAAGTTCAGCATTTAATGCAATTAAAAATTGGCAACTAACAAGAATTTAGATGTGTGAAGGCATGTCACATGGGTTGGCCCCTCTGTACAATCCCGATCCTGGTAGCTGGCAGGTTTGGGCGCAGGTGGAGGCTCGTCCGCTCTGGTGGTTTCCAGAACTGAATCGGAGAGTCGTGTCCTTGTCAGCTGTGACGTCAGTGGGTAGGGGTATGAAGGGTCGTCAGGCACACAATCCGAGCATGCATGCCCCTTCTTCAGGCAGTCCTGCAGAATGACAGCTACAGTGCAGCCAGCTAGTACTGTGAGGCTGTCATATGACAACCTCCCGTGATCGTGCCCAATGCGGGGCACGATCACGTGTGCGGGCAGGGCAGCGCGCTTTGTGATCACAGTGTCCGGAGGACACTGCTGATCACAGATTGAGGTAAAGAGCCAATCAGCGGCTCTTTACCAAGTGATCAGCTGTGTCCAATCACAGCTGATCATGGATATAAACAGAAGCTGGTTATTGGCACGCCTTTCCTCATGCTGACAGCGTGAGATTTCACCTCTATTACTTTTCTGAGGATTTTCTTTTACTTTCACTTTTCATAACAGTAAACAGGACAAATCTCTTTATGGGGGCACAGACAGCAATAAAAACTGACAAGTGTTCTAATCACTCTCCACTCTATCCAAAACGGAAACAAAGATTTGTCTTTATGTAGCAGCCTCAAGTGTGCTATTAGTGGCATTGCAGGCAAATCTATATGTTGGCTCATAGTAAAATGAGTCTTTTAATCTGGGTCAAACGTTTACTGCAGTTCAGGGCTGGATGACTCATACAGGCAGGACTCTGGTGCCTCCCCCTGGTTTTGGAAGGTAACTTTTTGGAAACTGGAGAGCGGAGGCCAGGAAGGTTGATATGCATATTTAGGAGAGCTCAGCCAGTCCCCAGTTAGTGGGTTGGCATGGTGTCTGAGCCAGCCCTTAAATATTGATAAGTCATACTGGTAGGAAGTTGGGTGGAAGATGGAGTGCTGAGGAGACTGTCAGTGGCCCTTGAAGAGAACCCCTGTCAGAGGGCTCTGCCTCGGGCTGGGGCTCAGGCTGGCCTGAGAGGATTTTGGATCATGGTTTGAAAGGAATCTTGCCTAGGAAGCAACAAGATGGAGGACAGTGTAAATACATCACCATGGTCAGGAACTTGCAAAGGAAAAGACTGTCACATATAGCAGGCCTTTCTGGAAGACAGCGTTGGGCTTAAATCTTTCCTTTACCTTGGCCTGGGAAATCTTCAGTAGCTGGTAGTTCCTGCATTCAGAAGAACGGGGATCAGCGTCTACAGTTGAGTTGGAGTCACTCCTGTATAAAACCTACAACATTTTTGTACTACTTTCCAAAGGGACTGAGTTCCTAGTCCTTATGCGGCGTACACACGATCGTTTTTCATGCCGTTAAAAATGCAATTTTTTAAAATGGCCATTAAAACCGATCGTGTGTATGCTCCAGAGCATTTTTAACGGCGTGAAAAACGGCCATCAAAAATTTCGAACATGCCTAAACGATAGTGTGTATGCTTTTACGAGGGGAAAAAAACACGCATGCTCAGAATCAAGTATGAGACGGGAGCGCTCGTTCTGGTAAAACTAGCGTTCGTAATGGAGATAGCACGTTCGTCACGCTGTAACTGACTGAAAAGCACGAGGCTGAAAAGCGCGAATCGCCGCTCAACAAAGTTTACTAACATGAAGGGTGGCGCCATTCGAATGGAACTTCCCCTTTATAGTGCCGTCGTACGTGTTGTACATCACTGCGCTTTGCTTGAGCGTTTTTTTTAATGATCGTGTGGATGCAAGATAGGCTTGAGAGGAAACATGAAAAAAACGACGAGAAAAACGTTGGTTAAAAAAATTAAGGGGCTTTTGCTTTTATATCAGAGACTGTCAGTGTTTAGGAAGAAAGACAGTACTGAAACCTGTACGTAGGGAGGAAGTTGCCCCTGGTTTTGTTGCTACCAATTTGGACATCCCATAATTTCTATTCTCCATCCAAGTTTTCCCCCCTAAAATAAAAAACAAAAACAAGCTCAAAGACTGTTCCTTGTGTCTGGAGAAAGTGTGGAGAATACTTGTTTGGCTGTGCAGGAGTGGGGAACCCAAATACCAGCGGCTCCTTCGGGGGTGAGCGCTACATTTAGTTATACTTTCACATAAAAAGTCCAATCCATTACTTTCAGCTTCCTCCAAATATCCAATTTCCTTTTTCTCTTGCTGCTGTGACCTGACCTTCTGTTACAGGGTGGCTACGTTCATTCTCCATAGTCTTACTGTATCTAGGGATGTAGCCACGCTCTCTTACTCACTCCTGAGATGGACTATGGGATGTGTAGTGTGCATAAAGAAGTGCACATGACTTTGATTACCATGCACTGCACATTACAAACAAATCGAAAGTTAAGTTGAAAAAGAGAAGTTTGGGAGCTCGTTAAAGAGGAAGAAAATTTAAAGGTATAATTTGTACCTATAGGTAAGCCTATAAAAAGACTTACCTAAAGGTACCGTAAATATCTCCTAAACGTGCACCGTTTAGGTGATATATACATTACATGACATCATCAGCACATGCGCTCCAAAGGAATGGCCATCCGTGCCGTTCGTTTAGATACCTGAGCTGTGAATGATGGCTCCCCACGCATGCATGGGAATGACGTCATAGTGGCTCCGGCCTGTCAAACAGTCGGAGTCTGCGGACCCGGAAGGAAGACCGGGTGAAGATGGACGCTGCCTCCATTGATTACATCGTATCACTGGAGGGCTTTGTTTTCAGGTAAGTTTCACATAATGTGTTAGTATGTGATGCATACTAGCACATAATGGGGTTGATTTACTAAAGGCAAATAGACTGTGCACCTTGGAAAGTGCAATTGCACTCTGCAAGTGCAGTTGCGCCAGAGCTTAGTAAATGAGGTAAGGCTTCACTTTGCAAAGAATACCCAATCACATGCAAGGAAATTTTAAAAAAAACTGCATTTTTGCTTGTACATGATTGGTTGGTGAAAGTCAGCAGAGCTCATTTACTAAGCTCTGGAGAAACTGCTCTTGCAGAGTGCAACTGCACTTTCCAAAGTGCACAGTCTTTTTGCCTTTAGTAAATCAACCCCAATGCCTTTACCTTGCAGGTCAAAAATAAAACAAAAAACAACACGCGGTTTACAACCATTTTAAGACATTTCAAGGAGGCAGAGAAACACAGTAAGAAACTATTTAACGGAAAAACGGATTACAGGGTCAGAATAATCACCTCTGTCCAATTAGCATGAAGCTGACCCAGGAAGTAGTAATGCTAAACAAGGAAGTAGCAGAATGGCTCGCCAAAATTTAAAATCCTTTTGTCGGCTAAAACAGTAAACATATCTACGTCAACCATATATATATAGCCATTGGCCCAGAGTAGCACTTTAAAATATATTTACTGCCGTTTAGGTTAATGGGTACATTCCATTTGGACCCCGTTAAAAGCATTTACTATGCGAGCCTCCCTTCCCTTCGTTAAATGTAATCATCTTCCAGTCCGTGAGCTCTGTAATTAATGTCGCCAGTCAGTAAACTGTCAGCGTTGTAGATCACTTGAAGCAATTCACTTTTATTTGCTTAATGAGTAATGAACATTTAGTATTTTGGGGTAATCTGGTGTCTGCAGGGATGTTGACACGTCTATAATGAATTCAGCCAATAAGAACGAGTCTGCCAATACGAACTGTCCATTCGGTAATTTACAGTATCGTCAGCAGTGAAAACACATCGACAGATCAATGTAATTTGTTTAAGAATCAGCACTGTTTTACTAGCTGGTGGAAATTAGCCCCCAGTTCCCAGTAAAATCCCTCATGTAGAAAATAATTAACACGTTTTACAGTTTGTTTATCAAAGCGTGGTAAGATTTAGAACACTTAAGGTGAGGCTTAGCCAAGTTATTATTGGTGATGCTTTCACTAGCGGTAATTCAACCTGGTACCAGTGACCCTAAATATTGGTTTAGTTAAAGCTGATCTCTGGGCACAAAAACGTATGTATTTCTTAATAGACACAAGGGGTATAAATTCACTTTGTGGGAATCAATCAAATGCCTTTACAAGCCCAGATATCAGCTTGTAAAAGTAGCAGTGATATCATCACTATGCTGCCTGTACAGAGCAGTGTTAATTTTGTCAACGAAATGAAAAGTACACCACATTTTCGTCCACTGACCAAAACTATGTCGGAAATCAATTCCGTTTTCGATAAAGAACGAAAATGAAACAAAAATGTGAGGAAGGGACGTTTACTCTTGGAACTTCCAGTTTTCCACAGAGCTCCGCCTGCTTCCTCTGGATGGAGACCGGCATTTGTAGATAGGAGGCTGTCCGAGCTGAAGATTAGAGACCATCAGTGGCTGTTATCTGAAGCCTGAAGGGGGATGTTCTGTTAGGATGGCGGCGACTTGGCTGTGTAGTTAACCTTCTCACACTGCCACACACTCACACTTCATAATGATATACAGAGGCCCCCTGAAGGAGACCTTCCCCTTGTCAATAGGCTTTGCAGCTTGTCCAGTACGGGAGAGCACGACACTGTCTGATCTGTACAGGATTAACCTTGTTGCTGCCAGAGCTGTTTTTTTACCCACGCTTAAAAAATCAATTTAGGCCTGAAGATTATGTAGCACCCTCTACCATAGGTAGGTGCTAGAGGTGTAGTGTTTGGTAGGTTCTGTCAGTACAGGTAAATTTAGGCAGGCCTATGCTGCAAGCTAGGCCTGTTTGTTTTTGATCTGGGGGCGAGCAGTGGTTAGTGTAGCAGTGGGTGTGACTGACATGTACTTCAGCTTTTGAGCGCCTACCCTGCTTTCAGTGAGAATGTTCTGGAAGAGGGGCAGGGCTGAGAGTTGGAGTGGCATGCAGTACATGTGAGGAGCCCTGACCAATCCCCAACTAGGATTGGCAGGGGGCAGGCCTCCTACATATACTCAGTCAGCCTGCTGGGGAGGAGTTGTCGGCTGGGTGAATTTAAAGATGGAGTGCTAGACTGCATGCTGGAGAGACACCCCCATCTGGGGGGGTGGATTCGGCGGAGGAGCTTGGGAGCTGGGAGGGACCCTTTGCTTACACGGTCATGGAGAGATGTCCTGGAACAGGAGCTGGAGGAGCAGTTGGTCCGCACGGTCCGGGTAAATCTATCAAGAAGGACTCAAGGCAGGAGTCGATGAGTGAAGCACAGTGGAGATCTGGAAGAGGCACGCCAGGGGAGCTGGGTGCAGAGCCAGAGGAGAGATTGTGGGGTGTTGTGTCAAGTCACTGACGTCTGAGGACTCAGTATTTGCAAGTCGGGCTTGCTGGGATCAGCAGTCCATCGTCAAGTATGCTTTATTAATTAAATGTTCGGGGCCATCAAGAAGGGGTACTGCAGGCCCCTGGCCTATTATTCATAAAGTGACGTTTCAGCTAGGAATTATTCAGAGTGAGGCCTAGCCTGTCCAAGATGGTGGGACAGGATGTCTAATGCTGTGACAGGGAAGTGTTGCGCAGGAGGTGAAGAGTCCTGGAGGTAGAAGTCTGCTGGGAGCAGTGTTGGCCATCTTACTTTAAAAAATAATTAGTTACAGTTACAAATTACTTATCCCAAAAAGTAATTGCGTTAGTAACTCAGTTACTACATTGAAAAAGTAATTAGTTACTCAGCAAAGTAACTATCATGCTTACTAGCATAAATGCTTTCCCCCCCCAATTCCCATTTCTAACAGCCCCAATATTTCCTATCCTAGCACAAATCCCCCCCCCATCACCTCTTCTAGCACAACCCCCTCCCCCCCAAATACCCCTACTAGAAAAAGTCATATACTGACACCCCTCAAATTCCCCATCCCAGCAGAAACCCCCCCAGAATTCCCTTCCTAGCACAACAGCACAAATACACTCCTCTTCATATCAATCCCACCTAGAAGTTATCATTTTCTCCCTACAAATACTCTCATTCCTCCCCTTGTGTCCTCAGTGCAGCTCTCCATTCCCTCAGCTTGGCATCAGCTTTCCTCACACACACACAGACCTCAGATATAGTGCAGCACATCACTCTGTGATGCCCATCTTCCGACGTTCCTCCTCATGTGGTCCTGTCAGAGCTGAGGAGGAGCCGATTTCTAAACTTGCCTGCCTGCTTGCCGGCATCTAGCGGGAGATATACCGCTGCTGAAGGGGACAGTTATCGCGGCTCGGAGATGCCCGCCTCCCGCCCACACTGCTTTCCACTTCCAGCTTCCAGCTAGAGCCAGGCTCTAGAGGAGATAGAGGTCATAGAGGAGAGGAGGAATTACACTACTGTCATCTAGTGGCGGTAGATGTAATTGCGGTAATGTCGCCCAAGTCATGGGAACGGCGTTACCATGAGGGGAAGGGTAATCAGTTAGATTACTTGTTACCCTCTAAAGTAACTGCGTTAAGTAACACTGTTTATTTTAACGCAGTTACTACCATCACTGGCTGGGAGAGTGCAGAGGCGGGAGAAGTTCTGAGGTAAAAAGTCTGTCAAGATTAGAGTCCACCATTTTTGTCCTGTGAAGATAATGAGTAACTATTTGCCAATGTGAAGCCGGATCAGCTCCAGCATTGCAAATACCAATTGTTCTATGGGCATCCCATATCCCTTTCCCCCAACCAAGTTCAGTCCCCCAAATAAAACAACAAAACAAAGAAAAATACTTTTCATTGTCTACAAGTGTGACGTATGGATGTCTGGCAGCAGGGAGAATATGCGTGGATGTTAGTAACTAGTGGCAACACACCGCTACAAATACATAAACACCCCCAAACATTATATTGTTTATATTGTTTCTTAAAGCAGACAAGTTCATGTAAATGTGCACTGAATGGTAGCATCATCACGCAAAGAGTTTTTATTTTTATTTTATTTTATTTTAACGTCACACTTTTGTCAAAAAAGCAATATTCTTGTAACGCAACTTGGTTTACCTTAAAGACATTATATAATGACTAAATCTGAAGAAGAGACGCTTGAGAGGAGATATGATTTAAATACCGTACTGGTGACCCCGCAATAGGGATAAAACGTTTCCGCACAAAAGAACATAAAAAGATAAGCGGCCATTCACTAAAATTAGAAGAAAATCAGTTTATCCTTAAACTACGTAGAGTGTTATTTACGGTTAGAGCGGTAGAGATGTGGAATTCTCTTCCACAAGCAGTGGTTTCAGCAGGGTGCATAGATAATTTCAAAAAACTATTAGATAGGCACCTAAACTACCACAACATACAGGGGTATACAATATAATAGGGACATAAAAGTGCACACACACAGGTTGGACTTGATGGACTTTTTTCAACCTCACCAACTATGTAACTATGTAACCATATGTACTGCATGTTCAATCAATACCATAAATAATAACCTATTAGATTTTTCACTCCAGAAGTATATAATGAGTTTGCAAACTGTAGAGAAATGCTTAAATAATGCATTACAATTTAACTAAACCCATTTGATTTTAGTCGACTAAAATAATTTTAGACGACTAAAATGTACTGGAAATGTATTCAACTAAATACGACTATAACAATTGCAGAAGACTAAAAAACTAAAATGGCATTTTAGTCAAGACTAAAGCCTCGTACACACGACCGAGTTTCTCGGCAAGAACCAGCAAGAAACTTGCTGGCAGAGCTTTCTTGCAGAGTAAATCGATCGTGTGTACGTGGCTATCATGTTTCTCGTCAAGAAAACTGACAAGAATCTCGACGAGAATTCTTGTCAGCATGTTTCTCGACGAGAAAAGTGTGTGTGTGTGTACACTTACCTGCCTCCGGGAAGCCCGCGCATGCTCGAAATGACTTTGACGCATGCGCGGTAGCTTCCTAGGCATAGGTAGGGTGTAGCAAGATGGTGGCACGCTCGTCGTAGTCAATTACGTCACCGCGTTCGCTCCATTCAAAGAACCGCAGGTTCTTTGAAATGAGCGTGTGTACACTCGGTCAGGACAAGTTTCTTGTCCAAGAATCTCGTCAAGAAAAACAACGTGTTTTTTCTTGACGAGATTCTCGGCCGTGTGTACGAGGCTTAAGACTAAAACTAAATCAAAATTTTCTGTAGGAGGGGCCCAACAGGCTCCACCCACTAAAGGCTGCTTGCAGGAACCAACAGGAGGGGGGTGGAGACAAGACCAGACACCCTGCACAAGGAACTAGAGCAGCAGTGATTGGTCTTTATTACAGGCTAATGCCCCATACACACGATCATTTTTCATGCCGTTAAAAATGCCATTAAAAAAAATGGCCATTAAAAATGATCGTGTGCATGCTCCAGAGCATTTTTAACGACGTGAAAAACGGGCATTAAAAATTTCGAACATGCTCTCTTTTTTCACGTCGTTTTTCATGTCGTTTTTTTTAACGACGTGAAAAACGATAGTGTGTATGCTTTAACGACGTGAAAAAAAATGCGCATGCTCAGAATCAAGTATGAGACGGGAGCGCTCGTTCTGGTAAAACTAGCGTTCGTAATGGAGATAGTACATTCGTCACGCTGTAACGGACTGAAAAGCACTAGACTGAAAAGAGCGAATCGTCTCTCACCAAACTTTGCTAACATGAAGGGTGGCGCCATTCGAACGGAACTTCCCCTTTATAGTGCCGTCGTACGTGGTGTACGTCACCGCGCTTTGCTTGAACATTTTTTAAAATGATGGTGTGTACGCAAGACAGGCTTGAGAGGAAACAAGAAAAAAAAATGACGAGAAAAACGTCAGTTTTAAAAATGACATTAAAAATGATCGTGTGTATGGGGCATAAGTTTCACACTGGATTAACAGATCTGGAAGAAATTCACAAAGCACACCAAGATTCAAGTAAGAATACATGACTCTAGAATTCAGACAACATTTGCTTATCCCAGAGTCCAGCTTTAAAGAAAATTTCAAGGAAAGCATTTTGCAATCAGTTTTTTTTCAAAGGGGCAATGAAAAGGCATTTTTGTAATGAGTTATACTGCCTGCAATTTTGTTTGGGCAATTGTGTATGACTCATGCCATCCCAAAAATCATGTAGCGATGGCTAAAGAAATAAATATGTGATTCTTTTCGGCTTCTGATTGCAGTGATTATTTGCGCACAATTGCAGCATAACACGATTGTGAAAAAACAAAGTAATTTATTGCAGTTTTAGATATTTTTTTTTATATCTGCAATCAGACAGCTGAACTGTGACCAGGCTATGGACATTCTAATACTTACATATTCGTAAAAAATTTTGGAATGAACTTTAACCTCTTGCTGACCATGAAAAACATATGTGCGGCAACAAGAAGGATGGGTTTTAACGTCCACTAGCCGCACATATGCGTCCAAGGTTTGTCTGCTGAGAGTGTGCTCACTGCACACTTCCAGAAAAGTTATAGTGCTATCTTAAGCCCTGTACACACGATCGGATTTCCGATGGATATTTCCATCGGAATTCCGATGAAGCTAACTTCCATCAGTCTTGCCTACACACCATCAGACAAAATTCCGACCGTCCCAAATGCCGTGACGTACAACACGTACGATGGCACTATAAATGGGAAGTTCAAATCCAATGACGCCACCCTTTGGGCTGCTTTTGCTGATTTCGTGTTACCGCGTGTTAGTAAAAGTTTGGTGAGAGCCGATTCGCGCTTTTCAGTCTCCGTGCTTTTCAGTCCGTTACAGCATGACGAATGTGCTATCTCCATTACGAACGCTAGTTTTACCAGAACGAGCGCTCCCGTCTCCTAATTCAGTCTGAGCATGAGTGGGTTTTTTCTCCGATGGAGTTCCACACAGACGATCGGAACTTCCTATCGTTTTTTTTTCCATCGGAAAAATTTAAAACTGGTTCTATTTTTTTTCACCGATGGAAAAAAGTCAGATGGGGCCCACACACAATCAGTTTGTCCGATGAAAACAGTCTATCGGACTGTTTTCATCTGTAAAACCGATTGTGTGTACAGGGCTTTAGAGTATTTTGGTCTCTGGTTATGATTGAGAGCCAGTGGGATTGGCTCCTCATCTTGTGACCATTGTGCCAGTCAACCACTGTGATCACATGATTTGAAAGCCTGCCCCCCATTAAATTTAAAAGGCCATCGGGAAGGGGCGGGAAGTGGTTAAAATGACCCTGTCACTATGAGGTCCAAACTTCTGTGAGTGTCAGATACCTGCTCCCTCACCACGTGCTGGGGTTCTTCCTGTTGTGGGAGCCAGTGAAAGGAGACTGACATTAACCACTTGCTTACTGGGCACATATACCCCCTTCCTGCCCAAACCAAATTTCAGCTTTGGGCACTGCGTCGCTTTAACTGACAATTGCGCGGACGTGCGACGTGGCTCCCAAACAAAATTGACGTCCTTTTTTTCCCACTAATAGAGCTTTCTTTTGGTGGTATTTGATCACCTCTGCGTTTTTTTTTTTTTGCGCTATAAACAAAAATAGAGAGACAATTTTGAAAAAAATACAATATTTTTTACTTTTTGCTATAATAAATATCCCAATTTAAAAAATAAATAAAGTTTTCCTCAGTTTAGGCCGATATGTATTCTTCTACATATTTTTGGTAAAAACAAAAATCGCAATAAGCGTATAGTGATTGGTTTGCGCAAAAGTTATAGCGCCTACAAAATAGGGGATAGAATTATGAAATTTTTTAAAATTATTTTATTGGGACTGGGACATCGCGGCCGCCAGGCACACGCATCGGCATCTCAGTGACATGCCGGGCACGCACTCGCGCCGGCCGCGGTGCTCGCGCGCCCCCCAGTGTCCGGAGGAGCCGAGGCCGTCTATTGACGGCCTCCTGGATTTCTAGAGCCACCTTGTGGCCATCGTTTGTATATGGCCCGAGCTCCAAGAAGTTAATTTAGCTTGGACCCCCATAGTGATACGGCCAATTTTTTTGGGGGAAAATTATTTTTATTAAGTTTTTTGATTTTAACAACATATACAACAAACAAACAACAGTAGCCGACCCAGCACAATACTAAGTCGGCGACAGGCCAACATGGCCCACATCATCAGGTACAGTTAGTAAAACATGCCCTGTCTAACAAACAATAGTGCTACCTACATAATAGATAGGAACAAGAACAACCCCCCCCCCCCAGCAAACCCCCTTGCTCAGTTCTCTCTCCCCCCCTATCCCCCATGAATCTTCCGGATAGATTAATCGTTGCCCCACCGCACACTTCAACCAAGGATATAAAGGTGGAGCCCCAAAACTCCCAGCAGATCCACCTGGATGAACACTATACAAATATACAAATATACAAATTAGCCTTCCCCTGTTAGCAGTTGTTAACCTACAATCAGATCAGAGTTAAACTATGCCTGCCACACCCTATCGAATTTCTTGCCGCAGCCCCTAGATAAGTATGTTGCCTTATAATAAGGCATCATAGAATTGACTGGGCCTTTCCAGAAGCGCATACCCGGTGCTTCTGGTTTGCGCCACCGCAACAGAATGGCCTTCCTTCCATATAACAAAAGGATGTTGAGTAGAGTCCTATGAGCCCTGGACGGGACCACATCCTCAACCAAACCCAGGAGACACACCCTGACTGTCGCCGGGACAGGGGTCATCAGAACCGCTGATATACAGGAGGTGACCTCCGACCAAAATTGTTTAATCAGAGGGCAGCTCCAAAATATATGTTCAGCAGCTGCTGGAGTAAACGAGCACCTCCAACACTCCACCAGCAGTGCTGGGTAAATAGACGGCAGCCTACCTGGCGTATAGTAAATCCTGTGCAAGAACTTAAAATGAATTAATCTGTCCCTGGCTGCCACTAGGTGCTGGAACGGATGTGCCCACATGTCATCCCAGTCTTCCCCTTGAATATCCGGGACCTCAGCCTCCCACCTCTCTCTGCACTTGAGTACTGCCTTTGGCCTAGTTTTAAACAATCCCTTGTACGAAACTGAGAGTGTCTTGGGAAGGTCCTCTGTTGTGTGCAAATTCTCCAAGTCTGAAGGAAAGGAATCTATGGTCTTATTTTTAAATTGTGATTGAAACGCATGACGCAATTGGATATAGCGAAATAATTGGGAATTGCGTAGGTCATGTCCTGCTTTAAGTTGGTCAAACGTCAGTAACTCACCATCCATAGTGATATCCTTGAGGTCACCCAGCCCATGGGATCCTCAAATGAGTAAAAGTGTGGCAATTTAGGGTTCATCCACATGGGTCACCCAGCCCATGGGATCCTCAAATGAGTAAAAGTGTGGCAATTTAGGGTTCATCCACAATGGAGTGGAGGGAGAGAAACTCTGGTAACTGGGACATGCCATTCCAACCGCTTCCTCCCATGCCTTAATCGAGGCCTTCATAGAAGCAGTAAGAGGAAGGTCCATCTTGACCCCTCTATGAATGGCAGTGATAGGGCCACTTTAAAATAAGCCCACACTAACCTATGTAACTGCAGACAAGTGTGTTCTACTACTCTACTGTAAATCGTCAGAGAACAGATCAGTTACCACCTTATAAGTATGCCCCATAGGTTTTGGTGGTTTGAATAATGAGATAACTTCTCTGTTACTCACTGTCAAAGCTCTACATTCCTTCTAACATGTAAAAATGAATTAAAGGTGAACTCCAGCCTTCCCTTCAGTTTTGCACAGTTGTATAGGTATGGCCCCATGTACACGGGACGCTGGTGCAAACTCTGCTGAATAAAAATTTTTAAAAGCTGAAACCGGCGTTTAGAAACGCCCGTTTTGCCGTGATTGCAGCCGCATTTAGCGGAGTTTTACCGCGTTTGCGTCTATAAGCGTTTAGTTAAGAAACATCATAAGACCCTCCCTAAGCTCAAAAAAACAGTATTATTTAACCATTTCAGCCATTTTGTGAGACCAGAGAAAGTAGCAGCAGCTGAGAGAGCAGCAGTGTACTTGTATTTAGCATGTCTCTTGCCACATCACCTGCCACAAGCTGTGGATTGTCCACTTGCCACGTCACCTGCCACAAGTTGTGGATTGTCCACCTGGCCACATCACCTGTCACAAGTTGTGAATTGTCCACTTGCCACATCACCTGCCATGTCACCTGGCCACGTCACCTGCCACAAGTTGTGGATTGTCCACTTGCCACGTCACCTGGCCACGTCACCTGCCACAAGTTGTGAATTGTCCACTTGCCACGTCACCTGGCCACGTCACCTGCCACATCACCTGGCCACGTCACCTGCCACAAGTTGTGGATTGTCCACGTCACCTGGCCACAAGTTGTGAATTGTCCACTTGCCACGTCACCTGGCCACATCACCTGGCACGTCACCTGGCCACGTCACCTGCCACAAGTTGTGGATTGTCCACTTGCCATGTCACCTGGCCACGTCACCTGCCACAAGTTGTGGATTTTCCACCTGCCACGTCACCTGGCCATGTCACCTGCCACAAGTTGTGGATTGTCCACTTGCCATGTCACCTGGCCACGTCACCTGCCACAAGTTGTGGATTGTCCACTTGCCACGTCACCTGCCACAAGTTGTGGGTTTTCCACTTGCCACGTCACCTGGCCACGTCACCTGGCACGTCACCTGGCCACGTCACCTGCCACAAGTTGTGGATTGTCCACTTGCCACGTCACCTGCCACAAGTTGTGGATTGTCCACTTGCCACGTCACCTGCCACAAGTTGTGGATACTCCGCTTGAAACAAATTGTGGATTCTCCACTTGCCACATCACCTGCCACAAGTTGTGGATTGCAAGCAATTACAGTTTTTTTAATATTTTTTTAATGGTTTTTCATCATTTTCCATCATTTTTGAGATTTCTAATGTAAAAAATAGGTTACCTTTAAAAACGCTTATAAACTAAATCGCGGCAAAACGGCGGTACCGCGTCTGAAACGTGAAAATTTTTGCGTCTGAACTAATTTTTTTGCTTTCAGATTGCATATAAATGGCAATAAATGGGACAGTGTACATGGTCACATAGGATAACATTGAATGAGTTCAGGGGCAGTTGAAAAAAGTGTCCAACTGCCTCTAAACGTGAGTTTAACAGCGTCCCGTGTACATGGGGCCTAACTGTTCTGTATTGAAAATGCTTCCTCTGATTTCACTTGTAACACCCTCTAATGCTAGTGTAGCGCTACCCCCAGTTAAGAGAGCCGCTGATATTGATTTGGTCCCTGCAGTGCACCGCTGTCAACCCCCGGCAATCGGCTCTAACCTCCCGTGGCACAGCTGGTGATATAGAGATAGGACCGCGTGATCGCAACTGTTGGTGACGCAGTCCTATAACAAACATACACAGAATATACTTTAAAACTCCTATTAAAGTAAGCGGAACTGACACCAAATGTACTTTACCCAGATATTTTACTGAGGCTAATGGGCAAGTAATAAACAACAGTATAACAAGTTGCAGATCCCTGCAATAAACAGTAATAAAGATAAACAGAGTAATCAGAATAATAAAGTATTGCTATGCAACTCTAGCGCTGCCCTTTTACAGCTACTTCCCCTCATGGGTAGTGTGAGGGGGTTAGCTCGGCAGCGGGTGTGTGTGACCCCCGGGATGGGCTCCCCACACAAAAACAGGCCCAGCAAACGGAGGTTGTGGTTTTCAAAATCAAAAAGGTGCGGTTTATTTTCTATTTACAGTGACAAAACACAGCAAAGCAAAAGAAACATAAATAAAATAAATCCTGGTCAACTTGACCTCTGACTAAACATACAGGTTTCCTAACTAACAACTGGGATCAGCCTAGTGCTGTCCTAGTCCCTAAGTCCCTGGTTTTAAATGTCCAAGCAAATAGCCACACAGGCTTTGTCTCACCGCACAGGGGTTCACTCTCCCTAGACAGTCCACACAGGTCTGGTTCCAGGCATGAGCTAACACCTAATGAATCTGGGAGTTCTTATAGAGGCCTAAATGAGCTGACAAGCTTCAGCTGGTCTCATCAACTCCCTGTCTGCACGACGCCCCACACTCTCCCTAGAGGTATGAGTCATCCATGAGCCCACTAGCCTCAGCTGGGCTTATACAACTCTCCACCTAGTTGTATAAGTCGGCGTAAAGCCTGAATCTGGGCGAAATATATCTACCCCCTGGATGCAACCAGGTGACTTTACCTTCCTGCTGTCACATACCCCCCCCTCTTGTTTTAACCTCGGGGTTGGAACACCAGCAATCAGGCATTCATGTACTCGAGACAAAGCATCCACATTCCCCATTTGAACGCCAGGGCGATGCTTTACTGTGAAGTTGAATTCCTGGAGGGCCAGGAACCACCTATTCACTCTTCTATTTGTTTCCTTGTTTTGAGCCATCCACTTTAACGGAGCGTGATCCGTAACCATGTCAAAGTGCCTACCTAGCAGGTAGTACCGAAGGGAATCTAGAGCCCACTTCACCGCTAAACACTCCTTTTCAACGGTGGCGTAATTTACCTCATGGGACTTCAACTTCCTGCTGAGGTAAATGACTGGGTGCTCTTCCCCGTTCCAGACCTGGGACAATACTGCTCCTAACCCCACATCTGACGCATCACTTTGTACGACAAAGTCTTTAGAGAAGTCGGGTGAGTACAACACTGGCTGGCTACATAAGGCTTGTTTCAAGAATTGGAATGCTGCCTCAGCCTCGGGGGTCCATTTAATCATGACCGACCCTTTCCCCTTCGTCAGGTTGGTTAGGGGCACAGCCTTAGAAGCAAAGTGAGGAATGAATCGCCGATAATACCCAGCGATTCCCAGAAAGGCTCGTACCTGCTTCTTGCTGTTGGGACGTGGCCAACTCTGGATGGCCTCGACTTTGTTGAGTTGGGGTTTTATTACTCCCCTCCCAATGGTGTACCCAAGATATTTGGCCTCCTCCTGCCCAATGGTACACTTCTTGGGGTTAGCCGTAAACCCCGCTTCCCGAACAGAGTCCAGGACTGCTTGCACTTTTGGCAGATGTGAGGCCCAATCTGTGCTATGGACAATTACGTCATCCAGGTAAGCCGCAGCATACTTCCGATGGGGCCTCAGCATCTGGTCCATTTTCCGCTGGAATGTGGCCGGCGCATTCTGTAACCCGAACGGCATTCTTTTATATTGGAACGCCCCGTCTGGGGTTACAAATGCGGTTTTCTCTTTGGCCGACTTGGCCAGGGGGATTTGCCAATACCCTTTTGTGAGGTCAAGAGTCGTCATGTATCGGGCTGTTCCCAGCCGGTCGATCAACTCATCTATACGTGGCATGGGGTAGGTGTCAAATTTTGTAACTTTGTTCAACTGACGAAAATCGTTACAAAATCGCCAGCTCCCATCCGGTTTAGGCACCAACACAATGGGACTAGACCAATCACTTTGGGACTCCTCTATCACCCCTAAGTTCAGCATTTTCTGTACTTCCTCCCGTATTGCCTCCCGTCGGGCCTCTGGGATCCGATAGGGTTTTAACTTCACCCTTTCACCGGGCGGGGTAATGATGTCATGCTCTACCCCAGATGTTTGTCCCGGCAGCTCAGAGAATACCTCCTTGTTGCGAAGCACAAATTCCTTAACCTCCTGTTGTTGGGGTTGTGACAAGGTGGCTGCTATTCCAACCTCAGGAATCACGCAACCAGTTTGAGCTGGTGACCAAGTGTCTGCGACTAGGGACTCTCTATCCCTCCAGGCTTTCAACAGATTAACGTGATAGATCTGTTCGGGCTTTCGCCTTCCTGGTTGTCTGACCTTGTAATTCACTTCGCTCACTTTTTCCATTATCTCATAGGGGCCTTGCCATTTGGCAAGGAATTTACTTTCAACCGTAGGGACAAGTACCAGTATCCTATCCCCCGGGGAAAAGGTACGGGTCTTGGCTCCACGGTTGTACACTCTCTGCTGTGCTAACTGCGCTTGGGCCAAATGTTCCTTCACGATGGGCATTACCTGTGCAATTCGGTCTTGCATCAGGGCGACATGCTCAATCACACTCCTGTGGGGAGAACTCTCACTTTCCCAAGTTTCCTTGGCAATATCCAACAGCCCTCTTGGGTGTCTCCCATACAGTAACTCAAAGGGGGAGAATCCCGTAGAGGATTGGGGCACCTCCCTAATAGCAAACATCAGATAAGGAAGTAGACAGTCCCAATCCTTTCCATCTCTATCCACCACTTTCTTCAACATTTGTTTTAGGGTTTTGTTGAATCTTTCAACCAGCCCATCGGTTTGGGGGTGATACACAGATGTACGTAATTGCGTCACTTTGAACAATTTACACAGCTCCTTCATAACCCGGGACATAAAGGGTGTACCTTGGTCCGTAAGCAGTTCTTTACAAATACCCACCCGGCTAAACACAAGAGATAGCTCTTTGGCTATGGTTTTGGCCGAGGTATTTCGGAGAGGGATCGCTTCTGGATAACGGGTGGCATAGTCCATTATAACTAATATGTACTGGTGCCCCCTAGCGGACTTGATTATAGGCCCTACCAAATCCATGGCGATCCTCTCAAACGGGACCTCAATGATGGGTAGAGGGACCAGCGGGCTACGGAAATGTGGCATCGGGGCCGACCTCTGACACACAGGGCAGGAGGAACAATAATTTTCTATGTCCTTCATCACCCCCGGCCAATAGAATCTCTGTAATACCCTCTCTCGGGTTTTCTCTGTCCCCAGATGACCTCCAAGAATGTGCCCATGGGCCAACTCCAACACCAACTTCCTGTAAGGTTTGGGCACCACAAGCTGCTCAACGGTTTCTTCTGCCCTTTTTGCCACCCGATACAGTAGGTCCTTCTCTACGCTGAAGTATGGGTAAGTGCAGGTATTATCTGGGTTCACTAACTCGCCATCTATTTTCACTACGTTTTCCCGTGCCTTTATTAGGGCGGGGTCTTTCAACTGTTCTGTGGCAAAGTTTTCCCTGTGAACCTCAAGATCAGAAAACTCCACAGACGGTAGGTTTTCGTCTGAGGAGGTGGGCTCCTCTCCAGTTTCTTGAGTCTCCCCTGCCAATACTGATAAGGGAAATTCCGGAGAGTCCTCACCACTCTCAGGGGAGTTCTGGCTATCACATTCCTGGTACATAGGGGCACCAGTGGGGGGCTCAGGATCATCCCACAGTTCCCAGAACTTCGGAAAATCCCTTCCCACAATGGCGTCATGTGGTAACTGAGATACTAAGCCCACTGGATGAGAGAGGGTACCTTTGGGGGTCTCGAAACACACTGTAGTCACTGGATACTCTCGGGTGTCCCCATGCACACAAATAACAGCTACCTTGCTATTCCCAAAGACCTCTGTTTTAACTAACTCAGCCTTTATCAGGGTCACAAGGCTACCTGAATCCAGCAATACCACAACATTTCTACCATTAACACACATTTTGCATAAATGTTTCTCAGTTCCTCGAATGGCAGTGCATGCGACTGTCGCACACAGCGACTGACGTCTGCCCGTCAGAAAGTCACACTGCATGGGTTCCTCCACAACCGGGCAATTGGCTGCAATATGTCCCGCTTGCCGGCAGCGGTAGCAAACGATCCTTCTTGCCGCCTCTTGAGCCGCTGATTTCCCAGGCTGTTCTCGCCAAACTTGGGGTAGAGCTCCCACCCTCTCACTCTCTCCACCCTCACCCCTTGGAATCCTCTTATCCGCCCCTGGGGATGGTCTGGTCTTAGGGTGGAAAGTCCGAGTGTCTCTGGAAGAGGCCGTCAGGTTCTCTGTAGCAAAGTATTTCTCCACACGATCCACAAGACCATCGGCCGTCTCTGGGTCTCCATGGCTTACCCACTTTTGGATGGCAGTAGGAAGAGCTCTCAAAAACCGATCCATTACAACACGTTCCACAATCTTTGGTGCGGACAAAGTCTCTGGCTGTAGCCACTTTCTGCTCAGGTGAATGAGATCATACATTTGAGACCTGGGGGGTTTTCCAAGCTGGAAAGTCCAGTTATGCACACGCTGAGCCCGGACAGCCTGGGTGACACCCAGCCTTGCCAAAATTTCAGCTTTTAGCATCACATAGTCTTTTGCTTGGTTAGGCTCTAGGTCATAGTAAGCTTTCTGCGATTCACCAGTTAACAGAGGAGCCACCAGTCCAGCCCACTGCTCCTCAGGCCACTTTTCTCTTTCAGCGGTCCTTTCAAATGTGGTCAAAAATACCTCTGGATCATCCTCTCCAGTCATTTTTGTCAATAAACGACTCACCCCAAAGGACGCGGTATTAGTGGGACGGCTTTCCTCACTGGTCTGCGGACGTTGCTGCATTACTGCTTCCATCTGTTGTTGTAGTCTCTGCTCTTGCTTCTGCAACAGGTCTATGAAGCGGGCCTCAGATTGCTGCTGGGCTTGTTGCTGAGCCTCCAGACTCTGTTGCAAAGTTGCGTTTGTCTGCTGCTGGGCTGCAAGGCTCTGTTGATGAGCTTGCTGCTGGGCTGCGAAGTTCTGTTGTTGAGCTGCAAGGCTCTGTTGATGAGCTGCAAGGCTCTTTTGCAAACCTGCATTTGTCTGCTGTTGATTGGCATTTGCTAGAGCCAGCTGCTTCAGTATCTCCTCCATGCTGGCTTAAAAAAAAACTGCCACTGGTTCTCCACCAACTGTGAGGGGGTTAGCTCGGCAGCGGGTGTGTGTGACCCCCGGGATGGGCTCCCCACACAAAAACAGGCCCAGCAAACGGAGGTTGTGGTTTTCAAAATCAAAAAGGTGCGGTTTATTTTCTATTTACAGTGACAAAACACAGCAAAGCAAAAGAAACATAAATAAAATAAATCCTGGTCAACTTGACCTCTGACTAAACATACAGGTTTCCTAACTAACAACTGGGATCAGCCTAGTGCTGTCCTAGTCCCTAAGTCCCTGGTTTTAAATGTCCAAGCAAATAGCCACACAGGCTTTGTCTCACCGCACAGGGGTTCACTCTCCCTAGACAGTCCACACAGGTCTGGTTCCAGGCATGAGCTAACACCTAATGAATCTGGGAGTTCTTATAGAGGCCTAAATGAGCTGACAAGCTTCAGCTGGTCTCATCAACTCCCTGTCTGCACGACGCCCCACACTCTCCCTAGAGGTATGAGTCATCCATGAGCCCACTAGCCTCAGCTGGGCTTATACAACTCTCCACCTAGTTGTATAAGTCGGCGTAAAGCCTGAATCTGGGCGAAATATATCTACCCCCCTGGATGCAACCAGGTGACTTTACCTTCCTGCTGTCACAGTAGACTAACACCCAGCAATGTCTACCTATGCAGTCAGGCCTGACTGATCTAAATGGAAGTTCAGTGAAACAATATTCGCTAGCAATCTCTCGGTGGTGCACTTGAAGAACAACTTTGTAATCCCAACGAATAGTAAAGATAAAGTATCTGTCTTTAAACAGCTCTCACCACCTGGACAAGTCCAAGTCCGTTTCCTCCATCGATTCGTCTAGGAACAGGAATCCACCGACATCCAAGTCTTCAATCCTTCTGGTGTACTGCAGCAAGGAGGATTAGATGTCTCTAAGGCTCTGCTAGGCTGGCAGAGGGCTCTTTGGAAGGGAGCACACGGCCCGGGCTTCAGGCCTTGTGCACACAGCAGTTCAGCACAGACATCCTCTTGCTAGGAGAGGGGGATCCAAAGAGAGCGACCAAAACTCCGCCTCCCCTTTATAAAGTCTGCCCCAGCAGTCTCTGTTCTGGAGCAATGCACCCTGGGTGCTGCAAGATGTACTGGGAGATGTAGTCTCTTTCTCTCCTCTGCTTTCACTTCCAGTAATGTCTCTTTACTTCCTCCCGACTCACCTCTCACCTGGAACTTCTTATCTCTCTGCATTAAAGGGGAACACCCCGCTACACACTCCCCCCACTTGAACTCTTTGGTCCCCAAAGATAAACTTCAACAAATACTGTTTACCATTTTGGACAATGTCGAGCATGATGTTGGCATAGGGAATTCCCACCAAAACTTTGGGATGGAACTCTCTTGCCCACAGGTCACACTACCATGAGTGGCCTGCCTAACTGTGCCAGAGAGTGAGCTGGGGTTGCCCTCCACCAAATGGACGGTGGAGGGATCAGGTTGTTCAACACTTCTCCTAGCCGTTACAACAGAGTCCTCTGAGCTCGTCCCCATTTGGGGGTAAGTTAGTTTCTTGGGAGGCCTGATGACTCTGCGAGCCCTCTGCTCTCTTGGTGCTTCTGACTCCAGCACCACAGGCTCTTCTTCAGGAGTAAGTTCAGGTAACATTGCTGGTTCTGGAACCTCTGATTCAGAAGTCGACTGACGTATGGAATCTCTAGAGTCCTCCTCTGCGCAAGTGTCAGGAACATCTTCCCAGTAATCAGCTGAGGGACTGAAGGGTATGAATTCAGTAGCCTCCGGATTCAGAGTTGCATCTGGGGTATCCCCTCCATTTGGGAGATCTGTGGTGGACGTTCCCAGAGTCGAGGGAGGCCACAGCCAGTCCAGTTCTCCACCTTCTTCTGTACTCAATTGGGAGGCCTCCCCATCTTTGGCTCGAGAGGTCTGGGACCGAGTGTTCGGCCTAGGAATATCCAGGATAGAGGCCGGTTCAGGGGAGTCTCTCACGGGAGGTATTCTGACTGCCTCAGCAAGTGGGAGCAGGTGGTTCCGATGCCACGTCTTCAGTGGACCCACCTTTCCTTCTGGCTTTAGTTTGTAGACAGGCAAACCGGGCAACTTCCTACAGACAACATAGGGCTCAGATCTCCACCTGTCGGCAAGCTTGTGTTTTCCAGGGACCCCCAGATTGCGTAGCAGTACTCGGTCCCCGGGCTGCAGATCTTGCACTCGAACCTTCAGATCAAAATTTCTCTTGTTGCGGGCCCCCCTTTGATCCGAAGCCGCCTGGGCTTGTTCATAGGCCACCTGCAAGCTATGTCTAAGTCTGTCCACGTATCCCTTGTGGGATGTAGCTGAGGTATTGTCTATAGAAGTGCCAAAGGCCAGGTCCACAGGTAGCCTTGCTTCTCTCCCAAACATAAGTCGATAAGGGGAGTAGCCAGTGGCGTCACTTGTGGTACAGTTATAGGCATGTACTAGGGCTGATATGTGCTGACTCCAGTGTTGCTTCTTCTCTGTTTCTAAGGTTCCCAACATGTTGAGCAGGGTCCGGTTAAATCTCTCCGGCTGAGCATCTCCTTGTGGGTGGTAAGGCGTGGTTCTGGTCTTCTTTATTCCTAATGAATCCAAAAGTCTTCGGATCAACCGACTCTCAAAGTCCCTTCCTTGATCTGAGTGGAGTCTCTGTGGTAGTCCGTAATGGACAAAATACTTCTCCATAAGTATCTTGGCCACGGTGGATGCCTTCTGGTCTTTGGTTGGGAAAGCTTGAGCATAGCGGGTGAAATGGTCGGTTATTACCAGAACATTCCCCAATCCACTCAGGTCGGGTTCGAGGCAGAGAAAGTCAATGCATACCAGATCCATTGGGCCTTGACTCTGTAAGTGGCCCATTGTGGCAGCTTGATGGGGTAGGGTCTTTCTCTGAATGCATCGTGCACAGGAATGGCAATACTCCTCTACTTCTGCCCTCATGCAGGGCCAATAGAACCGATTTCTGACAAGCTGGAAGGTCCTTTCTGCCCCTAGGTGACCATGATGGTCATGCAGGGCAATTAGTACAGTCTCTCGGTGCTTCTCTGGAAGAAATAACTGCCACTTATCTTCTGAGTCATCAGAGGGGCCCCTTCGGTAGACCACTCCCTGATGTACCTGTAGCCTGTCCAATTCCTTCCTCAACAGGCGAGCCTCCTTTGAGGGGTGATGTAGGAATTTGTTGGGATCCTGATTCTCCAGGGCTTCGAGGACCAATCTCCCCATGGGGTCTTCCAATTGGTCACACCTCAACTCCTTCTTGGACAGTCTCGGTAGGTTGTCTTCCTCCAGTTGAGTTACCCCACAATAGTGTTTGGGGACTCCTACCATGGTAACCCCTATTTCTTCTGCTCTGGAGCCTCCTCTGGCTTGGAATTCAGCCCCTTGACAAAGGGCCCGCACCCCGTCCGGTGCCACTTGGGTCCAATCTTCCCAGTCATTTGTCGTGGCATGAGACCTCCGGGACAGGGCATCTGCATCCCTATTTCCGGCTCCTGGTCTGTACTTCAGACTGAAGTTGAATCCAGACAATGCGGCCAACCACCTGTGTCCGGTGGCATCTAGTTTCGCGGTGGTGAAGAGGTAGGTCAGGGGGTTGTTGTCTGTCTTCACAGTAAACTCTGCCCCATACAAGTAGTCTTTTAGCTTGTCTGCTACCGCCCATTTGAGGGCCAGGAATTCCAGCTTATGAGTGGGGTAATTCTTTTCTAAGGGGGTCAGGCTCCTGCTCACATAGGCCACTGGTCGCAGTTGTCCTTCATGTTCTTGGTAGAGTACACCACCTAGACCCTCATGGCTGGCATCCACATGTAATTCATAAGGTCTGGTAGGGTCGGCGTAGGCCAGGACTGGGGCAGTGGTTAAACTCCTCTTCAGAGCATGAAAGGCCTCTTCACACCTTGGGTTCCACTGATCTTGAACTGACTCACCAGGCCTCCTGGGCCCTGAGTCATCCTCTTCCCCTTCTGCCTTTAGCAATTCATTCAACGGGCGGGCAATCCGAGCAAACCCCTCCACAAACCTCCTATAATAGGAGCAGAACCCCAGGAAGGATCTGAGCTCTGTTACTGTGGTGGGTCGTGGCCAGGAAGTGACTGCTTCTAACTTCTCAGGATCTGTGGCCACCCCTTCTTCAGACACTATGTGCCCCAGATAGTTCACAGAAGACTGGTAGAACCGACACTTCTCGGGGGAAAGCTTAAGTCCCTCTTCGCTGAGTCTTCTCAATACTTTCTCCAACCTGGCTTCATGTTCTTCCAAGGTTCTTCCAAAGACAATGACATCGTCCAAGTACACAAGGACTTCTATAAGATTCATGTCTCCAACAGTCTTCTCCATAAGGCGTTGAAAGGTAGCAGGAGCTCCAGACAGACCCTGAGGCATCCTATTGAATTCGAAGAATCCCACCGGGGTTATGAAGGCTGTCTTCTCCCTGTCTTCTGGGTGCATAGGGATTTGATAGTACCCACTCTTGAGGTCCATCACACTGAACCATTTGGCTCCAGACAAACTTTGTAGGGCATCTTCTATCCTTGGCGTGGTGTATTGGTCAGGGATGGTTCTCCTGTTGAGAGTCCTGTAATCGATACAAAGCCTCAACGACCCATTCTTCTTTCTGACCACCACGATTGGGGAGGCATAGGGACTTCTAGACTCACAGATCACACCAGTCTTCTTTAGTTCTACAAGTTGTTCCCTCAGATCCTCCAGATCTGCCAGGGGGACCCGCCTGACCCTCTCTCGGAAGGGCTTATCTTCTTGGAGGCGGATCCGATGGGTGGCACTTCTTGCACACCCCACATCGAATTCATCTTCGGAAAAGATCTTCTCCCACCTGGTCAGCTGGGCCTTGGCTCTTTCTTTCCAAGCCCTGGGTAGGTTCGGGTTTTCCACGGACAGTTTCTCCCAAACATCTCCTCCGTCACCCGTCCCCTTGACTTCGGACCAAGTGACCGGGGCAGCAGGGCTCACCTGACCAAGCAACACTCTGGCAGGGATCTCCATGGGTCCTCCCGTAGTGTTCCTAACACTCACCGGAACTCTGCCATGGGCCTTCTTCAGGGCCTTGAACGGAATCACTTCTGGTATCACTTCCAGGCCTGAGAACTCTTCCCTTGGGTCTGATTCCAGCATGACAAAGGGGCCAGGTTGTTCCCACGAAAGCTTCACAGTGGCCCTAAGACAGGTTACTTCTCCGGGCTGTAGCACTACTCCTTCTCTGCCAAGTCTCCACACCTTCCCTATCCCCTCTCCCGGGGTCTTCTGCTCTAAGACCAGTCGTTGGTAGGCCGTCTTTAGCATGGGATGGATTTTGGTGGCTGAATGGTTTCTCTCTTTCACTAGAGGGGTCAGGAGTCTCCTGACTAGATCCGTGTTTGTCCCAATGATCAGGGAAATCTTGCTGGCTCCAGGCGGCCGGGGACACACAACTGCCAGGGTGTCAAACACTTCAGCCTTCCCAGCCACGGATGGGTCGAAAGTCATCTTTATGGGCAGGTACCCATCATAAGGGAAACTCTGGGTTCCAAGTCCCCATATCTCCAGCTCTTCTATCTTCTGGATAGGCAGATGACTCAAGTGCCTATCATAGAAGTCCCGGTATAGTAAAGTCACCTGTGCTCCGGTGTCCAAAAGAGCTTTAGTATAGACTCCTTCCACTTGAATGGGCACAGTAGGAGACGGGCCCACCAGTTCCTTTGGGTATGGCCGGACTGGGGTCACCTCTTTTTTTTGGCTTTCGACCCTTGCCCTGCTCCTTTTGGACTTTAATTTTTCCTGAGCCTGGCATGCATTGACTTTCTCCCTCTCAATGGGGGCACAAACCCGCTGAGGGATGTTATTGTTCCTTTTAGGTGGATGTTCCTTCTTTGGGGTGCTGTACTTCCACTGAGGGGTCTTGCCCCCTCCCTCTGGGGTACATCTTGGTGGGGGTGTACTATACCTCCTCCTAGGAGTTTTGTCTCCTCCATTCTTGGCCTTTTTTTTTAGTTTGGAGCGCACTGAAGATGATGGGCACCCGGTTGACTCCTTCACCGGGGCCCTTTGGAGTTTCCCGCCGGCTTGCAATTATCTGTTCTTTTCTTCTTTGGGCTGGAGCATACGTTAGCAAAGTGGCCACTCCCTCCGCAGTTATAGCAAATCACCTCTTCTCGGTCCTGTAGGGAGGCCGGTGCTGAGGTGTTCGGGAACAACTCCTTTCTTGGGCTTGGTTTCTCTCGTCTTCTCTGATCTTTCTCCATCAAAGAGGTCAGCATCTCCAACACTTGGGCCATTTGCGATTTCAGAGTGTCAACCTCCGCATCTCTTTCTGGGCTCTTGACCGAATGGACCAACACTGGTACAGGTGTGACATTCGCCTTGGCCACCTGCTGATCTTCTTGCAGCGCCTCTTCGTCCCTAATAATTTTTATTAGATCAGAGTAGGTTAGTGACATTCCTCCTCCTGAGGTTTTCAGGTGCAGCCAGACCGGGTCTGAGCGCCGCGCTCCCCTCATGATCTGCTTCATGCGTGCTTCATCTGCATCTTTGGGTAGCATTCCCTTCTTCAGTACAATCTTGCATAACTGCCTGTTCAGCCTTCTAACATATTCTGACAGTTTCTCATTCGGCTGCTGGAGAGTGTGTTCAATTTGATAAATCATCTCTGACACCTTCTCCAGCTGACCAAACTCTTCCTGCAGCATGGCCAGGCAATCTTGAGCTGTACAGTTTTCATTTCCAAACCGGAAGCTCTTCACCGCTTCTGCCGCGGCACCTTTCAGACTTTCTAAGACTCGCTGTCTCTTCTGTGCCTCAGGCACCTCCCATGCTTCTACTGCCTGCAATGCCTGTTCCACCCAAGTGTCAAAATCTTCCTCCCCCGCAGGGACGGGGAGCTTCCCTGAGAAGGTGCTAAGCTTCCGGTAACCGGCCTCCACATGCACCGTACTGCTTTTCTGGCACTTAATTACAAGGTCTCCTAGAGCATTCAACAATTCAGGCCCTATAGCGGCCAGCGGTGATCCCGGGCTTAATAGTTCCTTAAGCTTTTCTGCTTTAGGGGATAGTGGTGGAGATAATTGTGGGAGTGATGGCTTTGGTGTCTGAAACCATTCTTCCTTCACTGGTAGCGTATGTATCAAGTGATAGATCTGATTATCTATGGCTTGTATACTCTGACTTTTAAAATGCTCTGGGATTTCGTTTTTCCATTCTACCAGTGCGTATGTAAACGAGATCACTGGATCTGGCCTAAAATCCATCACCCATGCTTTGTGGCTCGGAGACAGTAACAAT
Organism: Rana muscosa; assembly: GCA_029206835.1. NCBI lineage: Eukaryota > Metazoa > Chordata > Amphibia > Anura > Ranidae > Rana > Rana muscosa. The sequence goes on along the minus strand of CM055122.1, from coordinate 261,822,658 downwards.
ACGAGCTGTTTTATCTCCTCTTCCTTCCATCTTTCCCCCGGGAGTACAATGACTACCGCCGCGGTTGGATCGGCGCCAATCGCTGCGCACCACTGTGACATTGCCAGCGGGTCCATGCTGGTACTTCTGACCGGCTTGATTGCAGCGTGCAACGTACAAGGATCCCGGACTCGAGCCCCCACGTGTAGCGCTACCCCCAGTTAAGAGAGCCGCTGATATTGATTTGGGCCCTGCAGTGCACCGCTGTCAACCCCCGGCAATCGGCTCTAACCTCCCGTGGCACAGCTGGTGATAGAGAGATAGGACCGCGTGATCGCAACTGTTGGTGACGCAGTCCTATAACAAACATACACAGAATATACTTTAAAACTCCTATTAAAGTAAGCGGAACTGACACCAAATGTACTTTACCCAGATATTTTACTGAGGCTAATGGGCAAGTAATAAACAACAGTATAACAAGTTGCAGATCCCTGCAATAAACAGTAATAAAGATAAACAGAGTAATCAGAATAATAAAGTATTGCTATGCAACTCTAGCGCTGCCCTTTTACAGCTACTTCCCCTCATGGGTAGACTAACACCCAGCAATGTCTACCTATGCAGTCAGGCCTGACTGATCTAAATGGAAGTTCAGTGAAACAATATTCGCTAGCAATCTCTCGGTGGTGCACTTGAAGAACAACTTTGTAATCCCAACGAATAGTAAAGATAAAGTATCTGTCTTTAAACAGCTCTCACCACCTGGACAAGTCCAAGTCCGTTTCCTCCATCGATTCGTCTAGGAACAGGAATCCACCGACATCCAAGTCTTCAATCCTTCTGGTGTACTGCAGCAAGGAGGATTAGATGTCTCTAAGGCTCTGCTAGGCTGGCAGAGGGCTCTTTGGAAGGGAGCACACGGCCCGGGCTTCAGGCCTTGTGCACACAGCAGTTCAGCACAGACATCCTCTTGCTAGGAGAGGGGGATCCAAAGAGAGCGACCAAAACTCCGCCTCCCCTTTATAAAGTCTGCCCCAGCAGTCTCTGTTCTGGAGCAATGCACCCTGGGTGCTGCAAGATGTACTGGGAGATGTAGTCTCTTTCTCTCCTCTGCTTTCACTTCCAGTAATGTCTCTTTACTTCCTCCCGACTCACCTCTCACCTGGAACTTCTTATCTCTCTGCATTAAAGGGGAACACCCCGCTACACTAGAATTGTATATAGTTTCTTTTTTGTGTAGGTACATTTTTGCAGGCTTGGCTAGCAGCCAAGCCTGTCTGTGTTTTGTCCTGGGTTGGGCAGAAATTCAGGGAGAGCTGGATGTCTCCCAGGCAGCATCACTGAGACCTCCCCCCTACTTCTCGACCATTCTAGAACCTTCTAGAAAAATGGAAGGGGAGCTGCCTGGAGTATTCTGAGAGCCCTGACAAATCCCCAACTTGGATTGGCAGGAAGCAGGCCCCCTCAAATACTCAGGGTCAGCCCAGCTGGGGGAGGAGTTGTTTGGGAGGAAGCTGGAGATGGAGTGTTGGGCTGTCGTGGCCTTTGAGGGAGCTCCCCAGTCTGGGGAGGGGTGACCTTTGGCCTGAGCTCAGGTGCAGACCAGACCCCTCAAGACGGAGGTTTCCTGGACAGACGGCACTGGGAGCAAGGAGAGGACAGTGGGAGAACACTGCCGGGCATGTCTCCAGGAGCAACAGGGACAGCCAGGAGGCGAGTGACACAGTTAGAAGAACTGGGAGGCACGTCTGAGAGGACTGGGATCGAGCAGTTTGGGATGGGTGCAGAGCCGGTCAGGAGGACTGTGGTGGCACGAGTAGTGGAAAGAGGCAGCTGCAGCCAGGAGGGCTGGCAGGGACTGAAGATGTGGTACTGGGAACAGGAACCACATGTGGGACAGTTAGTGCTAAGAACTACCTATTTTTGCTACACCATAGGGACCCACGGTCCCTGCCTGCAAAGAGAATTTGCTTTGGGTATGGCGGAGCCAGTGTCAGACTCTTTGTAACAGTGCTAGCTGGTCCTGGGAGTGATAATCTGCAAGCAAGTGTATGTGCTGGAGGTGAAGGAGAAGAGGTTGTATATACCGGAGTGTATATAGTTCACTCCCTATATATTTCTTCAATCAAGTGGGCATCCCATATGCACCCTATCCCCATTCAAGTTCTATTCCCTTAATAAGAAAAAAGAAAAGAAAAAGGACTGTTTCTTGACTCAATGTGTCTTGAAATTCGTTTGCCTGGCTGTGCAGGGTGGGAGACAGACCACAATCACCAGCAGCCCCTACGGGGGTACCGCTATATCTACACACTACTTCTCATGGCCGTAGCAAGTCAGATAGAGCCTGCCTCATTTACTGGTTGGTGGACATCTATCTAGCCCTTTCCTCCCCAGCCTCAATCAGGGAGGCTCAGCATCATATATAAGCATTACCTAGACTGACCTCCACCCATCAAGGCATTTTGATAGTTGTACTGCTTGTGTCAGGGCTGAGGGCTCTTGAGAGTAGTACTGAGGCAGAGTGCTGTGTAGTTTTCAGAAAGATATGTACAACACCTTGCTGTATAGAGAGAATTGTGATGTAAAGGGAGGACTGTGATGTAAAGGGCACTACAATATTAAGGCGCACTGCCCTGTGAAGGTGGGCTGTGATGTGAAGGGAACAGGGAGATTTGGACCTCAACCAAGAGGAAATTTTGCTGACTGGACCTCTGTAAATTTTAATTCAATATAGAGTGTTACCTGAGTGACAGCTCTGAGTCTGCTGGGGCTGTTCACATGGGGTTGCCACCTGTCCGGGATTCACCCGGACAGTTCGGGTTTGAAAACATGCGTCCGGGTTTCAGACTGCCTGAAACCCGGACACATTATTCAGACTGGACTATGGCTTCCCAGCAGGGTTGCTGGCTGCAGTTGTCTAAGCCAAGAGTGTCTGTTACACTCTCTTTCATGCTGCCCAAAGCCAGCACTAACAATTACCCCTCCCCCACACAGACGGGAGAGGAGAAAGGGCTTGATCTGCTCCTCTTCCTCCAGCACCTACCCCTCTGTGTCTGCCCACACTCCAATCCCCAGCGCTGTGCCTCAGGAAAGGAATGTGGGGGCCAGAAATTTGAAGTCCAGCAGCCTCAGATACATCTGGGTGAGAGGTGCTGACTGCCAAGGGGTGAGTGAGCTCACCATCCATCCCTGTCTGTGACTGAAGTATCCCCCCTTCTCTCTCCTACCTCTGAGTAAGTACACTAAGGTAAATCAGGGTTCTCAGAGCACCCCTTACATCAGAGTTCCACTTTACACCAGAGACCACAGTGTTCCCTCTTACATCAGAGTCCTCACCGTGCATCAAAGTTCTCAGGGTCCCCCCATAAATCAGGGTTTCCAGAGCATCCCTTATGTCAGAGTCCCCAGAGTTCTCCCTTACATCAGAGTCTGCAGAGCCCCCCCGTACAGTGAAAGGGAACTCTGCAAGTTCAGATGTAAAAGGGGAACTCTGTGGACTCTGATGTAAAAGGGGAACTCTATGGACTCTGATATAAAGGGGGACTCTTGTTATTAACTTCTGTGACAGCAGGAAGGTAAAGTCACCTGGTTGCATCCAGGGGGGTAGATATATTTCGCCCAGATTCAGGCTTTACGCCGACTTATACAACTAGGTGGAGAGTTGTATAAGCCCAGCTAAGGCTAGTGGGCTCATGGATGACTCATACCTCTAGGGAGAGTGTGGGGCGTCGTGCAGACAGGGAGTTGATGAGACCAACTGAAGCTTGTCAGCTCATTTAGGCCTCTATAAGAACTCCCAGCTTCATTAGATGTTAGCTCATGCCTGGACCCAGACCTGTGTGGACTGTCTAGGGAGAGTGAACCCCTGTGCGGTGAGACAAAGCCTGTGTGGCTATTTGCTTGGACATTTAAAACCAGGGACTTAGGGACTAGGACAGCACTAGGCTGATCCCAGTTGTTAGTTAGGAAACCTGTATGTTTAGTCAGAGGTCAAGTTGACCAGGATTTATTTTGTTTATGTTTCTTTTGCTTTGCTGTGTTTTGTCACTGTAAATAGAAAATAAACCGCACCTTTTTGATTTTGAAAACCACAACCTCCGTTTGCTGGGCCTGTTTTTTTGTGTGGGGAGCCCATCTCGGGGGTCACACACGCCCGCTGCCGAGCTAACCCCCTCACAGTTGGTGGAGAACCAGTGGCAGTTTTTTTTTAAGCCAGCATGGAGGAGATACTGAAGCAGCTGGCTCTAGCAAATGCCAATCAACAGCAGACAAATGCAGGTTTGCAAAAGAGCCTTGCAGCTCATCAACAGAGCCTTGCAGCTCAACAACAGAACTTCGCAGCCCAGCAGCAAGCTCATCAACAGAGCCTTGCAGCCCAGCAGCAGACAAACGCAACTTTGCAACAGAGTCTGGAGGCTCAGCAACAAGCCCAGCAGCAATCTGAGGCCCGCTTCATAGACCTGTTGCAGAAGCAAGAGCAGAGACTACAACAACAGATGGAAGCAGTAATGCAGCAACGTCCGCAGACCAGTGAGGAAAGCCGTCCCACTAATACCGCGTCCTTTGGGGTGAGTCGTTTATTGACAAAAATGACTGGAGAGGATGATCCAGAGGTATTTTTGACCACATTTGAAAGGACCGCTGAAAGAGAAAAGTGGCCTGAGGAGCAGTGGGCTGGACTGGTGGCTCCTCTGTTAACTGGTGAATCGCAGAAAGCTTACTATGACCTAGAGCCTAACCAAGCAAAAGACTATGTGTTTTGCTAAAAGCTGAAATATTGGCAAGGCTGGGTGTCACCCAGGCTGTCCGGGCTCAGCGTGTGCATAACTGGACTTTCCAGCTTGGAAAACCCCCCAGGTCTCAAATGTATGATCTCATTCACCTGAGCAGAAAGTGGCTACAGCCAGAGACTTTGTCCGCACCAAAGATTGTGGAACGTGTTGTAATGGATCGGTTTTTGAGAGCTCTTCCTACTGCCATCCAAAAGTGGGTAAGCCATGGAGACCCAGAGACGGCCGATGGTCTTGTGGATCGTGTGGAGAAATACTTGGCTACAGAGAACCTGACGGCCTCTTCCAGAGACACTCAGACTTTCCACCCTAAGACCAGACCATCCCCAGGGGCGGATAAGAGGATTCCAAGGGGTGAGGGTGGAGAGAGTGAGAGGGTGGGAGCTCTACCCCAAGTTTGGCGAGAACAGCCTGGGAAATCAGCGGCTCAAGAGGCCGCAAGAAGGATCGTTTGCTACCGCTGCCGGCAAGCGGGACATATTGCAGCCAATTGCCCGGTTGTGGAGGAACCCATGCAGTGTGACTTTCTGACGGGCAGACGTCAGTCGCTGTGTGCGACAGTCGCATGCACTGCCTTTCGAGGAACTGAGAAACATTTATGCAAAATGTGTGTTAATGGTAGAAATGTTGTGGTATTGCTGGATTCAGGTAGCCTTGTGACCCTGATAAAGGCTGAGTTAGTTAAAACAGAGGTCTCTGGGAATAGCAAGGTAGCTGTTATTTGTGTGCATGGGGACACCCGAGAGTATCCAGTGACTACAGTGTGTTTCGAGACCCCCAAAGGTACCCTCTCTCATCCAGTGGGCTTAGTATCTCAGTTACCGCATGACGCCATTGTGGGAAGGGATTTTCCGAAGTTCTGGGAACTGTGGGATGATCCTGAGCCCCCCACTGGTGCCCCTATGTACCAGGAATGTGATAGCCAGAACTCCCCTGAGAGTGGTGAGGACTCTCTGGGATTTCCCTTATCAGTATTGGCAGGGGAGACTCAAGAAACTGGAGAGGAGCCCACCTCCTCAGACGAAAACCTACCGTCGGTGGAGTTTTCTGATCTTGAGGTTCACAGGGAAAACTTTGCCACAGAACAGTTGAAAGACCCCGCCCTAATAAAGGCACGGGAAAACGTAGTGAAAATAGATGGCGAGTTAGTGAACCCAGATAATACCTGCACTTACCCATACTTCAGCGTAGAGAAGGACCTACTGTATCGGGTGGCAAAAAGGGAAGAAGAAACCGTTGAGCAGCTTGTGGTGCCCAAACCTTACAGGAAGTTGGTGTTGGAGTTGGCCCATGGGCACATTCTTGGAGGTCATCTGGGGACAGAGAAAACCCGAGAGAGGGTATTACAGAGATTCTATTGGCCGGGGGTGATGAAGGACATAGAAAATTATTGTTCCTCCTGCCCTGTGTGTCAGAGGTCGGCCCCGATGCCACATTTCCGTAGCCCGCTGGTCCCTCTACCCAATCATTGAGGTCCCGTTTGAGAGGATCGCCATGGATTTGGTAGGTCCTATAATCAAGTCCGCTAGGGGGCACCAGTACATATTAGTTATAATGGACTATGCCACCCGTTATCCAGAAGCGATCCCTCTCCGAAATACCTCGGCCAAAACCATAGCCAAAGAGCTATCTCTTGTGTTTAGCCGGGTGGGTATTTGTAAAGAACTGCTTACGGACCAAGGTACACCCTTTATGTCCCGGGTTATGAAGGAGCTGTGTAAATTGTTCAAAGTGACGCAATTACGTACATCTGTGTATCACCCCCAAACCGATGGGCTGGTTGAAAGATTCAACAAAACCCTAAAACAAATGTTGAAGAAAGTGGTGGATAGAGATGGAAAGGATTGGGACTGTCTACTTCCTTATCTGATGTTTGCTATTAGGGAGGTGCCCCAATCCTCTACGGGATTCTCCCCCTTTGAGTTACTGTATGGGAGACACCCAAGAGGGCTGTTGGATATTGCCAAGGAAACTTGGGAAAGTGAGAGTTCTCCCCACAGGAGTGTGATTGAGCATGTCGCCCTGATGCAAGACCGAATTGCACAGGTAATGCCCATCGTGAAGGAACATTTGGCCCAAGCGCAGTTAGCACAGCAGAGAGTGTACAACCGTGGAGCCAAGACCCGTACCTTTTCCCCGGGGGATAGGATACTGGTACTTGTCCCTACGGTTGAAAGTAAATTCCTTGCCAAATGGCAAGGCCCCTACGAGATAATGGAAAAAGTGAGCGAAGTGAATTACAAGGTCAGACAACCAGGAAGGCGAAAGCCCGAACAGATCTATCACGTTAATCTGTTGAAAGCCTGGAGGGATAGAGAGTCCCTAGTCGCAGACACTTGGTCACCAGCTCAAACTGGTTGCGTGATTCCTGAGGTTGGAATAGCAGCCACCTTGTCACAACCCCAACAACAGGAGGTTAAGGAGTTTGTGCTTCGCAACAAGGAGGTATTCTCTGAGCTGCCGGGACAAACATCGGGGGTAGAGCATGACATCATTACCCCGCCCGGTGAAAGGGTGAAGTTAAAACCCTATCGGATCCCAGAGGCCCGACGGGAGGCAATACGGGAGGAAGTACAGAAAATGCTGAACTTAGGGGTGATAGAGGAGTCCCAAAGTGATTGGTCTAGTCCCATTGTGTTGGTGCCTAAACCGGATGGGAGCTGGCGATTTTGTAACGATTTTCGTCAGTTGAACAAAGTTACAAAATTTGACACCTACCCCATGCCACGTATAGATGAGTTGATCGACCGGCTGGGAACAGCCCGATACATGACGACTCTTGACCTCACAAAAGGGTATTGGCAAATCCCCCTGGCCAAGTCGGCCAAAGAGAAAACCGCATTTGTAACCCCAGACGGGGCGTTCCAATATAAAAGAATGCCGTTCGGGTTACAGAATGCGCCGGCCACATTCCAGCGGAAAATGGACCAGATGCTGAGGCCCCATCGGAAGTATGCTGCGGCTTACCTGGATGACGTAATTGTCCATAGCACAGATTGGGCCTCACATCTGCCAAAAGTGCAAGCAGTCCTGGACTCTGTTCGGGAAGCGGGGTTTACGGCTAACCCCAAGAAGTGTACCATTGGGCAGGAGGAGGCCAAATATCTTGGGTACACCATTGGGAGGGGAGTAATAAAACCCCAACTCAACAAAGTCGAGGCCATCCAGAGTTGGCCACGTCCCAACAGCAAGAAGCAGGTACGAGCCTTTCTGGGAATCGCTGGGTATTATCGGCGATTCATTCCCCACTTTGCTTCTAAGGCTGTGCCCCTAACCAACCTGACGAAGGGGAAAGGGTCGGTCATGATTAAATGGACCCCCGAGGCTGAGGCAGCATTCCAATTCTTGAAACAAGCCTTATGTAGCCAGCCAGTGTTGTACTCACCCGACTTCTCTAAAGACTTTGTCGTACAAAGTGATGCGTCAGATGTGGGGTTAGGAGCAGTATTGTCCCAGGTCTGGAACGGGGAAGAGCACCCAGTCATTTACCTCAGCAGGAAGTTGAAGTCCCATGAGGTAAATTACGCCACCGTTGAAAAGGAGTGTTTAGCGGTGAAGTGGGCTCTAGATTCCCTTCGGTACTACCTGCTAGGTAGGCACTTTGACATGGTTACGGATCACGCTCCGTTAAAGTGGATGGCTCAAAACAAGGAAACAAATAGAAGAGTGAATAGGTGGTTCCTGGCCCTCCAGGAATTCAACTTCACAGTAAAGCATCGCCCTGGCGTTCAAATGGGGAATGTGGATGCTTTGTCTCGAGTACATGAATGCCTGATTGCTGGTGTTCCAACCCCGAGGTTAAAACAAGAGGGGGGGGTATGTGACAGCAGGAAGGTAAAGTCACCTGGTTGCATCCAGGGGGGTAGATATATTTCGCCCAGATTCAGGCTTTACGCCGACTTATACAACTAGGTGGAGAGTTGTATAAGCCCAGCTAAGGCTAGTGGGCTCATGGATGACTCATACCTCTAGGGAGAGTGTGGGGCGTCGTGCAGACAGGGAGTTGATGAGACCAGCTGAAGCTTGTCAGCTCATTTAGGCCTCTATAAGAACTCCCAGCTTCATTAGATGTTAGCTCATGCCTGGACCCAGACCTGTGTGGACTGTCTAGGGAGAGTGAACCCCTGTGCGGTGAGACAAAGCCTGTGTGGCTATTTGCTTGGACATTTAAAACCAGGGACTTAGGGACTAGGACAGCACTAGGCTGATCCCAGTTGTTAGTTAGGAAACCTGTATGTTTAGTCAGAGGTCAAGTTGACCAGGATTTATTTTGTTTATGTTTCTTTTGCTTTGCTGTGTTTTGTCACTGTAAATAGAAAATAAACCGCACCTTTTTGATTTTGAAAACCACAACCTCCGTTTGCTGGGCCTGTTTTTTTGTGTGGGGAGCCCATCTCGGGGGTCACACACGCCCGCTGCCGAGCTAACCCCCTCACACTTCATATGATTAGAAATGTTATTTAATAGCAAAATATATGTATAAATAAATTACGTTTATGAATTAATAAAAAATTGCTGTGCACCGCTAAAGTGTTCGGGTTTGACTTGAAGAAAAGGTGGCAACCCTATGTTGACATCAAATCCAAGATGGCGGTGCTCAACAGCAGTCTTGGGACTTTTGGATGAGGAAGGCTTTTACATGTAAATAACATGCATAAAAACACAAAGCCTTAAAGGTTAGTAAAAAATAAATTAAAAAGAAACAACTCAAGGGACATTCATTTAATGCACCCTTTAATCTTATGGGAAGATTGTTGCGGAAATGAATGGTCTGGCAATGGGATCTCTATAACATTGTATAGACTTCCACTGTCACAGTGGATTTAAATAAGTTGCCACTGTGCTTATATTAATGACTATAAACATTGGATTTCCAGGTCCTCCGATGAAGGTTGGTACCTGTATGCAGACAGCTCCAATGGTGAATTTGGGCACACAGCTCACATCATGACTCCTCTTATTTCTCGTACTGGGCCCAAATGCAAGTTAACATTCTGGACCTATATGGATGGGGCAACTGTGGGATCATTACAGGTAAGTCCAGCAGCTCTATTTTGTTTTGTTTTTTTCTTCTCTAGTATCCTTTTCCTTTCTATGTTTGCCGCTTGCCAATCAAGGTTTTCGCGACTACAGGAGAGTTGAGTTTGATAGTTGCTTCAAGGAGATGTAGTAGGGGGGGTCCTATATGCTATCCTACATCCTTAGATTCCTGAGAGAGACAAGTTTCTCTAGCATTAAAATTGCATTATTTGAGCGTCTTATTCTACATTTTGATCGTCTTTAGAGAGGCGAGATATGACAGGATTGGATATTGTGTTCTCGCACCGCTTGATGACAATTTTCTTTTGTTATAATTAGGGTTGTCCCGATACCACTTTTTTAGGACCGAGTACAAGTACCGATACTTTTTTCCAAGTACTCGCCGATACCGATTACCGATACTTTTTTTCAATGTCATGTGACAGTTTGAAAGATGGGGACTGATAGGTGGCACTGACAGGTGGCACTAATGGGCACTGACTGGTGACTGGCTCTGATGGGCACTAATAGGTGGCTGGCACTGATAGATGGCACTGATTGCACTGATAGGTGGCACTTATGGGCACTTATAGGTGGCACTTATAGGTGGCACTTGTGGGCACTGATAGATGGCACTGATTGCACTGAAAGGTGGCACTTGTGGGCACTGATATGTGGCACTTGTGGGCACTGATATGTGGCACTTGTGGGCACTGATAGCACTGAAAGGTGGCACTTGTGGGCACTGATAGGTGGCACTGATAGATGGCACTTGTGGGCACTGACAGCACTGATAGGTGGCACTTGGTGGCCATCTATCAGTGCCACCTATCAGTGCCAGTGCCCTGCTCTCCGCCCCCCGCTCTCCACCCCCTCTCTGCGTCTGCTCTGGAAAAAAAAAAAAAAGTATCGGACTGGGCATCGGGAGCATTTGCGCGAGTACAAGTACTCGCGCAAATGCTTGGTATCGGTCCCGATAACGATACTAGTATCGGTATCGGGACAACCCTAGTTATAATGTTCTCTTGTTTGGTCTTTTATTTTATTTCATATTTCTAAAATGTAGATTATGATATACCAGGTTTATTGTTAAAAATACGCTTTTCTGTGTTGTATAAGATTTGTACCCTGCTTTATAACCATCAACTGTTACTTGATACAATGGCTAATGCTGGATTTGTATACCTTTTTGTATACATTTTCTGAATAAAAATGATTGAAAATGAAAAAAAGAACCTAAAAAAAAAGCCCTCAATAGCTTTAACTGATTTGTACATTAATAACTGAGTGAGCCAGAGCAGTCTCACTTCCTTCCCATGGTTTACTGCTAGTACAGACCACTGTGTATAAACTTTCAATCAGAGATACGGAAAGCCTGATGGCAAACGGCTCCTGCTGTGCTCCTGCTTTAGAAAATCCATAGTGCTGTGTGAATCCTGTGTCATGGGTGCACCTTGGATCATTTGTTTATGTAAAAAAAAAGATATATAAATAGTACAAAAACACATTTAAAAATTTAGTTTAAAAACATAACCCCCCACAAATATTAATACATAAAGCCAGAAAAGCAAGTCATAGCATACAAACTTATTTATTAAAGGGGTTGTAAAGGTACAATTTTTTTTTTCCTAAATAGCTCCCTTTACCTTAGTGCAGTCCTTCTTTACTTACCACATCCTTCGATTTTGCTTTTAAATGTCCTTATTTCTTCTGGGAAATCCTCTCTTCCTGTTCTTCTGTCTGTAACTCCACACAGTAATGCGAGACTTTCTTCCTGGTGTAGAGTGTCGTGCTCGCCCCCTCCCTTGGACTACAGGAGAGTCAGGACGCTCTCTACGTTGCAGATAGAGAAAGGAGCTGTGTGTTAGTGGGCGTCCTGACTCTCCTGTAGTGCAAGGGAGGGGGCGAGCACGACACTCCACACCAGGAAGAAAGCCTTGCATTACTGTGTGGAGTTACAGACAGAAGAACAGGAAGTGAGCATTTCTCAGAAGAAATAAGGACATTTAAAAGCAAAATCGAAGGATGAGGTAAGTGAAGGAGGACTGCACTAAGGTAAAGGAAGCTATTTAGGAAAAATAAATTGTACCTTTACAACCCCTTTAATCCCTTCCCACCACAATCTTTAACCACTTCAGCCCTGGAAGGTTTTACCCCCTTAATGACCAGGCCATTTTTTGCGATATGGCACTGCGTTATTTTAACTGACAATTGCGTGGACGTGCAATGCTGTAATTTTATATATTTTCCCCCCCACAAATAGAGCTTTCTTTTTGTGGTATTTGATCACCTCTGTGGTTTTTATTTTTTGTGTAAAAGAAAATAGTTGCGCTGTAAAAAAATGATATAAATTCCTATATTCTTAAAAATAGGTGAATATTTGAAAACCCAATATACAATTAACGTATTCTCAGTGAGCGGCAGGTTTGAGGAGATAAAACCTGTACCTATCAACATATGTACACAATATAATAATTGAAAAGTGTCCACATATATATTAAATGTACTCCAGAAAAATAGTGCACAAATTCAATTAGTGAAATGAATAAAAATAAAACTGAAAATGCAAACAACATACACAAAGTCCGCTTATGATGGAAAAGAAGTGAAAAGAAAACGTTGAAGATGAAAAATAGAGTTGTAGATAAAATCCACCACCACCGAGGGGATGAAGGGTAAGCTTCTCCTTATGGTGCACACCAAAGACAATGGGGACCCTTACCAGATATGGTGGACCTCCTAATAACAAGGTCGTAGTCGCCTGCAGATATAACCCTCTGCGGGGTCTTGGATCAGACTGGGATGCCGATATCCGTAGGCTCCTGGCGTCCTCCTCACCGCATAAGCCACTTCTCTGTTCGGTGTGTATAAAAGGACCTCTTTCTGATAAAGAAGCTGGGCGCTCTCTCGTACCGGAAAAAGGGGGGGTGTGGAGGGATAAAATGCTCCAATAGTGTGTTATCCTTAAACACAATAGTGTTTATTCAAAAGTTCAAACAAAGTAAGTACAAAAATTTAAAAGAATTTGCCGGCAATAAAATAGCTAAGCGAACACCCGTGCTTCCGGGGTCACGTAGAGTGTGGTGACGTCAATGCGTAGCTCCGCCCTGACATGTTTCGTTACACGTGACGTCTCAAAGGGCAGAACGTCCTTTGAGAACAAATTTAATTTGTGCACTATTTTTCTGGAGTACATTTAAAGGGGTTGTAAAGGTTCGTTTTTTTCACCTTAATGCTTCCTATGCATTAAGGTGAAAAAAACCTGGCAATGACGGCCCCCCCAGCCCCCCTATTTTACTTACCTGAGCCCGTTCACCTGCTGCGCTCGCCCCTGATGTCCTCTTCTCCGCTCAGTCTGGCCATTGATTGGCTAGATTAGATGGATTGATAGCAGCGCAGCCATTGGCTCGCACTGCTGTCAATCACATCCAATGACGCGGCGTGCCGGGGGGCGGGGCCAAGTGATACAGTCTGCGGCTACGGCCGCCGGCTGTATCACAGGAGCGCACCCGCAAGAACTAACCGCCATGGGAAAGAGATCCCATGAAGGGGGTTAGTTCTTGCGGGGAAGAGCCTAGACAGCCACCAAGGGACACCAGAAGACAAGGATTGGGGCCACTGTGTGCAAAACTAGCTGCACAGTGGAGGTAAGTATGACATGTTTGTTATTTTTATTTTTTTAAACGGGAACCTTAAGTGTCCCATTAATATATACTGTATGTGGACACTTTTCAATTATTATATTGTGTACATATGTTGATAGGTACAGGTTTTATCTCCTCAAACCTGCCGCTCACTGAGTATACGTTAATTGTATATTGAGTTTTCAAATATTTACCTATTTTTAAGAATATAGGGATTTATATCATTTTTTTACAGCGCAACTCTTTTCTTTTACACTATTTACCTTCCATGGTTATCACATGTTTTTGTTTTGCAGCTTTCTCCATTAAATTTTTTTTCACTTATTACTATTAGCGCGGTATATGGCCCTTCTTTTTACGGTTTTTATTTTTTGCACTATAAACAAAAAAAGACTGCCAATTTTGAGAAAAACTATATTTTCTTCGTTCATGGACGGACACAGCCTTAATCTTGACAAAATGGATATTAGCCTTCATTCAGGAGTGACTAGGCAGAATGTGTTAACAACTTCAAAGCTGAACAGGGGGTGGTCCTTCTGGCTATATCCCCTCAGCCTGCACTAAGCAGCTCAGTTTTTTTCTGCCTAGCTAAGGAGAAGACATGGCTCCCTTTGGGCCCATAGACCTGGAGGTTTTTATTTCAGATTAAAATTTTATTATTTTATTTTTCTCCCTGTGATCTTCGATCAACTGTTGACTGGGTGACAGGTGCGTCACGGCCCATAATTCACTGCGGCATCGCAGTGCATTGCTGGCTGATGATTGGCCAAGCATGCACTATGACCCGCATGCTTGGCCAATCACAGCGCCGTCTGAACAGAAAGCCGTAATTGGCCAAAGCCAGGGTGGCTTTGGCCAATTATGGCTCAGGGGGTTTAGTACACGCCCCACACTAATATAAGGCCGCCGGCTTGGTGGCCTTGTGTAGTGTGTTGGAGTTGTTTAAAGAGAGATTACAGAGAGAGACAGTGTCATTTATATTGAATTAGATAGAGCAGGCAGGCAAGTCAGTTAGCTGCAGTTACAGTGTGTAGAGGATATATACAGAGGCGGCTCTTTAATTAGGCAAATTAGGCGGTCGCCTAAGGCCTCACACTCACAAGGGCCTCGCGGCCGCCTAACTTACCCAATGCATTACCCCAGTTTTGAGGGACAGGGGACCTTAACGTTGCTGTGCTCAGGCAGTGTTAAGAGCCCTGACTCAGGAGCGGGGCCGCCAGCGTCCCTAACAACCAGTGAATATCGGTGACACCACCCCTTGTGACGTGAATGACCCAGCATGCCCTCAGTCAATGACATCACAAGGGGCGGGTTCATCAGGTGACAGCACCAGGTGGACCCGCCCCTTAGTTATTAAAGAACAGGATCTGGGGGCCACCTTGTTAAAAGGGGCTTCCAGATTCCGATAAGCCCCCTGCCCGCAGATCCCCACAACCACCAGCCAGGGTTGTGGGTAAGAGGCTCTTGTCCTTGAATTATTTTTCCCATCAGGGGTGTGAGTGGGGCCCCATTTCAAGTTTTGCCTAAGGCCTCACAAAGCCTAGAGCCGCCTCTGGATATATATGCATCCTAGGTGTTGTGTATATATATGTATACACTGTATTCAGTTTAGCTAGATCCGTTCCTGTTATTTTCTATACTGTGACAGGCAGGCAGGTGATTGTGCTAGCTGCAGTCAGTGTTTCACTTAGTGTACTGTGTGCTTTGCATAGCGTTCACCTAAAGCTTACCTGAATACAGTTAGTAACTAATAGTGGTGTTCTCATAATAAAACCACAGGCAGAGAGCTGCAAGAATTTTCAGTAAGTGTACTGTGTCCTCTGCACAGTTTTCACCTAAAACTAACTAAAGACAATTGCTGCTTTTCCCATACTAATACCACAACAGGCAGTTGATTCTGATAGCTGCATTATCAGTACAGATATATATATATATATATATATATATATATATATATTTATATTTATATATATACATCCCACCTTTGTGCAGCTCTCACTGCAGGCCATTAGTATGTCTGGAAGGCAAACAAGGAGAGGCAGACAGTCACGAGGCAATAAAAGAGGGCAAGCAGGCTCTGTGTCTAGAGGCAACAGTGCTGGTCGTGGACACGGTGCATCCTCATCAGCACGTGGCCGTGGGACACGGACTTCTTTTCGGCAGCTGGCCATGTTGAGCCGCACCATGCCCAAGACTTGGTAGAGTGGATGACCAAGCCGTCCTCATCCTCCTTATCCTTTCTCACCCAGGCTCAGGGTACTTTGTCTGGCAAAGCAGCTGCCAAAGCGGCCTCTTCCCTCGGCTCAATGGCATCAGTCACTCCTTCCCTAGCCCCACCATGTCCTCCTGAGTAGTCCCCCGAACTGTTTGACCACAGTGTTGGGTACATGCTCCAGGAGGATGCCCAGCGTTTTGAAGATTCCGATGATGGAACCCAGCTGGAGGAAGGCAGTAACGTGAGCCCAGAGAGAGGGGGTAGTAACGTGAGCCCAGAGAGAGGGGGTGCCCAACAAGGACAGCTATCTGGCAGTCATGTTCCCCCAGCTGCAGCATACTGCCAGATTTGCTCCAGTGATGAGGAGGGAGGGGATGATGAGGTCACTGACTCCACATGGGTGCCTGATAGGAGAGAGGAGGAGGAGGCACATCTCCAACGAGGCAGGATGCCCTCCAGGGGCCAGCTTAAGGGCAGCACACCGACAGCATCACACCGCAGAGCTCCGCATGTGCAGGGCGCTGCTGTCTCTGCGCGTTATTCCAAAAGTTCTTTGGTGTGGGCCTTTTTTCAGACGTGTGCAGCAGATCGCACCGTTGCCATTTGCAACATATGACTAAAGCGTATCTTGCGTGGCAAAAACATCAGCCGCTTGGGCACCACGTGCTTGACCAAACATATGTCGACCTCCCATGCAGTTCGTTGGCAAGCGTACCTTAAAGACCCACACCAAAGAACAAAGCGGACCTCTCCTTGCTCCTCATCAGCGTGGATCTCCAACCCTACTATACCTTCAGTCCTCTCTGAAACCTGCACTGAGAGGAATGAAGGTGTAGAATTAGGTGTGTCACAGCCAAGTACTTGCGGGCAATCTGCTATCGGTACACCGACGTCAGATTGTACCAGGCACATTTCCCTGCCCCAGCTGCTGCACCTCCGAAATAAGTTCGCTCCCAGCCATCCACATGCCCAACGGTTGAATTCTAACTTGGCTAAATTGCTAGCACTTCAACTGCTGCCTTTTCAGTTGGTAGACTCTTCCCCCTTACGTGAGTTTGTGGAATGTGCGGTTCCTCAGTGGCAGGTTCCCAAACGCCACTTTTTCTCACGGAAGGCAATTCCGGCTCTCTACCGGCATGTGGAAGGCAATGTCTTGGCCTCGCTGGACAGGGTGGTCAGCGGTAAGGTGCATATTACCGCTGACTCATGGTCCAGCAGGCAGAGACAGGGACGTTACCTAACTTTCACGGAGCATTGGGTGACTCTGCTGGCAGCTGGGACGGATGCAGGACAAGGTGCAGTAGTGTTGGAGGTTTTTCCGCCACCACGCCTCCAAAATTTTACTACTGGTGATTCTGACACATCTCCTCTTCTTCTTCTTCCATGGCCTCTACCTGTGCTTTGTCCTCGGAACCAGCAGTGCTCCGTAGGCGTTCAAGGGGCTACGCAAGTACGCAGGCAAAAAGATGCCATGCCGTGCTTGAGCTGGTGTGCTTGGGGGACAGGAGCCACACTGGGGCAGAGATTCTGTCAGGTCTGCAGGGGCAGGCTCAGAGGTGGTTGACGCCATGCCAGCTTAAGCCAGGAAAGGTGGTTTCCGACAATGGCACCAACCTCCTCTCCGCCCTACGACAGGGACAACTGACCCTTGTGCCCTGTTTGGCTCACGTCCTTAACTTGGTGGTGCAGCGGTTCTTGGGCAGGTACCCAGGCTTACAGGAGGTCCTGAAGCAGGCCAGGAAACTCTGTGGGCATTTCCGCCGGTCAAAGAAATGCCAGTGCTCGGCTGGCTAAGCTGCAAAAGGATTACAACCTGCCCAAGAACCGCCTAATCTGTGACATGCCCACCAGGTGGAACTCTACGTTGGCCATGCTGCAGCGGCTGCACACGCAGCAGAGGGCCATCAATGAGTATCTGTTGCAATATGGCACCAGGACAGGGTCAGGGAAGCTTGGATTTTTTTCCCCACGCCAGTGGGCCATGATCAGGGATGCATGCACTGTCCTGGCACCATTTGAGGAGGCCACGAGGATGGGGCGAGCAGTGACAGTGCATGCATCAGTGACACTGTCCCTCTTGTCCCTCTGTTGGAGCACACGCTGCGTGGAATAATGGACAGGGCACATGAGGCAGAACAGAGGCAGGAAGAGGAGGACTTCCTTACCTCTCAAGGCCCCCTTTATCCAGACAGTGTTCCTGCTGGCCTGGCTATCACACAGGAGGAGGACGAGGAGGAGGACGAGGAGGAGGAGGATTGTGTCAGCATGGAGGTGGAGACTAGCACTCAGCATCAGCAGCAGTCTTCAAGGGATCAATTACAGTCCCAAGACACCCGTGGACTTCTACGTTGCTGGAAGGAGGTGGCTGCGGATCATGTCGTCCTCAGTGACCCAGAGGACTCTGCACCGAATGCCCCAGCAAACCTACGCTGCATGGCCTCCCTGATCCTGCAAAGCCTGCGGAAGGATCCTTGTATTCGTGCAATCAAGGAGAGGGATCATTACTGGCTGGCAACCCTCCTTGATCCACATTACAAGGGTAAGGTTGCGGACCTTATCTTGCCGTTGCAGAGGGAGCAGAGGATGAAGCATCTTCGGGAGGCCTTGCAGAAAGGTCTGTGCAATGCGTTCCCAGAGACTGGGAGGTTACAAATTCCTGGTCCTGGACAACGTGTTGCTGAGGCTTCGGTCAGTCAAAGAAGGAGCGGTGGAAAAGGTGGCCGTCTGACCGATGCGCTCAGACAATTTTTTTGTACGCAGCCGCAATGTATGATCGGTTCCAGAAACCATCGCCAGCATCTGGTTTACATGGTGCAGGAATACCTAGGGGCAAGATCAGACTTGGACACCTTTCCCACCAAAAATCCTCTGGGTTACTGGGTCTTGAGGATGGATCACTGGCCAGAGCTTGCACAGTATGCAATTGAGCTACTGGCCTGTCCTGCATCCAGCGTTGTTTCGGAACGCACATTCAGTGCTGCTGGAGGCTTTGTAACCAATCACAGGGTGCGCCTCTCCACCGACTCGGTCGATCGACTGACCTTCATAAAAATGAATCAGTCTTGGATCACCACCAGCTGCCAAGCACCTGATGCTGATTTAACCAACATTTTAAATGTCAGATCCCTTCAAGACTGCCTATGCTGATGCTGAGTGACTATCCTGTTATGCTGAGTGACTATCCTCTTCCTCCTCAATGATCATGCTGATAGCTTAAAGGAACATTTTTGGTTCTGGGCACCGCCACCAGTGGCTAAGGCCCGATTTTTCAGCCCCTGTTTAACAGGGGCGTGTATTTACAATTTTTGATGCAATGCTTTGCAGCAGGGCTCATTGCTGCACTCCAACTACAGTATCTGTGAGGGGTTGCAGTGTTGTGGCACCAGCACCAGTGCCTAAGGCCCAATTTTTCTGCCCCCTGTTTAACAGGGGCGTGTAATTACAACTTTTGATGCAATACTTTGCAGCAGGGCTCATAGCTGCGCTCCAAGTACAGTATCTGTGAGGGGTTGCAGTGTTGTGGCACCAGTGCCTAAGGCCCAATTTTTCTGCCCCTATTCAACAAGGGCATGTAATTACAATTCTTGATCTAATAATTCACAGCAGGGCCCATTCCTGTGCCCACCAAGAGTAACTGTGAGGGCTTACAGTGTTGTGGCAACACCACCACCACCACCACCAAATGCCCAATTTTTCTGCCCCTATTCAACAGGGGCATGTAATTACAATTCTTGATCTAATAATTCACAGCAGGGCCCATTCCTGCACCCACCAAGAGTAACTGTGAGGACTTACAGTGTTGTGGCACCAGCACCACCACCACCAAAGGCCCAATTTTTCCTACCACTGTTCAACAATGTCATGTAATTACAATTCTTGATATAATAGTTCACAGCAGGGCGTTCCAGCGCCCACCAAGAGTAACTGTGAGGGCTTACAGTGTTGTGGCAACACCAACACCTAAGGGCCAAATTTCCAAAATACGTCAGGCCCCTACTTTCAAACATCCAACTTACAACCGACTCCTACTTGCAAACGGAAGGAGACAACAGGAAGTGAGAGGAAATCTACCCCTAGGAAGGGAAATTCTCTCCTGTAAGAGTTAATATGGGGAAAAGGTGTCTCCTCTCCACTGATGCTTTATCACCAATCCTTGTTTCAATAAAAAACCCAAATTTTCAAAAAAAAATTGTCATTGGGACGGAAAGTGAGGTGAAATGTTCTGAACAGGTGCACAGACAGCAAAACAAATGTTACAGGGGTGATAACCCTTCCCTATGTTTTCCAAAAAGCTTAAAAATCGATTTTTTTGGCTGGAGCTACATTTAAAAAATGTACCTGTTCCAAATTACAAACAGATTCTACTTAAGAACAAACCTACAGTCCCTGTCTTGTTTGCACCGCCTATATACTGCTGTTCAGAGTATATAGGGCCTTTTTTTAATTTGGGTGCAGGGTTTTTTCTCAATGATTTTCATCCATATTACCGGGACCAGACATTACTTTAGAAATGTAATTTTGTGCAGGGACACTTCTAAACATGGGAAACACGTGCCACTTCACAGGCATACTATAGACACCCCCAGGTACGATATTTAAAGGAATATTTAACTTTATTTTTTTCACTTTAAGCATCATTAAAACCACTGTTCCTGAAAAAAATGGCCATTTTTAAAACTTTTTTTTGCATTGATACATGTCCCCTGGGGCAGGACCCGGGTCCCCAAACCCTTTTTAGGACAATAACTTGCATATTAGCCATTATAATTAGCACTTTTGATGTCGAGTCCATTGTATTTAATAGGGTTCTAAAGTTTGTGCAAACTTTCGGTCCGTTCGCAGGTTCTGGTGCAAACTGAACCGGGGGGTGTTCGGCTCATCCCTACTAGCCAACTACTGGCCCATATGGCTAGACAACAAACCACAAGTTTAGCAGTGTCTAAAATAGTCAGACTTGATGGTACTGAGGCACGCAAGGCGAACTATATTCTTAAATGTTTCCATGCTTTTTACATTGACATGTATGCTACCACTCTCACACGTACCAGACAGGATATTGAGAAGTATGTGTCTGACCAACAATTTCCTCTCTTGACACAAGAGAAGGTATCTACCTTAGACGCAGACCTCACTGAGGACGGTGTCTGAGAAGCGATTGCTTCTTTGGCAGCAGGGAAGGAATCTGGCCCCCGATGGCTTGCCTCTCAAGGTATATGTTAGATATATTAATGTTATAGCCCCGATCCTTGTGCAAATATACTCCAAGGCATTTCCAGAGGGGGGACTGCCACCGTCCATGTATTCTGCTGTAGTGGTACTTATGCCGAAACCCAATAAAGTTCCTTTTGACTGTGCCTCATATCGCCCGATTTCACTTCTAAACATAGATTATAAAATACTTACCAAAATCTTAGCTAAAAGACTTAATTTCGCTATCCTGAGCATTATCCATCCGGACCAAAGTGGCTTTATGCCTGGGAAATCCACCTCTATTAAAATCCACAGAACACAATTATTTGTCCAACTTAGAGAATAACCGCCTGAATCTAGTGTACTGGCCTCTTTAGACACGGGCAAAGCCTTTAATTCAATCGAAAGATAATCCCCTTTTGATTCTAGCTGTTACGGAGAGAAAGCAACTCTGATATTTTGCCTTACTCTACAGTGAACTTTGCCAGGTGTAATTTCACACCTTCTAAAACTTGGGCAGTAATCAGCACATAAATAGCGATTACAGTCCTAATGAGAGCGAGACAAAGCTCACACACTAATTATGTTACATTTCTGCACATATGTTGTGATAATCCAAGGTTGCAGCAATTACAACAGTGAAATTAAGTATTAAGGTGTACAGTAAAAAATTGCTGCATGCTGATTCGCGTTCCCCTACCTATGTAGAGCTTTGAATATCATCGTCTGTGGTTACAAACTAACCTTCAATAATAATTCAATGTCACTTTTCTGTGTACTTATATCCCACGAAAACCATGCAACAGCTGGCTACCCACTGACAGAAGAGTATGCATAATAACAGTGATAATAGAAATGATAATAATAATCAATGTCTCAACAGAAGTCACATGAATAACAAATGGTAAACTAATTTATAATGTACATGATAATCACTATTACTAAATTATATAAAATCCTCATCCAAAAAAATAACTGCACAGTTGATATTCATAGGTACTGTTGTGCCTACTAAAAGGTTTTAAAGGTCACGTTCATTCAGTGAAATGTAGCAGTAATTTTCATGTCATTTTGGTGAAAACTGAGAGATTTTGGCACAATGTCGAAATTTATAAACATACTTTCAAGTCAGTTGGAAATGTAGGTGATTTTTAAGGGCGCGATAGACTTTAAAGCAAAACTAAACTCTTTCAATTAGCATTAGACATGTGCAATTTGTTTCATTCCAAATTAGTTTTTTAACAAATTTAGACAAATTCAATAGTTCGGAAATATCTGAATTAATGAACACACATTTAATAAATTCGAAAATTCTTAAATTCGTAAATTTTAAATTCGAAAATCTGTAAATTAGAAAATTCCTAAATTCGGAACTTAGAAAATTCAAAAATCCGTAAATTCGAAAATCCGTAAATTCAAAAATCCGTAAATTCAGAAATTTGGAAATTCAGAAATTCAAAAATGTGGAAATTCGAAAATTCGTAAATTCAAAAATTTCCAAAATTCAAAAATTATTTGTAACTTTGGATAAATTTGTATTCAGTCACTAACAGACAAATTTGAAAGGAAATTACAATACCTATAATTTAATAGTTAATTATTATTAGTTAGTTAGTTATTATTTAGAATTTTCAAATTTCCGAATCTTCAAATTTCAGGATTTTCTGATTCTCATTTTTCGAATTTACAAATTAACAAATTTTTTGCATTTGCAGACTTTCGGATTTTGGAGTTTTTGAATGTCCAATTTATGAATTTTTGAATTTACGAATTTTTGAATTTACTAATATCGATCATAACGAATGACCCAAAAAACTAAAAAAAAAGGAATGAAACGAAAACGATAAAAATTTTTGGCAGTGCACATGTCTAATAGCATTAACGATTTGTAATTCTTATGCTGCTAGCATTAGTAAATAGATAGGAAGGTATATTATATTTTTTACATTTCCTCCGTCGCTTCGTGGTTTCTAGCCAAAATGATGTCATACATCCCAGGAGTCTTCATGAGCTTTTTTTCTCTTTCATCTGGAGGAGGGGCTTTCTCAGCTAAGCACACCCTACTGTCTGCATGCCTAAGCTAAGGGCAGATGGATTTCAGGAAGTAAATACTACATGAATCATCTGCCCTTACTCAAGATGGCTGTGGCTAGAAAAGCTAGGGGGGTGCTTTCCAAAATGATTTCTCAACAAAATAAAGCATGGAGACATGGATGGATGGACAAGTTTGCTTTAAATATTAAAAATGAATGAAACAGCTTTTTTTCGGTTTGTGATGCTCAGATACAATTTATTTCCACTTTAAGGGCTGGTTCATGCCAGAACATGGTGTGGAAAACACACATTCCATGCTCCATTCCCCACACCATGAACGCACTACCCTTGCAATTTGTTGCTGGTGCCAATGTATTGGTTATGGTACCCCAAATGCAGATCACAAACAGAAGGTTTGCAGGCACCAAATCGCATGGTACTTTAGTACGTTGTGATTTGGTGCAGTATGTTTTTAAAAGTATTGTGATTTGCAGCCCATTTAAATGAATGAGAATCACACAGGAATGCACGGGTTCGAACATATGTGTTCCAGTGCAATCCCAGTGTGAACTGGCCCTAAGTGTCTCCTTCTGGTTTCACCTATCCTGGACCTGTTCTTGTGCTAAAAATCAGATCATCATTAGCCCTGTTATTTAATTTTTTAACAGGAATTAAAAACAGACAATGAAAAAAACAAGTGTAGCGGCCTCCTCACTCCCCTCTTTCTCTTCAGCTCGTCTCTCTCTTGTCTACGGGTAACTTTTAGAGGGGAGGGAGCAGGGACACTACGCCAGGCCTTTGTCACAGGTGTCAGTGTGATACAAGCAAAGTTCTTTTACCTTCGGGTCAGTGCTGTGCACCTGGAACCTCCACCGAGAGTTACCTAGAACAATGTCTGTCAGGAAATGAGCCCCACACCATTAAAGTTCAACACTCCTTTATTCTTCTCGAATGAACACAATTAGTTGAACTCCCTTGGTAGAAACAGAACAGAAAAGGAGGTGTGGATGCGAATAGGCCCAGACACAATGTGTTCTCCACTTTCCTTCCTGAAAGTGGGTTGCGGTCTCCGAGCGAGGGGGAATTTCCTTCCAGGCGGTCTCTGGTGAGAGACTCACCCGTCACTGACAATATGCTGCACCAGGTCTTCGAATGAGAAGCTCCCCCCCGGTCCATTACGCCTTCCGGATTCGGGTACCCACTCCTGAAGTTCCCTAGGATCTCCTTCCCTCGCGGAACTCAGTGTTGGGCACTGAGCTCCGGACCTCCATCTGAGTACCTCACCCCAGGCTAAAGGTGCCTGAAATGGAACACGACCTCCGGCTGTCCTCTAGGCCTAGGCCCGCCTAGAGAACCAACACGAACCACCGTCCACAGGCTGAAGGTGCCCTGGACTCCGAGCCCATGACAAAGATGGCCGGCCCCTTTATACCCTCTCCCAGCAAGCACGGCGGGTTCCCCGCCCCACCATACCGCTGCCGAGGGAGGACAAAAAGGAAGCACGACACACAGCAATGATTCAACCCCAGCCCAGGGCGACAGCGCCACCCGCTGGGCTGCAGGGAATTACACATCACCAATGTCTCTGCCAAGTTCAAATTTACACCCGGGAAAGTACATATCCGCCACACAAGAATTAAAAAAAACTACAAAAATGATGGTAAAAAAAAAACATAAATACTAAGAACACTAAATTTAATAAAATAAACTACCTTAACCCCTTCCTTACCGGGACATAATAATATGATGCCAGCAGGAACCCTCCCTCCCTCCGGGTGGACATCATATGACATCTTTTCTTCCTGGCCCGCGGCATCGCTCGTGACCCGGTGCGCGTACCTGTCGGCCGCGATGTCCGCCGGGCACCCGCGATTGCCCGCGATCACGGCAGGAGTGTGGATCTGTGTGTGTAAACACACAGATCCACCTCCTGTCAGAGGTGAGGAGACCGATGTGTGTTCCCAGTACAGAGGAACACAGATCGGTCTCCTCCCCTTGTGAGTCCCCGCCCCCTACAGTTACAATCACTCAATAGGGAACATATTAACCTCTTCAGCGCCCCCTAGTGTTAACCCCTTTCCTGCCAGTCACATTTACACAGTAATCAGTGCCGTTTTATAGCACTACTCGCTGTATAAATGTGAATGGTCCCAAAAACATGTCAAAAGTGTCCGATGTGTCTGCCGCAATGTCACGGTCACAATAAAAATCGCAGATCGCCGCCATTACTAGTAAAAAAATAAAATAAAAAAAATTGCCATAAATCTATCCCCTATTTTGTAGACACTATAACTTATGCGCAAACCAATCAATATTTGCTTATTGCGATTTTTTTTTTACCAAAAATATGTAGAAGAATACATATCGGTCTAAACTGAGGAAATTTTTTTTTTTTTTAAATTGTGATATTTATTAAATCAAAAAGTTAAAAATATTGTGTTTTTTTTAAATTGTTGCTCTTCTTTTGTTTATAGCGCAAAAAATAAAAACCACAGAGGTAATCAAATACCACCAAAAGAAAGCTCTATTTGTGAGGGGGGGGGGGGACGTAAAGATTTTATTTGGGTACAGTGTTGCATGACCGCGCAATTGTCATTCAAAGTGCAACAGCACTAAAAACTAAAAATTGGTCTGGGCAGGAAGGGGGTGAAAATGCCCTGTATGGAAGTGGTTAAATACTCCCTTCCAAAGACATGCACATAATTCGACAATGCCTTCATCGTGGAACCATCTATGATTAGCCATCATCCAGGCTAAGGCTGGATTCACACCTATGCATTTTTAGTGCTTTTTGCATTTTGCAGATTTGCACTACAGCCCATTTTACATGGTTTCCTATGGAACACGTTTTGCAAATCTGCAAAATGCAAAACGCACTAAAAATGCATAGGTGTGAATCCAGCCTTGGTGGGAGAGATTTACTAAAACTGGTGAACACAGAATCTGGTGCAGCTGTACATGGTAGCCAATCAAGTTCTATCTTCAGCTTGTTCAAGTAAGCTTAGATAATAAAACCTAGAAGTTGATTGGTTTCTATGCAAAGCCGCACCAGCAACTGTCATCTCTGTCCCGCAGCGGCTCCTCCTCTGACCCGCTGTTGAATCGCCGACAGTCCCATTCACTTTAATGGAACGGCTGGTGATGCTGCAGTGACAACAAGGTGAGGGACGTGGCGGCAGCAGGTGAGTGCATGTCCGCTAACAGGCGCTGCCATGATGGATCTGAAATGACAGGTGCTCTTTAAATGTAAGCACTTATTCTTGCTGGTAGTTAGAATCTTTAATATTTGCAAACAAAATGAAGGTTTCCTATTTGGAATAATAAGCTGTCAGGTTAGTAAATATTTCCAAACTGGGTCTCTTTAACGACCTGCTGCCATTTTGCTTCTCAGGGGAGGAATAAAGCTCTATGTGCAGAAAGATCACAAGGTTCTTAAAGTGGTTGTAAACCCACTTTGTAAACAAACACCTACAGGTAAGCCTAGATTAAGACTTACCTGTAGGTGCATGAAATATCTCCTTAACCTACACGGTTAAGGAGATATTTGCATTTAAAACCGGCGCCGCTGACGTCACGCGCATGCGCATGGGGTTAATCCCATTCACAAATTCGGCTAGGTCGCAGCATTCGACGACGTAGCCGAATTCGACGGCTCCTGCGCGCATGCGCGGAGTCACGTCTTCGCCGCTCCGGCCAATCACAGCGCCAGAGCAGCGCTGTGATTGGCTGGTGCGGCGATACCCGGAAGTAACATTCCAGCTATCGCCGCAGCGATGGCTGCGTCTGGAGAGAGGGACGCGGACTGCTTCGGGGGCCCCGATCTAAGGTAAGTGGTACATAATGAGCTAGTATGCTAGTCATACTAGCTCATTATGCCTTTCTCTTGCAGGTTGCCTCAAAAAAAAAAAGGATTAGTGGGTTTACAACCACTTTAAGCTGCTTAGAAGGTTTCACTTTCATTTCTACTGCTTGCCCTTCCTCCTCACACTTAGAGCCTGGTACAGATGCATTTCTCTTCAAACAATCATACAGTTTGTAATGTACATAGATTTGCAAAACAAAGAGATAAAGAAATATTCCAGAACTTTGTTTTATCTCATGGTTATTGTGAAATTGTGTGACTGCATCAATGTGTATGTTTTCTCAGATAAATTTTACAGTAACTATGGGATAAAACTTCCGGAATATTTCTTTATCTCAGCTTGCAGAGCTTGGATTCATTGAATGAGTTTACCAAAAATGTAAATATTGCCTCATGCTACATAACACAGCTCCATTTAATTCTGAATAAACTTAAAGCGGAGGTTCACCCTAAATACTGACATTATCTTATACTAATCTATGTAGCAGATACATATACATATGCCTATTGATTTTTTTTGTTGCGGGTGTACTTACCGTGAATCAGTCGTTCCGAATCAGGACTTCCGGGTATTCCTCCCGCGGGAGTGGGCATATCTTTTTTTTTCCCCGGCGCCCCGTTGATTTCTGGGAGGTCTCCTGGGAGCCGTCGCTCATGTTTTCATTGTTGTGGGCGTGTACTTTGAATGACGACACCCGTTGTCATAGCAACCTGAAACTGCTCGCCTTCAATACTGATGATACAGTGGTGAATGCTGGGATGCATTCACCACATCCCGGAAGTCTCTGCTTGTGGGCTTCACAGTGCCCACAAGCAAAATGGCAAAGAACAAGATGAATTTATAAAAGTTATAATTTGGTACTGAAATAGACGGGGGATTTTTCTAATCGCAGGACAAGTGAGTACTAACATGTTTTCTGTAACCCCATTATATTACACCTAGAAAAAAAAAAAGAGGGATCGCGGAACCTCCGCTTTAATAATGTATCTTAAATAGAAAACTAACTTTAGATAGATTTTTTTCTCCAAAAGCATTTTATTAAA
Source organism: Rana muscosa (assembly GCA_029206835.1). Lineage (NCBI taxonomy): Eukaryota > Metazoa > Chordata > Amphibia > Anura > Ranidae > Rana > Rana muscosa. The sequence continues at coordinate 261,794,878 of CM055122.1, read as the reverse complement.
ATCAAATTTGATAAAAATAAAATACATTTAAATTAAAAAAATCTGATTTTTTTTATATATATATTTTTTAAATCATCGATTTTTATCCACCCTGTATCTGACACAGATCAGCCCCGGGTGCAGCCTCTCACATTGTGACTTGTGGCTGTTGTATTATCATGTCAGCCTGAGAACAGCCACTCAACCGGTGCTGCTTTAAAAAAAAAAAAAAAATTTTTAATAAAAATTATACAAGTGCTGTAAATTTTGTGACATTCTAAGAGTCGAAGTTGTAAAGTTAATGAAAGGACCACTATAAGGCTGGTTTTCAGCTTTTAGATGGCTTGTGGTGGCTCTTTATAAAAATAGATTTCATGTATTTGTACTTGCTGAATGGAAACCATAATCCTGTAAGCAGGGATGAGCTGAACACTCCCCTGTTCGGTTCGCACCAGAACCTGCGAACAGACAAAATGTTCGTGTGAACTTTAGAACCCTATTAAATACAATGGACTTGAACGTTCGAAATCTAAAGTGTTAATTATAAAGGCTTATATGCAAGTTATTGTCCTAAAAAGTGTTTGGGACCCGGGTCCTGCCCCAGGGGACATGTATCAATGCAAAAAAAAGTTTTAAAAACGGCCGTTTTTTCGGGAGCAGTGATTTTAATAATGCTTAAAATGAAAAAATAAAAGTGAAAAATTCCTTTAAATTTCGTACCTGGGGGGTGTGTATGATATGCATGTGAAGTGGCGCATGTTTCCCGTGCTTAGAACTGTCCCTGCAAAAAATGTCATTTTTGAAAGAAAAAAAGTAATTTAAAACTGACTCGCGGCTATTAACCACTTAACGACCGCCCACCGCCGATTTACGTCGGCAGAATGGCACGGACAGGCAGAATCACGTAGATCTACGTGACTGCCTTTGTACAGTTGGGGGGTCCATCCGGACCCCCCTTCTGTGCCGTGAGCGGTCGTTACTTCACCGGGAGCGATCCCAGATGAGGGGGCGGCCTTTCGATTCCGGCCCCCCCCTCGCGATCGCTCCCGGCGAATGGAAATGCCCCCTCTGTCTGTGTCAGACAGAGGAAGCAGGAGGAAGTGATGTCATCTCCTGTGCGGCGCTCACATATACCGAGCGCCGTACAAGAGAAGACATCAGGTCAGTGAGCACAACACTACACTGACACCAGGACACATAGGAACACTAATCGCCCCCCCCAGGACCCCCAGACCCCCCCAGATCACCCCCCAGATCACCCCCCAGCCCCCAGTCACAGTGTCACTGATTGCAGTGACCATTTATTTAGTGATCACTGCAATCAGTGACATTTGTGACTGTGAAAGTGTCACTAAAGTTTAGTTTTAGGTCCAGTGTAGCCCCCTAACCCCCCCTAATAAAGGTTTAACCCCCTGATCACCCCCCAGATAACCCTTTCACCCCCTATCACCGCTGTCGCTATGCGATCATTTTTCTGATGGCTGTCTTAGCATCAGTGATGGCGATCGGTAGCCAGTAATTTTTTTTAGGTTCGCCGCAGGTTTTTATAGCGTCGGGTACCCCAATATATTATCTAATAAAGGTTCAACCCCCTTGATCACCCCCCAGGTAACCCTTTCACCCCCTATCACCGCTGTCGCTAATCGATCGTTTTTCTGATGCTGTCTTAGCATCAGTGATGGCGATCGGTAGCCAGTAATTTTTTTTAGGTTCGCCGCAGGTTTTTATAGCGTCAGGTACCCCAATATATTATCTAATAAAGGTTAAACCCCCTTGATCGCCCCCCAGGTAACCCTTTCACCCCCTATCACCGCTGTCGCTATGCGATCATTTTTCTGATGGCTGTCTTAGCATCAGTGATGGCGATCGGTAGCCAGTAATTTTTTTTAGGTTCGCCGCAGGTTTTTATAGCGTCGGGTACCCCAATATATTATCTAATAAAGGTTTAACCCCCTTGATCGCCCCCCAGGTAACCCTTTCACCCCCTATCACCGCTGTCGCTAATCGATCGTTTTTCTGATGCTGTCTTAGCATCAGTGATGGCGATCGGTAGCCAGTAATTTTTTTTAGGTTCGCCGCAGGTTTTTATAGCGTCAGGTACCCCAATATATTATCTAATAAAGGTTAAACCCCCTTGATCGCCCCCCAGGTAACCCTTTCACCCCCTATCACCGCTGTCGCTATGCGATCATTTTTCTGATGGCTGTCTTAGCATCAGTGATGGCGATCGGTAGCCAGTAATTTTTTTTAGGTTCGCCGCAGGTTTTTATAGCGTCGGGTACCCCAATATATTATCTAATAAAGGTTTAACCCCCTTGATCGCCCCCCAGGTAACCCTTTCACCCCCTATCACCACTGTCACTAAGCGATCGTTTTTCTGATCGCTGTCTTCGTGTCGGTGATGCCAATCGGTAGCCAGTCATTTTTTTTAGGTTCGCCGCAGGTTTTTATAGCGTCAGGTACCCCCAAATATGATCTAATAAAGGTTTTAACCCCCTAATTGCCCCTAGTTAACCCTTTCACCAGTGATCACCATATAAGTGTTACGGGTGACGCTGGTTAGTTAGTTTGCTTTTTATAGTGTCAGGGCACCCGCCGTATATAACCCAATAAAGGTTTAACCCCCTGATCGCCCGGTGGGTGATATCAATTAGGTTTTAGCGTCAGAGAGGGTCTGCGTCACACCCCAGGCAGCGTCAGGTTAGTGCCAGTAACGCTAACACCCACGCGTAAAGCATACACCCCCCTTAGTGGTATAGTATCTGAACAGATCAATATCTGATCTGATCAGATCTATACCAGCGGTTTAGGGTTCCCAAAAACGCAGTGTTAGCGGGATCAGCCCAGATACCTGCTAGCACCTGCGTTTTGCCCCTCCGTCCAGCCCAGGCCACCCAAGTGCAGTATCGATCGATCACTGTCACTTACAAAACACAACACACATAACTGCAGCGTTCGCAGAGACAGGCCTGATCCCTGCGACTCCAGTGCTGTAGGAGGTGATTTCACCACCACAGTTAAAAAAAAAAAAGCATATATGCCGAAGCATGGGGGCAGCAGGGGCAGCAGGGCGGAGGAGCAATTTTGCTCCTAATGCCGCATACATACGGTCGAAATTCCGACGGAGGCTTGCCCGTGGAAACGTTTGACCATGTGTGTGCGGCATAACTTTTTTGCGGGAGGATGCCCCCATGCTTCGGCATATATAAATGGTGCATGTATGCCCATCATTAGAAGTGGGTGGATGAAGGGCGGTATTCTAATGGTGGGCATACCCACCAATCAATCTCTTTTTTCGTTCAGCCAACAGGCTGCATGAAAAAAAAAGATTACAATACATGTCCAACAAGGACCAGCAACGTACTGGTATGTTGCTGGACTTTGAATGGTTATACCAGATTGATGCCTGCGGGTTTAGGCATCATCTTGGTATCATTCTTTTCAGCCAGCGGCCGGCTTTCATGTAAAAGCAATCACAGCGGCTAATTAGCCTCTGGACTGCTTTTACAAGCAGTTGGAGGGAATGTCCCCCCCCGGATATAAAAAGCGCCATTGGGAAATTGGGAAAGCATTTTATCACACCGATCTTGGTGTGGTCAGATGCTTTGAGGGCAGAGGAAAGATCTAGGGTCTAGAAGACCCCAGTTTTTTCAAAAAAGGAGTACCTGTCACTACCTATTGCTATCATAGGGGATATTTACATTCCCTGAGATAACAATAAAAATTATAAAAAAAAAAATATATGTAAGGAACAATTTAAAAATAAAATAAAAAAGCAAAATTAATAATAAAAAAAAAAAAAAAAAAAAAAAAGCACCCCTGTCCTGCCCTGCTCTTGCCCAATGGCGAACGCAAGCGTCGGTCTGGCGTCATATGTAAACAGCAATTGCACCATGCATGTGAGGTATCACCGCGAAGGTCAGATCGAGGGCAGTCATTTTAGCAGTAGACCTCCTCTGTAAATCTAACGGGGTAATCTGTAAAGGCTTTTAAAGGCTTTTAAAAATGTATGTAGTTTGTCGCCAATGCGCGTTTGTGCGAAATTTTAAAGCATGTCGTGTTTGGTATCTATGTACTCGGCCTAAGATCATCTTTATTATTTCATCAAACATTTGGGCAATATAGTGTGTTTTAGTGCATTAAAATTAAAAAAAGTGTATTTTTTCCCCAAAAAATGCGTTTGAAAAATCGCTGCGCAAATACTGTGTAGAAAAAAAAAATGCAACACCCACCATTTTAATCTGTAGGGCCTTTGCTTTAAAAATATATATAATGTTTGGGGGTTCAACATAATTTTCTTGCAAAAAAAAAATATGTTTTCATGTAAACAAAAAGTGTCAAAAAGGGCTTTGTCTGCAAGTGGTTAGAAGAGTGGATGTAAGCTTCCTAATGTTGTGTATAAAATGCCAGAACAGTTCAAACCCCCCCCAAATGACCCCATTTTGGAAAGTAGACACCCCAAGCTATATACTGAGAGGCATGTCGAGTCCATGGAATATTTTATATGTTGACACAAGTTGCGGAAAAAAGACAATTTTTTTTTTTTAATTCTTTTTTTTGCACAAAGTTGTCACTAAATGATATATTGCTCAAACATGCCATGGGCATATGTGGAATTACACCCCAAAATAAATTCTGTTGCTTCTCCTGAGTACAGGGATACCACATGTGTGAGACTTTTTGGGAGCCTAGCCGCGTACGGGACCCCAAAAACAAAGCACCGCCTTCAGGCTTTCTAAGGGTGTAAATTTTTGATTTTACTTCTCACTGCCTATCACAGTTTCGGAGGCCATGGAATGCCCAGATGGCACAAAACCCCCCCAAATGACCCCATTTTGGAAAGTAGACACCCCAAGCTATTTGCTGAGAGGTATTGTGAGTATTTTGCAGATCTCGCTTTTTGTCACAAAGTTTTGAAAATTGAAAAAAAAAAAAAAAAAAAAAAATTTTCTTTCTTCATTTTCAAAAACAAATGAGAGCTGTAAAATACTCACCATGCCTCCTCAGCAAATAGCTTGGGGTGTCTACTTTCCAAAATGGGGTCATTTGGGGGGGTTTTGTGCTATTTTGGCATTTTATGGCCTTAGAAACTGTGATAGGTAGTGAGGAGTGAAATCAAAAATTTGTGCCTAGAAATCCTGAAGGCGGTGCTTGGTTTTCAGGGTCCCGTACGCGGCTAGGCTCCTAAAAAGTCCCACACATGTGGTATCCCTGTACTCAGGAGAAGCAGCAAAATGTATTTTGGGGTGCAATTCCACATATAACCATGGCATGTGTGAGCAATATATCATTTAGTGACAACTTTTTGTAATTTATTTTTTATTTTTATTTTTTGTCATTATTCAATCACTTGGGACAAAAAAAAAAAATATTCAACGGGCTCAACAGGCCTCTCAGCAATTTCCTTGGGGTGTCTACTTTCTAAAATGGGGTCATTTGGGGGGGTTTTGTGCTATTTTGGCATTTTATGGCCTTCGAAACTGTGATAGGTAGTGAGGAATGAAATCAAAAATTTGCGCCCTTAGAAATCCTGAAGGCGGTGCTTGGTTTCCGGGGTCCCGTACGTGGCCAGGCTCCTAAAAAGTCCCACACATGTGGTATCCCCGTACTCAGGAGAAGCAGCAAAATGTATTTTGGGGTGCAATTCCACATATAACCATGGCATGTGTGAGCAATATATCATTTAGTGACAACTTTTTGTAATTTTTTTTTTTTTTGTCATTATTCAATCACTTGGGACAAAAAAAAAAAATATTCAATGGGCTCAACATGCCTCTCAGCAATTTCCTTGGGGTGTCTACTTTCCAAAATGGGGTCATTTGGGGGGGTTTTGTACTGCCCTGCCATTTTAGCACCTCAAGAAATGAGATAGGCAGTCATAAATTTAAAGCTGTGTAAATTTCAGAAAATGTACCCTAGTTTGTAAACGCTATAACTTTTGCGCAAACCAATAAATATACGTTTATTGACATTTTTTTTACTAAAGACATGTGGCTGAATACATTTTGGCCTAAATGTCTGACTAAAATTGAGTTTATTCGATTTTTCTTATAACAAAAAGTAGAAAATATCATTTTTTTTCAAAATTTTCGGTCTTTTTCCGTTTATATCGCAAAAAATAAAAATCGCAGAGGCAATCAAATACCATTAAAAGAAAGCTCTATTTGTGGGAAGAAAAGGACGCAAATTTCATTTGGGTACAACATTGCATGTCCGCACAATTTACAGTTAAAGCAGCGCAGTGCCGAATCCCAAAAACAGGCCTGGTCCTAATGGCCCGAAATGGTCCGGGGCTTAAGTGGTTAATGAATTGTCGGTTCCCGGCAATACATTCAAAAGACATTGATAAAAAAAAAAAAAAGCGTGGGGGTTCCCCAGAATTCAATTACCAGGCCCTTCAGGTCTGGAATGGATATTAAGGGGAACCCCGCCGCCAATTCAAAATAAAATTGACGTGAGGTTCCCCCAAATATCCATTCCAGGACCTTCAGATCTGGCATGGATTTTAAGGGAAACTCCACCCCAAATAAAAAAAAAAATGGCGTGGAGTCCCCCTAAAATCCATACCAGACCCCTTATCCGAGCACGCAACCTGGCCAGCCGCAGGGGAAAAGGGGGGGACGAGAGAGCGCCCCCCCTCCCTCCTGAACCGTACCAAGCCACATGCCCTCAACATGGGGAGGATGTCCCCATGTTGATGGGGACAAGGGCCTCATCCCCACAACCCTTGCCCGGTGGTTGTGGGGGTCTGCGGGCGGGGGGGCTTATCGGAATCTGGAAGACCCCTTTAACAAAGGGGACCCCCAGATCCCGGCCCCCCCTATGTGAATTGGTAAGGGGTACATTGTACCCCTACCATTTCACGAAGAAAGCGTAATTTTTTAAAAAAAAAAAACACAGACACACCTTGAAAAAGTCATTTATTTAAAAAAAAACAAAAAAAACATTCCAGCGGTGAAATCCAGTGTCCCGCGGCGATCCCGATGTCCAGCGCTGTCCTTCATTGGTTGTGCCTGAGCGGACCTGATGGGGAACTCCCTATAAGTGTTTTAAATGTATAGACCCGCCCCTTCTAAAGTTCCCCATCAGGTCCGCTCAGCAGACCAGATGCGGAACATGAGAAGGGGCGGGTCTATACATGTATTTCCAAAGTGAGAGCAGTTCCCCATCAGGTCCGCCCCCTCGGTATGTCGGACCCGCCTACGTCATTGGCTTGAGCGGGGAACTTCCTTCACTATGTAAATTTAAATTACACAGTGAAGGAAGTTCCCTGCTCAAGCCAATGACGTAGGCGGGTCCGACATACCGAGGGGGCGGACCTGATGGGGAACTGCTCTCACTTTGGTAATACATGTATAGACCCGCCCCTTCTCATGTTCCGCATCTGGTCCGCTGAGGGGCGGGTCTATACATTTAAAATACTGAGAGGGAGTTCCCCATCAGGTCCGCTCAGGCACAACCAATGAAGGACAGCGCTGGACATCGGGATCGCCGCGGGACACTGGATTTCACCGCTGGAATGTTTTTTTGTTTTTTTTTAAATAAATGACTTTTTCAAGGTGTGTGTGTGTTTTTTTAAACATTTTTTTACGCTTTCTTCGTGAAATGGTAGGGGTACAATGTACCCCTTACCAATTCACATAGGGGGGGGCCGGCATCTGGGGGTCCCCTTTGTTAAAGGGGTCTTCCAGATTCCGATAAGCCCCCCGCCCGCAGACCCCCACAACCCCCGGGCAAGGGTTGTGGGGATGAGGCCCTTGTCCCCATCAACATGGGGACATCCTCCCCATGTTGAGGGCATGTGGCCTGGTACGGTTCAGGAGGGAGGGGGGGGGGGCGCTCTCTCGTCCCCCCCTTTTCCCCTGCGGCCGGCCAGGTTGCGTGCTCGGATAAGGGGTCTGGTATGGATTTTTAGGGGGACTCCACGCCATTTTTTAAAAAAAATTGGGGTGGAGTTCCCCTTAAAATCCATGCCAGATCTGAAGGGCCTGGTATGGATATTTGCGGGAACCCCACGTCAATTTTTTTTTAAATTTGCGGCGGGGTTCCCCTTAATATCAATTCCAGACCTGAAGGGCCTGGTAATTGAATTCTGGGGAACCCCCACGCTTTTTTTTTTTTATCAATGACTTTTGCACGTATTGCCGGGAGCCGACAATTCATTAATAGCCGCGAGTGAGTTTTAAATGACTTTTTTTCTTTCAAAAATGAAATTTTTTGCAGGGACAGTTCTAAGCACGGGAAACATGCGCCACTTTACATGCATATCATACACACCCCCCAGGTACGAAATTTAAAGGAACATTTCACTTTTAGTTTTTCATTTTAAGCATTATTAAAATCACTGCTCCCGAAAAAACGGCAGTTTTTAAAACTTCTTTTTGCATTGATACATGTCCCCTGGGGCAGGACCCGGGTCCCCAAACACTTTTTAGTAACTTGCATATAAGCCTTTATAATTAGCACTTTAGATTTCTCCCATAGATTTTTCGAATTTGCCGCAAACACCCCAATTTGTTCGCTGTTCGGCGAACAGGCAATGTTCGAGTCGAACATAAGTTCGACTCGAACTCGAAGCTCATCCCTACCTGTACGTTTTGAAAGAATATATCAGGGAAAATTGTGTTTTCGTGTATTTTTGTGGCTATGCCTTTTCATTTTTATAAAAAACCTGATTCCAACTAATATTCAGCATGTAGCTTTATTATTTGACAAAGAAAACATTGCTGTTTCATGCCGTAATATGATTTCTTTTTTCCTGGTTCCTCTGGGGCTATATATCAAAAGCAAACAGTATTCAGAAGATATATCCCACCAATATATCATCAATCTTGCTCAGCTCGATTGTTTTACAGGGTCAATCTATCACCAGAAATTCTCATTACGAAGCGTTGCACCAAAATCTTCAATAATTTGACTTCATTTAAGATAAAAAATTCAATAACAATACCATTACACCTCATTTTCAAAGGAGCCGAGAATCTCTCCACAAAATGCTAATCTCAGATCATTACTATGAATCCATGAATGATTACTTCTTTTTGCTTTGCAGAATTTACGACTTGTTGACAATTATTTTGTAAATACTTGAATATCTATCTATCTATCTATCTATCTATCTATCTATCTATCTATCTATCTATCTATCTATCTATCTATCTATATATATATATATATATATATATATATATATATATATATATATATATATATATATATATATTTATAACCAGTGCTGTGGAATAAAGAAGAAGAATGGATCGGCAGTATGGAACACAATTTGTCTAGGAGTTGTCAGATATCCGAATACTAAATAAACTATTTTATAGAACGGGATAATTGGATATAGATTGTGCTGTTTTTTTTCATCCATGATATTTGTCTATTGTCAAAAAAAGTAAAGATGCAGTTATATTTTATTATTATAAATTATTTATATACTGGTAGATGGAAAAAAATGTTCTACTGAAAAAAAATGAAATAGAAACGATTAAAGCAGATCTAAACTCTAATTGGATGACATTTATTTTTGCTAAAGCCATGTGCAATTGCCATTTTTTTTATTATTTTTACCTTTTGGTATCCTTTTTTGCACCTTAATGCTGCTGATATTTATTAATTTTTTATCTCAAAAAGGTAGATTTTATTGAGAAAAAATGAAAAATTACAATCTAGAGCAGACATTATATGCACAATAGGCAATGCAACATATGAAAACATTATGAATGTAACACTACCGTGACACCCCAAAGGCAGGATAGCACCTCCACAGGTAGGCACAGGCTTGCATTTTCACCCCATGGCTTCATGTTTTCATGGTATGTTCAGCCCATGGCTAAATTGGGAGGACAGAGAAAAGATATCAGGCGTCGGTCACTTTTGTCTTTTTAAAGTTTTATTGCAGAATGGGTAAGGAGGTGAGGGTCAGGGGTCCCAGATACCATAGCAAATCAACTACAGACTCTCCAGATCCAGATCAATGTCCAGCTTTTGTAACAGAACCTTTAAGCCATCCCAGCAACACTACAAGCAAATTCCCTATTTTCAGTGAGGCCAGACTTCTTCCTGGCTCTCTCTTGAATCTTCTCCTTGGGACAGTTTCCTCCAGACCAGCATGTTAGGCCCTAACCCAGTCTATTGGGCCTAACAGTGGAGCTCCATCCAGCAGGATCTCCCTAGACCTCAGCCCATGGAAAGAGAGTGAGCACATGGTCTTTCCCAAATGTTTATGTAGCGGCCTCCTCACTCCCCTCTCTTTCTTCAGCTCGTCTGTCTCTTGTCTAGGGGTATCTTTTAGAGGGGAAGGGAGCAGGGACACTACGCCAGGCCTTTATCACAGGTGTCAGTGTGATACAAGCAAAGTTATTTTACCTTCGGGTCAGTGCTGTGCACCTGGAGCCTCCACCGAGAGTTACCTTGAACAATGTCTGTCAGGAAATGAGCCCCACACCATTAAAGTTCAACACTCCTTTATGCTTCTCGAATGAACACAATCAGTTGAACTCCCTTGAAAGAAACAGAACAGAAAAGGAGGTGTGGATGCGAATAGGCCCAGACACAATGTGTTCTCCACTTTCCTTCCTGAAAGTGGGTTGCAGTCTCCGAACGAGGGGGGATTTCCTTCCAAGCGGTCTCCGGTGAGAGACTCACCCGTCACTGGCAATCTGCTGCACCAGGTCTTCGAATGAGGAGCTCTCCCCGGTCCATTACGCTTCCCAGATTCGGGTACCCACTCCCGGGGTTCCCTAGGATCTCCTTCCCTCGCGGAACTCAGTGTTGGGCACTGAGCTCCGGACCTCCATCTGAGTACCTCACCCCAGGCTAAAGGTGCCTGGGATGGAACACTACCTCAGATTGTCCTCTAGGCCTAGGCCCGCTTAGAGAACCAACACGAACCACCGTCCACAGGCTGAAGGTGCCCTGGACTTCGACCCCGTGACAAAGATGGCCGGCCCCTTTATCCCCTCTCCCAGCAAGCACAACGGGTTCCCCGCCCCACCATACCACTGCCGAGGGAGGACAAAAAGGAGGCACAACACACAGCAATGATTCAACCCCAGCCCAGGGCGACAGCGCCACCTGCTGGGCTGCAGGGAATTACACATCACTAATGTCTTTGTCAAGTTCAAATTTACACCCGGGAAAGTACATACCCGCTACACTCTCCCCCTGGTGGTTTGACACTGGTCCCCAGTGTCTGGAGTAAATCATGCCCTCAACGGCTGACATAATCCAATCCAGAAACCGACTAACAATTGTACAAAATATAAAACTTTAGAAAATTCTCCAACTAAAACATTGTGTCTGAGCCCTGTAAAGAAAGGGAATAAAAGACAAAAGAGAAACAATAGCATTGACTCATAACTTTGAATCACATATTCACATTTGACTCCTCCCCCCCCATCCTGACTAAGACCCACCCTATCCTCAGTGGACTTGATGGGATGCTCTCCTGCAGAGGGAAAAGAAAGGATTAACACATATAACCCTGACACCTGTATTCGTGTAATGGAAAAGAAACTTCTCCGGAAAGAAATACCTTTTCTCCAAGAGTGAGTGCATGAAAAGTGTCTTAATGTTGCGCAACGCTGCCACCTAGTGACAGCACCACGGTAACTGCACTCGTAGAACTTTTCTCTTCTCTTTGGCCCTATCTACCCAGAGTCTATGATCTCTTCCATAAAAGTGAAAAAAATAACAGGAACAGTCCTTCACTTCTTTAAGGCACAGAAGCAACGGGCCCCAGAAAGTTCAGCAGCATGATAAGAATGGAGTCTCTTTTCTCCTACAGGTAAAACCGGGGATACGGCAGAACAAGTGGCTTCAAGTGCTGATCCATTGTTTCCAGATGATACTCCACATCTTCTCCTTCTTTGCGCCGGATCAACACTTTATCTGCATGGATGTGTCGTCCCAACATCCATTCTGCCTTGCAGTCTTTAAAACATTGAGAGGCCTTTGGAGAGCATGCCAGGTACCTGCGGGCGTGGGGAACCTGAAGGTGGGTCCACACAAAGTCATTGTACCAGCTCTCCCGGCACACTTCCACCTCATAGAGCGGTTCCTTCGACAAGTACGGATACTCCCATCCGTAGTCTGCAGCAACCTTCTGGCCAAATAGCAGTTGTAGTCTCGCCAAAGGAGGCATGGTAGCTCTGTCCCCTTCGCCAGGCAACACTATTGAGTCCGGGTGGCGAGGGACCTTGATCACATCTGATATGGGCATTGGTGCCCGCAGTAACAGTCTCTTTTCCCCGGTCTTCGGTACAGATGGCACCGGGTATGTAGAAGCAGGCTGGGGGTGGGACCTCTCTTCAGGCGCTGGTGCCTCCACCCGGGGTGTACTTTCCCCTGTAGACATGGGTGGATCCCTGGTCCTCCGGAATAAAGCGAGAGGTACTTTGTCCCAGCCTTTCTCTGCAAACAGTTTGTCTATAGCAACGTCGTCTCCCATGTCCGAGAGCGACTCTAGGTCAGAGGTGTCACACTCCTCCGCAGGCAGGTACCCTGTAGCGGAGACAGATCTTTCACCTCCTCCCACACACCAAATCTCTCCGCCAGGCTTACCTCGGCCTTTACTTGAACCGGGACGTCCGGAATTCTTGTCGACGGATCCATCCTGACCGGGCGTAAGCGGGCGAGACGGTCCACCACAACTGCTGGTCGGGGCTACCATGCCGGTCTTTCTCTGCGGTGGTGGACGCTGCGAGATCGTGGTGACCGAGTCAGCATCCTCGGATTTCTCCCGTTGAAGTTTTACGACCTCCTCCGCGGTCGCTGCAGTGTGCGCAGGGATGGCTGTCACAGCAGTGATTCCTCCTCTCTGAGTGGTGTTGCCCGCAGCACGGCCGGGGTAGATGGTTCTCGGCTTCTCAACCGCCATATCCACTTCGAACAGGAACTCCCCACAGGCCTCACATCGCCTGAATGGCTTCAGCTGGCACACCAGTCCCGAACAGCCGGGACAAATCACACCCAAGGCCTCAACGTCCATGCACGAATACAGGGCGAATCGACCCCTTGGCTTTAGCCGGATCCCCGTATCTGTTACCGGAGCAGCAGCAGTCAATGTCGTGGTGGAAGGGTGAACTAGAATCCACGACGTATGTCCGAACATGGCGACCTGTTGCTGATCCATTGCACACTGTAGAGTTTTTGCGCCAATGTCCCACGTGTAGTCCTTCACACGTATTGGACTCCTCCCCGTTGCTCCAGTTCGCGGGCTTTTCTTCTTTTCTGTTTCTGAGTCACGCCCACAAACTAAGCGATGGGGGTGTGCCTGGTGGCGCAGTGCAATAGAAGCCCCCACGTGTAGTACTTCACATGGCTGAACTTCCCCCTCTTTCCACTCTTCTGCGCGGGCCTTTCCCTTCATTGGGTCGTGTCCACGACTTCGAGCAGGGATGCACTTCGGCCAATGAAGGCTTGCCTATTCGTGTAACTCTTCCAGCAGACACGTTCAATACTGTGGTGCACAAACACTATCCCGGACCCGAGCCCCCACGTGTAGCGGCCTCCTCACTCCCCTCTCTTTCTTCAGATCGTCTGTCTCTTGTCTAGGGGTATCTTTTAGAGGGGAAGGGAGCGGGGATACTACGCCAGGCCTTTATCACAGGTGTCAGTGTGATACAAGCAAAGTTCTTTTACCTTCGGGTCAGTGCTGTGCACCTGGAGACTCCACCGAGAGTTACCTTGAACAATGTCTGTCAGGAAATGAGCCCCACACCATTAAAGTTCAAAACTCCTTTATTCTTCTCGAATGAACACAATCAGTTGAACTCCCTTGATAGAAACAGAACAGAAAAGGAGGTGTGGATGCGAATAGGCCCAGACACAATGTGTTCTCCACTTTCCTTTCTGAAAGTGGGTTGCAGTCCCCAAACGAGGGGGGATTTCCTTCCAAGCAGTCTCCGGTGAGAGACTCACCCGTCACTGGCAATCTGCTGCACCAGGTCTTCGAATGAGGAGCTCTCCCCGGTCCATTACGCTTCCCGGATTCGGGTACCCACTCCCGGGGTTCCCTAGGATCTCCTTCCCTCGCGGAACTCAGTGTTGGGCACTGAGCTCCAGACCTCCATCTGAGTACCTCACCCCAGGCTAAAGGTGCCTGGGATGGAACACGACCTCCGATTGTCCTCTAGGCCTAGGCCCGCCTAGAGAACCAACACGAACCACCGTCCACAGGCTGAAGGTGCCCTGGACTTCGACCCCGTGACAAAGATGGCCGGCCCCTTTATCCCCTCTCCCAGCAAGCACGACAGGTTCCCCGCCCCACCATACCGCTGCCGAGGGAGGACAAAAAAGGAGGCACAACACACAGCAATAATTCAACCCCAGCCCAGGGCGACAGCGCCACCTGCTGGGCTGCAGGGAATTACACATCACTAATGTCTTTGTCAAGTTCAAATTTACACCCGGGAAAGTACATACCCGCTACACTTATATCCTTCCCCAGCATGCACCAGCGACATAAACCTCAGACTAGATTGGCTCAAGAAAATATAAATATTCATAACTAAGTTTTGTTTGTGAAATCTCATACCATGACCAGCGATACTAGTGATATCTACTGGCGACAGTGAGCAATCACAAGCCACCTTAAAGTATAACTAAAGGCAAAACTTTTTTTTGTTTTGTTTTGAATAGAGTGCAGAGGGATTAGAGTGCCTTTCAGTTTTTATTGCTGTCTGTGCCCCCATTAAGGAGATTCACCCTCTCTATTTGTTCTGTTTACCATTATCATTGAAAGTGAAAGTAAAAGAAAATTCCAAATTTTGGGTTGTCTCCAGAAAAGTAATAGAGGGGAAATCTTCCAATGGGGACACCAGTTCTAATGACTTGGGGGTCCCCAAGGAATTCCCTTAAATTGCAGGGATTTTCTCTCACTTTCTGTTTGGCTATTGGACAGGAAGTGAAAGGAAATCTCTGCAATGGGACACATATGGTGAAAAACCTACCCTTGCTCTATCCAAAATGAAAGAAAAGTTTTGCCTTTAGTAGCCCCTGTTTAGGACAAGGGGGCTACGTGTATAAGTAAACACTCATTAGAGAGTGGCATAGCATGGAGGTGCATTCAAATACAGTATCAAAATAGCTACAAGTACAAATAGAGTGCTTCTTCATACAATAATCTATATTCCAGGTATAGACCACCTCATAATAAAACTCAATGGGGCTGAGGCCTGGGATATCCAACCATGGGGCCCATAGCTTTTCAAATTTGCTCAGTCACCCCTGTGCTGATAAATACATTGCTTCAGTCTGAGGGTCTCTCCCATCTTTTGCTGATATCATTTAGATTTTTTCAGCCATCTTTTGTCTACAACGTCTTGTTCCAGTTTAGACTGTAACAATTTCTCTTAACCTTTTTTTTTTTTAATTGACAATCTTGGATCATGCCTGTGCAGTGCATATTGGCAGAGCCACTTGTAGTTTCAACAGTGGCATATGTGATAGGGTGACAACACAAAAAGACAATTGGGAGACAGTGGTCATCCCATAGCAGAAAGTGCTTGGAGAAAGGTCTTCATGGCAGGGTCACCAGGAATAATTTTAAAGAAAGATACAGATTGAAACAATTAAAAATGATGTTTAACCACTTCAATACAGGGCACTTTCCTCCTTTCCTGCCCAAGCCAATTTTCAGCTTTCAGCGCTGTCACTTTTTAAATGACAATTGCGCGGTCATGCTACACTGTACCCAAACAACATGTTTATAATTTTGTTTCCATAAATAGAGCTTTCTTTTGGTGATATTTGATCACCTCTGGGGTTTTTATTTTTTTCTAAACAAATAACAAAAGACCAAATTGTTTTAAAAAAAATATGTTTTTCTTTGTTTCTGTTATAAAACGTTGTAAATAAGTATGTTTTCTCCTTCACTGATGGGCACTGATAAGGCGGCACTGATGGGTGCTACTATGCAGCACTAATGGGCTTTGATAGGCGGCACTGATGGGCACTGATAGGTGGCTCTAATATGCGGTACTGATGGGCACTCATACGTGGCACTGATGGGCACTCATAGGTGGCACTGATGGGCACTCATAGGTGGCACTGATGGGTACTGATAGGTGACACTGATGGGCACTGTAACGCTGCACTGGTGGGTACTTATGGGTGGCACTGATAGGTGGCACTGGTAGGCACGGATGGGCACTGATAGGTGGCACTGATGGACACTGATGGGTGGCACTGATGGACACTGATGGCACTGATGAACATCACTGTAAAGGCATCACTGGCAGGGGCAGGCATTACTGATGGGCACCGTGTGGCATCATATATGGGCACTGATTGGCATACTTTAGATTGGCATCCCTGGTGGCCATGGGTGGCATACCTGGCGGTCATCAGTGGTGGCCATCCCTGGTGGTCCTGGTGGCATCTCTGGTGGTCCTGGGTGGGCATCCTCAGGGGGGGCTGCGCTGATAATCAATTAGCACAGACCCCCCAGTCAGGAGAGCAGCCTGTGGGATCTCCTCTGTCAGAGATTCTTTACACTGCACTACCGATCGCGGCGCTGGGCGCCCCAAAGGGCGCGCGCCGGCTGTTATCCTGGAAGACGTCATATGACGTCCAGTCAGGATAACGTAATGTGATCGGCTGTGTCTAATCACAGCTGATCACTTGTAAGTATGGAAGTGCCGTGAAATTGCTCCCCTCGTCTCACACTGACAGTGTGTGGCAAGGAGCGATGATCAGCGGCATCTCCTCGCAGGGGAGACCTGGGCAGGTAATCAGGGCACTGATCATCAGTGCCCTGATTACAGGAAATCCCCAGCAGTGCCCATCAGTGCCAACAATCAGTGCCCATCAGTGTCACCAATCAGTGCCCATAAGTGATGCCAGTCAGTGCCTCTCATCAGTGTCCATCATTGCCTGCTCATCAGTGCTGGCCATCAATGCCCATCAGTGCCCCCATTCTGTGCCCATCATTCCTGCCATCAGTGGCCACCAGTGCTGCCCATCAGTGCCATCAGCGCCGCCCATTAGTGACCATTAGTGCTGCCTATCCATGCCACCTATCAGTGCCCACCAGTGCTGCCCATCAGTGCCCACCAGTGCCGCCTATCAGTGCCCACCAGTGCCACTTATCAGTGCTCCACCACTGCCACCTATCAGTGCTCATCAGTGCCGCATATCAGTGCCACCTATCAGTGCCCATCTGTGCCGCATATTAGTGCCTCCTCATCAGTGTCATCTAATTAGTGACCATAAGTGCCATCTCATCAGTGCCCATAACTGCCACCTCATCAGTGCCCATCAGTGCAGCCTCATCAGCGCAAATCAAAATTTTCAGTCTTTTTTCTTTTTGTAAAAAATAAAAATCCCAGCAGTGATTAAATACCACCAAAAGAAAGCTCTATTTGTGTGAAGAAAAAGATAAAAAAAATAATTTGGGTACAGTGTTGCATGACTGCGCAATTGTCATTTTTAACTGAAAGCTAAAAAAAATGGTCTGGGCAGGAAGGGGTGAAAGTGCCCTGTATTGAGGTGGTTAAATAAAGTCTAAAGCGTTTAGTGTAACTTGTGAAATCAGGCTGTCAGTGTTTGCCTTCATGATTAAACAGTAATATATTCACTAGAGCGGTAATGAGATTACGCACTGTTACTTCTTAAGGCCTATTTTGTAATGTTAATGAATGGGATTAGCACATAGGATCATTTGCAATTCATTACGGTTGCAAACATTTTGTTTCCAAACAATATCTGCACCAAAATAAATGCCAAAGCAAGTTCAGTAAACACTGTTACACTTCCCTGCCTCTTTGATGCTAGTAAGTTACAAACTTAAACTATTCTATTTTCTTTCTGTAATTTTTTTCTGTATGTACTTGGCATTTGAAATACGTAAATGTTTTTGTGCTATCTATATTAGAAAATAGATATGGAATTAGACTCCTTTAAATGTGAGAAGGGGGAGCTGGGTAGGCAGGTGGTAGTTGTTTGTCACGTTTTTTATGTTTCCGTCCTCGTTGGGCGCTAAGCAAGGGTTACATGAGAGGCCTACCCTGGGATGGTTTCTTCTGGGCTACACTAGGCACCTTGCACCTTGTAGAGGGTCACCCAATGCCCTGGAACAAGGCTGAGGCTGCCATAGGGGAATTCTTAACCTTAAGATGGGCCTCTACTTATAGAGATGAACGTACACCACGTATGGGTCTCCATGACAATGCACACCTTCTCTGTAATGTGCATTTAGGAGTGACATGCTGAGCCTCATCCACATTCACCTGTGCAGAATTTTCCACTACCATTCCCAAGTAGTGGAGTGGGCCACGCCATGCACTCTGCCCGTGTTTCACACGTGCACGTAACTTAACTCTTGAAATTCCGTACTTCTGTACTGGATGGAAACCTCTGCAGTCCGAATCCGCTCCTGTTGCTCTGGGAAACAAACCACTGGCAGAAGGAGTGTCAACAACATCTCCCTTTCTATTAGAGGCCGTTCCAACAATAACAGGTGCACACTATCGACAGGCTGCTGTAAAACCTCTGTTACCCTAGGTAACCACTTTTATTTTCACACTACTTCACTCCACACCGAGTATCAGACCCACTTGGTAGACTATGTGTGTGCCGGTTACTTACATTTCACCTCTTTAATAACTTCAGACCAGGCAGGGACAATGTTTCAAACACATTACTTATAAAAGGCCAAAGGCAATTACAGAGTCCAACATGCAAAGGCATAATTCTTCCCATAATTACCTAACTCTAACTACAGGCTGTGTGCTGCCCCTGCATACCTGCAAAGGTAGTGTTCGTGCAGTACAAAGTCCATCAAGAGCACTCCTCCAGGACTGGTGTCTTCGGGGCGAACCTCAGGTTCTGATGACTTTACATCCCAATTATGATAAGCAACATCTTTCTGCTCCTCACGGGTGTCATTCGCTGTCTCTCTCTCTCTTACGGGGACCAGTCTTAACTCACTACTAGGTCTTTGTCGAAAACATGCTGTTGGAGATAACTCAAATCCTTAACCGACTCTGTCAGGGGACTCCGTCTCTACACTTGCCAGCGAGCAAGCGAGCTTGCTCTCCTTACGGGACCCTCTCCCAATTTATATCACAGGCTTAGTGGGCCGGACCCAGGGAAGAACCCGCAAAAAAGACCAAAGAACCGATAAAGGCATTACCTCTTACCCTCCCATCCGGGACACCGCCTAAATGGCTATTTTAACTTGCTTACAAGTTTTGGACACCATCATCCCATGAAGCTATTATATATTAATACTGCCCCCAGAACATGGCCCATTCAAGTGAATGGAGCTGCACTTCAACCATCATGCAACAGCATGCAGTTGTGGCTGAGTAGTGCTGAATTTACAGGGTTAAACAGGCAATGAGGAAGCATTGTATCGCCTATTAAATGCCTTCTGAAGAGAAATCTAAATGCAGATCTTTGTTCACAGAGCAATGCAAGTGTAAACAAGGACTTAGAAATTAGAGAAACATTTTCCATCCTGCTTCTCTTGAATTTCTCGTCAAACAGACTGTGCACTTTGCAAGTACAGTCACTTCAGAGCTTAGTAGATGAGGTGAAGCTTCACGTTACAAAGAATACTATATCAAATGCAAAGAAAAAACCCTAAAAAAAAAAAACAGCATTTTTGCTTGCACATGATTGGATGATGGAAGTCAGCAGAGCTTTTTCTCATTTACTAAGCTCTGGAGCAACTGCACTTGCAAAGGGCATAGTCTATTTGCCTTTAGTAAATCAGCCCCACTGGATAGTTAATACCAATTTCTTTGTCGTACATCACGGGACACAGAGCGACATAGTCATTACTAATGGGTTATATAGATACCTTCAGGTGCTGGCACTGGCAACTTCCAAAACCGGAAGTACCCTCCCCTATATAAGCCCCTCCCATCCGGGAGCACCTCAGTTTTTTGCCAGTGTCTAAGGTGTTGGCCAAGAAGTAACATGTGTTTTTCACTGAGCTTGCGTACAGGTTCTTTTGGGCCTCAGTAAGCTATTCCGGATCCGACCAAAAAAGCTTCATAGCTAAACGGTCGGTACCCGGGCCTTGCAAGAGAAGAGCAAGGTTTTGCCTGTAATGCCTCTCTTAGGAGGGCTGGACCCTGGGATCCAGAGCTCTGGTCATACCCACGACCAAGATGTTTTCTGTGCAGGGTGCTATACAGGTCCAGGGGAGTGGAATCCTTGGGAACCCGGTCCCTGAAGGTTTGATTACAATGCCTGCCGTGATAGGTGAAGTTTGGGCTTCTGTGGACCAAACAGAGTCCTGCGGCGAGGAAAAGGTAAGTGGGGGGCCTCGGGAACTTGGTTCTATTGAGGGACCCCCAAGCCTATTTTGTCTTTCTGCCTGTTACCTAAGGTATTCCCTCTAATATTCTGTGTATGCCTGTTACTACTGAGAAAATGTAAAAATTTTAATAGTAGGCAAGAAAAAAAAAAAAATGTAAGACCGCGGTACCTGTGTTAGACACTAGAGGCCGCTATGGTTCTTTTTCTTGTAATGTGGATTTTTTTCTTCTAAAATCAAATCCAGGCAGTTGGTAAGTTCTCTGCTGGGAAGCTGTCTCCTCTGCCCTGTTGCTGCGCTCATCCATCCCCGGGCCCTGCGGCAGGGACCCTGGCTCCCATCTAGCTCCTTATTTTTTTCAAAAAAGGCGCCGAAGGCGCACGTGCCCGCGCGCGTGCGCGTGCACGCGCCTCTATATATAGAGGCGATCTGGAAAAAGGGGCGGAGCGGGTGGATGACGCTCGGTGTGCGCCGCGGCGCTACTGCGCATGTGCGGGCGTCCAGCGTGTTTTAAAGCACAATCATAGCTGGCTATTGAAGTGCACAGACAGAGCTAGCAACAGTATAAAGGCACACAGAGGCGGTTGATGCAGGCATCCCCTAGAAAGGCACTTTAGTAGACACCAACTGTTATATAGCAGCAATTGTGCTAGACTATTCTCAGTAAAAGTGGTGTATTACGGCTGTAATACCTCAGCTTTAGGCTTAGGAATATGCCGTCCAGAAGCTCCGGAACTGAATCTTCCAGGAAGCGAAGGGGGTCTCATCGGGCTCTGAGGATCTTGGGAATGCTTCTGCTGCACCAGTCTCCCCTGAAGTTCAGAGGTAAGTGACCGTAGAGACCCCGCAGGGGTACTTGGTACTGTGGCTGTCCTCAGTTCACCTGCTCCTGTGTATGTAACAGAGGAGTTTTTTTCCTCAGCTCTGGGAGGATTAGAGAGAGATTGTCAACATTGATCGCTGCCTCCCTTTTTAGGGAAAGCACGCCCGATCTCCGTCTCCTCCTTCAGAGTGCCTGTTAGCAGAGCAACAGTCCCATACAGGGATCGACCTGCCTGAAGGGGATCAGGATGAGGTTGATTCTGTTATAGAGGAATCAACAGTGGAGGAACCTTTCTCAGCATCTCAAGCTGAAAGATTATGGGTTCAGTCTCTGACTAACATGGTCCGATCAGCATTTAAAAATGCACCTTGCGGAACCATCAACCACTACTGTATCCTCGTTGGGGTCGCTAGAAGCCCCCAGACTGTCTGTTCTTTTCCACTTCACCCTTTACTGAAAGGGCTCATTTACCAGGATTGGGAACATCCTGAGAAAATATTTATTCCCCCAAGAGATTTCCGGTGGTCTATCCCATGGAGGATAAGTTCATCAAAAAATGGAAGGTCCCTACAGTGGACGCAGCCATCTCTTGTGTGTATAAATCACTGACATGTCCAGTGGATAATGTGCAAATGTTCAAGAACCCAATAGATAAAAGATTGGAGTCCTTATGAAAG
The DNA here is from genome assembly GCA_029206835.1 of Rana muscosa. Lineage (NCBI taxonomy): Eukaryota > Metazoa > Chordata > Amphibia > Anura > Ranidae > Rana > Rana muscosa. The sequence goes on along the minus strand of CM055122.1, from coordinate 261,773,124 downwards.
TCTGCTTCTTTCTACAGCAAGCTTGGTGACACAACCAGCAGTGGGGTCTGCTAAGCAGTGAAGGATCAGTTGAAACAGGTCTTGAGGGACTTGACAGATCAGCAGGCCCTTGCCCTAGCTGATCTACCTAGAGCCTTAGGCTTTGCGGTTGACGCCATAAAGGATTCAGTCCATCAGGCCTCCCGCCTTACGCTGTCTATAGTACATATGCGTAGGCTTCTATGGCTAAAAAACTGGTCTGCTGAAGCTCCCCGTAAAGAATGGCTGGTTAGCGTCCCATTTCATGGTGAACGCTTATTCAGGGAAAACCTGGACAAATATATCCAGAAAATTTCCAGCGGTAAAAATACGCTCTTGCCGGTTAAAAACAGAGTTAGAGGTCCCTCTTTAAGAGGCCTGCTTCTCCAGTCCCTGGGGCATCGGCTGTGTAACAGTTCCGACGGCCTCCTCGGTCAATTCCCGGGGGTAAAAAACAGGGACAATCGCAGGGTAATGAGAAACCCTGGGTCAGGGGAGGTACAAAACCTCCCCCAAAGTTAAATTCATTGAAGGGTTGCCCCCACTCAGTCGGGTGGGGGGAGGACTCCAGGTGTTCGCAAGAGACCTGGCGGGACACGATCAAAACAGATAGGTGCTCTCCGCAGTATGTTTGGGATACAGTTTGGAGTTAAAAGACTCTCCTCCTTCCCATTTTTGAGGTCAAACGTGCCAAGGGATCCCCAGAAGAGAGAGTCCCTCCTGTTGGCACTAGAACAACTATTGCTCCAAGGAGTAATTGTGGAGGTTCCCCTGGAAGAATGAGGGTTCGGGTTTTACTCAAACCTCTTTACAGTCCCGAAGAAAACGGGGACGGGAGGCCCATATTAATTCTAAAAGGGCTAGACAAATTCCTGTATATCAGGACTTTCCGATGGAGTCGATCCGATCGGTGGCCACTGCCCTACAAGGGGAGGATTGGTTAGCCGCGATCGACATCAAAGATGCTTATTTGCACATTCCCATCTTTCCAGTCCACCAAAAATTTCTACGCTTTGCAGTAGAAGGGCGCCATTTTCAGTTCAGAGCCTTACCCTTCGGTCTGGCCACAGCACCACGAGTGTTTACAAAAATTCTGGCCCTTTATTGGCCAATCTAAGAACACAAGGTGTAATGATAATGGCATATCTAGATGACTTGTTGCTGATAGACCACTCAGTGAAAAAACTAGACGTGGTCGTTCACAAGACAATCAAGTATCTGGAATCTCACGGTTGGATTATCAACCAAGACAAGTCAGCCCTAAAAACCAGTCAAAAGTCTGGAATACTTGGGGCTAAGGTTGGATTCAGGCCAGAGAAAAATATTTTTGTACCCACTAAGTGGATCAACTCTTGTCTTTGAAAGAGTTGATCCACTTAGTGGGTACAAAAAAGACAGCCGTCCATACGCCTGTGCATGAGGCTGCTGGGAAAAATGGTGGCATCATTCGAAGCAGTACCCTACGGTCAATTCCATTCAAGGAATTTGCAAGGGGCCATACTGTCAGCCTGGAACAAAAAAAGTTCAGGCCCTAGACTTACAATGTCCTTGTCCCCTTCCGTTCGCAAGAGCCTCCGTTGGTGGTTGGTTCCCCAGAATCTGGAAAAAGGGAAATCCTTCAGTCCGATTTCTTGGAAGGTGGTCACTACAGATGCCAGCCTTATAGGCTGGGGAGCAGTACTGGAGCAATGGTCTCTCCAGGGCAGATGGTCGGATGCAGAAAAGGCCCTGCCCATCAATCTCTTAGAGATACGAGCAGCCCGGTATGCCCTAGTAGCATGGACATCCAAACTCCAAGGGTCCCCTGTCAGAATTCAATCAGACAATGCCACAGCAGTGGCATATATCAATCATCAGGGGGGCACCAGGAGTCGTGCAGCCCAGAGGGAAGTAAATTACATCCTGAAATGGGCAGAAAGATATGTCCCAGCCATATCCGCGGTATTCATTCCAGGAGTGGAGAATTGGAAGGCGGACTTTCTAAGTCGCCAACAATTATGCCCAGGGGAATGGTCCCTTCACCCCGAGGTTTTCTGGACAATATGTCAGCGGTGGGGAACACCGGATGTAGATCTTCTAGCATCCAGATTCAACGCAAAGGTGGACAGGTTTGTCTCTCGGACAAGGGATCCCCTAGCTTGCGGCTCGGATGCCCTAGTGTTCCCTTGGGATCAGTTCAAGCTGATATATGCATTCCCACCGCCACAATTGTTACCTCGATTACTCCGCAGAATCAGGGTAGAAAAGAAACCAGTGATTCTGGTGGCTCCAGCGTGGCCCCAAAGAGCATGGTACGCGGAGATTGTAAAATGTCAGTGGGGAGTCCTTGCACTCTCCCACGTCGTCCGGACCTGCTTTCGTAAGGACCGATATACCACCCTTCCTTACCAGCCCTAGGTTTGACGGCCTGGCTATTGAAGCCCACATTCTAAAAAAGAGAGGGCTCTCTAATCCTGTGGTATCTACCATGATCAATGCCAGGAAGCCGGTATCCAGGCAGATCTACTATAGAATCTGGAAGGCGTACATCGCGTGGTGTGAGGCCAAGAAATGGCATCCACATAAGTACGTAATAGGTAGGAGTCTGGACTTCCTACAGTGGGCTGTAGATAGGAAGCTTGCCTTGAGTACTATCAAAGGTCAGTTTTCGGCCTTGTCAATATTTTTTCAAAGGCCCTTGGCTTCGCATTCACTAGTCAAAGCCTTTAGATAAGGAGTGATGCGTATTAGTCCTCTGGTTAATATTCCCATATGTCCATGGGATCTAAACCTGGTTCTGTCGGTTCTACAGAAACAACCATTTGAACCATTACAGCACATTTCTTTGGTTCTTCTCACCAGGAAATTGTTTTTTCTAGTAGCCATTTGTTCGGCTAAAAGAGTGTCGGAATTAGCAGCTATGTCCTGTAAAGAGCCATATCTGGTTATCCATAAGGACAGAGTAGTGTTACGTCCTCATCCAGCCTTTCTTCCTAAGGTGGTATCGAGGTTTCATTTGAACCAAGATGTGGTTCTTCCTTCTTTTTTCCCCAAACCTACTTCGGTAGAGGAAAAGTTATTGCATTCTTTGGATGTAGTAAGAGCAGTCAAAGCTTATCTAAAAGCCACTGCTCAGATTCGCAGAACGGATACTTTGTTTATTCTGCCGGAAGGCCCCAGAAAGGGTCAGGCAGCGTCAAAATCTACTTTAGCCAAGTGGATTCGACAGGTCATAATGCAAGCCTATGGCTTGAGAAGGAGACCGCCTCCGTTCAAAGTTAGAGCGCACTCCACGAGAGCAGTTGGAACTTCATGGGCAGTGCATCACCAGGCCTCCCTGGCTCAAATCTGTAAGGCCGCAACATGGTCTTCAGTACACACGTTTACTAGGTTCTACCAGATGGACGTTAGAAGTCAGGAGGATGTCGCCTTTGGGCGCAGTGTGTTGCAGGCCGCAAAAGATCCTCATGTCTGATAGCGCTCAGCTTATGTATGGTGTATCCCCCCCCTCATTGGGCATTGCTTTAGGACATCCCATTAGTAATGACTATGTCGCTCTGTGTCCCGTGATGTACGAGAAAGAAAATAGGATTTTTATAACAGCTTACCTGTAAAATCCTTTTCTTGGAGTACATCACGGGACACAGAGCTCCCACCCCTCTTTAGGGACACTTATTGCTTTGCTACAAAACTGAGGTGCTCCCGGATGGGAGGGGCTTATATAGGGGAGGGTACTTCCGGTTTTGGAAGTTGCCAGTGCCAGCACCTGAAGGTATCTATATAACCCATTAGTAATGACTATGTCGCTCTGTGTCCCGTGATGTACTCCAAGAAAAGGATTTTACAGGTAAGCTGTTATAAAAATCCTATTTTTCAGTTAATGAGAAATAAACACATCAATAGATGATGTTACTTTTCAAGTTACTTACGCGTTTCCTGGATCAATGCCCGCTTCCATTGGTATATGATTTTTTTTACAGTAGCAAACCTGGTTACAGACAAACCCCAATGTCCCCTTGGTGAACATCCCTTGGCAAGCAGAATATTTAATGCTGTGGACAAGGTTGTACCCTAGATTTGTTGTGCCTGTGATAGATTTCTTCCAATATCCTGACTTCATAAGTGTAACCCTAACTTTTTTGACGCACCCTCAACATGCGCATGCACTTTTTCACCAGATGCTCTATTCCAATGGAGTATAAGTGTATTGCAGGGAACCAGGCACAGAGGTTTTAAATTCCAAATATTCAATGAGTTGACTTGTACTTGGCTGGAGACCTGTCAAATAGTAGAGAGATACACTGCAAGTTTGAGGGCACTATAGAGTTACCAGCCCACCCTTTACATTGTTAAATTTGCCAGAATAAGCCAGACCATTTGGTAGTATACATTGGGGGGTTAGGAGGGTGCATGTCAGAACTATATGACAAAAACATTCACTGAGTTTTATTTATAGCATTAACAAAAATAGATTTTTTTTTTTCTGTCCAAGAAGATTTATAACCTGAAATACAGCTTGAATTAATGTGCATGCTACCCTGCTGGTGAGCATTTTGGTACAATTCCTATTATTTTTAATAAAACATATTTGCCAAACATTCATATATATATATATATATATATATATATATATATATATATATATGTGTGTGTGTGTAAACGTACAGTGTTACACAAGCCCGGCTAGATTCCCCAGTGGGCTGGAAAGCATAGGATTCTCTGCCTCAACGGAGGGATACAGGGTCCTAGAAGCAGATGCCAGGCTTTAAGACCCCTTTCACACTGGTGCCGCTCAGAGCGTCGGCGGAAAAATAGCGGTAAAACACTGCTATTTTACCGTCGGATTTGCGGCGCATTTCAGCCGCTAGTGGGGCGCTTTTAACCCCCGCTAGCGTCCGAGAAAGGGTTAAAACTGCCGGCAACGCGTCGCTACAGCGGTGTATTACCGGCGGTACGACGGCGCTGCCCATTGATTTTCATTGAGTTCACCGCTCCTAATGCGCTCCACAGAAGCTGCTGGCAGGACTTTTCCTGATGCCCTGCCAGTGCACCGATCCAGTGTGAAAGGCTTTCACACTGGAGACAATAAAGCAGCTGTTTTAGGGCGGATTGCAGGCGCTGTATTTAACGCTATAAGCGCCTGCAAAACGCCCTCAGTGTGAAAGGGGTCTAAGGGACAGCAGAGATAGGACACATAAGACATAGAGAGAACATTGGAACCAACTGATAAGTTCTGACTATGGCGCTAAGCCCACATGCCCCTCTATTAGTCCACAAACCAATCATAATGCCTTTGAGACACTAAAAGCTTTGTTAATTTAATATTGGATCAACAATATTGCCACTGTCATGCCACTGAATTTGGAATATATCATGTGTGTATGAAATAGTCCCATGTGTGATCTATTGCACGGATCAACTTGGATGATGGCATTTTTTACTTCTATGAAAATGCTTTTACTACCACAATAATACTGTAACAATGATAATAATAATTATAATTTTGATTATGACGATTACAATAATACTTAGTGAACTAAATAGAGGACATGTGCTAGTTGGAAAGAACTCTAAATTCACCATCGAAGAGTGACGATCGATAGACAGATGGCATCTGTAGAAACCTTCCCTCTGTATCGTAAACTGGGTAAGGCCCAGATGGAAACAGATATGGTTTACTCATACATTTCCTTATTGAGATAGGAGAGCAGGAGTGGTAATCAGAAAATACACAGGAATGAGCTTCCGCTTGCCAATGTCTCTTCTGTCACTCTGAAAGACAACTCATTTCATCTGCAGAGATTTTCGGTCACTGTGGCAGATAAACCAGTCTAGCTTGACTAGGTTCAGAGCAGTGCCAAGGGTCTGGAAGATGTCACTTGCTTGTCAGAATGAACCCATAGTTACTGATGGTTCTGGAAGAGATGTCTATGCTGAAAATGTTATGTTCTTTTTTTCTGATTTACAGGTACTTATTCATCTCAGTAACATGACTTATGAACTATGGTCCCAAAGTGGTAAACAAGGAGCAAGTTGGAAGAGAGCTGAAGTTTACCTGAGAACTTTGTCTAACTTTCAGGTTTGTCTTTCCTGATTTATTTTGTAATGGGATTGTACAATAATTTGCCCATTTCTGTTTAACAGATGATGGTTTTAATACCACATGCTAAAACATTAGTGGCAAACATTCAAATTGTCATCTGCAAAAAAGTTTTTTCAATATTTTCTCTATTAGTGAGTAATGATGTCACAGCTGACACATGCCACTACTGGTGTGATGCATCCCATTGCTGACTTACTAAGCCTTGTTCTGCACTGAGCCTCAAGGTGGAAGTAGCCATCTTGGTAAAGGCTTTGCTTCCTCATGAATGATGAAGGGAATATGGTTACTAAGGATGGAGAGATGGCAAAGGTTTTGAATTTATTCTTCTCCTCAGTCTTCACGAGGGAAACGGGGGGCTTCAGTAACTAAAACTGCAATGTATATCCTCATGACACATCACAGGAAGCACCCTCATGGCTAACAGATGATAGAATTAGAAATAAACTTGAAAAACGTAACATTAATAAGTCACCGGGTTCAGATGGCTTGCACCCGAGGGTCCTCAAGAAACAGTCTACTGACTAGAAAGGTACCAGCAGATTGGAGAAAAGCCAATATAGCACCAATATTTAAAAAAGGGCCAAGATACATCCCTGGTAATTACAGACCAGTTAGCCTAACATCAATAGTATGCAAGCACTTGGAGGGGATGATAAGGGACTATATACAAGATTCTAGTAATGAAAACAGTATCATTAGCAGTAATCAGCATGGATTCACGAAGAATCAATCTTGCCAAACCAATCTATTAACCTTCTATGAGCTGCCATCTAGATAAAGCAAGACATGATGTATCTGGATTTTGCAAAGGTGTTTGATACAGTTCCCCATAAATGTTTACTGTACAAACTAAGGTTGGACCAAAGGGTGAGTACATGGATTGAAAACTGGCTACATGGGTGAGTTCAGAGGGTAGTGATAAATGGGGAGCACTCACACTGGTCTGGTATGGAAAGCGGGTCCCCCAGTGTTCTGTCCTGGGACCAATCCTATTTAATCTATTCATAAACGACCTGGAGGATGGGATAAACAGCTCAATCTCAGCAGATTTTTCCTCTCTGGAGAAGAGATGCTTGAGAGGGGATATGATTTCAATGTACAAATGCTGTACTGGTGACCCCACAATAGGGATAAAACTTTTCCGCAAAAGGGAATTAAAAAAGACACGTGGCCATTCACTAAAATTAGAAGAGAAGAGGGTTCTTTACTGTAAGAGCGGTAAGGATGTGGAATTCTCTTCCACAGGCAGTGGTTTCAGCGGGGAGCATCGATAATTAAAAAAAAAACTATTAACCACTTGCTTACTGGGCACTTAAACCCCCCTCCTGCCCAGATCAATTTTCAGCTTTCAGCGCTCTCACTCTTTGAATGACAATTGCGCGGTCATACAACACTGTACCCAAATGAAATTTTTGATTTTTTTTCCCCACAAATAGAGCTTTCTTTTGGTGGTATTTGATCACCTCTGCGGTTTTTATTTTTTGTTAAAAAAAATTAAAAAGACCGAATTAAAAAAAAAAAAAAACAGTTTTAAGTCCAGCTCCTGGAATGTTAGGGCTTTATGAATCAATACACTCATCCCGCGAGAATAAGCAGAGTAAGTGGAATAGTACTCCTTATAAACCCAGGGATAGTGTAAACAGTTGGTAGTGTCACGTGTCCGGTGTGTCTCCTGGAGACCTATAATAGCAGGTGTGAGCGAGTTAGCTCGGCAGCGGGTGTGTGTGACCCCCGGGATGGGCTCCCCACACAAAAACAGGCCCAGCAAACGGAGGTTGTGGTTTTCAAAATCAAAAAGGTGCGGTTTATTTTCTATTTACAGTGACAAAACACAGCAAAGCAAAAGAAACATAAATAAAATAAATCCTGGTCAACTTGACCTCTGACTAAACATACAGGTTTCCTAACTAACAACTGGGATCAGCCTAGTGCTGTCCTAGTCCCTAAGTCCCTGGTTTTAAATGTCCAAGCAAATAGCCACACAGGCTTTGTCTCACCGCACAGGGGTTCACTCTCCCTAGACAGTCCACACAGGTCTGGTTCCAGGCATGAGCTAACACCTAATGAATCTGGGAGTTCTTATAGAGGCCTAAATGAGCTGACAAGCTTCAGCTGGTCTCATCAACTCTGCACGACGCCCCACACTTTCCCTAGAGGTATGAGTCATCCATGAGCCCACTAGCCTCAGCTGGGCTTATACAACTCTCCACCTAGTTGTATAAGTCGGCGTAAAGCCTGAATCTGGGCGAAATATATCTACCCCCCTGGATGCAACCAGGTGACTTTACCTTCCTGCTGTCACATACCCCCCCCCTCTTGTTTTAACCTCGGGGTTGGAACACCAGCAATCAGGCATTCATGTACTCGAGACAAAGCATCCACATTCCCCATTTGAACGCCAGGGCGATGCTTTACTGTGAAGTTGAATTCCTGGAGGGCCAGGAACCACCTATTCACTCTTCTATTTGTTTCCTTGTTTTGAGCCATCCACTTTAACGGAGCGTGATCCGTAACCATGTCAAAGTGCCTACCTAGCAGGTAGTACCGAAGGGAATCTAGAGCCCACTTCACCGCTAAACACTCCTTTTCAACGGTGGCGTAATTTACCTCATGGGACTTCAACTTCCTGCTGAGGTAAAGGACTGGGTGCTCTTCCCCGTTCCAGACCTGGGACAATACTGCTCCTAACCCCACATCTGACGCATCACTTTGTACGACAAAGTCTTTAGAGAAGTCGGGTGAGTACAACACTGGCTGGCTACATAAGGCTTGTTTCAAGAATTGGAACGCTGCCTCAGCCTCGGGGGTCCATTTAATCATGACCGACCCTTTCCCCTTCGTCAGGTTGGTTAGGGGCACAGCCTTAGAAGCAAAGTGGGGAATGAATCGCCGATAATACCCAGCGATTCCCAGAAAGGCTCGTACCTGCTTCTTGCTGTTGGGACGTGGCCAACTCTGGATGGCCTCGACTTTGTTGAGTTGGGGTTTTATTACTCCCCTCCCAATGGTGTACCCAAGATATTTGGCCTCCTCCTGCCCAATGGTACACTTCTTGGGGTTAGCCGTAAACCCCGCTTCCCGAACAGAGTCCAGGACTGCTTGCACTTTTGGCAGATGTGAGGCCCAATCTGTGCTATGGACAATTACGTCATCCAGGTAAGCCGCAGCATACTTCCGATGGGGCCTCAGCATCTGGTCCATTTTCCGCTGGAATGTGGCCGGCGCATTCTGTAACCCGAACGGCATTCTTTTATATTGGAACGCCCCGTCTGGGGTTACAAATGCGGTTTTCTCTTTGGCCGACTTGGCCAGGGGGATTTGCCAATACCGTTTTGTGAGGTCAAGAGTCGTCATGTATCGGGCTGTTCCCAGCCGGTCGATCAACTCATCTATACGTGGCATGGGGTAGGTGTCAAATTTTGTAACTTTGTTCAACTGACGAAAATCGTTACAAAATCGCCAGCTCCCATCCGGTTTAGGCACCAACACAATGGGACTAGACCAATCACTTTGGGACTCCTCTATCACCCCTAAGTTCAGCATTTTCTGTACTTCCTCCCGTATTGCCTCCCGTCGGGCCTCTGGGATCCGATAGGGTTTTAACTTCACCCTTTCACCGGGCGGGGTAATGATGTCATGCTCTACCCCAGATGTTTGTCCCGGCAGCTCAGAGAATACATCCTTGTTGCGAAGCACAAACTCCTTAACCTCCTGTTGTTGGGGTTGTGACAAGGTGGCTGCTATTCCAACCTCAGGAATCACGCAACCAGTTTGAGCTGGTGACCAAGTGTCTGCGACTAGGGACTCTCTATCCCTCCAGGCTTTCAACAGATTAACGTGATAGATCTGTTCGGGCTTTCGCCTTCCTGGTTGTCTGACCTTGTAATTCACTTCGCTCACTTTTTCCATTATCTCATAGGGGCCTTGCCATTTGGCAAGGAATTTACTTTCAACCGTAGGGACAAGTACCAGTATCCTATCCCCCGGGGAAAAGGTACGGGTCTTGGCTCCACGGTTGTACACTCTCTGCTGTGCTAACTGCGCTTGGGCCAAATGTTCCTTCACGATGGGCATTACCTGTGCAATTCGGTCTTGCATCAGGGCGACATGCTCAATCACACTCCTGTGGGGAGAACTCTCACTTTCCCAAGTTTCCTTGGCAATATCCAACAGCCCTCTTGGGTGTCTCCCATACAGTAACTCAAAGGGGGAGAATCCCGTAGAGGATTGGGGCACCTCCCTAATAGCAAACATCAGATAAGGAAGTAGACAGTCCCAATCCTTTCCATCTCTATCCACCACTTTCTTCAACATTTGTTTTAGGGTTTTGTTGAATCTTTCAACCAGCCCATCGGTTTGGGGGTGATACACAGATGTACGTAATTGCGTCACTTTGAACAATTTACACAGCTCCTTCATAACCCGGGACATAAAGGGTGTACCTTGGTCCGTAAGCAGTTCTTTACAAATACCCACCCGGCTAAACACAAGAGATAGCTCTTTGGCTATGGTTTTGGCCGAGGTATTTCGGAGAGGGATCGCTTCTGGATAACGGGTGGCATAGTCCATTATAACTAATATGTACTGGTGCCCCCTAGCGGACTTGATTATAGGCCCTACCAAATCCATGGCGATCCTCTCAAACGGGACCTCAATGATGGGTAGAGGGACCAGCGGGCTACGGAAATGTGGCATCGGGGCCGACCTCTGACACACAGGGCAGGAGGAACAATAATTTTCTATGTCCTTCATCACCCCCGGCCAATAGAATCTCTGTAATACCCTCTCTCGGGTTTTCTCTGTCCCCAGATGACCTCCAAGAATGTGCCCATGGGCCAACTCCAACACCAACTTCCTGTAAGGTTTGGGCACCACAAGCTGCTCAACGGTTTCTTCTGCCCTTTTTGCCACCCGATACAGTAGGTCCTTCTCTACGCTGAAGTATGGGTAAGTGCAGGTATTATCTGGGTTCACTAACTCGCCATCTATTTTCACTACGTTTTCCCGTGCCTTTATTAGGGCGGGGTCTTTCAACTGTTCTGTGGCAAAGTTTTCCCTGTGAACCTCAAGATCAGAAAACTCCACAGACGGTAGGTTTTCGTCTGAGGAGGTGGGCTCCTCTCCAGTTTCTTGAGTCTCCCCTGCCAATACTGATAAGGGAAATTCCGGAGAGTCCTCACCACTCTCAGGGGAGTTCTGGCTATCACATTCCTGGTACATAGGGGCACCAGTGGGGGGCTCAGGATCATCCCACAGTTCCCAGAACTTCGGAAAATCCCTTCCCACAATGGCGTCATGCGGTAACTGAGATACTAAGCCCACTGGATGAGAGAGGGTACCTTTGGGGGTCTCGAAACACACTGTAGTCACTGGATACTCTCGGGTGTCCCCATGCACACAAATAACAGCTACCTTGCTATTCCCAAAGACCTCTGTTTTAACTAACTCAGCCTTTATCAGGGTCACAAGGCTACCTGAATCCAGCAATACCACAACATTTCTACCATTAACACACATTTTGCATAAATGTTTCTCAGTTCCTCGAATGGCAGTGCATGTGACTGTCGCACACAGCGACTGACGTCTGCCCGTCAGAAAGTCACACTGCATGGGTTCCTCCACAACCGGGCAATTGGCTGCAATATGTCCCGCTTGCCGGCAGCGGAAGCAAACGATCCTTCTTGCCGCCTCTTGAGCCGCTGATTTCCCAGGCTGTTCTCGCCAAACTTGGGGTAGAGCTCCCACCCTCTCACTCTCTCCACCCTCACCCCTTGGAATCCTCTTATCCGCCCCTGGGGATGGTCTGGTCTTAGGGTGGAAAGTCCGAGTGTCTCTGGAAGAGGCCGTCAGGTTCTCTGTAGCCAAGTATTTCTCCACACGATCCACAAGACCATCGGCCGTCTCTGGGTCTCCATGGCTTACCCACTTTTGGATGGCAGTAGGAAGAGCTCTCAAAAACCGATCCATTACAACACGTTCCACAATCTTTGGTGCGGACAAAGTCTCTGGCTGTAGCCACTTTCTGCTCAGGTGAATGAGATCATACATTTGAGACCTGGGGGGTTTTCCAAGCTGGAAAGTCCAGTTATGCACACGCTGAGCCCGGACAGCCTGGGTGACACCCAGCCTTGCCAAAATTTCAGCTTTTAGCATCACATAGTCTTTTGCTTGGTTAGGCTCTAGGTCATAGTAAGCTTTCTGCGATTCACCAGTTAACAGAGGAGCCACCAGTCCAGCCCACTGCTCCTCAGGCCACTTTTCTCTTTCAGCGGTCCTTTCAAATGTGGTCAAAAATACCTCTGGATCATCCTCTCCAGTCATTTTTGTCAATAAACGACTCACCCCAAAGGACGCGGTATTAGTGGGACGGCTTTCCTCACTGGTCTGCGAGAGGTAGTGGGATCGGTGCCTGCATTCTCCACCAACTGTGAGCGAGTTAGCTCGGCAGCGGGTGTGTGTGACCCCCGGGATGGGCTCCCCACACAAAAACAGGCCCAGCAAACGGAGGTTGTGGTTTTCAAAATCAAAAAGGTGCGGTTTATTTTCTATTTACAGTGACAAAACACAGCAAAGCAAAAGAAACATAAATAAAATAAATCCTGGTCAACTTGACCTCTGACTAAACATACAGGTTTCCTAACTAACAACTGGGATCAGCCTAGTGCTGTCCTAGTCCCTAAGTCCCTGGTTTTAAATGTCCAAGCAAATAGCCACACAGGCTTTGTCTCACCGCACAGGGGTTCACTCTCCCTAGACAGTCCACACAGGTCTGGTTCCAGGCATGAGCTAACACCTAATGAATCTGGGAGTTCTTATAGAGGCCTAAATGAGCTGACAAGCTTCAGCTGGTCTCATCAACTCCCTGTCTGCACGACGCCCCACACTCTCCCTAGAGGTATGAGTCATCCATGAGCCCACTAGCCTCAGCTGGGCTTATACAACTCTCCACCTAGTTGTATAAGTCGGCGTAAAGCCTGAATCTGGGCGAAATATATCTACCCCCCTGGATGCAACCAGGTGACTTTACCTTCCTGCTGTCACACAGGGTGAAACTTCCGAATACAGCAGGCAATCATGGTGCATTTAAATGGGTCATTGACTCCTCTAACGTTCCAGGAGACCAGAGGGGTGGCTGTTACATTGGCCATTGTAGAAAGTCAGAAGATATGTGGCCCAGTGAGCAGAGAAGATCGCAGTGGACTATCCCCATCAGGGATTGGTGGTCAGTAGAAGGTAGCAAATTGCAACACCACAGGAGAGATGAGACAGATGAAGAGCTGTACTTCAGTAAGGTACCTGGTAGTAACCAAAGTGTATCATAATCGCGCAACTGGGCACAGAACATATCCATAGAAACAGGGCACAAAGGGAGTAACGGAGCTAAAGTCATTATGACTAGAAGATAGAGCAGTCCCTTTTATGACCAGGAGAATTTTAGGTATAAGGATTGTCATGTGCCAACCGGGCACAGAAACAAACCCCATCTGAACCATGGCTGGTAATAATAATTCACATAGTGCCGACTGAAAGAGTGCACACACATCAACCAAACTCAGAGATATAACAAGATATGAGTAACCGGTAGCTTTTCCTTTCGTTGGGTGTAAAAAAGGAAAATTGTCCCTCATTAAGGAAAACGTGTAATGATACCATACCGACCTGAGGAGATGTCACCACATGGATCAGTCTCTGTTGTCATCAGGTCGCCTACGTCGGAGGTCTTGTTCATGTTGGTCGAGCCAGAAGGCCGCGTCTGGAGCTATTTCAGAGAAGTGAGCTTGGTCCCCTGCCAGGATCCTTAGCCTGGCTGGATAGAGCCTGGAATACTTTAGTTGAAGGCGCTGTAGCCTCTTTTTCACATCAACCTATTTGGATCTTCTGTGTTGGACCCAAAGCTGTATCCTGGCCTAGGCCAACAAGGCCCAGGCCTAGGGCAGAACTTTGCAGGGGGGCAGCACGGAAAGAGTCCACGCCGGCTTGCGCTACACTGTTAGTGTAACGCAAGCTGCTTCTAATTTTGACTGTCCTATCATCCTGGACCACAAACCTTCCTCACTGGGCTACATGTTTTCTGCTGCACCATTGGCATGGTTATATCTTCTTAGTCCTCTCCATAAAATTATCAGAAATTTGTGCTTAAAATAGAACTATAGGCAACAGTAAGGGAGGGTTATAGTCCCTGTAAGTTTATTTTTTACCATGCCTGTCCCATTGCAGAGATTTCCCTTCACTTCCTGCCCCATAGCTAAACAGGAAGTGAGAGAAAATCTATGCAAATTAAGGGAATCCAATAACCCCCCAGGCCCTAAGAACTAGTGTCCCCACTTGAGAATTTCAGGGTGGGTCTTAAACAGAAAGGGGTGTGGCCTTGACAGGAAGGGGTGGGTCATATTTAAATTAGGGGGTGCACGAGTTTAGTCAGGCCTAGGGCAGCACAAAACCTAAATACACTACTGGTTGGACCTCAGCAGAAAAGTCAGGGAAGAAGGAGACCCTGGTGCCATTATATTGGATTGTACACTTCTCCCGGGCGAGGCACAGAATAATCTCACAATCTTTGTAGTTTAGTAAGCGAGCAAGTATGGAGTGCGGCGGGCCACCCGGAGGGAGGTGCCGAGGGGGTGTGCAGTGTGCCCGCTCCACTGCAAAGCGGGGAGTGAAGGCCTCCTTGCCAAATATTTCCTGTAGCCATTGCTCCACAAAGTCAGTGGGGTCGCGACCTGCAACCTTCTCAGGACTTTGTGTAATATGTCACTCTGTGTGGGCTGTACAGTTTTATCAGTGGACATGTCCAAAATATCTGGAGTTGGTATAGGTGAGGTCTCCAAGGGCACGGTATTATGCAGGGCACCGGGCTCCTCTGGGTCAGCAGGGTCAGGATCAGGGATGAGCCGAACACCCCCCTGTTCGGTTCGCACCAGAACCTGCGAACAGACAAAATGTTCGTGTGAACTTTAGAACCCTATTAAATACAATGGACTCGAACGTTCGAAATCTAAAGTTATTGTCCTAAAAAGTGTTTGGGGACCCGGGTCCTGCCCCAGGGGACATGTATCAATGCAAAAAAAAGTTTTAAAAACGGCCGTTTTTTCGGGAGCAGTGATTTTAATAATGCTTAAAATGAAAAAATAAAAGTGAAATATTCCTTTAAATTTCGTACCTGGGGGGTGTGTATGATATGCATGTAAAGTGGCGCTTGTTTCCCGTGCTTAGAACTGTCCCTGCAAAAAATGAAATTTTTGAAAGAAAAAAAGTCATTTAAAACTCACTCGCGGCTATTAATGAATTGTCGGCTTTTATCAATACATAGAAAAGTCATTGATAAAAAAAAAAAAAAAAAAGCGTGGGGGTTCCCCAGAATTCAATTACCAGGCCCTTCAGGTCTGGAATGGATATTAAGGGGAACCCCGCTGCAAATTAAAAAAAAAATGACGTGGGGTTCCCTCAAATATCCATTCCAGACCCTTCAGATCTGGCATGGATTTTAAGGGGAACTCCACCCCAAATTTAAAAAAAATGGCGTGGAGTCCCCCTAAAAATCCATACCAGACCCCTTATCCGAGCACGCAACCTGGCCGTCCGCAGGGGAAGAGGGGGGGACGAGAGAGCGGCCCCCCTCCCTCCTGAACCGTACCAGGCCACATGCCCTCAACATGGGGAGGATGTCCCCATGTTGATGGGGACAAGGGCCTCATCCCCACAACCCTTGCCCGGTGGTTGTGGGGGTCTGCGGGCGGGGGGCTTATCGGAATCTGGAAGACCCCATTAACAAAGGGGACCCCCAGATCCCGGCCCCCCCCTTTGTGAATTGGTAAGGGGTACATTGTACCCCTACCATTTCACGAAGAAAGCGTAAAAAAATGTTTAAAAAAAAACACACAAACACCTTGAAAAAGTCCTTTATTAAAAAAAAAAAACATTCCAGCGGTGAAATCCAGTGTCCCGCGGCGATCCCGATGTCCAGCGCTGTCCTTCATTGGTTGTGCCTGAGCGGACCTGATGGGGAACTCCCTCTCAGTGTTTTAAATGTATAGACCCGCCCCTTCTAAAGTTCCCCATCAGGTCCGCTCAGCGGACCAGATGCGGATCATGAGAAGGCGCGGGTCTATACATGTATTACCAAAGTGAGAGAAGTTCCCCCATCAGGTCCGCCCCCTCGGTATGTCGGACCCGCCTACGTCATTGACCTGAGCGGGGAAACTTCCTTCACTGTGTAAATTTAAATTACACATTGAAGGAAGTTCCCCACTGTTCCCCCCCCAATTACACATTGAGAGGGAGTTCCCCATCAGGTCCGCTCAGGCACAACCAATGAAGGACAGCGCTGGACATCGGGATCGCCGCGGGACACTGGATTTCACCGCTGGAATGTTTTTTTTTTTTTTAATAAAGGACTTTTTCAAGGTGTTTGTGTGTTTTTTTAAACATTTTTTTGCGCTTTCTTCGTGAAATGGTAGGGGTACAATGTACCCCTTACCAATTCACATAGGGGGGGGCCGGGATCTGGGGGTCCCCTTTGTTAAAGGGGTCTTTCAGATTCCGATAAGCCCCCCGCCCGCAGACCCCCACAGCCACCGGGCAAGGGTTGTGGGGATGAGGCCCTTGTCCCCATCAACATGGGGACATCCTCCCCATGTTGAGGGCATGTGGCCTGGTACGGTTCAGGAGGGAGGGGGGCCGCTCTCTCGTCCCCCCCTCTTCCCCTGCGGCCGGCCAGGTTGCGTGCTCGGATAAGGGGTCTGGTATGGACTTTTAGGGGGACTCCACGCCATTTTTTTTTAAATTTGGGGTGGAGTTCCCCTTAAAATCCATGCCAGATCTGAAGGGCCTGGAATGGATATTTGGGGGAACCCCACGTCATTTTTTTTTTTATTTGCGGCGGGGTTCCCCTTAATATCCATTCCAGACCTGAAGGGCCTGGTAATTGAATTCTGGGGAACCCCCACGCTTTTTTTTTTATCAATGACTTTTGTATGTATTAACGGGAGCCGACAATTCATTAATAGCCGCGAGTGAGTTTTAAATGACGTTTTTTCTTTCAAAAATGACATTTTTTGCAGGGACAGTTCTAAGCACGGGAAACATGCGCCACTTTACATGCATATCATACACACCCCCCAGGTACGAAATTTAAAGGAATATTTCACTTTTATTTTTTCACTTTAAGCATTATTAAAATCACTGCTCCCGAAAAAACGGCCGTTTTTAAAACTTTTTTTTGCATTGATACATGTCCCCTGGGGCAAGACCCGGGTCCCCAAACACTTTTTAGGACAATAACTTGCATATTAGGCTTTATAATTAGCACTTTAGATTTCTCCCATAGATTGTTCGAATTTGCCGCGAACACCCCAATTTGTTCGCTGTTCGGCGAACGGGCGAACAGGCAATGTTCGAGTCGAACATGAGTTTGACTCGAACTCGAAGCTCATCCCTAGTCAGGATCAGTGGAGCTGATGTATCTGGGAGCAGGGAGCAGCCAGCACCTGACAACTTCTGGGCATAGAGCAACATGTTCCTGGGCTGCTCTCTCCCCTGTTGTTTGGTGGATTTATGAGACTTTGGCTAAGGGAAGTTGGCGTTAACTTGGGACTCCAGGGCCGCCACGATTGCAGTGTCTTTTTCCCCCCTGCGGGTCATCATTTTGTCCAATCGAGACGGTGACAGGTCTGGGTGGATCCAGGGGCCAGCAGCCAGTGATTGTGGTCGGTACAGAGCAGTTGAGATGGCGAGGAAAGGATCACAAAAGGATAGACAGCGGGAGCTCAGTGATAAGCGTCCTCTCGCATGCCGCTGCAGGCCACCCCCCCCCACTCATCTCTCTTTACTATGACTAGGGTGACAGCTGGTTACTATGAGTTATTTCACTACGTGGGTTATGTTGTCGTTGTCTTCTCTGCTTTATATAGAAATATTCCTATTGGTTTTCCACCCCCCATATAGCGCACAGAAGTGACTTTTGTTTCGTCTCTTCTCTCTACCTTTTTAAGAGATGAGAACCATAGTAGCCCCGGAACTGCAATTGTAACAAGAGCTTAATAATACATTTCTCATTCTGTTACCCTCATAATATTCCCCTCGGAGTTTAATGCAATGTCTAATTTACTGGAGCAAAGCTGAAATATAGTGCCATAAACAATGTCAGCGGCATGGTAATTAATTGGACCTACCATATGTTCAACAATGTGTCTCCTAGCCAAATAATTAAAGCGATATGTATTTGTGCTCGGGTATCTTGTTTAGCATACAGTAGATCTTGGAAGATCATCTCTCAAATGTTAAACAGGAGAACACTGTGTGCCTAGGTAATGAGGCAATCTGCTACGGCGGCATAAAACAGAGGGTATTGCTCAAGTGTGGGTATTTTTAGCGGTGACATTTTGATATCGCTTCTGTGTGAAATAGTACGGTAATATGTTTCACAATTTTATATAAAGATATGACAATGTAAACGAGGAAACTCAAACCCTGCTGTCACCAAGTTGTTGTTTTTTTCTGCATGAGTTGGAGGCTTGGCAATAAAACACAAAGACAGTCAAAGGAAGGCTTAAAATATTAGAGCCACTATTGCTGTGATATGAGAAATAAGAAGGCTGCTAAGCTTCTTCTGGAAGTGCTACTTGCCTGGCAGGCATGCTAATCATCTTGTAGGTGGGGTCTAATATAGGTACCCTATTTAAGAGGAACCACACACACAGTATATGGAGCATTGATATTTCCTGTATTGAATTTGAGTGGATTTATATTAACAATGAATAGGTCACTTTTACACAGCAAGTAATAAAGCAATCACAGTGGTTGACAAAATGTGTTACCTGAGGATGGCTTCCATTACTGGGGGTGTTGTCCTTTCCATAATGTTAGAGGTGTTATTTCTGTAGTCTGCACCAGCTCCTCACTCCTGCACTGAGCACCCGAATGTGTGAAGTGCTAGAGCAGCCTTTTTCAACACGCAATTCGGTTTCTTCAGGGGTGCCTTGGCAAAATGCCTAAAAACTGCACCATAATTCTATACAAGCTGTTGGGTGGATGCCTTTGGTAGAATAAATCACCTTTAATGTTGGGTGTCCTATGTGTATTGATGATTCTGCATTATGTAAAACTATCAAAATAGTTTTTACATTTAAAGCCCTGTACACACAATCGGTTTTCCCGGCGGTAAAAAGTCTGCCGGGAAAACCGAGAACCTGCTCTGTAGCCTTTTCCCCCTGCACACGGCCGGGTTTCCCGGCAGGAAAACTGCCATGAGAGCTTTGGCCGGGAACCCCGGCCGTGTGTATGCTCCATCTGCACTGCCTCGCAGTGTTTTCCATAGTAAATCTGTCAGGAAAAAAAACGCCGGGAATCCCGACGGGAAAATAGAGAACCAGCTCTCTTTTTTCCCGCCGCGATTCGCGGCTGTTTTCCTGTCGGTAAAACTGCGATGAAGCATACACACTGCCAGTTTTTCCAGCCAAAAGCTCTCATGGCAGTTTTCCTGCCGGGAAAACCAGTCGCTTTAGAATGGGGTGCCTCAAAACTGTCCATAATTTTGGAGGGTGTCTCGAGATTGTCCATAATTTTAAAGGGTGCCTTGACTGAAAAAAGATTCAAAAACACTGCTAGAGGAGCCTTTCTTGAGCTATTCCTGCTCTACTGGAACCTTTCCCTGTGCTAAGCATTGCTCCTCACAAATGTTCATGTCCATACCCAGCCACTTGTCCTATGCACTCCCAAATGACACGGGACCCCATCATTAAAAGGTTCCCCAATAAAATGGCCGACAAAGTCTCTCAAGAGTTCTGCGTCCAATTGAACAGATTTTCTGCTCATGGCACCTGATAGAATCCCTAAGGGATTAAGTCCCTTATGAGACTCCTCTTCCCATGTACAAGGCCACAGCACCACCTACAGGTACGAAGGCTACCTGCATCTGTGTACAGTCTGAAGCCTCATACACACGGCCGGTTTTCTCGGCAAGAAAACTGCTGGGAGAGCTTTTTGCCGAGAAAACCAGCCGTGTGCATGGTTTCTCGTCGGGAAAACTGCCGGGAATCTCGACGAGAAAAATAGAGAACCTGCTCTCTGTTTTTCTCGTCAGGATTCTCTGCAAGTGTTTCCTGCCGTGAAAACCATGAGTATGTACGCTTACCTGTCCCAGGTAAGCCCGCGTATGCTTGATGAGACTTCGACGCATGCGCGGTAGCTTACAAGGGTAGTGTAGGGTGAAGCAAGATGGCGGCGATGGCATCGAATGTGACGAGCGCATGCTCGTCGTAGTCGATGACGTCACCGTGTTCATGTTATTCAAAAGAATGGTGGTTCTTTTGAATGTGCCGTGTGTACACTCGGCGAGCAAGAAAAGCTTGCCAGGAATCCCGTCAGGAAAATTGAAGTTTTTTTCCTGACGGGATTCCCGGCCGTGTGTACAGGGTTTGACTTAAAGAGAAACTGTCATAGGAACAATAAACCTGTTGGTGTAAAGGGCAGGCACATAGAGAGATACATTTCTTTAGGGGCCTCCTTTAGTCCAATCAGCTGCGGCTGACTCATTCACTGTAAAAAGGGAATGAGATGCCAGTGATGTCAGTTTTCGGATATGAACATGTGCCCATATTTAGTGAATGACCCAGGGGTGAATGACCCAGCATGCAACTGATTGGCCTAAAAAAATTGTTTGACTTTGAAGTTTGGATAGAGGTGAGTTAGGAGGACATCTGTGACAGGGGTCACTTTTGGCACAGGGTGAGCCAGGAAATAATGGACATTAAGAATGTCTTAGATTGCTTTAAATTGGGATAGTAATATTAATCCACAAAATGTACTGGTTGTTTGATTCTGAACTCAACAAGTTAATTAAGAGATGCTGATGTGTCACCTGTCTGCTTGTGTAATGTTAATGAATCTCAAATATGCTACAGATCCTTTCATTGTGAATAGTGATAATTAACTCTGTACTTGTGTGTATTGTAAAGCAGACAGACAGTCTGGTGAATATAAAGGTCATGCATAGTCATTTAAGATGTAAAGGGATTAGCTAAGAGATGTCAGAATATGTGTATTGGGAGCTCGTTATGTAACCATTGTGTGATGTTGTGGGTGGAGTTGGACCATTGTTCATTTAGATTAATGTAGTATTATTTTGGTTGTATAAAAAGAGCCTGCTCTCATTAAAGATTGTCAGTCCAGTTGGAAACTTCATACAGAGTGTTTGTCTCGTATGTTGGGAAGGATTAATCCTATGGGAAGTGGTCGCCTGACTGTGGAGGATCGGCAGTGGATGTGTGTCCAGAGAGGGAATATCCTAAACGGTGTTAACCCCTTTCATACTTGGGCAGCCGTTACATTGGTGGCAGCGGTGGGATTTTCCCTCCAGTTACTGGGACACTCCAAACCACCACAGTGAATGACCAGCTATGCAGCCGGCAGGAAAGCCACGCTGAAAGACTTACTTAAGAGCCGTGGAGGGACCGGTGGGACAAAGAATAAGGCCACCTTGATCAGGGAGCTAGCCGAGATGGATCAGAGAGATGGTGATGCAGGACCCCGGTCAGTTGAAGACTTGTTTCAGCAATGAGTTCAAGAGCGGTTGGCATTATATGGGGCTAACCCATCAGAGACCGCCATACAGAAAGCCATTAGAGACATCCAGCTGCAGGATGAGCAGCAAGAGAGAGAACTGGAGCGACAAGAGAGAGAACTAGAGCGGCAACATGAGCGGAGAATGGCGGAAATACGGCAATCTGAGACAACGCCTAAAGATGCAGCGCCTGTCCGTAAGTTGCCGTTTCGGGCGTTTAAACTATTTAAGGAAGGAGAGGAGGAAATTGAAGCGTTCCTGCAGGACTTTGAGAGACTATACCAGATACATGAAGTACGACCCCAAGATCGGGTCGCCTTACTGGCGAGTAATTTAACTGGCAGAGCGGCGGATGCGTATCGGGCCCTGGAGGATGAGGACGCTAAAGACTATGACCGGGTAAAAGAAGCTCTGCTAGCCCGATTTGCCATTAAACCCGAAGCCAGCCGGATTAAGTTTCGAGAATCCCGGAAACAAACCCACATAACATACGTGGAGTGGACACATCGTCTGCAGCGAGACCTTAAGGGCTGGTTCCAGGGAAGCCACGCTCATACCATAGAGGACATTACCCAACTAGTACTCTTAGAACAGTTCTTTAACCACACCCCTCCGGTATTACGGGATTGGGTGCGAGATAAGCGACCACAGACTGTACAGAAAGCGGCTACTTTGGCCGATGAATATTTGGACTCTCGAAGGTCAGGCGGAAGCGAGCGCTATCCACTATCTCGGCCCAGTTTACCAGCCTCTAGCCCAACTTCAGCACCACCTCCAGCGGCCACTTATCCTCAGCAGCCCAGGTTCAACTCCCAGGACTACTCACAACCCATCAGGTGTTTTTGGTGTAAACAGCTAGGGCACAAAAAGCCAGACTGTCCGTTGAATATAGCCATCCAGTCCCAGTCATGGAGACAGCCAGCAAGGGGGAGCCCCCGCACATCCATGCCTGCGGCCCACTGCGTTGAGGAGGAAGAACATTGGGGCGTCCTGCACGAGGCTGATCCAATACAAGCAGCTAACCGGGACAACAGGCAACAACACAGGCAGATTTTCCAGGTTAATGGAACGGTAGCCAATGACCTACGTGATACTGGCGCCACCATGACCCTACTACAGAAGGACCTCATCCCAGAGAGCCAACATACCGGAGACACGGTAGTCGTAAGAGTAGCAGGAGGTACCATCTTCCGGCTACCCGTTGCCCGTGTTCACCTGGATTGGGGGGTTGGTTCGGGACACGTGAATGTGGGGGTGATGAAGGATTTGCCAGCGGATGTACTACTGGGGAATGATTTGGCCCCCCTCATTTCTGCTTACGCCATGATGGGCCCCGATGAAGTCAACCCAGTGACTACCCGTGCCCAGACACGTGCTGCTGGAACCGGCTCGCTTGCTGCTGAGTAGTGATGAGCCGAACACCCCCGGGTTCGGTTCGCACCAGAACCCGCGAACGGACCGAAAGTTCGTACGAACATTAGAACCCTATTAAATACAATGGATGCGAACGTTCGAATTCTAAAGTGCTAATTATAACAACTATTATGCATGTTATTGTCCTAAAAAGGGTTTGGGAACCCGGGTTCTGCACCAGGGGACATGTATCAATGCAAAAAGAAGTTTTAAAAACGGTCGTTTTTCGGGAGCAGTCATTTTAATGATGCATAAAGTGAAAAAAAAAAAGTCAAATATTCCTTTAAATATCGTACCTGGGGGGTGTCTAAAGTATCCCTGTGAAGTGCCACGTGTTTCCCGTGTTTAGAACTGTCCCTGCACAAAATGACACTTCTAAAGGAAAAAAAAGCCATTTAAAACTGCTTGCGGCTTTAATGTAATGTCTGGTCCCGGTAATATGGATGAAAATCTTTAAGAAAAATGGCATAGCTACCCCATGACCCCCCCCCCCCCCCTACCCCAGCCCATTACCAGCCCCTTTGGGTCTTGTATGGATATTAAGGGGAACCCCGCACATAAAATAAAAAAGGCCCTATATACTCTGAACAGCCGTATACAGGCGGTGCATACAAGACAGGGACTGTAGGTTTGTTCTTATGTAGAATGTGTTTGTAATTTTGAACAGGTACATTGTTGAAGTGTAGCTCCAGCCCAAAAATCTATTTTTAAACTTTTTGGAAAACATAGGTAAGGGTTATCACCCCTGTAACATTTGTTTTGCTGTCTGTGCCCCTGTTCAGAACATTTCACCTCACTTTCCGTCCCAATGACAACTGTTTTTGAAATGTGGTGTTTTTCTTGAAACAAGGATTGCTGATAAAGCATCAGTACAGAGGAGACACCTTTCTCCCATATTTATTCTTACAGGAGAGAATTTTCCTTCCTAGTGGTAGATTTCCTCTCACTTCCTGTTGTCTTCTTGCGTTTGCAAGTAGGAGTCGTTTGTAAGTTGGATGTTTGAAAGTAGGGACCTGCCGTATATACTCTGCAGAAATAGGCCCCTTAGTTGTTGGTGTTGGCACAACACTGTAAGCACTCACAGTTACTCTTGGTTGGTGCTGGAACGCCCTGCTGTCAACTATTATATCAGGAATTTTAATTACATATAATTGTTGAACAGTGGTAGTAAAAATTGGGCCTTTGATGGTGGTGCTGGTGCCACAACACTGTAAGCCCTGACAGTTACTCTTGGTGGGTGCAGCAATGGGCCATGCTGTGAATTATTAGATCAAGAATTGTAATTGCATGCCCCTGTTGAACAGGGGCTGAAAAATTGGGCCTTAGGCACTGGTGGCACAACACTACAACCCCTCACAGATACTGTACTTGGAGCACAGCAATGAGCCCTGTTGCAAAGTATTGCTTCAAAAATTGTAATGACACGCCCCTGTTAAACAGGGGCTGAAAAATTGGGCCTTAGGCACTGGTGGCACAACACTACAACCCCTCACAGATACTGTACTTGGAGCACAGCAATGAGCCCTGTTGCAAAGTATTGCTTCAAAAATTGTAATGACACGCCCCTGTTAAACAGGGGCTGAAAAATTGGGCCTTAGGCACTGGTGGCACAACACTACAACCCCTCACAGATACTGTACTTGGAGCACAGCAATGAGCCCTGTTGCAAAGTATTGCTTCAAAAATTGTAATGACACGCCCCTTTTAAACAGGGGCTGAAAAATTGGGCCTTAGGCACTGGTGCCACAACACTCCAACCCCTCACAGATACTGTACTTGGAGCACAGCAATGAGCCCTATGGCAAATTATTGCTAAAAAAATTGTAATTACACGCCCCTGTAAAACAGGGGCTGAAAAATTGGGCCTTAGCCACTGGTGGCGGCACCCATAAACAAAAATGATCTTCCAAGCTATCATCATCAATCGTATCATTGAGGACTCGGAGGAGGAGGATAGCCAGTCAACATAACAGCACAGGCACTCAGCATCAGCATCAGTCTTGAAGGGATGTGACATGTTAAAATTAATTAGTCTGTTATATCAGCATCAGGTGTGTGGTAGCTGGTGGTGATCCAAGACTGGTTCATCTTGATGAAAGTCAGTCGATCAACCGAGTCGGTGGACAGGCGCACCCTGTGATCCGTGACAAATCCTCCAGCAGCACTGAATGTGCGTTCCGAAAGAACGCTGGATGCAGGACAGGCCAGTAGCTCAATTGCATACTGTGCAAGCTCTGGCCAGTGATCCATCCTCAAGACCCAGTAAGCCAGAGGATTTTCGGTGGGGAAGGTGTCCAAGTCTGACCTTGCCCCTAGATATTCCTGCACCATGTTTATCAGACGCTGGCGATGGTTGCTGGAACCGATCATACTTTGGGGCCGCGGACTAAAGAATTGTCTGAACGCATCGGTCAGACGGCCACCTTCCCCACCGCTCCTTCTTTGACTGGCCGAAGCCTCAGCAACTCGTTGTCCAGGACCAGGAGTTTGTAACCTCCCAGTCTCTGGGAACGCGTTGCACAGACCTTTCTGCAAGGCCTCCCGGAGTTGTCTCATCCTCTGCTCCCTCTGCGACGGTAACATAAGGTCCGCAACCTTACCCTTGTACCGTGGATCAAGGAGAGTGGCCAGCCAGTAATGGTCCCTCTCCTTGATCCGAAGAATACGAGGATCCTTCCGCAGACTTTGCAGGATCAGGGAGACCATGCAGTGTAGGTTTGCTGAGGCATTCGCTCCGGAGTCCTCTGGGTCACTAAGGACGACATGATCCGCAGCCACCTCCTCCCAGCCACGTACAAGTCCACTGGTTTCTTGGGACTGTAAATCATCCCTAAAAGACTGCTGCTGATGATGCTGAGTGCCAGCCTCCACCTCCATGCTGACACAATCCTCCTCCTCCTCCTCCTCTTCCTGTGCGATGGGTGGGACAGAAGGAACACTGTCTGGGTAAAGGGGGCCTTGAGAGGCAAGGAAGTCCTCCTCTTCCTGCCTCTGTTCTGCCTCAAGTGCCCTGTCCATTATTCCACGCAGCGTGTGCTCCAACAGGTGGACAAGAGGTACAGTGTCACTGATGCATGCACTGTCACTGCTCACCATCCTCGTGGCCTCCTCAAATGGTGCCAGGACAGTGCATGCATCCCTGATCATGCCCCACTGGCGTGGAGAAAAAAAACCAAGCTCCCCTGACCCTGTCCTGGTGCCGTAGTCGCACAGGTACTCATTGATGGCCCTCTGCTGCGTGTGCAGCCGCTGCAGCATGGCCAACGTTGAGTTCCACCTGGTGGGCATGTCACATATAAGGCGGTTCTTGGGCAGGTTCAACTCCTTTTGCAGCTCAGCCAGGCGAGCACTGGCATTATAAGATCTGCGGAAATGCACACAGACTTTCCTGGCCTGCCTCAGGACATCCTGTAAGCCCGGGTACCTGCCCAAGAACCGCTGCACCACCAGGTTAAGGACGTGAGCCACACAGGGCACATGGGTCAGTTGTCCCTGTCGGAGGGCGGAGAGGAGGTTGGTGCCATTGTCGCAAACCACCATTCCTGGCTTAAGCTGGCGTGGCGTCAACCACCTCTCGGCCTGGCCCTGCAGAGCAGACAGGACCTCTGCCCCAGTGTGGCTTCTGTCCCCCAAACACACCAGCGCAAGCACGGCATGGCATCTTTTTGCCTGCGTACTTGCGTAGCCCCGTGAACGGCTACGGAGCACCGCTGGTTCATAGGACAAACCACAGGAAGAGGCCATGGAGGAAGAAGAAGAGGAGGGGGTGGAGGAGAGAGGTGTGTCACAACCAGTAGTAGCATTTTGGAGGCGTGGCGGTGGAACAACCTCCAACACTACTGCACCTTGTCCTGCATCCTTCCCAGCTGCCAAAAGAGTGACCCAATGGGCCGTGAAAGAAAGGTAACGTCCCTGTCCATGCCTGCTGGACCATGAGTCAGCGGTAATATGCACCTTACCGCTGACCGCCCTGTCCAGCGAGGCCAAGACATTGCCTTCCACATGCCGGTAGAGAGCCGGAATAGCCTTCCGTGAGAAAAAGTGGCGTTTGGGAACCTGCCACTGAGGAACCGCACATTGCACAAACTCACGGAAGGGGGCCGAGTCTACCAACTGAAAAGGCAGCAGTTGAAGCGCTAGCAATTTAGCCAAGCTAGCATTCAACCGCTGGGCATGTGGATGGCTGGGAGTGAACTTCTTTCGACGGTCCAGCAGCTGGGGCAGGGAAATTTGCCTGCTAGAATCGGACGTCGGTGTACTGCTAGCAGAGTGGCCACAAGTACTTGGCTGTGACACACCTAATTCTACACCTTCATTCCTCTCAGTGCATGTTTCAGAGAGGACTGAAGTTATAGTGGGGTTGGAGATCCCAGCTGATGCGGTGCAAGGAGAGGTCCGCTTTGTTCTTTGGTGTGGGTCTTTGAGGTAGGCTTGCCAAAGAGCTGCATGGCAGGTCAACATATGTCTGGTCAGGCATGTGGTACCCAAGCGGCTGATGTTTTGGCCACGCGATATACGCTTGAGACATATGTTGCAAACAGCAGCTGTGCGATCTGATGCACTAGCCTCAAAAAAGGCCCACACCAAGGAACTTTTTGAATGACGGGCAGAGGCAGCGCCCTGCACAGGCGGAGCTCTGCGGTGTGATTCCGTCGGTGTACTGCCCTTACGCTGGCCACCAAAGGGCATCCTGCCTCGTTGGAGATGTGCCTCCTCCTCATCCTCCTCCTCCTCCTCTCTCCTATTAGGCACCCACGTGGAGTCAGTGACCTCATCATCCCCTCCCTCCTCATCACTGGAGCCAATCTGGCAGTATGCTGCAGCTGCTGGAACATGACTGCCAGATTGGTGTCCTTCTTGAGCATCCCCTCTGTCTGCTCTCACGCTACT
Source organism: Rana muscosa (assembly GCA_029206835.1). NCBI lineage: Eukaryota > Metazoa > Chordata > Amphibia > Anura > Ranidae > Rana > Rana muscosa. The sequence continues at coordinate 261,745,162 of CM055122.1, read as the reverse complement.
GCCTTCCTGTAGCTGGGTTTCATCATCAGACCCTTCGAAACGCTGGGCATCCTCCTGGAGCATGTACCCAACACTGTGCTCAAACAGTTTGGGGGACTCCTCAGGAGGAGGACATGGTGGGTCTAGGGAAGGAGTGACTGATGATGAGTCTGACATTGATACTAGGGAAGAGGACGCTTTGGCAGCTGCTTTGCCAGTACCCTGAGCCTGGGTGAGAGAGGATGAGGAGGAGGAGGAGGGCTTGGTCATCCACTCTACCAAGTCTTCGGCATGATGTGGCTCAACATGTCCAGCTGCCGAAAATAAGGACAAGCGTGTCCCATGGCCATGTGCTGATGACAATGCACCGCGTCCACGACCAGCACTGTTGCCCCCAGACACAGAGCCTGCTTGCCCTCTTTTATTGCCTCCTGACTGTCTGCCTCTCCTTGTTTGCCTTCCAGACATTCTAATAGATGGCCTGCAGGGAGATGGGAAAAAAGCAATAAGGGCTACCTTCAGGTGTCCTTCTCTGTCCCTTTACTTAAGGATTTCTAAATATGGTTGAGGATGATTGCTTTTGCACAGAATAGCACAACGACAATTTCCCTGACTGTCCAAAAAACAAGGATTTCAAAGATGGTTGATGAGGAATGCTTTAGCACACTATAGCACAAGGAGAATTCCCCTCACTTTCCTTCTTTGTCCCTAGAAACAAGGACTCGCACAGTGAAAGAAACTGACACTCTCCCTACCTAGAGTTTTCTGTCCCTAGAAAAAATGTTTTTTAAAGCACACTATAGCACAAGGAGAATTCCCCTCACTTTCCTTCTTTGTCCCTAGAAACAAGGACTCGCACAGTGAAAGAAACTGACACTCTCCCTACCTAGAGTTTTCTGTCCCTAGAAAAAATGTTTTTTTAAAGCACACTATAGCACAAGGAGAATTCCCCTCACTTTCCTTCTTTGTCCCTAGAAACAAGGACTCGCACAGTGAAAGAAACTGACACTCTCCCTACCTAGAGTTTTCTGTCCCTAGAAAAAATGTTTTTTTAAAGCACACTATAGCACAAGGAGAATTCCCCTCACTTTCCTTCTTTGTCCCTAGAAACAAGGACTCGCACAGTGAAAGAAACTGACACTCTCCCTACCTAGAGTTTTCTGTCCCTAGAAAAAATGTTTTTTTAAAGCACACTATAGCACAAGGAGAATTCCCCTCACTTTCCTTCTTTGTCCCTAGAAACAAGGACTCGCACAGTGAAAGAAACTGACACTCTCCCTACCTAGAGTTTTCTGTCCCTAGAAAAATTTTTTTTTTAAAGCACACTATAGCACAAGGAGAATTCCCCTCACTTTCCTTCTTTGTCCCTAGAAACAAGGACTCGCACAGTGAAAGAAACTGACACTCTCCCTACCTAGAGTTTTCTGTCCCTAGAAAAAAAGTTTTTTTAAAGCACACTATAGCACAAGGAGAATTCCCCTCACTTTCCTTCTTTGTCCCTAGAAACAAGGACTCGCACAGTGAAAGAAACTGACACTCTCCCTACCTAGAGTTTTCTGTCCCTAGAAAAAATGTTTTTTTAAAGCACACTATAGCACAAGGAGAATTCCCCTCACTTTCCTTCTTTGTCCCTAGAAACAAGGACTCGCACAGTGAAAGAAACTGACACTCTCCCTACCTAGAGTTTTCTGTCCCTAGAAAAAATGTTTTTTTAAAGCACACTATAGCACAAGGAGAATTCCCCTCACTTTCCTTCTTTGTCCCTAGAAACAAGGACTCGCACAGTGAAAGAAACTGACACTCTCCCTACCTAGAGTTTTCTGTCCCTAGAAAAAATGTTTTTTTAAAGCACACTATAGCACAAGGAGAATTCCCCTCACTTTCCTTCTTTGTCCCTAGAAACAAGGACTCGCACAGTGAAAGAAACTGACACTCTCCCTACCTAGAGTTTTCTGTCCCTAGAATTTTTTTTTTTTTAAAGCACACTATAGCACAAGGAGAATTCCCCTCACTTTCCTTCTTTGTCCCTAGAAACAAGGACTCGCACAGTGAAAGAAACTGACACTCTCCCTACCTAGAGTTTTCTGTCCCTAGAAAAAATGTTTTTTTAAAGCACACTATAGCACAAGGAGAATTCCCCTCACTTTCCTTCTTTGTCCCTAGAAACAAGGACTCGCACAGTGAAAGAAACTGACACTCTCCCTACCTAGAGTTTTCTGTCCCTAGAAAAAATGTTTTTTTAAAGCACACTATAGCACAAGGAGAATTCCCCTCACTTTCCTTCTTTGTCCCTAGAAACAAGGACTCGCACAGTGAAAGAAACTGACACTCTCCCTACCTAGAGTTTTCTGTCCCTAGAAAAAATGTTTTTTTAAAGCACACTATAGCACAAGGAGAATTCCCCTCACTTTCCTTCTTTGTCCCTAGAAACAAGGACTCGCACAGTGAAAGAAACTGACACTCTCCCTACCTAGAGTTTTCTGTCCCTAGAAAAAATGTTTTTTTAAAGCACACTATAGCACAAGGAGAATTCCCCTCACTTTCCTTCTTTGTCCCTAGAAACAAGGACTCGCACAGTGAAAGAAACTGACACTCTCCCTACCTAGAGTTTTCTGTCCCTAGAAAAAATGTTTTTTTAAAGCACACTATAGCACAAGGAGAATTCCCCTCACTTTCCTTCTTTGTCCCTAGAAACAAGGACTCGCACAGTGAAAGAAACTGACACTCTCCCTACCTAGAGTTTTCTGTCCCTAGAATTTTTTTTTTTTTAAAGCACACTATAGCACAAGGAGAATTCCCCTCACTTTCCTTCTTTGTCCCTAGAAACAAGGACTCGCACAGTGAAAGAAACTGACACTCTCCCTAGCTAGAGTTTTCTGTCCCTAGAAAAAATGTTTTTTTAAAGCACACTATAGCACAAGGAGAATTCCCCTCACTTTCCTTCTTTGTCCCTAGAAACAAGGACTCGCACAGTGAAAGAAACTGACACTCTCCCTACCTAGAGTTTTCTGTCCCTAGAAAAAATGTTTTTTTAAAGCACACTATAGCACAAGGAGAATTCCCCTCACTTTCCTTCTTTGTCCCTAGAAACAAGGACTCGCACAGTGAAAGAAACTGACACTCTCCCTACCTAGAGTTTTCTGTCCCTAGAAAAATTTTTTTTTTAAAGCACACTATAGCACAAGGAGAATTCCCCTCACTTTCCTTCTTTGTCCCTAGAAACAAGGACTCGCACAGTGAAATAAACTGACACTCTCCCTACCTAGAGTTTTCTGTCCCTAGAAAAAATGTTTTTTTAAAGCACACTATAGCACAAGGAGAATTCCCCTCACTTTCCTTCTTTGTCCCTAGAAACAAGGACTCGCACAGTGAAAGAAACTGACACTCTCCCTACCTAGAGTTTTCTGTCCCTAGAAAAAATGTTTTTTTAAAGCACACTATAGCACAAGGAGAATTCCCCTCACTTTCCTTCTTTGTCCCTAGAAACAAGGACTCGCACAGTGAAAGAAACTGACACTCTCCCTACCTAGAGTTTTCTGTCCCTAGAAAAAATGTTTTTTTAAAGCACACTATAGCACAAGGAGAATTCCCCTCACTTTCCTTCTTTGTCCCTAGAAACAAGGACTCGCACAGTGAAAGAAACTGACACTCTCCCTACCTAGAGTTTTCTGTCCCTAGAAAAAATGTTTTTTTAAAGCACACTATAGCACAAGGAGAATTCCCCTCACTTTCCTTCTTTGTCCCTAGAAACAAGGACTCGCACAGTGAAAGAAACTGACACTCTCCCTACCTAGAGTTTTCTGTCCCTAGTAAAAATGTTTTTTTAAAGCACACTATAGCACAAGGAGAATTCCCCTCACTTTCCTTCTTTGTCTCTAGAAACAAGGACTCGCACAGTGAAAGAAACTGACACTCTCCCTACCTAGAGTTTCTGTCCCTAGAAATTTTATTTTTTTAAAGCACACTATAGCACAAGGAGAATTCCCCTCACTTTCCTTCTTTGTCCCTAGAAACAAGGACTCGCACAGTGAAAGAAACTGACACTCTCCCTACCTAGAGTTTTCTGTCCCTAGAAAAAATGTTTTTTTAAAGCACACTATAGCACAAGGAGAATTCCCCTCACTTTCCTTCTTTGTCCCTAGAAACAAGGACTCGCACAGTGAAAGAAACTGACACTCTCCCTACCTAGAGTTTTCTGTCCCTAGAAATTTTTTTTTTTTAAAGCACACTATAGCACAAGGAGAATTCCCCTCACTTTCCTTCTTTGTCCCTAGAAACAAGGACTCGCACAGTAAAACACACTGACACTCTCCCTACCTATCCTTCTCTTTCCCTAAACTAAAGGAATCCAGGTTAAGCAAGAAAGAAATAAATGTCACTGTCCCTGCCTATGCTTGTCTTTCCCTGCTCCGGAACACACTACACTAGGCCGCCGTGCTGGCGGCCTTTTATAGTGTGGGGCGTGTACTAAACACCCTCAGCAATAATTGGCCACAGGCATCCTGCCTGTGGCCAATCATTGCTCTCCTCGCTGCCGGCGCTGTGATTGGCCAAGCATGCGGGGTCACAGTGCATGCTTGGCCAATCACAGCGCCTGGATGACACTGCGATGGCGTAGTGCATTGTGGGCCGTTCGCGTCACTCGAATTTGGCGCGAACGGCCCAAATCGTTCGATCTTCGTCGAACGATCGAACAGCCGATGTTCGAGTCGAACGTATGTTCGACTCGAACACGAAGCTCATCCCTACTGCTGAGACTCAGATGCTTCCATGTTTGGACTGTGGGCTGTGCTGAGCCAAGTTGGGGAGGATGGAGGAGAACACCCTGTCGCATACCTGAGCAGAAAGCTATTACCCGGGAAGTGAGCTATGCGTCAGTGGAGAAGGAGTGTTTGGCCCTGGTCTGGGCCCTTAAAAAGTTGAACCCTTACTTGTACGGACAGGAATTTTCCCTAGTCACCGACCACAACTCATTGGTCTGGCTTAATCGGGTCTCAGGAGACAATGGCAGGTTGCTGCAGTGGAGCTTAGCCCTGCAACCATACAATGTTACCATCAGCTACTGATCCGGTAAGCAAAATGGCAATGCTGATGGGTTGTCCAGGCATTAGACGAATGGAAATATGGACTAACTTCAGAGTAAACCCATCTGGGGTCTCCTCCTGTGTTAGTCTCCGGCCGAAAGGGGAGATGTGTGACAACAGGGGTCACTTTGGGCACAGGGTGAGTCAGGAAATAATGGACATTAAGAATGTCTTGGATTGCTTTAAATTGGGATAGTAATATTAATCCACAAAATGTACTGGTTGTTTGATTCTGAACTCAACAAGTTAATTAAGAGATGCTGATGTGTCACCTGTCTGCTTGTGTAATGTTAATGAATCTCAACTATGCTACAGATCCTTTCATTGTGAATAGTGATAATTAACTCTGTACTTGTGTGTATTGTAAAGCAGACAGACAGTCTGGTGAATATAAAGGTCATGCATAGTCATTTAAGATGTAAAGGGATTAGCTAAGAGATGTCAGAATATGTGTATTGGGAGCTCGTTATGTAACCATTGTGTGATGTTGTGGGTGGAGTTGGACCATTGTTCTTTTAGATTAATGCAGTATTATTTTGGTGTATAAAAAGAGCCTGCTCTCATTAAAGATTGTCAGTCCAGTTGGAAACTTCATACAGAGTGTTTGTCTTGTATGTTAGGAAGGATTAATCCTATGTGAAGTGGTCGCCTGACTGTGGAGGATCGGCAGTGGATGTGTGTCCAGAGAGGGAATATCCTAAACGGCGTTAACCCCTTTCATACTTGGGCAGCCGTTACAACATCCAAGTTCATTTATATTCCTGTTGTCTTGTCTGCTAAAGTGTCTGCTCTTCCACATTACTGTTGGTCAGTAAAGCTGTCCATCATAGTAAAAGGCCAATAGAAGTGTGTGTGTGTTTGGGGAAGGGAGGTAGCAGGAATGGAGTGAGGCAGCCACAGGACTTTGGCACTACCTTGAAGAACTGAAGCCTTTGCATGTCAAAATAGACTATTCACTCCTATTAGCAAGGTTTTGGATGCTGCTGTAAGAATGTGCAGGGTCCTCTAGGCTCTTGCACTTTATACCAGCAGAAGTTTGGTTTGTTTATGCCTCATGACAGAAACTCTTTAATCACTTCAGCCCCGGAAGATTTTACCCCCTTCCTGACCGGAGCACTTTTTACAATTTGGAACTGCGTCGCTTTAACTGACAATTGCGCAGTTGTGCGACGTTGTACGTGTAGCAGAGCCTCACTCCCCCTCTCCAATTCTATCACCTGGTTGGCTGGTATGGTCTAGGGGTACCTGGGAGAGGAGAGTGCAGGGACACTACGCCAAGCTCTCCCCTTGTATGTGTATGAGGGTTGAGCAAAGTCACTTAATTACCTCCGGATCTGCTCACTGCGTACGAAGCAAGGAGATGTGTCTGCCAGTAACAGAGCCCCACACCAATTAGAAGTCCAACACTCTTTTATTTCTCCATTTGCAGGGTGAACATAATGGTTGAACTTCAAGCAACAAACAGACAGGGGTGTGGATACGAGTAGGCCCAGGCACAACTGAATTCTCCTATTCCTCTGCAAGCGAATAGGCCTGGCGCACGGTCTCTGCCACTGACCGTGATATTGGTCGCTGCCACAGACCGGGTGAACTGTTGAGGCCCCTGCCACAGGCCTAAAGCAGGTCTCTGCCACTGACCTGAGTTGACTAGTTGGACCGCTGCCACCGGTCATTGGACATGAACCACCTTCCTACTTGAACTTGGCCCCTGTTCGGGAAAGACATCCCTCCGGGCGGTCTCCAGAGGTTCACCCGGCACTGGCAATATGCTGCACCAGGTCTTCAGATGAATCACTCCTCCAGTCCCTTACGCCTCTGGATTCGGGTGCCCAACACCCAGGGCACCCTAGGACCATCCCTCCCTTGCGGGACCCAGCGGAAGGTACTGGGCCCCAGGCCTCCCGCTGAGTACCTCACCCCAGACTGAAGGTGTCTTTGATGGAACACAAACTCCAAGTGTCCAGGCCTAGGCCGCCTGGACACCGACCGCAGACAGCAGCCCTCAGGCTGAAGGTGCCTGGAACTCGAACTCCTCGTGTCGAAGATGTCCGCCCCCTCTATACCCTCTCCCAGCAAGCACAGCGGGTTCCCCGCCGTACAACTGCTGCGAGAGGTCACAAAGGGTATGGCACTGCAGTGACGGTTCAACCCCGGCCCAAAGTGACAGCGCCACCTGCTGGGCCCCAGGGAACTGGTCATCACCGATGTCTCCACCACTTTTAAACACTTTGAAAAACACACACCCGCTACATACCCAAACAAAATTTGCGTTCCTTTTTTTTAACCACAAATAGAGCTTTCTTTTGGTGATATTTGATCACCTCTGTGGTTTTTATTTTTTGCGCTATAAACAAAAAAAAGCAACAATTTTGAAAAACCCCAATATTTTTTACTTTTTGCTATAATAAATATCCATAAAAATGTTTTAAAAAACTATTTTTTTTATCAAGCCAATCTGTATTCTATTACATATTTTTGTTAAAAAAATCGCAAAAAGCGTTTATTGATTGGTTTGCCCAAAAGTTATAGCGTCTACAAACTACGGGAAAGATTTATGGCATTTTTATTCCGTTTTTATTATTATTATTTTTTACTAGTAATGGGGTGATCTGCGATTTTTAGCAGTATTGCGACAGACAGATCGGAGACTTTTAAAAAAAAATTGGGACCATTGACATTAAAGTGGATGTAAACCCACTCTCATCCTTTCTAAACTACTGCCATAGTGCTGATCTATAAGGATATAGATGCCTCCTGCATGCATCCTTATCTGTCAAATGCACTTAGGGGCCTGGAGGCCTACCTGTTCCCCCATACAAACCTATATCCATTACTTACATTTACATATTCCCTTTATTCTAGACCAATCACGTGTACGCTCCTGATGAGTGGCGCTAAGGCCACGAAACGCGTCGAGCCAACTGGTGCCGTGGTTTCATTCCAATATGCTCACAATTACCTCCAACCACCATACATACCTTACTTCCCAGGTCTAGTGAGGCCATAGGTCCTGCAGGTTCTACTTTGCAATATGTTTTTATTCAACCCTGATGTTGGTGACCTTGAATATTTTATTATTGTCATATAATAGCAAGCACTATTAATGTCATCATATGTATTGGTTGTTATCATGTATATCGCTCTCCATAGTAGTGGTTACACTCCGAGACTCCAATGGTATCACCATGTCCATTGTGATTATTACGCTTACTGTTTATCAATTACCAGCAATGCTTTTATGTTTTATATGTACTAACTATAATAAAATTCCTATTGTTCACCTTTTATTTCAATTGGAACCTTGTGCTTCATTTAAAGTCCCACCCCTGTGCTCCCCTCTTCACTTATCTGTCAAATGTCTCCCCTCTGTCTGTTATAAGAACTGAAAAACTGCAGATTCTGTGGGTGGATCTGTTGTCTGGAGCTCGGTGGGTGGAGTCGTGATGTCAGTAGACTCCCCACCCACCTCTACACTCCCCTTGTCAACATGCATTTTCTCCTGTGTATTCCTTCTGCTATGATCACTAACATCCAGTCAAAATCCAGAAAAGTAACCACATGACTTCAGAAAAGGAGTGGGGGTGGGAATTTAAAAATAATGCCTGTCTAAAGCTAGTGCACGAGATATGTAAATAACCTGTCACTCAAAGCAAGGGGGCGGAACGGACAAAGGTTTTTCTCTGTTTGTCTGTTTTATCTCACTGAACAATAAAAAAGAGGATTGCTCAGAGCTGGATTAACTCTTTGTGGCAAGACCTGGCACAAATGATAGGAAATCTTATACTCTACTTTGTGACAGCAAAAAATAAATAAATACATTTCGGGTTTACATCCACTTTAATAGAGCGATCAGTGCTATAAATATGCACTGATTACTGTATAAATGTCACTGGCAAGGAAGGGGTGAACTTGGTGATGAGTTATTCACTTTACGGTCAACACAGAGAACAAGGGGGCACTCTTTACGTCTAGAAGAAAAAAGATTTCATCTCCAAATGCGGAAAGGTTTCTTCACAGTAAGAGCTGTGAAAATGTGGAACAGACTCCCTGCAGAGGTGGTTCTGGCCAGCTCAGTAGATTGCTTTAAGAAAGGCCTGGATACTTTCCTAAATGTACATAATATAACTGAGTACTAACAGTTCTTGGTAAAGTTGATCCAGGGTAAATCCGATTGCCTCTCGGGGGATCAGGAAGGAATTTTTTCCCCTGCTGTAGCAAATTGGATCATGCTCTGCTGGGGTTTTTTTTGCCTTCCTCTGGATCAACTGTGGGTATAGAATTGGGTATATGGGAGTGCACGATATTTTTTTTTTATTTTAGTTATTTTTTTTACGGTTGAACTGGATGGACTTTGTCTTTTTTCAACCTGACTAACTATGTAACTATGTAACTATGTAACTATGTAACTACAGGGCGATGTCCGCCAGGTACACGCGATCGGCTGTTACAGAGGCAGGACGTGGATCTCTGTGTGTAAACACAGAGATCCACGTCCTGTCAGGGAGAGAGGAGTAGTGATGAGCCGAACACCCCCGGGTTCGGTTCGCACCAGAACCCGCGAACAGACCGAAAGTTCGTACGAACATTAGAACCCTATTAAATACAATGGATGCGAACGTTCGAATTCTAAAGTGCTAATTATAACAACTATTATGCATGTTATTGTCCTAAAAAGGGTTTGGGAACCCGGGTTCTGCACCAGGGGACATGTATCAATGCAAAAAGAAGTTTTAAAAACGGTCGTTTTTCGGGAGCAGTCATTTTAATGATGCATAAAGTGAAAAAAAAAAGTCAAATATTCCTTTAAACATCGTACCTGGGGGGTGTCTAAAGTATGCCTGTGAAGTGCCACGTGTTTCCCGTGTTTAGAACTGTCCCTGCACAAAATGACACTTCTAAAGGAAAAAAAAGCCATTTAAAACTGCTTGCGGCTTTAATGTAATGTCTGGTCCCGGTAATATGGATGAAAATCTTTAAGAAAAATGGCATAGCTACCCCATGACCCCCCCCCCCCCCTATCCCAGCCCATTACCAGCCCCTTTGGGTCTTGTATGGATATTAAGGGGAACCCCGCACATAAAATAAAAAAGGCCCTATATACTCTGAACAGCCGTATACAGGCGGTGCATACAAGACAGGGACTGTAGGTTTGTTCTTATGTAGAATGTGTTTGTAATTTTGAACAGGTACATTGTTGAAGTGTAGCTCCAGCCCAAAAATCTATTTTTAAACTTTTTGGAAAACATAGGTAAGGGTTATCACCCCTGTAACATTTGTTTTGCTGTCTGTGCCCCTGTTCAGAACATTTCACCTCACTTTCCGTCCCAATGACAACTGTTTTTGAAATGTGGTGTTTTTCTTGAAACAAGGATTGCTGATAAAGCATCAGTACAGAGGAGACACCTTTCTCCCATATTTATTCTTACAGGAGAGAATTTTCCTTCCTAGTGGTAGATTTCCTCTCACTTCCTGTTGTCTTCTTGCGCTTGCAAGTAGGAGTCGTTTGTAAGTTGGATGTTTGAAAGTAGGGACCTGCCGTATATACTCTGCAGAAATAGGCCCCTTAGTTGTTGGTGTTGGCACAACACTGTAAGCACTCACAGTTACTCTTGGTTGGTGCTGGAACGCCCTGCTGTCAACTATTATATCAGGAATTTTAATTACATATAATTGTTGAACAGTGGTAGTAAAAATTGGGCCTTTGATGGTGGTGCTGGTGCCACAACACTGTAAGCCCTGACAGTTACTCTTGGTGGGTGCAGCAATGGGCCCTGCTGTGAATTATTAGATCAAGAATTGTAATTGCATGCCCCTGTTGAACAGGGGCTGAAAAATTGGGCCTTAGGCACTGGTGGCACAACACTACAACCCCTCACAGATACTGTACTTGGAGCACAGCAATGAGCCCTGTTGCAAAGTATTGCTTCAAAAATTGTAATGACACGCCCCTGTTAAACAGGGGCTGAAAAATTGGGCCTTAGGCACTGGTGGCACAACACTCCAACCCCTCACAGATACTGTACTTGGAGCACAGCAATGAGCCCTATGGCAAATTATTGCTAAAAAAATTGTAATTACACGCCCCTGTAAAACAGGGGCTGAAAAATTGGGCCTTAGCCACTGGTGGCGGCACCCATAAACAAAAATGATCTTCCAAGCTATCATCATCAATCGTATCATTGAGGACTCGGAGGAGGAGGATAGCCAGTCAACATAACAGCACAGGCACTCAGCATCAGCATCAGTCTTGAAGGGATGTGACATGTTAAAATCAATTAGTCTGTTATATCAGCATCAGGTGTGTGGTAGCTGGTGGTGATCCAAGACTGGTTCATCTTGATGAAAGTCAGTCGATCAACCGAGTCGGTGGACAGGCGCACCCTGTGATCCGTGACAAATCCTCCAGCAGCACTGAATGTGCGTTCCGAAAGAACGCTGGATGCAGGACAGGCCAGTAGCTCAATTGCATACTGTGCAAGCTCTGGCCAGTGATCCATCCTCAAGACCCAGTAAGCCAGAGGATTTTCGGTGGGGAAGGTGTCCAAGTCTGACCTTGCCCCTAGATATTCCTGCACCATGTTTATCAGACGCTGGCGATGGTTGCTGGAACCGATCATACTTTGGGGCTGCGGACTAAAGAATTGTCTGAACGCATCAGTCAGACGGCCACCTTCCCCACCGCTCCTTCTTTGACTGGCCGAAGCCTCAGCAACTCGTTGTCCAGGACCAGGAGTTTGTAACCTCCCAGTCTCTGGGAACGCGTTGCACAGACCTTTCTGCAAGGCCTCCCGGAGTTGTCTCATCCTCTGCTCCCTCTGCGACGGTAACATAAGGTCCGCAACCTTACCCTTGTACCGTGGATCAAGGAGAGTGGCCAGCCAGTAATGGTCCCTCTCCTTGATCCGAAGAATACGAGGATCCTTCCACAGACTTTGCAGGATCAGGGAGGCCATGCAGCGTAGGTTTGCTGAGGCATTCGCTCCGGAGTCCTCTGGGTCACTAAGGACGACATGATCCGCAGCCACCTCCTCCCAGCCACGTACAAGTCCACTGGTTTCTTGGGACTGTAAATCATCCCTAAAAGACTGCTGCTGATGATGCTGAGTGCCAGCCTCCACCTCCATGCTGACACAATCCTCCTCCTCCTCCTCCTCCTCCTCCTCCTCTTCCTGTGCGATGGGTGGGACAGAAGGAACACTGTCTGGGTAAAGGGGGCCTTGAGAGGCAAGGAAGTCCTCCTCTTCCTGCCTCTGTTCTGCCTCAAGTGCCCTGTCCATTATTCCACGCAGCGTGTGCTCCAACAGGTGGACAAGAGGTACAGTGTCACTGATGCATGCACTGTCACTGCTCACCATCCTCGTGGCCTCCTCAAATGGTGCCAGGACAGTGCATGCATCCCTGATCATGCCCCACTGGCGTGGAGAAAAAAAACCAAGCTCCCCTGACCCTGTCTTGGTGCCGTAGTCGCACAGGTACTCATTGATGGCCCTCTGCTGCGTGTGCAGCCGCTGCAGCATGGCCAACGTTGAGTTCCACCTGGTGGGCATGTCACATATAAGGCGGTTCTTGGGCAGGTTCAACTCCTTTTGCAGCTCAGCCAGGCGAGCACTGGCATTATAAGATCTGCGGAAATGCACACAGACTTTCCTGGCCTGCCTCAGGACATCCTGTAAGCCCGGGTACCTGCCCAAGAACCGCTGCACCACCAGGTTAAGGACGTGAGCCACACAGGGCACATGGGTCAGTTGTCCCTGTCGGAGGGCGGAGAGGAGGTTGGTGCCATTGTCGCAAACCACCATTCCTGGCTTAAGCTGGCGTGGCGTCAACCACCTCTCGGCCTGGCCCTGCAGAGCAGACAGGACCTCTGCCCCAGTGTGGCTTCTGTCCCCCAAACACACCAGCGCAAGCACGGCATGGCATCTTTTTGCCTGCGTACTTGCGTAGCCCCGTGAACGGCTACGGAGCACCGCTGGTTCATAGGACAAACCACAGGAAGAGGCCATGGAGGAAGAAGAAGAGGAGGGGGTGGAGGAGAGAGGTGTGTCACAACCAGTAGTAGCATTTTGGAGGCGTGGCGGTGGAACAACCTCCAACACTACTGCACCTTGTCCTGCATCCTTCCCAGCTGCCAAAAGAGTGACCCAATGGGCCGTGAAAGAAAGGTAACGTCCCTGTCCATGCCTGCTGGACCATGAGTCAGCGGTAATATGCACCTTACCGCTGACCGCCCTGTCCAGCGAGGCCAAGACATTGCCTTCCACATGCCGGTAGAGAGCCGGAATAGCCTTCCGTGAGAAAAAGTGGCGTTTGGGAACCTGCCACTGAGGAACCGCACATTGCACAAACTCACGGAAGGGGGCCGAGTCTACCAACTGAAAAGGCAGCAGTTGAAGCGCTAGCAATTTAGCCAAGCTAGCATTCAACCGCTGGGCATGTGGATGGCTGGGAGTGAACTTCTTTCGACGGTCCAGCAGCTGGGGCAGGGAAATTTGCCTGCTAGAATCGGACGTCGGTGTACTGCTAGCAGAGTGGCCGCAAGTACTTGGCTGTGACACACCTAATTCTACACCTTCATTCCTCTCAGTGCATGTTTCAGAGAGGACTGAAGTTATAGTGGGGTTGGAGATCCCAGCTGATGCGGTGCAAGGAGAGGTCCGCTTTGTTCTTTGGTGTGGGTCTTTGAGGTAGGCTTGCCAACGAGCTGCATGGCAGGTCAACATATGTCTGGTCAGGCATGTGGTACCCAAGCGGCTGATGTTTTGGCCACGCGATATACGCTTGAGACATATGTTGCAAACAGCAGCTGTGCGATCTGATGCACTAGCCTCAAAAAAGGCCCACACCAAGGAACTTTTTGAATGACGGGCAGAGGCAGCGCCCTGCACAGGCGGAGCTCTGCGGTGTGATTCCGTCGGTGTACTGCCCTTACGCTGGCCACCAAAGGGCATCCTGCCTCGTTGGAGATGTGCCTCCTCCTCATCCTCCTCCTCCTCCTCTCTCCTATTAGGCACCCACGTGGAGTCAGTGACCTCATCATCCCCTCCCTCCTCATCACTGGAGCCAATCTGGCAGTATGCTGCAGCTGCTGGAACATGACTGCCAGATTGGTGTCCTTCTTGAGCATCCCCTCTGTCTGCTCTCACGCTACTGCCTTCCTGTAGCTGGGTTTCATCATCAGACCCTTCGAAACGCTGGGCATCCTCCTGGAGCATGTACCCAACACTGTGCTCAAACAGTTCGGGGGACTCCTCAGGAGGAGGACATGGTGGGTCTAGGGAAGGAGTGACTGATGATGAGTCTGACATTGATACCAGGGAAGAGGACGCTTTGGCAGCTGCTTTGCCAGTACCCTGAGCCTGGGTGAGAGAGGATGAGGAGGAGGAGGAGGGCTTGGTCATCCACTCTACCAAGTCTTCGGCATGATGTGGCTCAACATGTCCAGCTGCCGAAAAGAAGGACAAGCGTGTCCCATGGCCATGTGCTGATGACAATGCACCGCGTCCACGACCAGCACTGTTGCCCCCAGACACAGAGCCTGCTTGCCCTCTTTTATTGCCTCCTGACTGTCTGCCTCTCCTTGTTTGCCTTCCAGACATTCTAATAGATGGCCTGCAGGGAGATGGGAAAAAAGCAATAAGGGCTACCTTCAGGTGTCCTTCTCTGTCCCTTTACTTAAGGATTTCTAAATATGGTTGAGGATGATTGCTTTTGCACAGAATAGCACAACGACAATTTCCCTGACTGTCCAAAAAACAAGGATTTCAAAGATGGTTGATGAGGAATGCTTTAGCACACTATAGCACAAGGAGAATTCCCCTCACTTTCCTTCTTTGTCCCTAGAAACAAGGACTCGCACAGTGAAAGAAACTGACACTCTCCCTACCTAGAGTTTTCTGTCCCTAGAAAAAATGTTTTTTTAAAGCACACTATAGCACAAGGAGAATTCCCCTCACTTTCCTTCTTTGTCCCTAGAAACAAGGACTCACACAGTGAAAGAAACTGACACTCTCCCTACCTAGAGTTTTCTGTCCCTAGAAAAAATGTTTTTTTAAAGCACACTATAGCACAAGGAGAATTCCCCTCACTTTCCTTCTTTGTCCCTAGAAACAAGGACTCGCACAGTGAAAGAAACTGACACTCTCCCTACCTAGAGTTTTCTGTCCCTAGAAAAAATGTTTTTTTAAAGCACACTATAGCACAAGGAGAATTCCCCTCACTTTCCTTCTTTGTCCCTAGAAACAAGGACTCGCACAGTGAAAGAAACTGACACTCTCCCTACCTAGAGTTTTCTGTCCCTAGAAAAAATGTTTTTTTAAAGCACACTATAGCACAAGGAGAATTCCCCTCACTTTCCTTCTTTGTCCCTAGAAACAAGGACTCGCACAGTGAAAAAAACTGACACTCTCCCTACCTAGAGTTTTCTGTCCCTAGAAAAAATGTTTTTTTAAAGCACACTATAGCACAAGGAGAATTCCCCTCACTTTCCTTCTTTGTCCCTAGAAACAAGGACTCGCACAGTGAAAGAAACTGACACTCTCCCTACCTAGAGTTTTCTGTCCCTAGAAAAAATGTTTTTTTAAAGCACACTATAGCACAAGGAGAATTCCCCTCACTTTCCTTCTTTGTCCCTAGAAACAAGGACTCGCACAGTGAAAGAAACTGACACTCTCCCTACCTAGAGTTTTCTGTCCCTAGAAAAAATGTTTTTTTAAAGCACACTATAGCACAAGGAGAATTCCCCTCACTTTCCTTCTTTGTCCCTAGAAACAAGGACTCGCACAGTGAAATAAACTGACACTCTCCCTACCTAGAGTTTTCTGTCCCTAGAAAAAATGTTTTTTTAAAGCACACTATAGCACAAGGAGAATTCCCCTCACTTTCCTTCTTTGTCCCTAGAAACAAGGACTCGCACAGTGAAAGAAACTGACACTCTCCCTACCTAGAGTTTTCTGTCCCTAGAAAAAATGTTTTTTTAAAGCACACTATAGCACAAGGAGAATTCCCCTCACTTTCCTTCTTTGTCCCTAGAAACAAGGACTCGCACAGTGAAAGAAACTGACACTCTCCCTACCTAGAGTTTTCTGTCCCTAGAAAAATTTTTTTTTTAAAGCACACTATAGCACAAGGAGAATTCCCCTCACTTTCCTTCTTTGTCCCTAGAAACAAGGACTCGCACAGTGAAAGAAACTGACACTCTCCCTACCTAGAGTTTTCTGTCCCTAGAAAAAATGTTTTTTTAAAGCACACTATAGCACAAGGAGAATTCCCCTCACTTTCCTTCTTTGTCCCTAGAAACAAGGACTCGCACAGTGAAAGAAACTGACACTCTCCCTACCTAGAGTTTTCTGTCCCTAGAAAAAATGTTTTTTTAAAGCACACTATAGCACAAGGAGAATTCCCCTCACTTTCCTTCTTTGTCCCTAGAAACAAGGACTCGCACAGTGAAAGAAACTGACACTCTCCCTACCTAGAGTTTTCTGTCCCTAGAATTTTTTTTTTTTAAAGCACACTATAGCACAAGGAGAATTCCCCTCACTTTCCTTCTTTGTCCCTAGAAACAAGGACTCGCACAGTGAAAGAAACTGACACTCTCCCTACCTAGAGTTTTCTGTCCCTCGAAAAAATGTTTTTTTAAAGCACACTATAGCACAAGGAGAATTCCCCTCACTTTCCTTCTTTGTCCCTAGAAACAAGGACTCGCACAGTGAAAGAAACTGACACTCTCCCTACCTAGAGTTTTCTGTCCCTAGAAAAAATGTTTTTTTAAAGCACACTATAGCACAAGGAGAATTCCCCTCACTTTCCTTCTTTGTCCCTAGAAACAAGGACTCGCACAGTGAAAGAAACTGACACTCTCCCTACCTAGAGTTTTCTGTCCCTAGAATTTTTTTTTTTTTAAAGCACACTATAGCACAAGGAGAATTCCCCTCACTTTCCTTCTTTGTCCCTAGAAACAAGGACTCACACAGTGAAAGAAACTGACACTCTCCCTACCTAGAGTTTTCTGTCCCTAGAAAAAATGTTTTTTTAAAGCACACTATAGCACAAGGAGAATTCCCCTCACTTTCCTTCTTTGTCCCTAGAAACAAGGACTCGCACAGTGAAAGAAACTGACACTCTCCCTACCTAGAGTTTTCTGTCCCTAGAAAAAATGTTTTTTTAAAGCACACTATAGCACAAGGAGAATTCCCCTCACTTTCCTTCTTTGTCCCTAGAAACAAGGACTCGCACAGTGAAAGAAACTGACACTCTCCCTACCTAGAGTTTTCTGTCCCTAGAAAAAATGTTTTTTTAAAGCACACTATAGCACAAGGAGAATTCCCCTCACTTTCCTTCTTTGTCCCTAGAAACAAGGACTCGCACAGTGAAAGAAACTGACACTCTCCCTACCTAGAGTTTTCTGTCCCTAGAAAAAATGTTTTTTTAAAGCACACTATAGCACAAGGAGAATTCCCCTCACTTTCCTTCTTTGTCCCTAGAAACAAGGACTCGCACAGTGAAATAAACTGACACTCTCCCTACCTAGAGTTTTCTGTCCCTAGAAAAAATTTTTTTTAAAGCACACTATAGCACAAGGAGAATTCCCCTCACTTTCCTTCTTTGTCCCTAGAAACAAGGACTCGCACAGTGAAAGAAACTGACACTCTCCCTACCTAGAGTTTTCTGTCCCTAGAAAAAATGTTTTTTTAAAGCACACTATAGCACAAGGAGAATTCCCCTCACTTTCCTTCTTTGTCCCTAGAAACAAGGACTCGCACAGTGAAAGAAACTGACACTCTCCCTACCTAGAGTTTTCTGTCCCTAGAAAAAATGTTTTTTTAAAGCACACTATAGCACAAGGAGAATTCCCCTCACTTTCCTTCTTTGTCCCTAGAAACAAGGACTCGCACAGTGAAATAAACTGACACTCTCCCTACCTAGAGTTTTCTGTCCCTAGAAAAAATGTTTTTTTAAAGCACACTATAGCACAAGGAGAATTCCCCTCACTTTCCTTCTTTGTCCCTAGAAACAAGGACTCGCACAGTGAAAGAAACTGACACTCTCCCTACCTAGAGTTTTCTGTCCCTAGAAAAAATGTTTTTTTAAAGCACACTATAGCACAAGGAGAATTCCCCTCACTTTCCTTCTTTGTCCCTAGAAACAAGGACTCGCACAGTGAAAGAAACTGACACTCTCCCTACCTAGAGTTTTCTGTCCCTAGAAAAAATTTTTTTTTAAAGCACACTATAGCACAAGGAGAATTCCCCTCACTTTCCTTCTTTGTCCCTAGAAACAAGGACTCGCACAGTGAAATAAACTGACACTCTCCCTACCTAGAGTTTTCTGTCCCTAGAAAAAATGTTTTTTTAAAGCACACTATAGCACAAGGAGAATTCCCCTCACTTTCCTTCTTTGTCCCTAGAAACAAGGACTCGCACAGTGAAAGAAACTGACACTCTCCCTACCTAGAGTTTTCTGTCCCTAGAAAAAATGTTTTTTTAAAGCACACTATAGCACAAGGAGAATTCCCCTCACTTTCCTTCTTTGTCCCTAGAAACAAGGACTCGCACAGTGAAATAAACTGACACTCTCCCTACCTAGAGTTTTCTGTCCCTAGAAAAAATGTTTTTTTAAAGCACACTATAGCACAAGGAGAATTCCCCTCACTTTCCTTCTTTGTCCCTAGAAACAAGGACTCGCACAGTGAAAGAAACTGACACTCTCCCTACCTAGAGTTTTCTGTCCCTAGAAATTTTTTTTTTTAAAAGCACACTATAGCACAAGGAGAATTCCCCTCACTTTCCTTCTTTGTCCCTAGAAACAAGGACTCACACAGTGAAAGAAACTGACACTCTCCCTACCTAGAGTTTTCTGTCCCTAGAAAAAATGTTTTTTTAAAGCACACTATAGCACAAGGAGAATTCCCCTCACTTTCCTTCTTTGTCCCTAGAAACAAGGACTCGCACAGTGAAAGAAACTGACACTCTCCCTACCTAGAGTTTTCTGTCCCTAGAAAAAATGTTTTTTTAAAGCACACTATAGCACAAGGAGAATTCCCCTCACTTTCCTTCTTTGTCCCTAAAAACAAGGACTCGCACAGTGAAAGAAACTGACACTCTCCCTACCTAGAGTTTTCTGTCCCTAGAAAAAATGTTTTTTTAAAGCACACTATAGCACAAGGAGAATTCCCCTCACTTTCCTTCTTTGTCCCTAGAAACAAGGACTCGCACAGTGAAAGAAACTGACACTCTCCCTACCTAGAGTTTTCTGTCCCTAGAAAAAATGTTTTTTTAAAGCACACTATAGCACAAGGAGAATTCCCCTCACTTTCCTTCTTTGTCCCTAGAAACAAGGACTCGCACAGTGAAAGAAACTGACACTCTCCCTACCTAGAGTTTTCTGTCCCTAGAAAAAATGTTTTTTTAAAGCACACTATAGCACAAGGAGAATTCCCCTCACTTTCCTTCTTTGTCCCTAGAAACAAGGACTCGCACAGTGAAAGAAACTGACACTCTCCCTACCTAGAGTTTTCTGTCCCTAGAAATTTTTTTTTTTTAAAGCACACTATAGCACAAGGAGAATTCCCCTCACTTTCCTTCTTTGTCCCTAGAAACAAGGACTCACACAGTGAAAGAAACTGACACTCTCCCTACCTAGAGTTTTCTGTCCCTAGAAAAAATGTTTTTTTAAAGCACACTATAGCACAAGGAGAATTCCCCTCACTTTCCTTCTTTGTCCCTAGAAACAAGGACTCGCACAGTGAAAGAAACTGACACTCTCCCTACCTAGAGTTTTCTGTCCCTAGAAAAAATGTTTTTTTAAAGCACACTATAGCACAAGGAGAATTCCCCTCACTTTCCTTCTTTGTCCCTAGAAACAAGGACTCGCACAGTGAAAGAAACTGACACTCTCCCTACCTAGAGTTTTCTGTCCCTAGAAAAAATGTTTTTTTAAAGCACACTATAGCACAAGGAGAATTCCCCTCACTTTCCTTCTTTGTCCCTAGAAACAAGGACTCGCACAGTGAAAGAAACTGACACTCTCCCTACCTAGAGTTTTCTGTCCCTAGAAAAAATGTTTTTTTAAAGCACACTATAGCACAAGGAGAATTCCCCTCACTTTCCTTCTTTGTCCCTAGAAACAAGGACTCGCACAGTGAAATAAACTGACACTCTCCCTACCTAGAGTTTTCTGTCCCTAGAAAAAATGTTTTTTTAAAGCACACTATAGCACAAGGAGAATTCCCCTCACTTTCCTTCTTTGTCCCTAGAAACAAGGACTCGCACAGTGAAAGAAACTGACACTCTCCCTACCTAGAGTTTTCTGTCCCTAGAAAAAATGTTTTTTTAAAGCACACTATAGCACAAGGAGAATTCCCCTCACTTTCCTTCTTTGTCCCTAGAAACAAGGACTCGCACAGTGAAAGAAACTGACACTCTCCCTACCTAGAGTTTTCTGTCCCTAGAAAAAATGTTTTTTTAAAGCACACTATAGCACAAGGAGAATTCCCCTCACTTTCCTTCTTTGTCCCTAGAAACAAGGACTCGCACAGTGAAATAAACTGACACTCTCCCTACCTAGAGTTTTCTGTCCCTAGAAAAAATGTTTTTTTAAAGCACACTATAGCACAAGGAGAATTCCCCTCACTTTCCTTCTTTGTCCCTAGAAACAAGGACTCGCACAGTGAAATAAACTGACACTCTCCCTACCTAGAGTTTTCTGTCCCTAGAAAAAATGTTTTTTTAAAGCACACTATAGCACAAGGAGAATTCCCCTCACTTTCCTTCTTTGTCCCTAGAAACAAGGACTCGCACAGTGAAAGAAACTGACACTCTCCCTACCTAGAGTTTTCTGTCCCTAGAAAAAATGTTTTTTTAAAGCACACTATAGCACAAGGAGAATTCCCCTCACTTTCCTTCTTTGTCCCTAGAAACAAGGACTCGCACAGTGAAAGAAACTGACACTCTCCCTACCTAGAGTTTTCTGTCCCTAGAAAAAATGTTTTTTTAAAGCACACTATAGCACAAGGAGAATTCCCCTCACTTTCCTTCTTTGTCCCTAGAAACAAGGACTCGCACAGTGAAATAAACTGACACTCTCCCTACCTAGAGTTTTCTGTCCCTAGAAAAAATGTTTTTTTAAAGCACACTATAGCACAAGGAGAATTCCCCTCACTTTCCTTCTTTGTCCCTAGAAACAAGGACTCGCACAGTGAAAGAAACTGACACTCTCCCTACCTAGAGTTTTCTGTCCCTAGAAATTTTTTTTTTTAAAAGCACACTATAGCACAAGGAGAATTCCCCTCACTTTCCTTCTTTGTCCCTAGAAACAAGGACTCACACAGTGAAAAAAACTGACACTCTCCCTACCTAGAGTTTTCTGTCCCTAGAAAAAATGTTTTTTTAAAGCACACTATAGCACAAGGAGAATTCCCCTCACTTTCCTTCTTTGTCCCTAGAAACAAGGACTCGCACAGTGAAAGAAACTGACACTCTCCCTACCTAGAGTTTTCTGTCCCTAGAAAAAATGTTTTTTTAAAGCACACTATAGCACAAGGAGAATTCCCCTCACTTTCCTTCTTTGTCCCTAAAAACAAGGACTCGCACAGTGAAAGAAACTGACACTCTCCCTACCTAGAGTTTTCTGTCCCTAGAAAAAATGTTTTTTTAAAGCACACTATAGCACAAGGAGAATTCCCCTCACGTTCCTTCTTTGTCCCTAGAAACAAGGACTCGCACAGTGAAAGAAACTGACACTCTCCCTACCTAGAGTTTTCTGTCCCTAGAAAAAATGTTTTTTTAAAGCACACTATAGCACAAGGAGAATTCCCCTCACTTTCCTTCTTTGTCCCTAGAAACAAGGACTCGCACAGTGAAAGAAACTGACACTCTCCCTACCTAGAGTTTTCTGTCCCTAGAAAAAATGTTTTTTTAAAGCACACTATAGCACAAGGAGAATTCCCCTCACTTTCCTTCTTTGTCCCTAGAAACAAGGACTCGCACAGTGAAAGAAACTGACACTCTCCCTACCTAGAGTTTTCTGTCCCTAGAAATTTTTTTTTTTTAAAGCACACTATAGCACAAGGAGAATTCCCCTCACTTTCCTTCTTTGTCCCTAGAAACAAGGACTCACACAGTGAAATAAACTGACACTCTCCCTACCTAGAGTTTTCTGTCCCTAGAAAAAATGTTTTTTTAAAGCACACTATAGCACAAGGAGAATTCCCCTCACTTTCCTTCTTTGTCCCTAGAAACAAGGACTCGCACAGTGAAAGAAACTGACACTCTCCCTACCTAGAGTTTTCTGTCCCTAGAAAAAATGTTTTTTTAAAGCACACTATAGCACAAGGAGAATTCCCCTCACTTTCCTTCTTTGTCCCTAGAAACAAGGACTCGCACAGTGAAAGAAACTGACACTCTCCCTACCTAGAGTTTTCTGTCCCTAGAAAAAATGTTTTTTTAAAGCACACTATAGCACAAGGAGAATTCCCCTCACTTTCCTTCTTTGTCCCTAGAAACAAGGACTCGCACAGTGAAAGAAACTGACACTCTCCCTACCTAGAGTTTTCTGTCCCTAGAAAAAATGTTTTTTTAAAGCACACTATAGCACAAGGAGAATTCCCCTCACTTTCCTTCTTTGTCCCTAGAAACAAGGACTCGCACAGTGAAATAAACTGACACTCTCCCTACCTAGAGTTTTCTGTCCCTAGAAAAAATGTTTTTTTAAAGCACACTATAGCACAAGGAGAATTCCCCTCACTTTCCTTCTTTGTCCCTAGAAACAAGGACTCGCACAGTGAAAGAAACTGACACTCTCCCTACCTAGAGTTTTCTGTCCCTAGAAAAAATGTTTTTTTAAAGCACACTATAGCACAAGGAGAATTCCCCTCACTTTCCTTCTTTGTCCCTAGAAACAAGGACTCGCACAGTGAAAGAAACTGACACTCTCCCTACCTAGAGTTTTCTGTCCCTAGAAAAAATGTTTTTTTAAAGCACACTATAGCACAAGGAGAATTCCCCTCACTTTCCTTCTTTGTCCCTAGAAACAAGGACTCGCACAGTGAAATAAACTGACACTCTCCCTACCTAGAGTTTTCTGTCCCTAGAAAAAATGTTTTTTTAAAGCACACTATAGCACAAGGAGAATTCCCCTCACTTTCCTTCTTTGTCCCTAGAAACAAGGACTCGCACAGTGAAAGAAACTGACACTCTCCCTACCTAGAGTTTTCTGTCCCTAGAAAAAATGTTTTTTTAAAGCACACTATAGCACAAGGAGAATTCCCCTCACTTTCCTTCTTTGTCCCTAGAAACAAGGACTCGCACAGTGAAAGAAACTGACACTCTCCCTACCTAGAGTTTTCTGTCCCTAGAAATTTTTTTTTTTTAAAGCACACTATAGCACAAGGAGAATTCCCCTCACTTTCCTTCTTTGTCCCTAGAAACAAGGACTCGCACAGTGAAAGAAACTGACACTCTCCCTACCTAGAGTTTTCTGTCCCTAGAAAAAATGTTTTTTTAAAGCACACTATAGCACAAGGAGAATTCCCCTCACTTTCCTTCTTTGTCCCTAGAAACAAGGACTCGCACAGTGAAAGAAACTGACACTCTCCCTACCTAGAGTTTTCTGTCCCTAGAAAAAATGTTTTTTTAAAGCACACTATAGCACAAGGAGAATTCCCCTCACTTTCCTTCTTTGTCCCTAGAAACAAGGACTCGCACAGTGAAAGAAACTGACACTCTCCCTACCTAGAGTTTTCTGTCCCTAGAATTTTTTTTTTTTTAAAGCACACTATAGCACAAGGAGATTTCCCCTCACTTTCCTTCTTTGTCCCTAGAAACAAGGACTCGCACAGTGAAAGAAACTGACACTCTCCCTACCTAGAGTTTTCTGTCCCTAGAAAAAATGTTTTTTTAAAGCACACTATAGCACAAGGAGAATTCCCCTCACTTTCCTTCTTTGTCCCTAGAAACAAGGACTCGCACAGTGAAAGAAACTGACACTCTCCCTACCTAGAGTTTTCTGTCCCTAGAAAAAATGTTTTTTTAAAGCACACTATAGCACAAGGAGAATTCCCCTCACTTTCCTTCTTTGTCCCTAGAAACAAGGACTCGCACAGTGAAAGAAACTGACACTCTCCCTACCTAGAGTTTTCTGTCCCTAGAAAATTTTTTTTTTAAAAGCACACTATAGCACAAGGAGAATTCCCCTCACTTTCCTTCTTTGTCCCTAGAAACAAGGACTCACACAGTGAAAGAAACTGACACTCTCCCTACCTAGAGTTTTCTGTCCCTAGAAAAAATGTTTTTTTAAAGCACACTATAGCACAAGGAGAATTCCCCTCACTTTCCTTCTTTGTCCCTAGAAACAAGGACTCGCACAGTGAAAGAAACTGACACTCTCCCTACCTAGAGTTTTCTGTCCCTAGAAAAAATGTTTTTTTAAAGCACACTATAGCACAAGGAGAATTCCCCTCACTTTCCTTCTTTGTCCCTAGAAACAAGGACTCGCACAGTGAAAGAAACTGACACTCTCCCTACCTAGAGTTTTCTGTCCCTAGAATTTTTTTTTTTTTAAAGCACACTATAGCACAAGGAGATTTCCCCTCACTTTCCTTCTTTGTCCCTAGAAACAAGGACTCGCACAGTGAAAGAAACTGACACTCTCCCTACCTAGAGTTTTCTGTCCCTAGAAAAAATGTTTTTTTAAAGCACACTATAGCACAAGGAGAATTCCCCTCACTTTCCTTCTTTGTCCCTAGAAACAAGGACTCGCACAGTGAAAGAAACTGACACTCTCCCTACCTAGAGTTTTCTGTCCCTAGAAAAAATGTTTTTTTAAAGCACACTATAGCACAAGGAGAATTCCCCTCACTTTCCTTCTTTGTCCCTAGAAACAAGGACTCGCACAGTGAAAGAAACTGACACTCTCCCTACCTAGAGTTTTCTGTCCCTAGAAAATTTTTTTTTTAAAAGCACACTATAGCACAAGGAGAATTCCCCTCACTTTCCTTCTTTGTCCCTAGAAACAAGGACTCACACAGTGAAAGAAACTGACACTCTCCCTACCTAGAGTTTTCTGTCCCTAGAAAAAATGTTTTTTTAAAGCACACTATAGCACAAGGAGAATTCCCCTCACTTTCCTTCTTTGTCCCTAGAAACAAGGACTCGCACAGTGAAAGAAACTGACACTCTCCCTACCTAGAGTTTTCTGTCCCTAGAAAAAATGTTTTTTTAAAGCACACTATAGCACAAGGAGAATTCCCCTCACTTTCCTTCTTTGTCCCTAAAAACAAGGACTCGCACAGTGAAAGAAACTGACACTCTCCCTACCTAGAGTTTTCTGTCCCTAGAAAAAATGTTTTTTTAAAGCACACTATAGCACAAGGAGAATTCCCCTCACTTTCCTTCTTTGTCCCTAGAAACAAGGACTCGCACAGTGAAAGAAACTGACACTCTCCCTACCTAGAGTTTTCTGTCCCTAGAAAAAATGTTTTTTTAAAGCACACTATAGCACAAGGAGAATTCCCCTCACTTTCCTTCTTTGTCCCTAGAAACAAGGACTCGCACAGTGAAAGAAACTGACACTCTCCCTACCTAGAGTTTTCTGTCCCTAGAAAAAATGTTTTTTTAAAGCACACTATAGCACAAGGAGAATTCCCCTCACTTTCCTTCTTTGTCCCTAGAAACAAGGACTTGCACAGTGAAAGAAACTGACACTCTCCCTACCTAGAGTTTTCTGTCCCTAGAATTTTTTTTTTTTAAAGCACACTATAGCACAAGGAGAATTCCCCTCACTTTCCTTCTTTGTCCCTAGAAACAAGGACTCGCACAGTGAAAGAAACTGACACTCTCCCTACCTAGAGTTTTCTGTCCCTAGAAAAAATGTTTTTTTAAAGCACACTATAGCACAAGGAGAATTCCCCTCACTTTCCTTCTTTGTCCCTAGAAACAAGGACTCGCACAGTGAAAGAAACTGACACTCTCCCTACCTAGAGTTTTCTGTCCCTAGAAAAAAATGTTTTTTTAAAGCACACTATAGCACAAGGAGAATTCCCCTCACTTTCCTTCTTTGTCCCTAGAAACAAGGACTCGCACAGTAAAACACACTGACACTCTCCCTACCTATCCTTCTCTTTCCCTAAACTAAAGGAATCCAGGTTAAGCAAGAAAGAAATAAATGTCACTGTCCCTGCCTATGCTTGTCTTTCCCTGCTCCGGAACACACTACACTAGGCCGCCGTGCTGGCGGCCTTTTATAGTGTGGGGCGTGTACTAAACACCCTCAGCAATAATTGGCCACAGGCATCCTGCCTGTGGCCAATCATTGCTCTCCTCGCTGCCGGCGCTGTGATTGGCCAAGCATGCGGGGTCACAGTGCATGCTTGGCCAATCACAGCGCCTGGATGACACTGTGATGGCGTAGTGCATTGTGGGCCGTTCGCGTCACTCGAATTTGGCGCGAACGGCCCAAATCGTTCGATCTTCGTCGAACGATCGAACAGCCGATGTTCGAGTCGAACGTATGTTCGACTCGAACACGAAGCTCATCCCTAGAGAGGAGACCGATGCTGTGTCCCTTGTATTGAAGAAAAGAAATTACCGCTGACAAGCTGCTGTGTCCATGTGATACTCCCGCCCCACTCTGAATGCAAACAGGTGCTGGCTCTGCACAATGTAGGTGATAGGGAAAAAAAGATTTTCTGGACGGCCGCACTCTGCAAAAGATGCTGGTTTATTAAATAAAATCCATGGAATACAACAAAAACACCCCAAAAAAAAAAGCTATGAGTAAGCATCCCATGATGTGAAACGCGTTAGCTAACTTCTGTGTCATATTTTTTTGGGGTGTTTTTGTTGTATTCCATGGATTTGATTTAATAAACCAGCATCTTTTGCAGAGTACGGCCGTCCAGAAAATCTTTTTTTCCCTATCACCTGCTGTGTCCCTTGTACATAGGGACACAGATCGGTCACCTCCCCCAGTCAGTCCCCTCCCCCACACAGTAAGAATCACTAATAGGGAACATATTTAACCCTTGATCGCCCCTAGTGTTAACCCCTTCCCTGCCAGTCACATTTATACAGTAATCAATGCATATTTATAGCACTGTTCGCTGTATAAATGTGAATGGTCCCAAAATAGTGTCAAAAGTGTCCGATATGTCCGTCGCAATATCGCAGGCCTGACAAAAATCGCAGATCGCCGCCATTACTAGTAAAAAAAATATATATATAATAAAAACGTCATAATTCTATTCCCTATTTTGTAGGCGCTATAACTTTTGCGCAAACCAATCACTATACGCTTATTGCAATTTTTTTTTACCAAAAATATATAGAAGAATACGTATCGGCCTAAACTGAGAAAAAAATAGTTTTTGAAAAAAGAAAGGGGAATTAGTATGACAAAAAGTAAAAAAATATTGTATTTTTTTCAAAATTTTCTGTCTTTTTTTTGTTTATAGCGCAAAAAATAAAAACCGCAGAGGTGATCAAATACCCCCCAAAAGAAAGCTCTATTTGTGGGAAAAAAATTCTAAAAAATATCATTTGGGTACAGCGTTGTATGACCGCGCAATTGTCATTCAAAATGCGTCAGCGCTGAAAGCTGAAAATTGGTCTGGGTACGAAGGGGGTTTAAGTGCCCAGTAAGCAAGTGGTTAATTTTTTTTTTTTTTTTAATTATTTTTATTGTTTTTGAATGCATATCAAACATACAACCTTTGGACGTGTCCTAGACACTATCCATTCACGACCAACATGGCCAATCTGTCTAACATAGACCGACTAACTAACACCTTCCCCCCCCTCTCCCCTCCCTCCCCCCACCCCAGAGTCACAGCTCAAAACCTGAAAGGATCTTTCAACCATATCCTAGCCCATAGGAAGTCATTTGTGCAGCTCCTAGTCAGGATAGCTTGGCTTTGAGACCCCTTCCCCTCCTCCCCTTGGGGAGGAGGAGAACGGGGACAGGAAAAATAAAAGATGGACACAAAGATTTGCAGGGGAATAATAGCATATATAATGAAAAATAGTGTAGTGGCTTACAGCAAGTGGTTAATTAAACAAGCTGAGGTTAGAAGCTGATTGGTTTCTCTGCAGAAGTGTGACTGATTTTGCCTTCTCTAGCCTTAGTAAATAAACCTCACAGTATTCTAACTAGGGGAGTGACTAGGAGAGATGACAGATTGCTGTTTCTATTTTTGTAGAAACACACGATTTGTCTCCTCTCCTCTGACAGCACAGGGATTTGTGTGTTTACACACACAAATCCCAGTGCTGGCGCTCATACACGCGATCGCACACGCCCGGCGGCCATGCGCATCGGGCATGTGTTCTCCTGGGCAAAGCCATATATGTATGGGATTTCGCCCAGGAGAGCCATTCTTCTGCAGTATATCTGCGTGAGCCAGTCGGGAACCGGTTAAGAACTTTTTGTTTTACTGACCTGGAACTTGCAAGCAACCAGTCAGAATTTCTTAACTGCATATTCTGAAGCAGTGAGCAGTGACTAATATATTGAAACCATTATATTATTATGACAGCCAGGCCCCCACACAAAGTCTAGGAGTCTTATAAATATGCTGGTTCAATTTGCCTTTTAGTTGTTAAAAATTCGTTTTAGAGCCCGTTCACACCACAAGTAGTGAAGTGCTTTTTTTCTGCATCAAAACAGCATGGAACGTGGGTTATATGGTTCCAGTAGCATAGTTCACAGCAGCGCAGTGCGTTCCAGTGCTTTTCAGTTCCAGAAAAGAAAAGGACAACATGCTACTTTTTTCCTGCACAGAACTGCATCAAAAAAGCATTAAAGAATCACAGGTCTCCAGTGAAAAAAAAAACAGGAAAAGGGAAGAAAAAGAAGCTGAGGGTAAAGGTGATGGACAGGCCAGGCATGTTTTCAGACCTAAACACTGTTGAGCATCTGTGGGGCATCCTCAAACGCAAGGTCTGTAACATCCACCAGCTCTGTGTTGTCGTCATGGAGGAGTGGAAGAGGACTCCAGTGGCAACCTCTGAAGCTCGGGTGAACTCCATGCCCAAGAGGGTTAGAGGGGTGATCCGGGAAAAAAATAATTAAAAGCCAGCAGCTACACATACTGCAGCTGCTGGCTTTTAATAAATAGAGATTTACCTGTCCTGCAGTCCCTCGATGTCGGCACCGCAGCTGACGTTTCCCATCAGCTGTCGGGTGCTGCCGTCGCAGTTGCGGGTAAGGGAACCCGGCAGTGTAGCCTTTCGGCTTCACGCCAGGAACCCTACTGCGCATGCGCGAGGCCCGCTCCTCTCTTCTATTAGCCCGGCGGCCAGGGGAGGAGGAGGAGGGAGCCCCGCGGTGACATCACGGCTGCGTCACGGCCGCAGCCGGACTCCCGGAAGTGGGAACGGAAACCTCTCTTTGACAGGTATCCTGTCCCCCCCCCCCCCGAAAGGTGCCAATTGTGGCACCGGAGGGTGGAGCTCCACTTTAAGGCAGTGCTGGAAAATAATGGTGGCCACACAAAATATCAACACTTTGGGCCCAATTTGGACATTTTCACTTAGGGGTGTACTCACTTTTGTTGCCAGCGATTTAGACATTAATGGCTGTGTGTTGAGTTATTTTGAGAGGACAGAAAATTTCCCCAGTATACACGCTGTACACTCACTACTTTACATTGTAGCAAAGTGTAATTTCTTCAGTGTTGTCACATAAAAAGATATAATAAAATATTTACAAAAATGTGAGGGGTGTACTCACTAGATAGATTCCTAAATGTACAGAAATTCAACTATATCTTTCCTAATTGTGTTTTGTGTTCTACCCACCTCATTGTTGATATTTTACCATTTGCAGATTGTTCTACAAGCCAAACGTGGGGTCAGCTATGTTGGAGATGTGACTGTGGATGACATATCCTTTGAGAACTGCTCACCATTGCTGATCCAAGATAAACAGTGCACATCTCAGGAGTTCATGTGTGCCAATAAATACTGCATTCCCAAGAACAACATGTGTGACTTCGTCAATGACTGCTCTGACAAGTCTGATGAGAACCTGAACATATGTGGTAAGTCACTCTGCATTCTGTATTGGTTGCATAACAATAGTTTGTCTACAGGTAAAAAATTATGATCGGTCTTTAGAATGATTGGTCTATACATGGTATATGCACACTGGCATTGGATAAGCTTCTATGTTTATGTACTGCTGGCTCCAGCCTAATTTTGTTGTGATCAGTAGTGACTACCCAGACTAGTCCAACATAGCTTATTTCATTTTTCGTCTATGATTGGTTGGTCATAAAAAATTTGCACAAGTCAGGGGCCATACAACATGCACAATCACTTTCCCAGGGTCCCTAGCTGCCCCATACAGCCGCCTATTCAGAAGAGTTAGAAGATGCGGCTGTACGTGGTTGTGTGCTGCGGTTGCGTAAAACATCTGCACACATATTGACGTATTCTATAAATGCAGGTAAGGGTTTGATTTGGTAAAGAAAAATAGGCTGTTCAGTTTGCAAGGAAAGTTGCACTTTGCAATGGAATTTTCCTCAGATCTTAGTGATTGTGCTGAAGATTCACTTTGCAAGGAATACCCAATCACCTGCAAGGAAAATCAAAAAACAGCATTTTTGCATTCATATGCTTGGATAACAGCTTAACTTTACCTCATTCGTTGATCTCTGGGAAAAATTCCCTTGTAAAGTGCAATGTCTCTTGAAAACAACTTCATAGTGTGTTTTCAGAGCATACTATGGGGTTGTGCATTACTCAACCCCCAGCACATAACCGTGAACAGTGGCACCTTCCATTTTATCTCAAAGGGCATCTGTATGTGGCAGCTGTGGGTGCCAGGAGAGTGATTACGCCAGACATCCCAAGTCTCCCGCGAGTCGCGGGAGTCTCCCACATTTAGCTGCGGGCTCACGGATACCCACGAGCGCCGGGCAATTTTCCGGCTGGGCCTGTCACTGAGCCACATACAGAAGACAGAGCAGCCCAAGCGGCCGAATGGAGTACGGCCACGACAGCCACTCAGGCTGCTCTGTCTTTTGTCTGTGGCTGAGTGACAGGTGGATGTGATGATATCCCCGTCTGTGCGAGGTGGAGTACTGTAATAGATAGATGGGACGCTGATCCAATGATACATTGAATCAGTGAGACGTGTATCATAAGAGGTGGGAACTTGTTACAGTTGCCCCTGGGGTATTCAAATACGTTTCAGAGCTCTGTGTGATCACCAGGCTGTATTTCATGGGCACTGGTATAGCTGCATTTAATTGGCACTGACAGTGGCGTCACTAGGGTTGGTGTCACCCGGTGCGAAAAAAAATGGTGTCACCCCCCAACAACTATAGTCCCCCCTCAGTACAGACCCCCCTCCACTAACTACAGACCCCACTCCCACAGTATAGATCCCTTCCCTCAGTACAAACCCGCTCCACTAAGTACAGACTCTCCGCCATCAATATAGACCCGCCTCCCTCAGTATGAACCCCCACCTCAGTGCAGACCGCTCCATCAGTACAGACACCCCCACCTCAGTGCAGACCCCCTCAGTTACAGACACCCCCCCTCAGTTACAGACACCCCTCGTACAGACACCCCCCTCAGTACAGACACCCCCCTCAGTACAGACACCCCCCTCAGTAACAGACACCCCCTCGTACAGACTCCCCCTCGTACAGACTCCCCCTCGTACAGACCACCCCTCAGTTACAGACACCCCCTCAGTTACAGACACCCCTCGTACAGACTCCCCCTCGTACAGACCACCCCTCAGTTACAGACACCCCCTCAGTTACAGACACACCCTCAGTTAAAGACCCCCCTCAGTTAAAGACCCCCCCTCAGTTACAGACACCCCCCTCAGTTACAGACACCCCCCTCAGTACATACACCCCCCTCAGTACAGACACCCCCTCAGTACAGACACCCCCACCTCAGTACAGACCGCTCCATCAGTACAGACACCCCCACCTCAGTGCAGACCTCCTCAGTTACAGACACCCTGCTCAGTTACAGACACCCCCCACAGTACCAGACACCCCTCGTACAGACACCCCCTCAGTTACAGACACCCCCCTCAGTACAGACACCCCCTCAGTACAGACACCCCCTTGGTACCAGACCCCCCTCAGTACAGACACCCCCTCAGTTACAGCCCCCCTGGTGCAAACTCCCCCTAGTGCAGACCCCAGCAGTACAGACACCCCCTCCCCCCATCAGTAAAGATGCCCCCCTTACCTTACAGACCTCAGAACAGAGCGGCAGATACACACAGCGGTGTGTCTCTCGAGCGCGGGCTCCTCCTCCTCCTCTGTGGATGTAAACAGAGAGGAGGCAGAGGGGGCGGCGGCTTCCTTCCGCTCCGCTGAGGGACACAGCCGCAGCGTGAGCCTAAGGCACAGGGCAGCGGGCGGGCGATGTCAGTGTGGCCGCTGCGCTACCCACGGGTGTCACCCCTCTGGTGGGTGTCACCCGGGTGCGGCCCCCCCCCCCCCCGCACCTGGCTAGCAACGCTAGTGCGTGTCGTCACATCATCACAGTGCAGTGTGATGATGTGACAGGCTGAGTCGCTCGCTGGCTCTGTAGGGTAGGGAGGAGGATTGGAATTTAGGAATAGGAAGAATAAGGAGCCGGAGGACACACACCAGGCGCGGCCGCGGCGCTGGAGGTGTTGTTCCAGGCTTCCAGCCCAGCGGGGTGAAATTAATCAATGAATGGGTCAGCTGTAAAAAAAAAAAAAAAATTAAAAAAAAAAATAAAAATTTTAAAAAAAAAGGGAGGGTGTCACCCCTCTAGCGGGTGTCACCCGGGGGCGGACCGCACCCCCCCGAACCCCCTAGCAACGCCTCTGGGCACTGATCAGGCTGAATTTAATTGGCACTGGTAAGGTGGTACAAAGCGTCACCTCCCTGAAATTAGTTTTTGCAGGTTGGGATGTCTGGATTACGCAGACTCTGCACACTGCACGGCTGCATGCATGAAGCCATATAGGTGACTGTTTACCAATGTGACCCTCAGAATCAACCAGGAAGGAGGGGGATCCCTTTGTAATAGCGGTAACAGGATGTGTAGACCTGCGGAGAGAACCTGTGCTTTACCCATGCTGGCTGTGGTGGTTTACGTGCCTTTTTATGTGCCTATTGATTCAGTAATAACTTTGCCTATTTTTATGATAACCGTGATATGTCTGTTATTTTTTAGAGGGAACAAAATCTGCATTCTCTGTGTTACATTTTATTCCAATAACTACTTTGCTGCTTTATTTATTTTAGAGAAGGGCAGGGCAGTTGAGTGGAAGATGGCTTGCTGAGGAGACGGGTGGTGGCCTAGGAGTGGAACCCTGGGTCTGGGGAGGGGGGGGGCTCAGGCTGGCTTGGGAAGATACTATTCTGTCAGCATTGTGCTTAACCCTTCCTATCCCTTGCCCTGGGAGATCTTTGGGGCAGCCAGGTGGGCTGGTAGTTTCTGCAGGCAGTAGAGCTGGGAGCTGTTTCTACTGTGGAGTTCGAATCATCTATGGGCTGCTTAAATAATCTCTTTCTGAGCATTCCCCATAGCCATTTGTAACAGATTTCTATGCAGTTTTATTTTTATGTTATCTTGCATAGTGTTATCATGTATTGACTTCAAGGACACAACAGTTCAGGATCTGGAGAATCTCAGCAATACACCCACCCCCCTTACATATATTTTTTCAGTCAAACAAAATCTCCTATGCTCAACAGTAGTGCGATAGCAATGGAAGAAACCTGGAATTCCTATGGCTCCCAGTACATGCACATGCAAGGATCAGGGGATACCCAACGCCGGCCAACGGGAACACTGTAAAAGAATGAAGAGAGCGCGCACCTGTGCAGTAACCAAGTATTATTTATTATTAAATCAAAAATAAAGAAACATACACACAAGCAAGTGTATAGTAAAAGCATATTAAAGTCCACAATGGGAGAAAAAGCAACCAGGTCACCAGGACTGTGTTCGACACGCCAAAGGACCTTCCAGATGGCTGACGCATTTCAGGGGGAGATCCTCTCTTCCTCAGAGCCCTATATTTTATCAGTACAGGTTTCCTTTAAAAGTAATCTTAATTTATCCACTGACTAACTGAGTCCTAGCTTCCCCCTGCTCCCCCACTGCTCTATACATCTCATGGTGACTTAGGAATTACCTTGTATTTCCGGAAAACCATGTAGACAGGGGTTTGTGTAAGAGTGAGAGAGCAAATCTAGGACACTGCACTGCAGTTGTTTTCTGTGTGATCCCCTCAGACTGTCATACTGAATATACTAGTGTTATGTCACCACCACCAGGGGGAGCTAACATGGTGAAGGAGGTCAAAAAATGTATATGCTAGCTACATTGGACTACAGTTCCCAGAGTGAGACAGATATAAAGACAGGGAAGGAGCTGTTTTTTCCTGGGCTTTGGACTGATTGGATTCCTCTTGCAGTACAGGACTTTGGAGTGTGCACATTTATCTCTCTGTATGAATGCCATCCGTCCACAAGCCAGCGGCCTGAACCAAAGATCGGGGTCCTGAAACGCTGAGCACCAGAAACCTGTGGGCGCAGAGAACATCTAAATAGCAGGACCATTGCGGCTGTATCGCTGGGACTGGTGAGAGGGCACTGCTGCTATAGACCTGTTGCTACTAGTAGAGAATGAACACATAGGGACTGGACATTTGACTAGCAGCCTTTACCATTTAATTCAGACTTTAATGAAACTGTACTTATGTGCACCACCATAAAGAGTGGGCCCCAGCGCTAGCTAGCTGAAGAACTAGGGCAAAAGACTGTCTCTTAAGATAGCTGCTCTACGAGGTCTTCATGTTTTGCTTATAGACAAGGGTTCCTCTGCATTAGGACCTGGGTCTAAGCATAGTCATTCTTAGAGTGCACTCTAGCAGTATAGTATACTGGTTGCAGGTTGCAAGTTATTACAGCACTGTTTACCATTGTAGGTAATATTATCTATGCCAATGCTTTATGATGATTTGTAGGTTAACAAGTATAGATTGTTTCAGCTATATAACAATGGGTGAGGATATGCCCTATCAAGAGAACCTGTCACTGCCCTGAGTAGTTAGAACATAGTAATCACGTAGTAAATGGTGGGAGAAACTGCAAAGCCAACAAGATACTCTTCATCAAATTGTTTTATACATTATTATTTTTTTGTTTGCTTTTTATGAAAGATTCCAGGATAATATGAATGGTTTAAAATCATATACTGAATAAAGTATTTGTAGGGAGAATTAAAAACCCCTGTGTATTTAAGTCTAAGCTGCTCACCTTGATTAGTATTAATTTACCACACAGTTCAGACTATTGCAAATCTCCATTTTAATTTACTGCGTCTGACCTTGGCATGTGTGCAATTAATCAAACTCGGCAATGTAACCGATAGTGAAATTTACGGGTAAAATGCAGAGAAGTTTTTTTTCCTTTTTTTAATGTACCATTTGACTTATTCAATAAAGCAAAGGAAAATGTGCAAATGCTGCATCTCATAGCAACCAGAATTCATCTTCCAGTGACCTGACTTTAAAGCGGAGCTCCAGGCTCCTTCAGAACATTTTTTAAAGTCAGCAGCTACATATAATGTACAGTAGCTGCTGACTTTTAATATTAGGACACTTACCTGTCCATGAATCCAACAATGTCTTCACCCCAGCTGATTCTTTCAGCTCTCAGGTGCAGCCGTGGCCGTTTCTTGTAAGGGAAAGCAGCAGTGAAGCCTTGTGGCTTCACAGACAGTTTCCTACTGCGCATGTGCGAAGCACGCTGCGCAGAGGCGTAACTAGAACCTTCAGGGTATGAACAGAAAGTATATTTCTCCTGCGCTCGTAAAGGCGGTATTTGTGTGAAGTGGTAGTAATTTCAGAAGGTGGGTTTGTGTAGGATAAACATACGAATCCCGCTGCCTAAACTGACCTGGGGTGGTCCGTAGATAGCCAAGTGAAAAAAGAGGAAAAAGGCTTGTGGTCTAACGCATGGATCAAATGGATACAGTTTATTAAAACCAAGTAGATAAATAGATAAATAAAAATAAATTTATACGTATTCATAGACGCGTTTCGAGGGGTTCCCTCTTCATCAGAGCCTTGGAGAATGAGAACAAATGTCTGCATAGTGTAATTCATTTATAGATTCATACATGGAAGAGCGACTGATTGGGAGTTGTGAGTGAGATTAGAAGTAGGTGTGGCGCCATTCTGTTGAATAATCCACACTAAAGTGCAGATGTCCCTGTGCAAAAAAACTTATATAGTGCTTATATGTCCATAGAGATTGGCTCTAAGTGTGATCCTAATGTGTAAGGGCTAAACCCTTTTTGAACATTCCTTGACGTGATTGGGAGTGGTATCACATGTGAGAGATGATATCGCTCCAAAAACTACAAATCCCTTGGCTTGGCTTCCATCCCACTAAACCAAAAGGTGCTGGCTATGCACAGGTGCATTGGATAGAAAGAATTCCTGGACTGCCGTACTCCATAAAACGACGTCTTTATTAGGTAGGTAAAATCCAAAAACAACCAATACAGTCAGGTTGTTTTTGGATTTTACCTATGTAGTAAAGATGTTGTTTTATGGAGTGCGGTAGTCCAGGAATTCTTTCTATCCAATGAGTTGTATCACATAATGGATGTTAAATTCTCCTTTGCTTAAAAGGTGTCCACATCCCAGCGCTCTACACACCATGGAGTAGATAGTTTGTTTGTTGTTGGTTTTTGATTGTTTTGTTGTTATTTATGTTTGTCATCAGTGCCTGCGTTTTGGCTTGTAAAGAAGCTGCAGTGTAAAGATGTCGGCTGCAGGCTGGAAGCTGTCTCCTCTGGGGCACTGCAGACCTCCTGACAGAATGCTGTTCTATGCTGCAAAGAGAGATACAGCAGCCTGGACTGCTGGACACTGCCTGGACACCTTTTAAGCAAAGGAGAATTTAACATCCATTATGTGATACAACTCCCAATGAGTCGCTCTTCCATGTATGAATCTATTAATCAATTACACTATGCAGACATTTGTTCTCATTCTCCAAGGCTCTGATGAAGAGGGAACCCCTCGAAACGCATCAGCCTACCACGAAGCATCTGCCCTTGCATGGGCATTACTCATTTTAAATGAACATTTTGTAACCTAGTCTCTATGAATACGTAGTAATTTCTTTTTTTGTTATCTATTTATCTACTTGGTTTTAATAAACTGTATCGATTTGATCCATGCGTTAGATCACGCGCCTTTTTCCTCTTTTTTCAGTTAGAACCTTCAGGGCCCTGGTGCAAGAAACCATAAAGGGCCCCCCGTCTCCGACCTGGGCCATTCCCTCCGAGCCCAAAGCCCTTCCCACTGATCCCACGACCCTTTACGGTCCCGCAGTGGATCCTTTCACATATTGTGCAGTTCTTCAATCTTGGGCCCTGCCATGGTGGCGGAATGTCAGGGCCCAGTCGCAAGTGTGACGTTTGCAACCCTGGTAATTCCACCAGTGGTGTGGACTGTGAATGGTGTCAGTCAGTAGAGCAGTGGACATGGTGAGTAGGGTAGTGGACATGGTCAGTAGAGCAGTGGATGTGGTGAATAGGGCAGTGGACGTGGTCAGTAGGGCAGTGGACGTGGTCAGTAGAGCAGTGGATGTGGTCAGTAGGGCAGTGGACATGGTCAGTAGGGTAGTGGACGTGGTCAGTAGAGCAGTTGACATGGTCAGTAGGGCAGTGAATATGGTCAGTAGGGCAGTGGACGTGGTCATTAGAGCAGTGGACATGGTCATTAGAGCAGTGGACGTGGTCATTAGAGCAGTGGACGTGGTCAGTAGGGCAGTTGACATGGTCAGTGGACGTGGTCAGTAGGGCAGTGGACGGGGTCAGTAGAGCAGTGGACGTGGTCAGTAGGGCAGTGGGTATTTTATTTTACAATTTTATTTTTTATATTTAAAAAAAAAAAATTGATGGGAGGGAGGAAGTGGAGGGCAGTATGAGGGTATAGCATGATGGGAAGGGGGGTAGTGGAGGGCAGTATGGGGGGGACAGCATGATGGAAGGGGGGTGGTGGAGGGCAGTATGGGGTGTAACGATCCGGGGTGATTATGTGGTGTATGCGTTTTAAGGAACACCGGTCAGTCCAGACTGTATTTTTTAGGGTGTAGCAGCCCAATTTTATTTAAACGAAACAAACGTCACAGAAAATCTTCCCTTGCAGGGGGTTCCACCATCGTTGTATAACAGAGATTTCAGCCTCCTGGCTCACTCACTCTTACTAAGTCATAACTCCCCCCTGGAGCTTACTTGCTCAGCTTTGTGCTGCTTGGTCGCGGGCCACATCTGCCTCCTGCAAACATACACTCTCAGACTGCCACCTGCAGCCTTAGACTCCCAGAGACCGTCTGTCTCTCTCTCGTGGAGCTGTCTCTACCTGAAAGCCCTCCCGACTCTTACACCAGGCCACCTGCCTGTAGGGTGGAGCTGTTCCCAAGTGTGAGCCCTGAGCTCTCTTTGGGGAATAAAAACCCAGCTAACAGGTGTGCAATCATGCCTGTCTTTGAAAAAACCAGGATGAAGGTGCGAATACACACCGTGACCTGGGGTCGCCTCTCCACAGAGGGCAAGGCATAATGGAAGGGAGGTAGTGGAGGGCAGTATGGGGGGCAGCATGATGGGAGGGGGGTGGTGGAGGGCAGTATGTGGGGACAGCATGATCAGGGGGGGCAGTATAGGAGGCAGAGTAGAGTGACAGTCAGCAGCACAACTGGAACACTACTCGCTCTGCTGTGACTGAGAGTTTGTTGCTTACCAGGAGTGGCCTCGGGGCAGGGAGTATTTCTTCTATTATTCTGAAACAGTCTTGAGGCAGGAAGCGGGAGCCATAATCGGGGGGCGGAGCTGGCGGTCCTAGGTATAGATGACTGCTTGACTCTTGGCTAGATAGGGGGGCTGGCGGGGCTGTATATAAGAGAACCAATCCTGCTCCTGCAGCCACTGAAAGACCTGCAAGAGACAGGAGTAGAATAGAGGAGATCGGTTCTCCAAATGCCGCCCCGCTGGCCCTCCTATCCAGCCTGGTGCTAGCTGAATCCAGAGTGTAAAGTCAAGAGGCAAGTAGTCTTCCGTACCTAGGACTGCCAGCTCTGCCTTCCAGCTCCTTTCCCCGACTCTGGCTCACACAAGTGTAGACAAACCTGACAGGAAAGCCACGATTCTTGCGCTCCCTGAAGCTACATCCCTGGCGCTGTGCTTTGTGAATGGCCCAGTGGTGGGGGAAGTTCCGGGTGACTTTGCTGCGGCAAGATCAGCTGGAAGTGTGAGTGGGTACCTGTCAAAACCAGGCACCCACTCCCCCCCCCCCGAAAGGTGCCAAATGTGGCAGCAGACTGAGGAGAGGAGGCAAACAAGCAAAGCTTCCCCTTTTGGGTGGAGCTCTGCTTTAAGTGACCATAAACACTCCTGTGCTGAGTTAGAGCAAGTGTGTTAATATGAGTTTTATTGAGGGCTGTCAAATGCACCAAAAAAAAAAGATGCACGTGGCACGGGCACGGGCACCACAACATACATTAGGCAAGGTTCATTGGGGTAAATTAAGTAATATAATGTGATTAGTGTACTAAGAGTATGCAGCTTTCAAGATAGTACTCAAAAAGGACACCAGTGTGGCTTTGAAATTGCGCTAATTCAGCGTGATTTCAACACCACAGATCGGTGGGATTTGCACCTCCGATTTCATTGTAGCTTGCGACTTGATTTAACAGAAGTCTATGCAAGTCATAATGAAATCAGAAAAAAGTCGTGCAGGAACTTTTCTCAAAGTCACTGCGACATCAATTCTGGCAATTTGAGTGGTTCCATTGCCGGAAATGAGGTGCGACTTGACATGCGATTTGGAACTGTCAAATCCCATGACAAATTGCACTGATGTGAACCAGGGCTTAAAATGAATGTAACAAAACATCACCCAATTTCAATATTCATTCTGTAAATCTCTATGTAGCCACCCCCTCACCCCGTCCTCTTTAGCTAGGGGTATGTCACGCGACAGAGTGAGGTGCGCTACGGCCCATGTCCTCCCCATAACGGCGGGTGAGGTGAAGGCCAATACTTGATGTTTCCTCGGGCCGGTGTGTCCTGAGCATGTACCGAGTCTGTCGTGCAGAAACCACCGAACCACCCTTTGCTCCCATTAACAGAGTCCATACACCGATCACAGTCCAACTGTTGGTTTATTTCGTATCTCCACATACAGGCAATGCGATGGCATGATACGGTGAGATGAGCAGGTCGAGGCACTATACTGATCTGGATCCCCACACCCCCTGTGCTAGGACCAAGGGTTGTAGGAGTCTTGACATGAATACCTCCATTGCGTTACGGCCCCTATCAGGGGAAGATGTCCTCCAAGGGAGTTACCGAAGGCCCATCCGTCACCGGGTTGACACTACACCCGGTCTTCGGACGAGTGACCTCCCCAGCCTCCTCACCTCAGATGCGGGTCCCCTCGCAAGGGGCGCCCTGGAGCAACTTCACCCTCGCGGAACCCAGTTGGAGTCACCGGGTCCCAGGCCTCCTCAATAGTACCTCATCCCAGGCTGAAGGTGCCTGGGATGGACTCCATCTTCATTCCGGCCAGGCCTAAGGCGCCTAGGCCGGAACCTTGAACCGCCCGCACCCAGGCTTAAGGTGCCTGGGTGCGTGAAGAGATGATCCCCCGAAAAAGACCTCATGGCGAGGGCGTCTCCCCCTTTTATCTCCTCCCGTCGATACCACGGCGGGTTCCCCGCCCCGGCCGTACCATCTCCAGGAAGGGACAAAGAAGGGTAGCACTCCGGTAGTGATTCTACCCTGAGCCAGTAGGTACACTGACACCCACTGGTCAAGGAGAATATTACACCACCCAATCCTCCACGAATAACAAATAAGGGTCTGAACCCTAACACAATTACACACTTGGGTCACACTACCCCCAGGTGTATCCCACTAAATTGAGGACCCCGCTACACACTCCCCCCTGTGATTTGACGCTGGTCCCCAGCGTCAGGTGCACACCCATGTCTCCCAAGGAGTGGTAACATGAAGTGGGCCCCAGAGGCTATCCCTCAAATTTTTGGATACTAAGTGTGCCAAGACCTGCTCAAAAGGGAGAGGGGAAAATATAAAACGATAAACATTATTATAAGACATCTGTTCTGTACACATGTACAATCCCTCCCATCGCTGTCTAAGAACCACCCCACTCTCAGTAGTCTTGACCGATGAATCTCCTGCAGAAAGGAAACAACAAAAAGAAAACACATCCTAACACTCTGTGTTAACTTGGCATGAGTGGGTCCGTCAGCCGAGAGACCCGCGCACTCCAATAAGTAAGTAATGCATGTGTAGCATCTCGAACAACCGTTGCACAACACTGCCACCTGGTGACAGAGCTGCGGTAATGACACTTGGTGAGATCTTCATTCTTCCTGCTTTCCTACTCTGACTCTACCCCAAAAGTCTCTGCCTTTGGCACATGAAGAAAAGGGAGAACAAAAAAAAACAACAGCTCCCAAATCTCCAGTGAGTGAAAGGAAAGCCCAAATCAAAACAAAAGTAGGGCACAGTTCTAGGCGTCTGGGAATGTCTCTTCTAGAAAGTTTCAACAGCAACAAGATAGGAGCTCACTTCTCCTATAAGTAGAACCTTGGATCCGGCAGAAACAGAGGCTTCAGGTGCCCGTCAAACACTTCCACCGAATACTCGACATCCTCTCCTTCTTTCCTACAGATGAGCACATTATCGGCATGAATATGGCGCCCAAGTCTCCAATCAGCTCTGCAGTCCTTGAACTTTTTAGACACAGGCGGCGAACATGACAAGTATCGCCTGGCATGGGGTACTTTAAGCTTTTCCCATACAAACTCGTCATACCACCTTGGTCGCAGGACCTCAACTTCATACAATAAGTCCCGAGGCAAGTAGGGGTACTCCCACCCATATTCACGGGCGACTCTCTGTGAGAAAAGTCTCTGCAATCTGGCTAGAGGCGGCATTACATCTCGCTCACCTTCTCCCGGCTGTACTATGGCCTCCGGGTGCCGAGGTACCTTCACCATCTCGGGTTGCTTTGTCTTTGGTGCCCGCAACGAAGCACGCTGCGTCCCCTCCATCAGAGCGGGTGATGTAGTTGAATGAGGAAAGTTGGTCGGAGGGTTAGATTTCCTCGGGAACTCTGGGGCCTGCGCCCGGAGCGTACTGTCTTCTATGGACATGGGAGAATCTTGTGGTTTACTCAGCACAGGTAGCGGGCGTCTGTCCCAGCCCTTCCGGTGAAACAGCTCATCTATTTCCCCGTCATCCCCACAGTCTGACAACGACTCTAGGTCGGAGGTGTCATACATCTCGGCGGGAAGGTAGTCTCTAGTAGACGGAAGGCTACCCTCCCTTTCGGGCTCCACCGGCTGTGGACTCCCGACACCTCCAACCAACACCACAGTCCCAGCCCCTAGCTCACCTGGACCTTCTGAAGAACTGGGATGTCCGGGACTCTCTTCTCTACCGGCGCCATCCAGGCCAGGCAAGCGGAGGGGTGAAGCTCGACCACGACCACAGGATGCCTGCACCAGGCCTATCTTCCTCTTCGGGGGTGGCAGCAGGGAGTCTGTGGTGACCGAAGCAGTGTCTTCGGATTTTTCTCTCTCAGTCTCTGGTTGGGCAGTCACTTCGCCCTGGTCAGCGCGTACGGGGACCTCCGCAGAGGCCTGGATCTCTCCCTCCGGAGTGGCGGTTCCTGTGATGCAGTTGAGGCGTAGGGCCCGGGGCCTTTCCGTGTATGGTTCAACCTCAAAAAGGAACTCCTTGCATGCCTCACATCGCCCGAATGGCTTTAGTTGGACCACCAGTCCCGAGCATCCGGGACAGATCACACCGAGGGCCTCCGTGTCTCTGCATGAATACAGAGCCAACTGTCCTCGGGGCCTAAGTCTTATCCCCGTGTCTGTCAGGGGAGCAGCAAATGCAGTCATCTTCATAGGGTAAGATACCGGCATCCACGGAGAGCTTGAATTCATTCCGACCACTTGCTGTTCCATCACGCGCTGACCACGCGCCGGAGTCTCCACGTGTATCTCCACACGTGGCCAGACTCCTTCCACAACTTGTACGTTTTCGCGGGCTTCCGCCAGCCTCCGCCCACGAATTGTACAGTCATGGGGTGCCTCGTGGCGCAGTGCATTAACAGTCCCCACATGTAGTACTTCACACGGCTGGACCTCTCCCTTTTTACGCTCCTCTGCGTGGGCCTTTCCCGACTTAGGGTCATGTCCACAACTCCGAGCAGGGATGCACTTTGGCCAATCACATGGCCGACCTGTTCGGAACTCCTCCGGGCAGCAAAGTTCAAACACAGACGTTCTCAGTTCCATCGCCAAGACACACACAAATCACGGACGAGCCCCCACGTGTAGCCACCCCCTCACCCCGTCCTCTTTAGCTAGGGGTATGTCACGCGACAGAGTGAGGTGCGCTACGGCCCATGTCCTCCCCATAACGGCGGGTGAGGTGAAGGCCAATACTTGATGTTTCCTCGGGCCGGTGTGTCCTGAGCATGTACCGAGTCTGTCGTGCAGAAACCACAGAACCACCCTTTGCTCCCATTAACAGAGTCCATACACCGATCACAGTCCAAATGTTGGTTTATTTCGTATCTCCACATACAGGCAATGCGATGGCATGATACGGTGAGATGAGCAGGTCGAGGCACTATACTGATCTGGATCCCCACACCCCCTGTGCTAGGACCAAGGGTTGTAGGAGTCTTGACATGAATACCTCCATTGCGTTACGGCCCCTATCAGGGGAAGATGTCCTCCAAGGGAGTTACCGAAGGCCCATCCATCACCGGGTTGACACTACACCGGGTCTTCGGACGAGTGACCTCCCCAGCCTCCTCACCTCAGATGCGGGTCCCCTCGCAAGGGGCGCCCTGGAGCAACGTCACCCTCGCGGAACCCAGTTGGAGTCACCGGGTCCCAGGCCTCCTCAATAGTACCTCATCCCAGGCTGAAGGTGCCTGGGATGGACTCCATCTTCATTCCGGCCAGGCCTAAGGCGCCTAGGCCGGAACCTTGAACCGCCCGCACCCAGGCTTAAGGTGCCTGGGTGCGTGAAGAGATGATCCCCCTAAAAAGACCTCGTGGCGAGGGCGTCTCCCCCTTTTATCTCCTCCCGTCGATACCACGGCGGGTTCCCCGCCCCGGCCGTACCATCTCCAGGAAGGGACAAAGAA
This sequence comes from Rana muscosa, assembly GCA_029206835.1. Lineage (NCBI taxonomy): Eukaryota > Metazoa > Chordata > Amphibia > Anura > Ranidae > Rana > Rana muscosa. The sequence continues at coordinate 261,700,877 of CM055122.1, read as the reverse complement.
GGGTAGCACTCCGGTAGTGATTCTACCCTGAGCCAGTAGGTACACTGACACCCACTGGTCAAGGAGAATATTACACCACCCAATCCTCCACGAATAACAAATAAGGGTCTGAACCCTAACACAATTACACACTTGGGTCACACTACCCCCAGGTGTATCCCACTAAATTGAGGACCCCGCTACATCTATTTCTAATCATAAACAATATATGAAATTGTGAACAACCAATCAAAAAATTGGAAGAATAGCAATAAAGGAAATAATGAAAAAAAAATGAAAAATTTGCATATATAGTCCACCCCCCATGTCCAATCAGAGCCTGAGCGCCATCTAATCTGTAGAATTGAAATTAAATATTTGATTGCTGTATTAATAGGAGATCAAATGTGCTTTAACCAATTAATTGAATCCCTCTGGATCCGCTGCACCTCTCTACATATGTCGCCTCCATTCATGTACCAGTCCAATAAACCATGCCACTAAACATCTCATCATAAAAAGCAAAAAACGCTCTGCTGTTGTAGACTGGCAGGTATGATGACATCATGGTCCGCAAGCCCCACCCCACAATTTCATCAACAATAGGACGTCTTTAGCGGACAATTAACAGGGACTCAATTCATTGGTTAAAGCTCTTTTGATCTCTTATTAATACAGAGATCAAATGCTTCTGGTAAGGAGCTGGCACTCCCGGTGGTCAGGTGTCCCAGGAGCACTGTATGTTGACTTGTCACAAGTTGTATATATTGAATGGCCGTCGGGTTCTGATTGGACACTGGGGGTGGATTATATACAGTATGCACATTTTTCATTATTTTTCATTATTTCCTCTATTGCTATCTTTCCAATTTGTTTATTGATTGTTCACAATTTCATATACTGTTTACGATTAGAAATAGTGATTTATAGAATGAAGCTAGAAATTGGGTGATACTTTGTGACATTCACTTTTAAGGTTCACTGGGGTGCCGTTTGTCAAAAAAGGACTATCTATTAGACATGTGCATTCGTTTTCGTCCGAATGCATTTTCGTCCGAATTTCAGCTATTTTCGTTATCGTTTTAACAAACGAAAACGAAAGCACAGTATCCGAAAACCGAAAGATCCGACATAAACAAATGCTTTATTTTCGTTTTCGTTGCTACAACAGTTCAATATAGATAGGAGATTCGACGTGACGCTGACAATAACAATCTGTGTCTATCGAATCTGTGGTCGAATGTGCCTAACCTTAACTCTATTAGTCCAAGATTATTCTACATAGGAGAGAAAAGATTCGACATTATAGAGAGAAAAGATTCGACATAGGAGAGGAAAGATTCGACATAGGAGAGGAAAGATTCGACATAGGAGAGGAAAGATTCGACATAGGAGAGGAAAGATTCGACATAGGAGAGGAAAGATTCGACATAGGAGAGAAAAGATTCGACATTATAGAGAGAAAAGATTCGACATAGGAGAGGAAAGATTCGACATAGGAGAGGAAAGATTCGACATAGGAGAGGAAAGATTCGACATAGGAGAGGAAAGATTCGACATAGGAGAGGAAAGATTCGACATAGGAGAGAAAAGATTCGACATAGGAGAGGAAAGATTCGACATAGGAGAGGAAAGATTCGACATAGGAGAGGAAAGATTCGACATAGGAGAGGAAAGATTCGACATAGGAGAGAAAAGATTTGACATTATAGAGAGAAAAGATTCGACATTATAGAGAAAAGATTTGACATTATAGAGAGAAAAGATTTGACATTATAGAGAGAAAAGATTTGACATTATAGAGAGAAAAGATTCGACATAGGAGAGAAAAGATTCGACATTATAGAGAGAAAAGATTCGACATAGGAGAGAAAAGATTCGACATTATAGAGAGAAAAGATTCGACATAGAGAGAAAAGATCACTGCTTGTGGGCGGAACATTCGACCGGAAATGTATGATTGCAGAGTCGTACAGTTTCGCTGCTCCGTCGAATCTTCTTTGAACATTCGACAGACACCATAAGCCTTCAATGACAGATTCGACCTTAATTAATTCAGATTTTCGGACGAATGCAATTTTTAACGAAAAACGAAATAAATAAAAACGAATTTCGGGAGTAACTAAATAAATTTATTTTTTGGACGAAAACGAAATTCCGAAACGAAATATTTCAGTGTGCACATGTCTACTATCTATAGGCCTATAAATGTATATTGCACTAATGCGTGTAATGGACCTTACGGTGCACTGGGGTAAAATGAGCACTTCCACAATACAATGGTGTGAATGAGCCCTAAGAAACTGATGAGCTACTGAGATACTGATAACACAACACCTGATACAAGTGACTGTTCATTTTTGCAGTTATGTGATTATGGTTATATCATATTACAGCTTGTCAGTCCTTAACTGTGGTGGCTGCTTTAGATTAAATTTTTCACTATTTGTTCTATTTTTTCATACTATTTACTCACCTGAATAACACACTTCTTGTCTCTGGGTGGACTGGGCAAACCTATTTCTCCACCGTATCTATAGAGAGAGCCACGGTCATCACCGTGCCTGGACTTCAAACAGGGCCGCTTTTGTTCATGTCCATTACATGGTGGATTGATGGGACTTGTAGTTTACATAATAAAGGTAAGGCTCTTTAGACTCATTCATGCTAGCCAAACTTTTACCACCCCCAAACTGCTTCCCCCCTTTAGCTGCCGGGGATATACTCAACGCCTCCTCACTACCTGTCAAATGCTCTCCGAAGAGTGTTCCAAATGCAGATTTCTCATTAAAGAGCAAAGCACACATGAAGGGAGCCCTTTGTGATTTCTCTTCAGTTTACAAGAAGTGACAAGGACATTGCATTTCTAGCAAGATCTACAGGTAGTTTCTGTACTTGTGGAACATGTTCTTAGCCTGAAAAAACAAAACAAATGCAGTGACAATATCTAGTAAGGACTGGTAAGCAGGTATATATCAAATGTTTGTTTTGGGGTTTATGGTACACCTTTCTATGTGCATTAACATATCTGTTGATGTTTTTTATGCGTTAGTGTTTTTTGCATTAAGGCACCCCATTGACTTTTTAAATGTGCAGTCAGCATTTAAAACTGTATCTTTATTACATGTTTAGCGATAGAAACATTGAACAGGTAGTACATTCTCTTTAATGTTTCTAGGTGGCTATCTTGGACGCTGCCACTTTGAGTTCAACCTTTGCAGCTGGAAACAAGATCAAGATGATGAATTTGATTGGAGCCTACGAGCTGGCAGCACCCCAACGCTTGGCACTGGACCCGTCACTGATCACTCTCTGCAAAATCCAGCTGGGAGTTACATTTTTATTGAAAGCTCGTTTCCTCAATTACCGGGCCAAGTAGCCAAACTTTCTGGGCCATTGGTGAGCAAGTGGAGTAGAAACTGCAAGGTATGTTTTATAGCCCATGCAGAAACTACATACAGCTTATTTCTTATAACTAGTGATGAGCCGAACACACCTGGGTGCGGTTTAGGGTTGCTTCGGTGAACAAGAGTAAAGTTTGAATCTTCAATCTGTAGCCTATCAAAGTCAATGGGAGCCAAATGTTAAGAATCAGTTCTGGCAATTTTCTAGACCAATAGGCAAGAGCTTGACAAACGAATGGCATGAGGGGCTGGGCACTGCCATGGGGGACATATACAAAAGTGGGAAAACATTAAAAAAAAATTGGGATGGGAGCAATGCTTTTAGTCATGTTTAAAGTGAAATATTAAAAAGGCAAAACTCTATTAAATAGCATGCCTGGGGGGTGCCCTGACCCTGTGTTCGATGTGGCGCATCTCTGCAATCTATACAACCTACTACAGAAAAACCGACATTTACAAGGAAAAAGTGTGTTGCTGACAAAATGGCGACTCCCTGCTGTATAATTCTGCTTGGCCAGGGATTCTATTCACGTATACCAGACATCTACCCAAAATTAGGATCTGCTCTAAATGTTAATGGGGGAAACCTAAAACAAAAATTCTATACCAAACCCTTTGGACCCTTTTTACCTTCCTGACGTGAATCCTGAATAAAGCTCGGGGTTAATTTTCAGTACCAAAAGCAATAACCCGGAGCCACACTCGGGATTACACTGTAGTGATATTTACCTTGTCCCTGCGATCCTCGCTGTGTCCTCCGGCCGATGCCAGTGTTCCGTCAGATTAGGCGACCTGCCATATCTTGTAACAGAAGTGACATCCACAGTACAGATACAGTGAGAACACGGCAAGCGGATATCTTATTACAAATACCAGAGTTTTGCATTGGTCGCAAACCAAGGCAAATTTTCCCATAGGGTTCAATGTAACTAATTAACTAAGGTTAATCCGTTCTGAACTTTTCTTTTTGTTTTTGAGCCACAAAAATATGAAACAAATTACAGTACAGTATGAAGAGAGAGAACACTAACACTAACCTCGCTTGAGACGACTTGTGGCATAGAGGAAGACGGGTCCTTGTCACCTGCATTACCGCTCTGCACATTCTTGTCACCTGCATTACCGCTCTGCACATTCTTGTCACCTGCATTACCGCTCTGCACATTCTTGTCATCTGCATTACTACTCTGCACATTCTTGTCACCTGCATTACCACTCTGCACATTCTTGTCACCCTTATTACCACTCTGCACATTCTTGTCACCTTCATTACCGCTCTGCACATTCTTGTCACCTTCATAACCGCTCTGCAAATTCTTGTCACCTTCATTACCGCTCTGCACATTCACCCTGCAAGAGCAGTTGCTCCAGTGCTTAGTAAATGAGCAGAAGGTCTGCTGACTTACATCATCCAATCATGTGCAAGCAAAAATGCTGTTTTATTTATTTTCCTTGCATGTGATTGGATATTCTTTGCAAAGTGAAGCCTTACCTCATTTACTATGCTCTTAAGCAACTGCACTTGCCGAGTACAACTGCACTTTGCAATGTGCACAGTCTATTTGCCTTTAGCCTTACTCAAACAAAGCTCCCTGGTAATCTCCTGCTATCCTGTATTTATGTATCAGGTTTACTGAACAGCTCCCAGGGCAAAGGGGCCGATAGTAGGAGCTTGCACACAGCATAGCAGTAAATAATGTCTGCAATGACCTTGTGCATTAACCGCTTGCTGACCAGCGCACGATGATGTACGTTGGCACAATGGCACAGCTGCGCAAATGGACATACAGGTACGTCCCCTTTAAATCGCGGCTTAGAGGGCCCGCCGCGTATTCCGTGACTGTGCCCGCAAGTCCCACGGACTCGATGTCCGCTGGTTTCCTGCGATCGTGTCACGGAGAGGCAGGACAGGGAGATGCCTATGTAAACAAGTAATTTCCCTGTTCTGCCTAGTAACATGACAGAGATCTACTGCTCCCTGTCATTGGGAGCAGTGATGTCATGTCCTAGGTAGCCCATCACCCCTCACAGTTAGAATCACTCCCTAAGACACACTTAACCCCTTGATCTCCCCATAGTGTTTAACCCCTTCCCTGCCAGTGTCATATACACAGTAATCAGTGCATTTTTATAGCACTGATCGCTGTATAAATGACAGTGGTCCCAAAATAGCGCCAAAAGTGTCCGATGTGTCCGCCATAATGTCGCAGTCACGATAAAAATCGCAGATCACCACCATTTCTAATAAAAAAAAATATATAAAAAAATGCCATAAATCTATCCCCTCTTTTGTAGACGCTATAACTTTTGCGCAAACCAATCAATATACGCTTATTGCATTTTTTTTTACCAAAAATATGTAGAAGAATACATATCGTCCTGAACTGAGAAAGAAATTATTTTTTTTATATATTTTTTGGGGATATTTATTATAGCAAAAAGTAAAATATTGCTTTTTTTCCAAAATTTACTCTCATTTTTTGCTTATAGCGCAAAAAATAAAAACCGCAGAGGTGATCAAATACCACCAAAAGAAATCTCTGTTTGTGGGAAAAAAAAGAACTTCAATTTTGTTTTTGTGCAATGTCGCACGACCGTGCAATTGTCAGTAAAAGCAACAAGTGCCGTATTGCAAAAAGTGCTCTGGTCAGGAAGGGGGTAAATTCTTCCGGGGCTGAAGTGGTTAATGAGTTTGCTCCAACTGGCACTTCTGTTAAATAAGTTAATGGGGGCACAGACAATAAAGCCTGGTACACACTGAGGCTGGGTTCACACTAGTGCGACACGACATCTGTCCTACTTTGGATCCGACTTTGCCCTGCGACATGAAGCCGACATATGTCCGACTTTCAATGAACGGGGATCCGACTTGGATCCCCGCCAATATCAGGCACTGTGTTTGGTATGAATCTTGAGGGGGAACTCCAGGCCAAATTTTAAATAAAAAGCCAGCATGGGTTCCCCCTCCAAGAGCATACCAGGCCCTTGGGTCTGGTCTGGATTTGAAATGGCACCCCCTACGCCGAAAAAACGGCGTGGGGGTCCCCCCCAAAATCCAAACCAGACCCTTATCCGAGCACACAACCTGGCCGGCCGCAGGGGAAGAGGGGGGACGAGAGAGCGGCCCCCCTCCCTTCTGAACCGTACCAGGCTGCATGCCCTCAACATGGGGGGTTTGGTGCTCTGGGGCAGGGGGGCGACCTGCGGCCCCCCCACCCCAGAGCACCCTGCCCCCATGTTGATGAGGACAGGGCCTCTTCCCGACAACCCTGGCCGTTGGTTGTCGGGGTCTGCGGGCGGGGGGCTTATCGGAATCCGGGAGCCCCCTTCAATAAGGGGGCCCCCGGTACATCGTACCCCTACCCATTCACCTGGTAGGAAAAAATTGCAATAAAAAAACCACACAGCTTTTTAAAGTATTTTATTGCACAGCTCCGGGAGTCTTCTTCCGACTTCGGGGGTCTCCGGTGTCGTCGCCGCGCTCTCCGGTTCTTTCTTCTGCCGGGCCTCCGCTAACTTCTTTTTAGCTCTTTTGCTAACGGAGGCCCGGTCTTCTCCGTCGCCTTCTTCTCCCGCTCTCCGGTTCTTCTCCCGCTCTCTGGTTCTTTCTTCCGCCGGGCCTCCGCTAACTTCTTTTTAGCTCTTTTGCTAACGGAGGCCCGGTCTTCTCCGTCGTCTCGTCTGGCTCTCCGTTGTCCTTCTGCCGGCCCCTCCACTAACTTCTTGGTAGCTCTTTTGCTAGTGGAGGGGCCGGTCTTCCCGTCGTCGCCGTTGCCGTCTTCTACCCTCTTCTCCTCCTCGATGTTGACGCGTTGCTTCCTCCCGCTGTAATACTGGCTGTCCGCTCCGCTCCACATTAATATAGGCTTCTCATGACGTCACAGTCACATGTTCCGGGGCACATGGCCCCGAAGCATGTGACTGTGACGTCATGGGAACATGTGACTGTGACGTCATGAGAAGCCTATATTAATGCGGAGCGGAGCGGACAGCCAGTATTACAGCGGGAGGAAGCGACGCGTCAACATCGAGGAGGAGAAGAGGGAAGAAGACGACAACGGCGACGACGGGAAGACCGGCCCCTCCACTAGCAAAAAGAGCTAAAGATGTTAGTGGAGGGGCCGGCAGAAAGACAACGGAGAGCCGGACGAGACGACGGAGAAGACCGGGCCTCCGTTAGCAAAAGAGCTAAAAAGAAGTTAGCGGAGGCCCGGCAGAAGAAAGAACCGGAGAGCGCGGCGACGACACCGGAGACCCCCGAAGTCGGAAGAAGACCCCCGGAGCTGTGCAATAAAATACTTTAAAAAGCTGTGTGGTTTTTTTATTGCAATTTTTTCCCACCAGGTGAATGGGTAGGGGTACGATGTACCCCATACTCATTCACATAGGGTGGGGGGGCGGGATCCGGGGGCCCCCTTATTGAAGGGGGCTCCCGGATTCCGATAAGCCCCCCGCCCGCAGACCCCGACAACCAACGGCCAGGGTTGTCGGGAAGAGGCCCTGTCCTCATCAACATGGGGGCAGGGTGCTCTGGGGTGGGGGGGCCACAGGTCGCCCCCTGCCCCAGAGCACCAAACCCCCCATGTTGAGGGCATGCGGCCTGGTACGGTTCAGGAGGGAGGGGGGCCACTCTCTCATCCCCCCCTCTTCCCCTGCGGCCGGCCAGGTTGTGTGCTCGGATAAGGGTCTGGTTTGGATTTGGGGGGACCCCCACGCCGTTTTTTTCGGCGTAGGGGCGCCCCTTCAAATCCAGACCAGACCTAAGGGCCTGGTATGCTCCTGGAGGGGAACCCACGCCGGTTTTTTATTTAAAATTTGGCCTGGAGTTCCCCCTCAAGAGCAGTACAGCACAAGTCGCATGCCAAAGTCGGATCATGCAAGACTGCGGTCCGACTTTGATCCGACTTCAATGATAGTCAATGGGCTGAAGTCGGATCAAAGTCGGACCAAAGTAGTACAGGGAGCATTCTCAAAGTCGGACCGACATGTGTCGGACCAGTTAAGACGGCTCCCATAGGGAAACATTGATTTTCACACGTCATGCGACATGAGCTCCCAATGTCGGAGCGTTTGTCGCCCCAGTGTGAACCAGGCCTGACAGTTTTTTTTTTCATTCAACCCAGCAGGCTGAATGAAAAAAAAAAACTGTGCATGCTCTCTGTACTAACTATGCAACGTTAGCGTTGTGTTCTTAACAGGGGGAACCCAACCCCCCTACCCCCCGCTAGAACACACTGGCCCCTGGCTGCGAGTGCTGAGTGCTGTTTTTCCAGCATGCCCATTCGACAGATGCCATACGTTCAGCTGGCTTCTGTCGAACAAGACGCTGTACACACGAGCCGAATGTCAGGCGGTTTCTGTTGAACCGGCTGATACCGGCTGATATTCAGCCCATGTGTACCAGTCTTTAAAGTGGTTCTAAAAGCCTAAACAGTTTAAGCGGTAGTAAAGCCAGCTTTGTAATTTTTACCTACAGGTAAGCCTATAATAAGACTTACCTGTAGGTGACATGCTTTGTGCTGGAACCAAAGCTGCACGCGGGAACAACGTCATCACGGCTCTGGCCAGTCACAGTGCCGGATCCCGTAAGACCGGGGGAAGATGTTAGCCCTTTCAGCAGTGAAAGCGTGCCACTGGAGGGCTTTGTTCTAAGGTAAGTATTTCATAATGTGCTAGTATGCGATGCTAGCACATTATGCCATTGTCTTACATTGTCTTACCGCTGCAGCAGTTTACTACCGCTTTAAAGTGGTTCTAAAGGCAGAAGGTTTTTTAATCTTAATGTATTCTATGCATTAAAATAAACAACCTTCTGTGTGCAGCAGCCCTCCTCAGCCCCCCTTAAAGTACCAGAGCCCCATCTGGATCCAGCGATATTGCACGAGATCCAAAATACAAAGAACGGTGTCTCAGATGGATGGATATAAGAGGTCAGTCTACCCGCATCCCTAGATACATACAGCAAAAAGTGCACTCCGAAGAGAGCGATTCCTCAATGGGACTTTTTAGGGTGACTGTTGAAAACCTCTATATAGAGTAATATAGTACAAAAGTATTAATCATAAAAACTGATTTATTAAAGTTTTTGACAAAATATATGAATATATAGCATGAGGGGCTGCCACTGTACAAGCACAACATATGTCCAAGTAACCAATGTGCATACACTGAGAGGGAAATAATCACAACGCATAAACAGATATCATATTGTACACAAGAAAAAGAAAAGAATGTAGTACAGGACCCGACACTGTCTCGAGGGTGGGACAGATACCCAACGTTTCAAGGCCTTTTAAATGTACAGCCTCTTCTTCAGGGGTAGGGTGCTGCACCTTTTAGTGTTAGATGATATCTGTATCCAAAAAATAATACAAAATCAGAAAATGAGACAAAGTAACAAATAAATAACAACAAATAAACAAAAAGGAACAGAAAGCAATGATGGTAGAATAGGGTCATTAATTATGGGGACATGTACTGAAACTCACAATTATATATGTTATATATATATGTTATATAGGTATATAGTATATTTGTCAGAGAGTTAATTAAAGCGGAGGTTCCGCGGTATATCTTTTTTTTTTTTTACATTGCATTGGTTGAGTATTACTTTCTCATGTATTTACTCACGTATCAGATGTTTCCCAGTCTCCTCAGTCAGAATCAGTTCTAAATTAGAACTTATAAAAATCCTTTTGGAAATTGCCATTTTGCTTGTGGGCATTGTGAAGCCCACAAGCAAATACTTCCGGGAAGCGTGAATGCTTTTCTCCCACTGCACTGTTGCCATCACAACGGACACATACTGTGAAGTTGTTGAGAGGGGGGGGGTGTGGGGGGAGCCGCCGCGGGATGTGCTTTTCTTTTTACATTTTACAGGTCATCAGCTTGACAGTCTCAGAGCGCTCGTTCTGAGCTGCAGCTGATGTTAGCATACAGGACAGGAGCCAGAGTATAGGAGACAGGAGCGCTGATTTCACTGAGGAATGTGAAAAGAAAACACATCTCACAGCGGGGGGGGGGGGGGATGGGGGGTGCCGCGCCGCTGCGAGATGTGTTTTCTTTTCACATTCCTCAGTGAAATCAGCGCTCCTGTCTCCTATACTCTGGCTCCTGTCCTGTATGCTAACATCAGCTGCAGCTCAGAACGAGCGCTCTGAGACTGTCAAGCTGATGAAGCTGATGACGAGGTGGTGAATTGTCTCCTGGGAAAGCATGACACTGCACTCCCAGGAGGCATTGGGGCGCTAGGGAAAGTAAAGGAACGCCCACTCCCGCGGGAGGGATACCAGGAAGTGTCCCTGTTTAATACGAAAATCAAGGTAAATAAAAAAACGAACAAGATAATTATTTGCCAAATGTTGTTATAAATGTTATACTAATTGGGATGAGCAAATGTTTAGATTTAGGGTGAACCTCCGCTTTAAATACTAACCCTGTATAGCACGTGTATGCAAGTTACTTTATAGTGGCAAGTGATAAAAAGACACAACAGTTCTGACTTGAGGATTGATGGTGTTGTTCCACAGAGGGTTGGGCCAGCAGGTGACAGGGGTGGGCCCTCCACCCAGATGGTATAGTGTCCCGCTGGGCGACTTGGTCCACAAAGGGCGTAAAAGATGTCATATACCGCCCTCACACCACAGGTGCAGAAGAACTGCTCTCCATGCAGTGGAGGGACCTCTCAATGTTCAGAGCGTGCCTGAGTATCGATAGAAATGGATATTAGGATGTATGGAGAGAAATTATAAAGCTCTCCAATAACATGTGTCGTAGGGGCAACCTACCTGAAAAAGTTAATACTGCTCCACGTAAGCCGCACCCAAGAGTCATGAACTATGCCCTCAAACAAGGGGACATATATAGGACTGACCTAAAATATGATTAAAGATAGGGTTTTTTTTTTTTTTTTTTTTTTTTAGATATAAGAGAGATTCAAGAACGCTCTCATAGCACGCCACATAATTGACACATAACCTACCCAAATGGATAATGTTGCCCAGGCTAGGCCGCACCAGAAGACTTAGAGGGAAACCAGGGTGGGCAAAATGCCCGTTCAGAGGTCTAACAGGTAACTAGGAGAAAGAGTTATTGGGTAAGTGTCTATTTAGGCTGATACTGTTGCAAATAAGTAAGCAGGTGAAATATACTGATGGCTATTTACCTGATCAGAAGACTATGGCAAATGTAGATATATTGCCACTAGTGATGAGCTGAACACCCCCGGGTTCGGTTCGCACCAGAACCCGCGAACGGACCGAAAGTTCGCACGAACATTAGAACCCTATTAAATACAATGGATGCGAACGTTCGGATTCTAAAGTGCTAATTATAACGACTATTATCCATGTTATTGTCCGAAACAGAGTTTGGGAACCCGGCTTCTGCACCAGGGGACATGTATCAATGCAAAAAGAAGTTTTAAAAACGGACGTTTTCCGGGAGCAGTCATTTTAATGATGCATAAAGTGAAAAAAAAAAAGTCAAATATTCCTTTAAATATTGTACCTGGGGGGTGTCTAAAGTATGCCTGTGAAGTGCCACGTGTTTCCCGTGTTTAGAACTGTCCCTGCACAAAATAACATTTCTAAAGGGAAAAAAGTCATTTAAAACTGCTTGCGGCTTTAATGCAATGTGTGGTCCCGGTAATATGGATGAAAATCTTTAGGAAAAATGGCATAGCTACCCCATCAACCCCCCCCCCCCCCCCTACCCCAGCCCATTACCAGCCCCTTTGGGTCTTGTATGGATATTAAGGGGAACCCCGCACACAAAATAAAAAAGGACCTATATACTCTGAATAGCCGTATACAGGCGGTGCATACAAGACAGGGACTGTAGGTTTGTTCTTATGTAGAATCTGTTTATAATTTTGAACAGCTGCATTGTTTAAGTGGAGCTCCATGGCAAATTCCTTTTTTTTAGTTTTTTGTAAAACATAGGGAACGGTTATCACCCCTGTCACATTTTTTTTGCTGTCTGTGCCCCTGTTCAGAACATTTCACCTCACTTTGCGTCCCAATGACAACTGTTTTTGAAATGTGGTGTTTTTATTGAAACAAGGATTGGTGATAAAGCATCAGTAGAGAGGAGACAACTTTCTCCCATATTAATTCTTACAGGAGAGAATTTTCCTTCCAAGGGGTAGATTTCCTCTCACTTCCTGTTGTCTTCTTCCGTTTGCAAGTAGTAGTCGTTTGTAAGTTGGATGTTTGAAAGTAGGGACCTGCCGTATATACTCTGCAGAAATTGGCCCCTTAGGTGTTGGTGTTGGCACAACACTGTAAGCACTCACAGTTACTCTTGGTGGGTGCTGGAACGCCCTGCTGTAAACTATTATATCAGGAATTGTAATAACATATAATTGTTGATCAGTGGTAGTAAAAACTGGGCCTTTGATGGTGGTGCTGGTGCCACAACACTGTAAGGCCTGACAGTTACTCTTGGTGGGCGCAGCAATGGGCCCTGCTGTGAATTATTAGATCAAGAATTGTAATTGCATGCCCCTGTTGAACAGGGGCTGAAAAATTAGGCCTTTGGTGGTGGTGGTGGTGGTGATGGTGGTGCTGGTGCCACAACACTGTAAGGCCTGACAGTTACTCTTGGTGGGCGCAGCAATGGTCCCTGCTGTGAATTATTAGATCAATAATTATAATTGCATGCCCCTGTTGAACAGGGGCTTAAAAATTGGGCCTTTGGTGGTGGTGGTGGTGGTGATGGTGGTGCTGGTGCCACAACACTGTAAGGCCTGACAGTTACTCTTGGTAGGCGCAGCAATGGGCCCTGCTGTGAATTATTAGATCAATAATTATAATTGCATGCCCCTGTTGAACAGGGGCTGAAAAATTGGGCCTTAGGCACTGGTGGCACAACACTGCAACCCCTCACAGATACTGTACTTGGAGCACAGCAATGAGGCCTGTTGCAAAGTATTGCATCAAAAATTTTAATTACACGCCCCTGTTAAACAGGGGCTGAAAAATTGGGCCTTAGCCACTGGTGGCGTCACCCATAAACCAAAATGATCTTCCAATCTATCATCGTTAATCGTATCATTGAGGAGGAGGAGGAGGATAGCCAGTCAACATAACAGCACAGGCACTCAGCATCAGCATCAGTCTTGAAGGGATGTGACATTTTAAAATCAATTAGTCTGTTATATCAGCATCTGGTGTGTGGTAGCTGGTGGTGATCCAAGACTGGTTCATCTTGATGAAAGTCAGTCGATCAACCGAGTCGGTGGACAGGCGCACCCTGTGATCCGTGACAAATCCTCCAGCAGCACTGAATGTGCGTTCTGAAAGAACGCTGGATGCAGGACAGGCCAGTAGCTCAATTGCATACTGTGCAAGCTCTGGCCAGTGATCCATCCTCAAGACCCAGTAAGCCAGAGGATTTTCGGTGGGGAAGGTGTCCAAGTCTGACCTTGCCCCTAGGTATTCCTGCACCATGTATATCAGACGCTGGCGATGGTTGCTGGAACCGATCATACTTTGGGGCTGCGGACTAAAGAATTGTCTGAACGCATCGGTCAGACGGCCACCTTCCCCACCGCTCCTTCTTTGACTGCCCGAAGCCTCAGCAACTCGTTGTCCAGGACCAGGAGTTTGTAACCTCCCAGTCTCTGGGAACGCGTTGCACAGACCTTTCTGCAAGGCCTCCCGGATAGGGATGAGCTCGGTGTTCGAGTCGAACATACGTTCGACTCGAACATCGGCTGTTCGATCGTTCGACGAAGATCGAACGATTTGGGCCGTTCGCGCCTAATTCGAGTGACGCGAATGGCCCACAATGCACTACGCCATCGCAGTGTCATCCAGGCGCTGTGATTGGCCAAGCATGCACTGTGACCCCGCATGCTTGGCCAATCACAGCGCCGGCAGCGAGGAGAGCAATGATTGGCCACAGGCAGGATGCCTGTGGCCAATTATTGCTGAGGGGGTTTAGTACACGCCCCACACTATAAAAGGCCGCCAGCACGGCGGCCTAGTGTAGTGTGTTCCGGAGCAGGGAAAGAGAAGCATAGGCAGGGACAGTGACATTTATTTTTTCTTGCTTAACCTGGATTCCTTTAGTTTAGGGAAAGAGAAGGATAGGTAGGCAGAGTGTCAGTGTGTTTTACTGTACGAATCCTTGTTTCTAGGGACAGGGAAGGACAGTGAGGGAAATTCTCCTTGTGCTATAGTGTGCTTTAAAAAAACATTTTTTCTAGGGACAGAAAACTATAGGTAGGGAGAGTGTCAGTGTGTTTTACTGTACGAATCCTTGTTTCTAGGGACAGGGAAGGACAGTGAGGGAAATTCTCCTTGTGCTATAGTGTGCTTTAAAAAAACATTTTTTCTAGGGACAGAAAACTATAGGTAGGGAGAGTGTCAGTGTGTTTTACTGTACGAATCCTTGTTTCTAGGGACAGGGAAGGACAGTGAGGGAAATTCTCCTTGTGCTATAGTGTGCTTTAAAAAAACATTTTTTCTAGGGACAGAAAACTATAGGTAGGGAGAGTGTCAGTGTGTTTTACTGTACGAATCCTTGTTTCTAGGGACAGGGAAGGACAGTGAGGGAAATTCTCCTTGTGCTATAGTGTGCTTTAAAAAAACATTTTTTCTAGGGACAGAAAACTATAGGTAGGGAGAGTGTCAGTGTGTTTTACTGTACGAATCCTTGTTTCTAGGGACAGGGAAGGACAGTGAGGGAAATTCTCCTTGTGCTATAGTGTGCTTTAAAAAAACATTTTTTCTAGGGACAGAAAACTATAGGTAGGGAGAGTGTCAGTGTGTTTTACTGTACGAATCCTTGTTTCTAGGGACAGGGAAGGACAGTGAGGGAAATTCTCCTTGTGCTATAGTGTGCTTTAAAAAAACATTTTTTCTAGGGACAGAAAACTATAGGTAGGGAGAGTGTCAGTGTGTTTTACTGTACGAATCCTTGTTTCTAGGGACAGGGAAGGACAGTGAGGGAAATTCTCCTTGTGCTATAGTGTGCTTTAAAAAAACATTTTTTCTAGGGACAGAAAACTATAGCTAGGGAGAGTGTCAGTGTGTTTTACTGTACGAATCCTTGTTTCTAGGGACAGGGAAGGACAGTGAGGGAAATTCTCCTTGTGCTATAGTGTGCTTTAAAAAAACATTTTTTCTAGGGACAGAAAACTATAGGTAGGGAGAGTGTCAGTGTGTTTTACTGTACGAATCCTTGTTTCTAGGGACAGGGAAGGACAGTGAGGGAAATTCTCCTTGTGCTATAGTGTGCTTTAAAAAAACATTTTTTCTAGGGACAGAAAACTATAGGTAGGGAGAGTGTCAGTGTGTTTTACTGTACGAATCCTTGTTTCTAGGGACAGGGAAGGACAGTGAGGGAAATTATCCTTGTGCTATAGTGTGCTTTAAAAAAACATTTTTTCTAGGGACAGAAAACTATAGGTAGGGAGAGTGTCAGTGTGTTTTACTGTACGAATCCTTGTTTCTAGGGACAGGGAAGGACAGTGAGGGAAATTCTCCTTGTGCTATAGTGTGCTTTAAAAAAACATTTTTTCTAGGGACAGAAAACTATAGGTAGGTAGAGTGTCAGTGTGTTTTACTGTACGAATCCTTGTTTCTAGGGACAGGGAAGGACAGTGAGGGAAATTCTCCTTGTGCTATAGTGTGCTTTAAAAAAACATTTTTTCTAGGGACAGAAAACTATAGGTAGGGAGAGTGTCAGTGTGTTTTACTGTACGAATCCTTGTTTCTAGGGACAGGGAAGGACAGTGAGGGAAATTCTCCTTGTGCTATAGTGTGCTTTAAAAAAACATTTTTTCTAGGGACAGAAAACTATAGGTAGGGAGAGTGTCAGTGTGTTTTACTGTACGAATCCTTGTTTCTAGGGACAGGGAAGGACAGTGAGGGAAATTCTCCTTGTGCTATAGTGTGCTTTAAAAAAACATTTTTTCTAGGGACAGAAAACTATAGGTAGGGAGAGTGTCAGTGTGTTTTACTGTACGAATCCTTGTTTCTAGGGACAGGGAAGGACAGTGAGGGAAATTCTCCTTGTGCTATAGTGTGCTTTAAAAAAACATTTTTTCTAGGGACAGAAAACTATAGGTAGGGAGAGTGTCAGTGTGTTTTACTGTACGAATCCTTGTTTCTAGGGACAGGGAAGGACAGTGAGGGAAATTCTCCTTGTGCTATAGTGTGCTTTAAAAAAACATTTTTTCTAGGGACAGAAAACTATAGGTAGGGAGAGTGTCAGTGTGTTTTACTGTACGAATCCTTGTTTCTAGGGACAGGGAAGGACAGTGAGGGAAATTCTCCTTGTGCTATAGTGTGCTTTAAAAAAACATTTTTTCTAGGGACAGAAAACTATAGGTAGGGAGAGTGTCAGTGTGTTTTACTGTGCGAATCCTTGTTTCTAGGGACAGGGAAGGACAGTGAGGGAAATTCTCCTTGTGCTATAGTGTGCTTTAAAAAAACATTTTTTCTAGGGACAGAAAACTATAGGTAGGGAGAGTGTCAGTGTGTTTTACTGTACGAATCCTTGTTTCTAGGGACAGGGAAGGACAGTGAGGGAAATTCTCCTTGTGCTATAGTGTGCTTTAAAAAAACATTTTTTCTTGGGACAGAAAACTATAGGTAGGGAGAGTGTCAGTGTGTTTTACTGTACGAATCCTTGTTTCTAGGGACAGGGAAGGACAGTGAGGGGAATTCTCCTTGTGCTATAGTGTGCTTTAAAAAAACATTTTTTCTAGGGACAGAAAACTATAGGTAGGGAGAGTGTCAGTGTGTTTTACTGTACGAATCCTTGTTTCTAGGGACAGGGAAGGACAGTGAGGGAAATTCTCCTTGTGCTATAGTGTGCTTTAAAAAAACATTTTTTCTAGGGACAGAAAACTATAGGTAGGGAGAGTGTCAGTGTGTTTTACTGTACGAATCCTTGTTTCTAGGGACAGGGAAGGACAGTGAGGGAAATTCTCCTTGTGCTATAGTGTGCTTTAAAAAAACATTTTTTCTAGGGACAGAAAACTATAGGTAGGGAGAGTGTCAGTGTGTTTTACTGTACGAATCCTTGTTTCTAGGGACAGGGAAGGACAGTGAGGGAAATTCTCCTTGTGCTATAGTGTGCTTTAAAAAAACATTTTTTCTAGGGACAGAAAACTATAGGTAGGGAGAGTGTCAGTGTGTTTTACTGTACGAATCCTTGTTTCTAGGGACAGGGAAGGACAGTGAGGGAAATTCTCCTTGTGCTATAGTGTGCTTTAAAAAAACATTTTTTCTAGGGACAGAAAACTATAGGTAGGGAGAGTGTCAGTGTGTTTTACTGTACGAATCCTTGTTTCTAGGGACAGGGAAGGACAGTGAGGGAAATTCTCCTTGTGCTATAGTGTGCTTTAAAAAAACATTTTTTCTAGGGACAGAAAACTATAGGTAGGGAGAGTGTCAGTGTGTTTTACTGTACGAATCCTTGTTTCTAGGGACAGGGAAGGACAGTGAGGGAAATTCTCCTTGTGCTATAGTGTGCTTTAAAAAAACATTTTTTCTAGGGACAGAAAACTATAGGTAGGGAGAGTGTCAGTGTGTTTTACTGTACGAATCCTTGTTTCTAGGGACAGGGAAGGACAGTGAGGGAAATTCTCCTTGTGCTATAGTGTGCTTTAAAAAAACATTTTTTCTAGGGACAGAAAACTATAGGTAGGGAGAGTGTCAGTGTGTTTTACTGTACGAATCCTTGTTTCTAGGGACAGGGAAGGACAGTGAGGGAAATTCTCCTTGTGCTATAGTGTGCTTTAAAAAAACATTTTTTCTAGGGACAGAAAACTATAGGTAGGGAGAGTGTCAGTGTGTTTTACTGTACGAATCCTTGTTTCTAGGGACAGGGAAGGACAGTGAGGGAAATTCTCCTTGTGCTATAGTGTGCTTTAAAAAAACATTTTTTCTAGGGACAGAAAACTATAGGTAGGGAGAGTGTCAGTGTGTTTTACTGTACGAATCCTTGTTTCTAGGGACAGGGAAGGACAGTGAGGGAAATTCTCCTTGTGCTATAGTGTGCTTTAAAAAAACATTTTTTCTAGGGACAGAAAACTATAGGTAGGGAGAGTGTCAGTGTGTTTTACTGTACGAATCCTTGTTTCTAGGGACAGGGAAGGACAGTGAGGGAAATTCTCCTTGTGCTATAGTGTGCTTTAAAAAAACATTTTTTCAAGGGACAGAAAACTATAGGTAGGGAGAGTGTCAGTGTGTTTTACTGTACGAATCCTTGTTTCTAGGGACAGGGAAGGACAGTGAGGGAAATTCTCCTTGTGCTATAGTGTGCTTTAAAAAAACATTTTTTCTAGGGACAGAAAACTATAGGTAGGGAGAGTGTCAGTGTGTTTTACTGTACGAATCCTTGTTTCTAGGGACAGGGAAGGACAATGAGGGAAATTCTCCTTGTGCTATAGTGTGCTTTAAAAAAACATTTTTTCCAGGGACAGAAAACTATAGGTAGGTAGAGTGTCAGTGTGTTTTACTGTACGAATCCTTGTTTCTAGGGACAGGGAAGGACAGTGAGGGAAATTCTCCTTGTGCTATAGTGTGCTTTAAAAAAACATTTTTTCTAGGGACAGAAAACTATAGGTAGGGAGAGTGTCAGTGTGTTTTACTGTACGAATCCTTGTTTCTAGGGACAGGGAAGGACAGTGAGGGAAATTCTCCTTGTGCTATAGTGTGCTTTAAAAAAACATTTTTTCTAGGGACAGAAAACTATAGGTAGGGAGAGTGTCAGTGTGTTTTACTGTACGAATCCTTGTTTCTAGGGACAGGGAAGGACAGTGAGGGAAATTCTCCTTGTGCTATAGTGTGCTTTAAAAAAACATTTTTTCTAGGGACAGAAAACTATAGGTAGGGAGAGTGTCAGTGTGTTTTACTGTACGAATCCTTGTTTCTAGGGACAGGGAAGGACAGTGAGGGAAATTCTCCTTGTGCTATAGTGTGCTTTAAAAAAACATTTTTTCTAGGGACAGAAAACTATAGGTAGGGAGAGTGTCAGTGTGTTTTACTGTACGAATCCTTGTTTCTAGGGACAGGGAAGGACAGTGAGGGAAATTCTCCTTGTGCTATAGTGTGCTTTAAAAAAACATTTTTTCTAGGGACAGAAAACTATAGGTAGGGAGAGTGTCAGTGTGTTTTACTGTACGAATCCTTGTTTCTAGGGACAGGGAAGGACAGTGAGGGAAATTCTCCTTGTGCTATAGTGTGCTTTAAAAAAACATTTTTTCTAGGGACAGAAAACTATAGGTAGGGAGAGTGTCAGTGTGTTTTACTGTACGAATCCTTGTTTCTAGGGACAGGGAAGGACAGTGAGGGAAATTCTCCTTGTGCTATAGTGTGCTTTAAAAAAACATTTTTTCTAGGGACAGAAAACTATAGGTAGGGAGAGTGTCAGTGTGTTTTACTGTACGAATCCTTGTTTCTAGGGACAGGGAAGGACAGTGAGGGAAATTCTCCTTGTGCTATAGTGTGCTAAAGCATTCCTCATCAACCATCTTTGAAATCCTTGTTTTTTGGACAGTCAGGGAAATTGTCGTTGTGCTATTCTGTGCAAAAGCAATCATCCTCAACCATATTTAGAAATCCTTAAGTAAAGGGACAGAGAAGGACACCTGAAGGTAGCCCTTATTGCTTTTTTCCCATCTCCCTGCAGGCCATCTATTAGAATGTCTGGAAGGCAAACAAGGAGAGGCAGACAGTCAGGAGGCAATAAAAGAGGGCAAGCAGGCTCTGTGTCTGGGGGCAACAGTGCTGGTCGTGGACGCGGTGCATTGTCATCAGCACATGGCCATGGGACACGCTTGTCCTTCATTTCGGCAGCTGGACATGTTGAGCCACATCATGCCGAAGACTTGGTAGAGTGGATGACCAAGCCCTCCTCCTCCTCCTCATCCTCTCTCACCCAGGCTCAGGGTACTGGCAAAGCAGCTGCCAAAGCGTCCTCTTCCCTGGTATCAATGTCAGACTCATCATCAGTCACTCCTTCCCTAGACCCACCATGTCCTCCTCCTGAGGAGTCCCCCGAACTGTTTGAGCACAGTGTTGGGTACATGCTCCAGGAGGATGCCCAGCGTTTCGAAGGGTCTGATGATGAAACCCAGCTACAGGAAGGCAGTAGCGTGAGAGCAGACAGAGGGGATGCTCAAGAAGGACACCAATCTGGCAGTCATGTTCCAGCAGCTGCAGCATACTGCCAGATTGGCTCCAGTGATGAGGAGGGAGGGGATGATGAGGTCACTGACTCCACGTGGGTGCCTAATAGGAGAGAGGAGGAGGAGGAGGATGAGGAGGAGGCACATCTCCAACTAGGCAGGATGCCCTTTGGTGGCCAGCGTAAGGGCAGTACACCGACGGAATCACACCGCAGAGCTCCGCCTGTGCAGGGCGCTGCCTCTGCCCGTCATTCAAAAAGTTCTTTGGTGTGGGCCTTTTTTGAGGCTAGTGCATCAGATCGCACAGCTGCTGTTTGCAACATATGTCTCAAGCGTATATCGCGTGGCCAAAACATCAGCCGCTTGGGTACCACATGCCTGACCAGACATATGTTGACCTGCCATGCAGCTCGTTGGCAAGCCTACCTCAAAGACCCACACCAAAGAACAAAGCGGACCTCTCCTTGCACCGCATCAGCTGGGATCTCCAACCCCACTATAACTTCAGTCCTCTCTGAAACATGCACTGAGAGGAATGAAGGTGTAGAATTAGGTGTGTCACAGCCAAGTACTTGCGGCCACTCTGCTAGCAGTACACCGACGTCCGATTCTAGCAGGCAAATTTCCCTGCCCCAGCTGCTGGACCGTCGAAAGAAGTTCACTTCCAGCCATCCACATGCCCAGCGGTTGAATGCTAGCTTGGCTAAATTGCTAGCGCTTCAACTGCTGCCTTTTCAGTTGGTAGACTCGGCCCCCTTCCGTGAGTTTGTGCAATGTGCGGTTCCTCAGTGGCAGGTTCCCAAACGCCACTTTTTCTCACGGAAGGCTATTCCGGCTCTCTACCGGCATGTGGAAGGCAATGTCTTGGCCTCGCTGGACAGGGCGGTCAGCGGTAAGGTGCATATTACCGCTGACTCATGGTCCAGCAGGCATGGACAGGGACGTTACCTTTCTTTCACGGCCCATTGGGTCACTCTTTTGGCAGCTGGGAAGGATGCAGGACAAGGTGCAGTAGTGTTGGAGGTTGTTCCACCGCCACGCCTCCAAAATGCTACTACTGGTTGTGACACACCTCTCTCCTCCACCCCCTCCTCTTCTTCTTCCTCCATGGCCTCTTCCTGTGGTTTGTCCTCTGAACCAGCGGTGCTCCGTAGCCGTTCAAGGGGCTACGCAAGTACGCAGGCAAAAAGATGCCATGCCGTGCTTGCGCTGGTGTGTTTGGGGGACAGAAGCCACACTGGGGCAGAGGTCCTGTCTGCTCTGCAGGGCCAGGCCGAGAGGTGGTTGACGCCACGCCAGCTTAAGCCAGGAATGGTGGTTTGCGACAATGGCACCAACCTCCTCTCCGCCCTCCGACAGGGACAATTGACCCATGTGCCCTGTGTGGCTCACGTCCTTAACCTGGTGGTGCAGCGGTTCTTGGGCAGGTACCCGGGCTTACAGGATGTCCTGAGGCAGGCCAGGAAAGTCTGTGTGCATTTCCGCAGATCTTATAATGCCAGTGCTCGCCTGGCTGAGCTGCAAAAGGAGTTGAACCTGCCCAAGAACCGCCTTATATGTGACATGCCCACCAGGTGGAACTCAACGTTGGCCATGCTGCAGCGGCTGCACACGCAGCAGAGGACCATCAATGAGTACCTGTGCGACTACGGCACCAGGACAGGGTCAGGGGAGCTTGGTTTTTTTTCTCCACGCCAGTGGGGCATGATCAGGGATGCATGCACTGTCCTGGCACCATTTGAGGAGGCCACGAGGATGGTGAGCAGTGACAGTGCATGCATCAGTGACACTGTACCTCTTGTCCACCTGTTGGAGCACACGCTGCGTGGAATAATGGACAGGGCACTTGAGGCAGAACAGAGGCAGGAAGAGGAGGACTTCCTTGCCTCTCAAGGCCCCCTTTACCCAGACAGTGTTCCTTCTGTCCCACCCATCGCACAGGAAGAGGAGGAGGAGGAGGAGGAGGAGGATTGTGTCAGCATGGAGGTGGAGGCTGGCACTCAGCATCATCAGCAGCAGTCTTTTAGGGATGATTTACAGTCCCAAGAAACCAGTGGACTTGTACGTGGCTGGGAGGAGGTGGCTGCGGATCATGTCGTCCTTAGTGACCCAGAGGACTCCGGAGCGAATGCCTCAGCAAACCTACGCTGCATGGCCTCCCTGATCCTGCAAAGTCTGCGGAAGGATCCTCGTATTCTTCGGATCAAGGAGAGGGACCATTACTGGCTGGCCACTCTCCTTGATCCACGGTACAAGGGTAAGGTTGCGGACCTTATGTTACCGTCGCAGAGGGAACAGAGGATGAGACAACTCCGGGAGGCCTTGCAGAAAGGTCTGTGCAACGCGTTCCCAGAGACTGGGAGGTTACAAACTCCTGGTCCTGGACAACGAGTTGCTGAGGCTTCGGCCAGTCAAAGAAGGAGCGGTGGGGAAGGTGGCCGTCTGACCGATGCGTTCAGACAATTCTTTAGTCCGCAGCCCCAAAGTATGATCGGTTCCAGCAACCATCGCCAGCGTCTGATAAACATGGTGCAGGAATATCTAGGGGCAAGGTCAGACTTGGACACCTTCCCCACCGAAAATCCTCTGGCTTACTGGGTCTTGAGGATGGATCACTGGGCAGAGCTTGCACAGTATGCAATTGAGCTACTGGCCTGTCCTGCATCCAGCGTTCTTTCGGAACGCACATTCAGTGCTGCTGGAGGATTTGTCACGGATCACAGGGTGCGCCTGTCCACCGACTCGGTTGATCGACTGACTTTCATCAAGATGAACCAGTCTTGGATCACCACCAGCTACCACACACCTGATGCTGATATAACAGACTAATTGATTTTAACATGTCACATCCCTTCAAGACTGATGCTGATGCTGAGTGTCTGTGCTGTTATGTTGACTGGCTATCCTCCTCCTCCGAGTCCTCAATGATACGATTGATGATGATAGCTTTGAAGAGCATTTTTGTTTATGAGGGCCGCCACCAGAGGCTAAGGTCCAATTTTTCTGCCCCTGTTTTACAGGGGCGTGTAATTACAATTTTAGCAATAATTTGCCATAGGGCTCATTGCTGTGCTCCAAGTACAGTATCTGTGAGGGGTTGGAGTGTTGTGGCACCAGTGCCTAAGGCCCAATTTTTCAGCCCCTGTTTAACAGGGGCGTGTCATTACAATTTTTGAAGCAATACTTTGCAACAGGGCTCATTGCTGTGCTCCAAGTACAGTATCTGTGAGGGGTTGTAGTGTTGTGCCACCAGTGCCTAAGGCCCAATTTTTCAGCCCCTGTTCAACAGGGGCATGTAATTACAATTCTTGATCTAATAATTCACAGCAGGGCCCATTGCTGCACCCACCAAGAGTAACTCTGAGGGCTTACAGTGTTGTGGCAACGCCACCACCACCACCACCACGAAAGGCCCAATTTTTCAGCCCCTGTTCAACAGGGGCATGTAATTACAATTCTTGATCTAATAATTCACAGCAGGGCCCATTGCTGCACCCACCAAGAGTAACTCTGAGGGCTTACAGTGTTGTGGCAACACCACCACCACCACCACCACCACGAAAGGCCCAATTTTTCAGCCCCTGTTCAACAGGGGCATGCAATTACAATTCTTGATCTAATAATTCACAGCAGGGCCCATTGCTGCACCCACCAAGAGTAACTTTCAGGGCTTACAGTGTTGTGGCACCAGCACCACCATCAAAGGCCCAATTTTTACTACCACTGTTCAACAATTATATGTAATTACAATTCCTGATATAATAGTTGACAGCAGGGCGTTCCAGCACCAACCAAGAGTAACTGTGAGTGCTTACAGTGTTGTGCCAACACCAACAACTAAGGGGCCTATTTCTGCAGAGTATATACGGCAGGTCCCTACTTTCAAACATCCAACTTACAAACGACTCCTACTTGCAAACGCAAGAAGACAACAGGAAGTGAGAGGAAATCTACCCCTTGGAAGGAAAATTCTCTCCTGTAAGAATTAATATGGGAGAAAGGTGTCTCCTCTGTACTGATGCTTTATCAGCAATCCTTGTTTCAAGAAAAACACCACATTTCAAAAACAGTTGTCATTGGGACGGAAAGTGAGGTGAAATGTTCTGAACAGGGGCACAGACAGAAAAATAAATGTTACAGGGGTGATAACCCTTACCTATGTTTTCCAAAAAGTTTAAAAATAGATTTTTGGGCTGGAGCTACACTTAAACAATGTACCTGTTCAAAATTACAAACAGATTCTACATAAGAACAAACCTACAGTCCCTGTCTTGTATGCACCGCCTGTATACGGCTGTTCAGAGTATATAGGGCCTTTTTTATTTTATGTGCGGGGTTCCCCTTAATATCCATACAAGACCCAAAGGGGCTGGTAATGGGCTGGGGTGGGGGGGGGGGGTCATGGGGTAGCTATGCCATTTTTCTTAAAGATTTTCATCCATATTACCGGGACCAGACATTACATTAAAGCCGCAAGCAGTTTTAAATGGCTTTTTTTTCCTTTAGAAGTGTCATTTTGTGCAGGGACAGTTCTAAACACGGGAAACACGTGGCACTTCACAGGGATACTTTAGACACCCCCCAGGTACGATATTTAAAGGAATATTTGACTTTTTTTTTTTCACTTTATGCATCATTAAAATGACTGCTCCCGAAAAACGACCGTTTTTAAAACTTCTTTTTGCATTGATACATGTCCCCTGGTGCACAACCCGGGTTCCCAAACCCTTTTTAGGACAATAACATGCATAATAGTTGTTATAATTAGCACTTTAGAATTCGAACGTTCGCATCCATTGTATTTAATAGGGTTCTAATGTTCGTACGAACTTTCGGTCCGTTCGCGGGTTCTGGTGCGAACCGAACCCGGGGGTGTTCGGCTCATCACTACTCCCGGAGTTGTCTCATCCTCTGCTCCCTCTGCGACGGTACGATAAGGTCCGCAACCTTACCCTTGTACCGTGGATCAAGGAGAGTGGCCAGCCAGTAATGGTCCCTCTCCTTGATCCGAAGAATACGAGGATCCTTCCGCAGACTTTGCAGGATCAGGGAGGCCATGCAGCGTAGGTTAGCTGAGGCATTCAGTCCGGAGTCCTCTGGGTCACTAAGGACGACATGATCCGCAGCCACCTCCTCCCAGCCACGTACAAGTCCACTGGTTTCTTGGGACTGTAAATCATCCCTAAAAGACTGCTGCTGATGATGCTGAGTGCCAGCCTCCACCTCCATGCTGACACAATCCTCCTCCTCCTCCTCCTCCTCCTCCTCCTCTTCCTGTGCGATGGGTGGGACAGAAGGAACACTGTCTGGGTAAAGGGGGCCTTGAGAGGCAAGGAAGTCCTCCTCTTCCTGCCTCTGTTCTGCCTCAAGTGCCCTGTCCATTATTCCACGCAGCGTGTGCTCCAACAGGTGGACAAGAGGTACAGTGTCACTGATGCATGCACTATCACTGCTCACCATCCTCGTGGCCTCCTCAAATGGTGCCAGGACAGTGCATGCATCCCTGATCATGCCCCACTGGCTTGGTGAAAAAAACCCGAGCTCCCCTGACCCTGTCCTGGTGCCGTAGTCGCACAGGTACTCATTGATGGCCCTCTGCTGCGTGTGCAGCCGCTGCAGCATGGCCAACGTTGAGTTCCACCTGGTGGGCATGTCACATATAAGGCGGTTCTTGGGCAGGTTCAACTCCTTTTGAAGCTCAGCCAGGCGAGCACTGGCATTATAAGATCTGCAGAAATGCACACAGACTTTCCTGGCCTGCCTCAGGACATCCTGTAAGCCCGGGTACCTGCCCAAGAACCGCTGCACCACCAGGTTAAGGACGTGAGCCATACAGGGCACATGGGTCAGTTGTCCCTGTCGGAGGGCGGAGAGGAGGTTGGTGCCATTGTCGCAAACCACCATTCCTGGCTTAAGCTGGCGTGGCATCAACCACCTCTCGGCCTGCCCCTGCAGAGCAGACAGGACCTCTGCCCCAGTGTGGCTCCTGTCCCCCAAACACACCAGCGCAAGCACGGCATGGCATCTTTTTGCCTGCGTACTTGCGTAGCCCCTTGAACGCCTACGGAGCACCGCTGGTTCCAAGGACAAACCACAGGAAGAGGCCATGGAGGAAGAAGAAGAGGAGGGGGTGGAGGAGAGAGGTGTGTCACAACCAGTAGTAGCATTTTGGAGGCGTGGCAGTGGAACAACCTCCAACACTACTGCACCTTGTCCTGCATCCTTCCCAGCTGCCAAAAGAGTGACCCAATGGGCCGTGAAAGAAAGGTAACGTCCCTGTCCATGCCTGCTGGACCATGAGTCAGCGGTAATATGCACCTTACCGCTGACCGCCCTGTCCAGCGAGGCCAAGACATTGCCTTCCACATGCCTGTAGAGAGCCGGAATAGCCTTCCGTGCGAAAAAGTGTCGTTTGGGAACCTGCCACTGAGGAACCGCACATTGCACAAACTCACGGAAGGGGGCCGAGTCTACCAACTGAAAAGGCAGCAGTTGAAGCGCTAGCAATTTAGCCAAGCTAGCATTCAACCGCTGGGCATGTGGATGGCTGGGAGTGAACTTCTTTCGACGGTCCAGCAGCTGGGGCAGGGAAATTTGCCTGCTAGAATCGGACGTTGGTGTACTGCTAGCAGAGTGCCCGCAAGTACTTGCCTGTGACACACCTAATTCTACACCTTCATTCCTCTCAGAGCAGGTTTCAGAGAGGAGTGAAGGTATAGTGGGGTTGGAGATCCCAGCTGATGCGGTGCAAGAAGAGGTCAGCTTTGTTCTTTGGTGTGGGTCTTTAAGGTAGGCTTGCCAACGAGCTGCATGACAGGTCAACATATGTCTGATCAAGCATGTGGTGCCCAAGCGGCTGATGTTTTGGCCACGCGATATACGCTTGAGACATATGTTGCAAACAGCAGCTGTGCGATCTGATGCACTCGCCTCAAGAAAGGCCCACACCAAAGAACTTTTTGCATGACGGGCAGAGGCAGCGCCCTGCACAGGCGGAGCTCTGCGGTGTGATTCCGTCGGTGTGCTGCCCATACGCTGGCCACTCAAGGGCATCCTGCCTCGTTGGAGATGTGCCTCCTCCTCATCCTCCTCCTCCTCCTCTCTCCTATTAGGCACCCACGTGGAGTCAGTGACCTCATCATCCCCTCCCTCCTCATCACTGGAGCCAATCTGGCAATATGCTGCAGCTGCTGGAGCATGACTGCCAGATTGGTGTCCTTCTTGAGCATCCCCTCTCTCTGCTCTCACGCTGCTGCCTTCCTCTAGCTGGGTATCATCATCAGATCCTTCCAAACGCTGGGCATCCTCCTGGAGCATGTACCCAACACTGTGCTCAAACAGTTCGGGGGACTCCTCAGGAGGAGGGCATGGTGGGTCTAGGGAAGGATTGACTAATGAAGATAATGATACCAGAGAAGAGGACGCTTTGGCAGCTGCTTTGCCAGTACCCTGAGCCTGGGTGAGAGAGGATGAGGAGGATGAGGTGGGCTTGGTCATCCACTCTACCAAGTCTTCGGCATGATGTGGCTCAACATGTCCAGCTGCCAAAAAACAAGGACAAGCGTGTCCCATGGCCATGTGCTGATGACAATGCACCGCGTATACGACCAGCACTGTTGCCCCCAGACACAGAGCCTGCTTGCCCTCTTTTTTTGCCTCCTGACTGTCTGCCTCTCCTTGGTTGCCTTCCAGACATTTTAATGGATGGCCTGCAGGGAGATGGGAAAAACAGCAATAAGGGCTACCTTCAGGTGTATACTGTGCAGGAGGCTTAGCAACAATGACACTGACACTGTCCCCTGCCTATCCTTCTCTGTCCCTAAACACAAGGATTGAAAATATGGTTCAGCAAAATAGTTTTAGAACAGAATAGCACACTGACACTTTCCCTCACTGTCCTACTCTGTCCCTCCCTACAAACAAGATTTAGCACAGAATAGCACACTGATAATTTCTACGAGTGTCCTTCTCTGTCCCTAAACTCAAGGATTGAAAATATGGAACAGCAAATTTGGTTTAGAACAGAACAGCACACTGTCAGTTTCACTCACTGTACCTCTCTGTCCCTCAACTCAAGGATTGAAAATATGGAACAGCAAAATTGGTTTAGAACAGAATAGCACACTGTCAGTTTCACTCACTGTACCTCTCTGTCCCTCAACTCAAGGATTGAAAATATGGTTCAGCAAAATAGTTTTAGAACAGAATAGCACACTGACACTTTCCCTCACTGTACCTCTCTGTCCCTCAACTCAAGGATTGAAAATATGGAACAGCAAAATTGGTTTAGAACAGAATAGCACACTGTCAGTTTCACTCACTGTACCTCTCTGTCCCTCAACTCAAGGATTGAAAATATGGAACAGCAAAATTGGTTTAGAACAGAATAGCACACTGTCAGTTTCACTCACTGTACCTCTCTGTCCCTCAACTCAAGGATTGAAAATATGGAACAGCAAAATTGGTTTAGAACAGAATAGCACACTGTCAGTTTCACACACTGTACCTCTCTGTCCCTCAACTCAAGGATTGAAAATATGGTTCAGCAAAATAGTTTTAGAACAGAATAGCACACTGACACTTTCCCTCACTGTACCTCTCTGTCCCTCAACTCAAGGATTGAAAATATGGAACAGCAAATTTGGTTTAGAACAGAACAGCACACTGTCAGTTTCACTCACTGTACCTCTCTGTCCCTCAACTCAAGGATTGAAAATATGGTTCAGCAAAATATTTTTAGAACAGAATAGCACACTGACACTTTCCCTCACTGTACCT
This sequence comes from Rana muscosa, assembly GCA_029206835.1. Lineage (NCBI taxonomy): Eukaryota > Metazoa > Chordata > Amphibia > Anura > Ranidae > Rana > Rana muscosa. The sequence continues at coordinate 261,671,567 of CM055122.1, read as the reverse complement.
CTCTGTCCCTCAACTCAAGGATTGAAAATATGGTTCAGCAAAATAGTTTTAGAACAGAATAGCACACTGACACTTTCCCTCACTGTCCTACTCTGTCCCTCCCTACAAACAAGATTTAGCACAGAATAGCACACTGATAATTTCTACGAGTGTCCTTCTCTGTCCCTAAACTCAAGGATTGAAAATATGGAACAGCAAAATTGGTTTCGAACAGAATAGCACACTGACACTTTCCCTCACTGTACCTCTCTGTCCCTACAAACAAGATTTAGCACAAAATAGCACACTGACACTTTCCCTCACTGTACCTCTCTGTCCCTACAAACAAGATTTAGCACAAAATAGCACACTGACACTTTCCCTCACTGTACCTCTCTGTCCCAACAAACAAGGATTAGCACAGAATAGCACACTGTCACTGACACTCTCCCTACCTATCCTTATCTGTCCCTAAACACAAGGAATCCAGGATTATGTAAAGGAAAAATAATGACACTGTCCCTGCCTATGCTTCTCTTTCCCTACTCCGGAACACACTACACAAGGCCGCCGCGCTGGCGGCCTTTTATAGTGTGGGGCGTGTACTAAACCCCCTCAGCAATAATTGGCCACAGGCATCCTGCCTGTGGCCAATCATTGCTCTCCTCGCTGCCGGCGCTGTGATTGACCAAGCATGCGGGGTCACAGTGCATGCTTGGCCAATCACAGCGCCTGGATGACACTGCGATGGCGTAGTGCATTGTGGGCCGTTCGCGTCACTCGAATTTGGTGCGAACAGCCCAAATCGTTCGATCTTCATCGAACGATCGAACAGCCGATGTTCGAGTCGAACGTATGTTCGACTCGAACACGAAGCTCATCCCTAATTGCCACCAGTAATTAGTTTTTAGTTGCAATGTATCTGTGAGGTCCCATATTTTCTAGTGGTCTCTAGAAAGGAACAGACAGATCCCTAGTATGAAAATACTATACAGACTTTCAAACAAATATCTGGATGTGTAAAGAGGGTTCTTTACCTGGTCTGAATCCAACTGGCTAGTAGAGGTGCAGCTTCAATGTGAGCAGACTGAGCCCATATGGGCGTCAGCTTATAAGTGCTCACTGAGTGGGACAGCTGTGAGGGGGCGGGGAGATTGAGGGCCGGACGAGATCACGCCCCCCGAGCTCAGTGACGCGCCGCGCCACCCCCCGAGGACAACGTCATCACGGCTCTGGCCAGTCACAGTGCTGGATCCCGTAAGACCGGGGGAAGATGTTAGCCCTTTCAGCAGTGAAAGCGTGCCACTGGAGGGCTTTGTTCTAAGGTAAGTATTTCATAATGTGCTAGTATGTGATGCTAGCACATTATGCCATTGTCTTACATTGTCTTACCGCTGCAGCAGTTTACTACCGCTTTAAAGTGGTTCTAAAGGCAGAAGGTTTTTTAATCTTAATGTATTCTATGCATTAAAATAAACAACCTTCTGTGTGCAGCAGCCCTCCTCAGCCCCCCTTAAAGTACCAGAGCCCCATCTGGATCCAGCGATATTGCACGAGATCCTTGGCTGTCCTAGACTCTCCCTCCTGATTGGCTAAAACACAGCAGAGGAAGCCATTGGCTTCCGCTACTGTCACTCAAAGTCATTGAGTCAATGAAGAGATATAGGGGGCGGAGCATGGACACACAGAGCTCGGCTCCGGTGCCCCCATAGTAAGCTGCTTGCTGTGGGGGCACTCGGCTGGAGGGAGGGGCCAGGAGCAAGGGACCCAAGAAGGGGGGGATCTGGGGTGCTCTGTGCAAAACCACTGCTCAGAGCAGGTAAGTATAGCATGTTTGTTATTTTTATACACAAAAAACAAGACTTTAATATCACTTTAATACATTCCTTGCATTAAGGTAAACAATGTTTAGGCATCAGCATCTTCCCTCACCCCCCCCCCCTTTTACTTACCTGAGTCCTCATTTGACTCAGCGCCGTGCACATCTGCACCTCATCTCTCCCCTCACTTCCGGGTCTCGCTGGCTTTACTGGGGAATCGGGAGCCATTGGCTCCCAGTGCTGACAATTAAAGCCAGTGACAACAGAGCGGGGGACGGGGCTAAGTCCTGCTGTCTATGTCAATGAACGCAGCAGCGGGGCTCAGGAGCAAGCATGCATGAGCACCCCCATGGGAAGTGGCTTCCCATGGGGGCACTGAACAGGGACCAGGAGCTCCGGCGGGGGACCCGAGAAGAGGTTAGGGGCCACTCTGTGCAATTCCATTGTACAGAGCAGGTAAGTATAGACATGTTTGTTATTTTTTTACCTTTACAATTGCTTTAGTTACTTATCTTGACTGAAATTTTAACGTTTGCTAACAAGTAGCTGTGCAAGCTCCTGCTGTATGCCTATATAATGCCCAGGAGGTGATGCTGCTTCTTTATAGGGTGACCACATTTCCAAACAGCCGTTCAGGGACACACCCCCTCTCTCTCCTTCCCCAAACAAAGATGAGGGGTGACAGTGAGATGTGGATAGGGGATGCAGAGGTAAGCAGCTGCGGAACTCTGTGTGTAGTGCACCCCTGAACTCTGCACGCTGTATGCAGCGCACTCTGCACGTAGCACACCCTGGAACTCTGCACTCTGTGTGTAGTGCACCTCTGAACTTTGCACTGTGTGTAGTGCATCCCTGGAACTCTGTAATTAATGCACTCCTGGTATTTAATGCCCCTTTAAGACCCTTGCACTGTAAGTGAAATTTGACCACTCCCATTAGTTGATGCGATTTGGAGGGTGTGTGTGTGGGGGGGGGTGGTTTTGAGGGGGTTGTGGCTGAGTTCCTGCACCTATTTTCTGAGAAAAAAAGCCCTATATATATATACAGGGCTTTTTTTCTCAGAGCATAGGTGCAGGAACTCCCCTCTTTTAAGCCACCCCTTGTCTCTGCCCCCTACCCACCTCTAGGTACTGTTTCTTGGTTCCACCCACTATCCACCTACCAGTAACACCCCTTTTAGAGAATACAGAACCAAGTATTACTTTTCTGGTGTTAAGTAAGTTGTATGCAATTTTTTAATGATAACGAAAAAAGCAGTAATATAGATCCCCTGCAGCCAGCAACAATAAACCCTATCCCAGCTGCAATAGATCCACCCAGCAATAATAGACCCCCATCCCAGGCAAACTAGATCCCCTCCCCCAGCAATAATAGATCCACCCAGCAATAATAGATCTCCCCCAGCAACAATAGACCCCACCACAGCAACAATATATCCCCCAAGCAATAATCGATCCCTCCAGCAATAATAGATCCCTCACACAACATTATACCGCCCCCAGCAGCCAGCATTATAGACCATTCAGCACCTTTGCCATTACATACATTCAGTGCTGGAGGTGCCGAAACTGCGTTCCCCCTGAAAAAAAGCCCTGTGTGTGTATATATATATATATATATATATATATATATATATATATATTATTACTTTCACTGTTTCACAGAAACCGATGAAGCTGACTTCCATCAGTCTTGCCTATACACCATCAGTCAAAAAACTTACCGTTCCAAACGCGGTAACGTAAAACACTCAGATGAGCCAAGAAAAATGAAGTTCAATGCTTCTGAGCATGCGTCGACTTGATTCTGAGCATGTGTGGGTTTTTTATCCGATGAAGTTCCCCACAGACGATAGTAATTTGCTATCGGTTTTTTAACCATCGGATAAATTTAAAACATGTTCTATTTTTAAACACCGATGGAAAAAAGACCGATGGGGCCCATACACGATCGGTTTGTCCGATGAAAAAAGCCCATCGGACTGTTTTCATCGGTTAAACCTATCGTGTGTACAGGGCTTTAGGCTTGATTCACACTAATGCATTTGTTTATGCTTTATGGGAGTATAGTTTTGCTAAAAAACGCTACCGTAGTGCAAAAATGCTGAAAAACTCACTCTGCAGCTACAGCTTTCTACAGCTAACATTACTGGCTTTTTTATAATGTCCAGTGTGCATTAGACCTTAGGATCACCAGGTGAAAATAAAGGATAAAAAATGAAAGAATAAAACAAATGGAGTCAAAACATTTCAGGGAAGGGTAAACTGCAATATATAATTTTTGAGGATTTAGATAGCTTTCCTATTGATTGTTACAGGGATTATTTTTTCTGGTGCTGCTTGTGTAGGTTCACCACATAGTCTGTGCTGAAAATAAGAATCCTAGCCTAACTTCCTCCATTGCATATGCTAACAAGCACCCCATGCAACCCACAGCATTATATGTTTCCGGTTAGATTTTTTTTTATATATAACTATGCCTCCAAATCTCCTGTATTATCGGTATATGATTGCTGATCTCATTCCCTCTTGTCTGTGTGCTCTTTCATAGCTGATCTTTTACTTTCACATGTATGGAGAGGGAATTGGCTCGCTGACCATACATCAGGTGACAGTGAGCGGACAGAAGGTGCTGCTTTTTAACCTGACCAGGGACCAGGGGAATTTCTGGCAGAGGAAGGAGTTGGAACTCCACGAACTTAAAGAGGATTTTTATGTCACATTTGAAGGGAAAGTGGGCAAAGATCAAAGAGGGGACATCGCTTTGGACGACTTAGTTATGTCTAATGACTGCATTCCATCCTCCACTTCTTTCTCTGAATCTCACAAGACCTGGCCCATGAAAGGTAACACGTCTATGTCATTTTTAGATTGTCTTAGAAATGTAACCTTGATTTAGAATTGTCCCATTGTATGTTTTTAATCAATCAGTTTGGTTAAGATTATAACATTTTTATATATATTTTGCTAATTGCTAGCTCTTTCCATTGAAATATAGTATAGCTTGGCTGTCATGTACCTGGTGACGGAGCCTGAAGTGATGAGGATGGTCTCTTACACCTCTGGCTCAGAGCCCCCCCCTGGTAAAGTGAACAGGTGGCACAAGGGCACAAAGCTGCCCAAGTGCCTTCTAGTTCTTGCAAGCAACTGGTACAGGAAGATAGGCACATCCCAACTGGTCACCGCTGTGTAGCTTCCCAGCAGAAGATGATAAACTGGACACAGGAAGACCAGGCCATACTCTTTAGCAGCAAGTGACAATCACAGGAACAGCGAATAGATGGTAGGCTGAGACCTGGAGCAGGCGTGCAGGCAGGAGTGTCAACTAAGCAACTGCAGGCTGGAGATGACTGAAGCACAGACAAAAAAAAAAAATTCAATTTATTTTTTTCAATTATTTTTAAAATTTTGGGGAAAAAAAAAATTTCAGAGTAGAACTCCACTTTAAATTAACTCAAGGCAACATCAACTGATTCTTTTGGATGTCTGTGTTTGTCTCCCCAGACTTCTGTCCACAGGGTTTCCTGATTTGTAAAAATAGGAGATGTTACAGGCCAGAAGAGCGATGTGACTTTGTGGATAACTGTGGGGATAACACAGATGAGAGAGACTGTGGCACTTCCTGCACATTTGAAGATGGGCTCTGTGGTTGGCAGAACTCCTTGGCAGACAACTTTGATTGGATCTTAGGAGGAAACTCTTCACAAACTCTGAAACCTCAGACTGTGGACCACACAATGGGAAATGAGGAAGGTGAGTTACAGCTTTATTTAAAGGTTTCAGCCTTGAAATTGGGAAGTCCTCGTTGGTGTCCTACTTTTGTGGCTGTCAACTCCATCTTTGTTTTACTACTTGCTGTGTTGCAAGGATTACAAATGTATATTGAAAGTTCAAAAATTCAGTAGCAGCTTGCTTAGTTTCGATACAGTAAGTGAATTACTTATCAGTGATTTCTAATTTATATATATACATATATATACAGTATACTGTATATACATTTTCATTCACTGCAGTAACAACTGGATTGGCTGCCCCGGGTAACTACACTTTGTACATTGTCATTGCTCTCATCGCTGCCCCAATAAATGAGTCTAAGGGCGGCCATACACAGTTCGAATTTCGAAATAATTTTTTTTCGAAAATCGTATCAAATAATTTTCGTATGAATTTCGCACCGTTAGTGGGCTGCAGCAACAGCCGATTTTCGTGCGGCAATCAAATTCAAGGAGTCCGACATGTTGGAAATTTTTTGAAAAACGAACGATTTTCTGATCAATGATGGGAGAATCGTGCGAGAAATGTAATAGAAAAGAAAATGCGCATGTGCAAGAAAAGAATATTCCCGGAGAGAAACAAATATTTCCGGCAACATGAAGGTTTGGTCGGCCGAATTTCGAAAATCAATGGTGGCATCATCGGATCCCCAAAAAAACGAACTTTCTGATTTTGAAAAGAAAATTTGTTCGAAATTTGACCCGTGTATGGCCTGCTTTAATGTCATGTTTATGGTGATAGATAAATAACACTCTTTGTGGATTCATCATTCGTAACTAGAAAAGATTTTTAAGGTTGTGTGTGGCCCCATTACATAATTCTGAATACATTTACATTGACTTTTCCAATTCCTGCATTTCTCTGAATGATAGCACTGACATTTCAGCACCGAGACATTTTAATGATGTATTCTTGCATAGATACTAAAGCAGAAATAGTTACATTTTTGCTTTTTAATAAGTTAATAGGCATATACATAGAGACAATTTATAATGGTCCACAATGCTATTTTGCCGACGGCAGTAGAGTTTCCAACAGCCTATAGATCAAGCAGCTCCGGGCAATATCTTCAGTCATTTCCAATGTATTATATTTTAGATCGGAATTAAACCTATTATGCTGGTAACCTTACACTTTTTTTGGTATCTGTTATTTTCAGTGAAAGGAAAAAGCATAAACTTCTGTTTAGTATGGAAACAGGTAAAACGGGCCATAATTAGATCACTTTTTTTTTGCCCAGCCAGCGATCAAAAATATCTGAACAGGTTCCACCATCTCACATTGGAGGTGGATAGAGAAATCCTTCCTGCTAGACTGTTGTATTTTGACAGCGGGTACTTCTCTGCTGTTAGGATACACTGATCAGCGCTGCAGCTGATTGGTTGCAGCGCTCATTGAACACAAATTAGTTAAACAAGCCCATTTGTGAGAAGTCAATCTGTAGGTCCTGCTATACCAGACAAATTTTGATTCTTCTATGGCCAGCTTAAGACTAGTTTTAAACATCTTGTCCCCCCCCCCCCAAGCCAAATGTCTTCTACAACTAGATTTACCTGTATCTCTGCTTTGGGACAAGGGTGCTACATATATATAAAAAATAACACTTTGAGGATTATTTACTAAAGGCAAATAGACTGTGTAGTTTCTCCAGAGCTCAGTAAATGAGGTAAAGTTTCACTTTGCAAAAATTACCCAATCACGTGCTAGGAAAATTTAAAAAACAGCACATGATTGGATGATGGAAGTCAGCAGAGCTTCTGCTCAGTTACTTAGCCCTGGAGCAACCACTCTTGCAGAGTGCAACTGCAAAGTGCACAGTCTATTTGTCCTTAGTAAATCAACCCCAATGTATTTATGGCTTTGGTAGACAACTGAGATAAGCAAGGGGCAGCCAATATTGTGCAAGTTGCTGTAAACTTCTCTAAAGCCCCATACACACGGTCGGACTTCCATCTGACTTTTCCGTGGATTTTTGTCCGAACGGAGTTGGTCGGGAACACCCATAGCATACACACCACAGGACTTTTCTGCAAACTTTCCCAAAACTTTTTCCAGCATCACGTGGTTTTTCTGCTCTTTTCTGCTCTTTACCGCCACCCTTTGGTCAACTTCTGCTATTGTTGGTTGATTTTAACATTATTTGTTTTGTCCATCGAACAAAAGTCAGATGGTTTTCTGTACACATGGTCGGACTTTGCTCCATCGGACTTTTGTTGGCCAAAAGTTTGTCCGTTTGCAGACCGAACTTTTGTCCGATGAAAACCAAAAAAGTTTGTCCGATGGAGCGTACAAACGGTCAGATTTTTTGTCAAACTTGCTCAAAATGAAGTTTGTTGGCAAAAAGTCCGACCGTGTGTACGGGGCTTAAGATCAGATGACATGCAACATTTTGTTTTTCTCCTACTCGCAGCGCAAAATGCAGTATGACCTTGTGAAAAGAAAATGTATTTCTGCCAGGATTCTTATGTATTCCTTAGCATTTCTAACATTATTCAGTCCTGACACTCACTGTAAACTAAAACCACTTTGGTTACTTTGCTGTCTTGATTCTCTCTCTTCTTTTTTACACACAATAGTGTTCATTTTTTTATTTTTTTCTATTTAATGGTAGTGTCAACGCTTAACAAAATTACTTAAATCAGACATTGATTCCCTATGTAGTTTTTTTCCCATTTGCATATCCAGCCAAATTTCTTACCCAAGTGGCAGTCACTTCTAGAATCTTCACCCCTTTTTTTCTCTCCAAGAGAATGAGGATGCCATCTTCACTTTTAAATGCCAGAGCAGCCTTTCCCAACCTTTATACCCCTGAGGAACCCTTGAAATAATTTTCAGGTCTCATGGAACCCCTGCTAAAACCGAGTCATTGGTGGGTCAGTGTGAAAAATGCCCTTTACATTGGTAGCCAGTGGAAAGAATGCCCCCCTTATACTGGTGGCCAGAATGCCAGCTGAAAAGATCTCTGGTATCATGCTCCTTGCTCTGCCAAGTAGTGTAATTTCCGACAACAAATGTTCGATGTGAGCTTGTTGTCGGAAAATCCGACCCTGTGTATGCTCCATCGGACATTTGCTGTCGGAATTTCCGACAACAAAAGTTTGAGAGCAGGTTCTTAATTTTTCCGACTACAAAAGTTGTGGTCGGAAATTCCGACCGTGTGTACACAATTCAACGCACAAAAGTTCTACGCATGCTCGGAATCAATTAGACGCATGCTCGAAATCATTGAACTTCATTTTTCTCGGCTCGTCGTAGTGTTGTACGTCACCACGTTCTTGACGTTCGGAATTTCCAAGCAACATTTGTGTAACCGTGTGTATGCAAGACAAGTTTGAGCCAACATCCGTCGGAAAAAAATCCACGGTTTTGTTGTCGGAATGTCCGATCGCCTGTACGTGGCATTAGTCAATCGGTCGCTCTGTGAAAAAAAACTAGCAACCTCTGGAGGAACCCCAGGGCTCCACAAAACCCGGGTTGAGAATGGCTGCTTTAAAGAAAGTTACAACAAATGCCTAACATAATTATCTTATACCATGTATTTACTCTTTTATTGACTTCTATTTAAGGTCACTTCCTTTCTCTGGAAACTTCCTTGGTTGGACTGCGTGGTGAAAAGGCTCATATAAAAGGCGCCACATGGAAGGAGTCAGGAGAAAATTGTACACTGAGCTTCTGGTATTACATGTCACCAAAAGCTACTGGCCAAATACGAGTCCTTATTAAAGTAAGAATTTTCTGTTTCTACCTTGTGCCATACAGCTAACATTTAAAGGACAATTCCAGTCTAATGGAAAAGCAACATTTTGTTTTAAAATGATAACTTGTTAACATTAATTAAGTAACCCATTTAACATTTTAAACTGCTATCCTTGCCAAGGGAGAGCAGCTGATATGCTGATACTGCTGGATTTGAGCCTTTTGTGTCGGTTCCCATCCCCTCAACTACAGCATGCTGACTAATTAGCACAGATTGACGAGTACAGACCCTTTTATCATAGAAGGAGTGCTATTCTTTGCTCTTAAGCTGGCCATGGATCAATATTTGGTTGGTTTTGCAGGGACCGGCCAAATTTCAATCCATGTATGGGCTACCTAATTCTATTGATCCAACCAGCCTGTCAGGTTTTTCCCAAACGATCAGTGCTGTTGGCTATAGCCAGAAACACTGATCATTGTAATTTGCCAGCGGGGGAAGGCTCCCCATCGTCTGAATACAATGGCTCAGCGGGAAGGATTCCCCCATCCACATTGAATGTGTGGATGGGAATATGTTTTTTTTCTTTTTTATTCAACCCGCTGGTTAAATAAAAAAAATATATTAATCTATTGCCTGCCTTAGAGTGTGTGCCAGCTAAAACTGGCACACAGTTCTTTTTTCAGCGCACACCACCGCAATGCAGTGGTATGAACTGGCCACACTAGAAACAAAGCATTTTGCCTTGTCTTGTGGTGGGGTGCCACGGGGCTGCACTGGAATAGCCACGCTGGTGTGAATGGACCCTTACAGAGATTTCTCCTGATTTACACAGGGTATACACGCACCAAAATTTGGCTAGTTCAGCAGGAATTGGCTGCTGGTTGAACAAAACTGTGCATTTATACCCTGCTTTAGAGGCCAATTTATAACCATGATATATAATATGCAATGATTGCCCACACCACAGCTTGCATTTTGCAGTCAATTTATAAAATTCAGGTTGCATGGTGGAGCCAACAGTGACCCACAGCCTCATGTTTGGTCACCACAGCAGAGGCAGCTCCATGATTGGAGGAAAGCAGTAGAGCTGGTCACATCACTTTCACAGTTCACATGATCAGGCTCTCCTTTTGGCTATTTTTTGTGTAGCGCCGTCCCCAAAAGGTTGGGCCGCTATTTAAAATATAGAGGGATGTCTGAGCCAGTAGTTGGGCTCAGACGATTGAATTACATTAAATTTACCTCTATTCCAGCTGTGGTTTGCCCGATAGCATTTTCCCTTCTTGCCTGTGGGTGACAATGCCACCTCAGACACTTGTTGGAACACGGGCAAACCATGGTACATTGAGTGGTCCTTCTCAGCAGTGGTGCAGTGGGAGTGGTCGACCCGTTGTGCCTGCTGGGAGGGGATACTTAAGGGGCAGATGCCATTGATTGGGGTCCGTCTTCGCCCCGCAGCCCTCCGGGCATGAGGTGTGTGTGTGTGGTTCTGGTCTCGGGCCCACGTTGGCCCGAGGCTGCATCACTATCTGGTAGGCCCAGCTAGTCTGGCTGGGGCCTGCATACTGAGAGGGGATCCCAAGATGTCTGTCCAAATGGGAGGAAGCTGTCTTAAAGAAGAAGACCGGGGGGAAGACCTGCCCTGGAGGAGACCGGCAAAGTGCTGCTGTCTCGGGCGAGACCTGGCAACTTTATTTAGGAGGGATCCACTATACTACAAGCCCTGCAGTTCGCCGGATTGGCTTAAAGGCTCTTTAACTGTACGGCTGGAAGTTTGGGACTTTGAAATCCTGTGGCAGAGGATTCCTGGACTATCCATTCGCTCAACTTTAAAAGGTCTGTGGCAGAGACTTTGTTCAGTTTAAAAGGGTCTGTGGCAGAGACCCCATTCACCTAGGGCAGTCTGTGGCAGAGACAGAATCCGTGTGTCATCCCGGCTGCTAGGCCATGTGAGAGGGGACTATCCGGGTGACCAATACCCACTCTTAACACTGAGAGTGGTAAGTGACTGTGAGCTGATATTTTTTGCTAGTATTGCTGAGTGCCTGAACCTTCCCCTACTCTTGTATACCTTCTACTTTCTCAAAGTTTATCGCATAAGAAAATACAGTAAACCCCCCTCCATCGCGGGGGTTACGTTCCAGACCCACCCGCAATAAGTGAAAATCTGCGAAATAGAAATACCCTATTTAAATACACACTAGGCATGTTTTTATAACTTTCACTGTACTTTAAAAGCATTTTAAGGTCTTTAAACACACTTTTAAAACAATAGAAACACATTTAAACACATAAAAGATACTGAGAGACATAGCAAGAGCAATGGAAAACACAAAAATATTTAATTAACAATGATTTAATCAATAAAATAATGCTAATAGGTCTTTCAGAAAAAAATGCAATATACCGGGACCGCAAAAACTGAACCGCGATATAACGGGGGTTCACTGTAAAGTCTAACTGTTTGAGGTTTTACATCTGTGTGGACATTGCATTACTACAGACTTTCCTACCCGAACAACGAGAAGGTGAAGAGGTAACGTGCAAAACCCAAAATTAACCAGCGGCCCTCTAGGGGGTATTGCTACATTTGCAAATCCTCCATTTGCTTTAATAGCATTAGAAGCACCTATAAAGCACATTGCTGTGTTTTATTAAATGTGCAGTATTTTTTTTCTTATTATGGCCATCATAATGCAATACCTTTTGCTTTGTAAATCTGTCCCTTACTGCCTAGGTTGTTTCACCAGGTAGAAATTGGGGGCAAACTCTCCAACAGCAGCACAAGCAGATTTTTTGTTTATAGTTTAGTAAGCACCACAAAAGCAGCTGTACAACAGAATTAGCACTATTGACCATGCTCAAAACTGTCCCTGATTTTGAAGGACCATCCCATCCATGATTTTGGAAAATGTCCCTCTTTGCTCCTCATTTGTCCCTCATTTTGGTCTGATCTATATCGGTGTATATGTAGCACCCTGGTGTTTAGGCAGGGTTGCTCCTAAATTTACCTGCCAGGTATAGCTACTTGGCCCATTGTTAGGGATCAATTGATTTCAGTCTAAGGCCGGATTCACACTGGTGCGACAAACGCTCCAACATTGGGAGCTCATGTCGCATGACGTGTAAAAATCAATGTTTCCCTATGGGAGCCGTCTTAACTGGTCCGACACATGTTGGTCCAACTTTGAAAATGCTCCCTGTACTACTTTGGTCCGACTTTGATCCGACTTCAGCCCATTGAATATCATTGAAGTCGGATCAAAGTCGGAACGCCATCTTGCATGATCCGACTTTGGCATGCGACTTGTGCTCTGCTGATCTTGAGGGGGAACTCCACGCCAAATTTTAAATAAAAAACCGGCATGGGTTCCCCCTCCAAGAGCATACCAGGCCCTTGGGTCTGGTTTGGATTTAAAGGGGAACCCCTACGCTGAAAAAACGGCGTGGGGGTCCCCCCAAAATCCATACCAGACTCTTATCTGAGCACGCAGCCCGGCCGGTCAGGAAAGGGGGTGGGGACGAGCGAGCACCCCCCCTCCCGAACCGTACCAGGCTGCATGCCCTCAACATGGGGGGTGGGTGCTTTGGGGCAGGGGGGCGCCCTGCAGGCCCCCCCCACCCCAAAGCACCCTGTCCCCATGTTGATGAGGACAAGGGCCTCTTCCCGACAACCCTGGCCGTTGCTTGTCAGGGTCTGCGGGCGGGGGGCTTATCGGAATCCGGGAGCCCCCTTTAATAAGAGGGCCCCCAGATCCCGGCCCCCCACCCTATGTGAATGAGTATGGGGTACATCGTACCCCTACCCATTCACCTGGGGGAGAAAAGTGTCAAGAAAAAAAAACACACTACACAGGTTTTTAAAGTCATTTATTAGGCAGCTCTGGGGGTCTTCTTCCGACTTCGGGGTCTTCTTCTGACTTTGGGGTAACAGCTTCTATGGTTGAGGTCAGGACAGTCAAGTTCCTCCACCCCAAACTCGCTCATCCATGTCTTTATGGACCTTGCTTTATGCACTGGTCCAAATCATTTGTTGGGGGGGGGATTATGGTGTGGGGTTGTTTTTCAAGGGTTGGGCTTGGCCCCTTAGTTCCAGTGAAGGAAACTCTTAAGGCATCAGCATACCAAGACATTTTGGACAATTTCATGCTCCCAACTTTGTGGGAACAGTTTGGTGATGACCCCTTCTTATTCCAACATGACTGCTCACCAGTGCACAAAGCAAGGTCCATAAAGACATGGATGAGCGAGTTTGGGGTGAAGCAACTTGACCCGATAGAACACCTTTGGGATGAATTAGAGCGGAGTCTGCGAGCCAGGCCTTCTCATTTACCATCAGTGCCTCACCTCACAGATGCGCTTCTTGAAGAATGGTCAAACATTCCCAGAAGAGCTGAAGCTGTTTTAGCTGCAAAGGGTGGGCCAAGTCTATATTGAACCCTACGAACTAAGACTGGGATGCAGGTAAAGGGAGTCACCACTCAAGGATACTGATTGCAAAAACCTCTCCACCAAGGGATTGGTTCCCTCAACGAATGCTTTGGTAAGTGGTTGGATGACCAATTGCAGCCCCTGGTTGTTGAACTTTCTGGCTATTTAAAAGACACCAAACAGCTCCTCATTTAATTAATCAAATTCCAGAGGAAAGAGAACTATAGATGGGTTAGCTGTGATGTCACCAGCCTATATTCTAGTATTCCACACCACTTAGGCATACAAGCGGTAGCCATGTTCCTTCGGAAATCAGGGACATTTTCATTGGTCCTCCAGGACTTCATCTTGCAGTCTCTGGAGTACCTATTAACACACAACTTTTTCATGTTTGACGGGAGCTATTACCTCCAAAGATGTGGGGCCTCCATGGGCGCAAAATTTTCGCCTTCCTTGGCCAACCTGTTCATGGATTGGTGGGAGAGGTCCCGCAACTTTGGACATGATAGCCTCCGCCGTCTCGATACGGTGTTCTACTGTCGTTACATAGACAATCTCCTATTTGTCACCTCAGATGGGGAGGCCGACCTCAGCAGTTGGCTTGTATACCTCAATGACAATTCCCTCAATTTAAGGTTCATCGGTGACCTCCGTGTGACCACTATTGAATTTTTGATGTCAAACTCACAGGGGTTGGGCGCACGGTGGTCACCAGCTTACATAGAAAACCCACGGCAGACAATGCCCTTTTGATAGCCGATTCAGCCCACCCAACACATACCATCAAAGGGGTACCGTACGGGCAGTTCCTCAGACTCAAACATATTTGTAGCACACCGGACAACTATAGAAAGGAAGCCCAGCATAATTTCTAGGGACAGTTTGCTGGAAAACACTAATAGGAACACTACTGCAAGTGGCACATGCAATACTTTTGGCAATATACTGTTTTTTTCCACCTCATATAGCACTGAATTTACAAAAATTAAAAATACTGTCACTAAGTACCTTCCCATTCTGCTCAATGATCCTATTTACAATGAGATATTGTCCAAGGGCATCAAGTCGGTATCTCGTAGAGCACCCACGTTAGGAAGTTCGCTTTCACCTAGCCTGTTTTTGAGCACTCCGGTGGTCAATAGCTGGCTAAAATTCAAGGGCAACTTCAAGTGTGGTATCAAAAGCTGTGATTATTGCCGTTTTATAAAAAAAGGTCAACATGTTAAGTCCTGCACTAACAACAAAAGCTTTGAGAATTCACAGTTCATTAACTGTAACACCAAATATGTAGTTTATGTCATCACGTGCGAAGACTGTCATATACAATATGTAGGTCGGACCATTCGCAGACTTAGGGACCATTTACATGACCATTTGTATGACATTCAAATCAATAAGAACACCAATGTCGCTAAACACTGGAATTCTGTACACCTTAAGAATACCTCTAGCCTTTTTATCCAAGGCATAGAAAATATCAAGATTCCCATTAGAGGGGGTGACAAGTTCAGAACATGTAAACGCAAGGTTTTTTGGATTTTTTCTTTGCATACGAGAATACCTTCAGGACTCAATTTTGAATGGGATGTATCCCACTATTATGATTAGTATAAGTTCATAATCCGATTGCCCTGTACTTGGCTCATAAAGTTTTTCTGTGAATCCCATTATATTGAATGAATTCCCATCCACCTCGCTCATCCATTGAGGTTGGCTGGGCTTCAGTCATTGATCAGTCTACATCCCAATTTCATTACTTTCCAGAGATGCTTGTGCCCCTTGCGTTTGCTCTCGGTTGAGAGCGGTCGCGACCGACACAACAATTTGGATTGGCTTATGTCTCCATTTCACATTCATTATTTGATTATTTGTTCATACTTGCAGTTTTATTCGTTTATGTATATGAGCTTTGTCATAGTCCAATATGCATGGTCTATATATATATAATTTTTATTTTTATTTTTTTAACACTTACCATGCTAAGGGACTCTCAGACGCATGTCCATGCCTGCTGAGATGCATCGTTCTACAGCCTTGGCCAAGATTGGTTATTTTGGTTTTAATTAATAGTACCTCGGCCATTTGAAAACATACCGCACATTTGTCAGTGTGCGATATGGCATCTCATCATGTGTGGTGGTCCTGCTTTTTTCAGGTTGCCTATCCTATTCTCATGTCTATCCCTGTTTATATTACTTATTGCAACAAAGTTTATTTCTTGGAGATCATGAGACATGAGGTGCATATCTTAACCACTTGCCGCCCACCCTATAGCGGATTGACGTCGGCAAAGTGGTTTTAAAATCCTGACTGGACGTCATATGACGTCCTCAGGATTTTGAGCCGCTGCGCGCCCCCGGGGGCGCGCATCGCGGCGATCGTTGTTGCGGGATGTCAGTTTGACACCCGCAACACCGATCTAGGTAAAGAGTCTCCGACGGAGACTCTTTACCACATGATCAGCCATGTCCAATCACGGCTGATCACGATGTAAACAGGAAAAGCCGGTCATCGGCTTTTCCTCACTCGCGTCTGACAGGGGGGGGTTTGTGCTGATCGATTATCAGCGCAGCCCCCCCGAGGATGCCCACACTGGACCACCAGGGATGCCACCAGACCACCAGGGATGCCCACCACCAGGTATGCCACCCTAGACCACAAGGGATGCTAATCAGTGCCCCTAATGGATGCCAATCAGTGCCCACAATGGATGCCAATCAGTGCCCACAATGGGCATCACTGATTGGCAGGCATTATTGTTTGGCACTGATTGGCATCCATTAGTACAACAGATTACAGTATCATTACATGCTATCAGTGCTTATCCATGCCACCTATCAGTGCCCATCCATGCCCATCCATGCCACCTATCAGTGCCCATCCATGCCGCCTATCAGTGCCTATCCGTGCCGCCTATCTGTGCCCATCCGTGCCGCCTATCTGTGCCCATCCGTGCCACCTATCTGTGCCCATCCGTGCCGCCTATCTGTGCCTATCCGTGCCACCTATCTGTGCCCATCCATGCCGCCTATCTGTGCCCATCCGTGCCGCCTATCGGTGCCCATCCGTGCCGCCTATCGGTGCCCATCCGCGCCGTCTATCGTGCCCATCAGTGCTGCCTCATCGGTGCCCATCAGTGCCGCCTTATCAGTGCCCGTCAGTGCGGCCCCATCAGTGCCCATCAGTGAAGGAGAAAACTTACTTATTTACAAAGTTTTGTAACTGAAACAAAAAAAATATGTTTTTTTTTCTAAATTTTCGGTCTTTTTTAAAAAAAATTAGCAGAAAATAAAAATCCCAGAGGTGATCAAATACCACCAAAAGAAAGCTCTATTTGTGGGAACAAAATTATAAAAATGTTGTTTGGGTACAGTGTAGCATGACCGCGCAATTGTCATTCAAATTGCAACAGCGCTGAAAGCTGAACATTGGTCTGGGCAGGAAAGTGTATAAGTGCCCAGTATGGAAGTGGTTAAGCATGCCTATCATAATGTGTATACCTCTCCAGTTAGTGATCCAAGACTAATGGTGTTTATGTCATTGTTATGTTTTGAATATTACACATGATATATGTTTTATTTATCTAATTTTACATTGATTTTTATTCATCTATCTTAGTCGGTTTGAAAGTGACTCTCAGGTGTAATATTTTCACATATGGTCCCACATATACGGCCATACAGCGATATTAGCAATCTGTTTTCTTTCTTTTTACGTGTAGTTTTTATGCATGGGATTTAACAACTGGTATGCATAACAGGCTAACAATATTTCATGGGTGTACACCCAGTATAATGGTATATTTGACAATTGCTACTTGGAGTCCGGTACATACATGTGGTTGGGAGTTCATTTAGTACACGAGAGCACGATATCCATACACATTAGGCTTGTGCAATTCGTTTCGTAACAAATCGAAATTCGTCCGAATTTAGCAACTTTCGGACATTCGGAAGCATTCGAATTTCCGAACAAAGCAATTACGAATAAAACCGAATCCGAAATAAATTATACCGCAAAATAGCGAATGCCCGAATGTCTTCGGCATAATTCGTTATGAAAAAACTTACGAATGTACAAATCCATTGGAAACACAATAACACTCACTCTGCTCTGCTCTCTGCTTCTCCTTCACCGTGCTGAACTCCCTCTCAAAATGGTGTACAGGGGCGGAGGCTATAGCCGCATGTAAAAAACGAAAGTAAAATACGAGATTTCTAATCCATTCGAAGCACAATAACACTCTGCTCTGCTCTCTGCTTCTCCCTCACCGTGCTGAACCCTCTCAAAATGGTGTACAGGGGCGGAGGCTATAGCCGCATGTAAAAAACGAAAGTAAAATACGAGATTTCGAATCGTTACAAATAACCGCTATGTATTTCGAAAAGTACAAATCCATTCGAAGCACATTAGGCATAATAGTCAGCGTCGTCGTGAGAGAGACACAGAAAATTACGAATCAACGAACCCAAAAAAAGTTACGAAAGTAGGAGTTGTGTCCAGAATCAACGAAAAACAACGTACTCTACCGAAAGTACGAATTATAAAGCAACAAAAAATTCAACGAAAAATGTCGCTTGCAAAAATACGAATGAGTCCGAACACGAAAAATCCCGTCTAGCAAAATTACGAATGATTACGAATCAACAGGACCGGAAAGAAACGAACCGAAACGGAACAAATTTTTCCGTTGTGCACAAGCCTAATACACATGCTCCTTCGTAGCTAATGTGGTGCGATTTGGGTTCCCAATTGCACTTATTGACATACATTAGGAAAGCATATTTCTCCTGTGCTTCTCCCATTTCCTATTATTTCTTTACATATCTTGATACATTTTTTGACATCTTTGTGTTCCCCCCCCCATTTTATGGTTAGAACGTAATAAATAATATAATGTCACAAGATACAATTAAATACTTAGAAAGATACACATACATGCACATCCTCTGGTCTCTGGATCTATTTACAAAATACACCGCATTATGTCATTATATATCTTCTCATCCCATGCATTTTTCCTCCTATGATCCTTGTTTCTTTTATTTTTTAATGCTTTTTTATACACAGTTACCATTTATAAATATTTTTATGGATATAACGGATGCATGGAAACAGCACATAGGACACACTATTATGTACAAGATTGACTCTCCTTCTTTACTCATAAGATTCAGGCAACATTTGCCATTTTAATATTAGTATTGGCCAAATTGCTATACATAATTTACATTATCACTTTCATATATATATATTCATATATTTTTGTCACTTGATGTAATTTAATGAACTCTTTCTTTTTGACCTTTTTGATTGGAAGCTAGAATTGCTAGGTTCTTCCGATCCCATTTTTCCTATACTCTCAAGCTCATGATCCACCTTATACAAACTGGGACTTTCATTTTACTCATGTTATTTTACTTTACTTCACTTCACATTTCACACTCTCTCACACTCTTCATTGTTCACTTCACAGTTTTTAAGCATTTTCTTTATTTTATTTTACTTCATAGTGGTATTCACACTCATCTAGATAGGCCACTTTCACACTGAGGCGCTTGAAAAACGGCCAGTAAAACACTGAGCGCTTTTGAAGCGTTTTTCAGGCGCTTTTAAAGCGCTTTCAATTAATTTCAATGGAGAGGGGCATTTTTTCAGCGCACTGCCCCAGTGTGAAAGGATTCATTGATTTTAATGGAAATAATTTTTTAGGCGTTTTTTTTTAGCGTGAAAGCGCCTGAAAAGCGCCTCAGTGTGAAAGTGGCCTTACATAATATTTTTGTCTTCACAGAGTTTTACACTCAACCACATACTGCACTATATACATTATATTATATACACACAACCAAACTATTTTTGTTTGTTTGATATATTTATATATTATTCTTTTATGTACACATTATTTCAATTATGTTTACATATGTTCAACATATAGGATTTCAATTATCACTATTTTTGAAATCTTTTTTCTACACATATGTGTTGTTCATTTTTAGATATAATTATTATTATTTTCTAAACAAGAAGAAATACATGTGTTTTTTATGTGTTTTATTGGTTTCTTTGATTTCAGTTTTTTATATAGGTGTGTCTGTTTTCCTAACCACATGATTTGGGTTGGCCTGTGTTCACAGGAGACACCAATCAGCAATTTGGCAATTGGACTCTCAGGTCTGGTTCACACTTGTCCGACAAACGCTCCGACATTAGGAGCTCATGTCGCATGACGTGTGAAAATCAATGAATCCCTATGAGAGCCGTCTTAACTGGTCCGACACAAGTCGGTCCGACATTAAAAATGCTCCCTGTACTACTTCTGTCCGACTTTGATCCTACTTCAGCCCATTGAATATCATTGAAGTCGGATCAAAGTAGGATCCTTGTCCTAACCATCCGACATTTGACATCCGACATGGTGATTACAGCAGCAGTAAAAGGAATTTATCTCACCCTGGGATTGTTTTGATTGGTCAAAGGACAAGTCAGACTAGCACAATGTCGGATCAAAGTAGTATCCTGTTCATGAATGTCGGATGGATGTCGGACCAATGTAGGATCAATGTAGGACTGATGTCGCAGAGCAAAGTAGGATGAAAGTCGGATGAATGTCGTGTCGTATCAGTGTGAACCCAGCCTCAATCACTATTCCTCTGGCCATGTGACCTGTAGGAAAGAGTATATATATTTGACATTTATTTGATGTGTGTTAGCTATGACTAAGCACTAAGCTTTAGTGTGAAACGCGTCAGTTTGTACTCTGTTTGCTGTGGCATGTATCCTGTGTTTTTTTATCTACAATAAAAGCAACAAGTTGTTTGGAGTGCGGCTGTCCAGAAATTCTTCCTTCACTTTGCATAAGACTGGGATGCCTTTAAAGTTCATGTGCGTGTAAGACGCCTTTCACACTGGGGCATTTTTCAGGCGCTTTAGCGTTAAAAAAAGTGCCTGTAAAGTGCCTGAAAGAAGCTGCATCTGCAATCCCAATGTGAAAGCCCGAGTGCTTTCACACTGAGGCGCTGCGCTGGCAGGGCTTCAAAAAAAGTCCTGCAAGCAGCTTCTTTGCAGCGCTTTAGGAGCGTTGAATACACCGCTCCTAAAGCGCCCTTTCCCATTGAGGCACTTTTTTAACGCCAAACTGCCTGAAAAACGCCCCAGTGTGAAAGGAGTCTTAGCAGAGCTTTACCAGCATTTTTCGGGCGCTGGCAGTGTGAAAAAGGCTCTGAAAGCACTCGGGCTTTTACATTGGGATTGCAGATGAGGCTTCTTTCAGGCGCTTTAGAGACGCTTTTTTTTTTAACGCAAAAGCGCCTGAAAAACGCCCCAGTGTGAAAGGAGTCTTAAGGCAGGCTTCCCAATACTTTTGGTAAGATAGGGTAAATGGTGGTGCATCACTGAAACAGGCTGTTCTGCATATGGGAGTCTACATAGCAAATCAATAATCTACCCTGGCGCATGTGCTGACCATGCATGCACTAGCCTATTGTTGTGAAATACTGAGGTCTGATTGCTCTGTATGCAAAACTGCACTTTGCACATTATCTGAGCTCTTTGAACTGTCTTTTTGAATAACTTGGATTTTAGTATTCCGCAGCAGTATTCTTCTACACGATAAGTTAACAGTTTCTAAATATGCATTAGTCTTTTGCTTCTTGTGAGAACATTGTAAATGCTGAACTTTCATATCCCAAAGCATATTTGCTTTTTGTAATAATGTTTGAGACTAAGCAAAGTTGATTGTCATTCTATAGCTGGAACTATAGCTAAAACATATCACTTGTAAGAAAAACTAGATTTGCCGTCTAGTTATTACATCAAAAAGTAATTGTGACGGTTTCCTGAGAGGCGTATGTTGGATTAACATGACTAAATGACTTACTGGCAGATCAAGCTATATTAGCCACCGAAGAAACTCGATTTTTCTCCATCTGGCCCACCGTTGTAGTGTTATTCATGTTATGATTGGACTCTCCTGGGAACACAAGTGATGTGGATCAATAACTGAAATGAGTAACTTTATTGCAAGTGGTTGAGGAGGAACTTTTGAAAAGTCTAGCCACTGTATTTAAACTAAGGCAACTATTATCATGAGTCTTCAAGTGATGGCAAGATCCATAAAGAACTGTAAATCCTTTGAGCACTTAAAGCTACACGGTTGTCTGATTATAGGCTTTAAGATAGTAGTTTCAGTTAAAAGATGTTTTCATGGCACAAAAATTTTATTCTTTTGTTAAGAGTTTCTGCTGGAAGTAAATGGAGTAGACTGCACAGGTGAGCCACAATAATTTGTTAAAGAGCAGGCCTGAGTAAATATATAAATCACCTTTAAAGCGGAACTCCCCGATAACTCTTAAGCCTCATAAACAGGATCGGACTTTCCATCTGACTTTTCCGTGGATTTTGGTCCGAAGGGGCATTGACCGTGAACGTGGTATGCATACACACGGCAGAACTTTTTCAGCCAACTTTCACCAAATCACGTGTTTTTTCTGCTCTTTACCGCTACCCTTTGGGCAACTTCTGCTATTGTTGTCTGATCTTTAGCATTGGTTCTGAGCATGCGTGTTTGTACTTTGGACTTTAGTCCGATGGACTTGTGTACACACGATCGGATTATCCTCCATCGGACATTTGTTGCCAGAAAGTTTGAGAGCATTCACAGCGAACATTTGTCCGATGAAAAACCGAAAACAATTGTTCAATGGAGCATACACACGGTCGGATTGTCCGATCAAACACGTCCGTCAGACCATTGTTGTCAAAAAGTCTGATCGTGTTTACGGGCCTTTACAAGTCCAAGTATCCTCCATGTGTACAGTTCAGCAGTCCTTCACCCCTGAAACCATTGTACTGTTGCATACCCATCAGGTGGGTCACTATAGGACCCATAGTGTTGACCCTTAGGGCTGACAAAAAAAATATGTGGCCAAGGTCCATTTGTCGAAACACATGTTGACACACCAGAAAGACACACTAAATCACATGCACATATGTAAGTGGGCCGTTTTTTGTTTTTTTTAAATGGTTTTAAAAAATGGTTTTGCACAGAGCAGCCTCAATTCTCCTCTTCTCAGGTCCCCCACCATCGCTCTACACTCCTCCTCTTCTCTGCATGCCACCATAGGAAGCTGCTTAGTATGGTGGCACACATGCAGGCTTGATCCCTAGCTGGGCTGTGTGCGTCTATAGACATACAGTCCCACCCTCTGCTCCCTCCACGGTGGATTTGATTGACAGCAGCAGGAGTCAAAGGCTCCTGCTTCTCCCTCCATGTCCAGTGAGAGAAGAGAGAGAGAGAGAACAGTGCTGCTGTCCTCGGGCACAGCGCTGGTTTGAGATTAGGCTCAAGTAAGTATGTACTGATGATGGGGCTGTGGGGAGCTGGAAATAGAAAGCTTTTTTTTTACCTATAATGCAGAGAATGCATTGAAGTATAACTAAAGGGGAAAACTTTTTTTTTTTTTTTTCAGTTTTGGACAGGGTAGAGTGGGACTAGAACACCTATTTTTATTGCTTTCTGCGGCCCCATTAGGGAAATTCACCCTCTTTATTTGTCTTGTTTACCGTTCTCATTGAAAGTGAAAGTAAAAGAAAACCCCAAAATTTGGGTTTTCCCCAAAAAAGTAATACAAGAGAAATTTTCCAATGGGGACACATAGTTCTGGTGACCTGGAACCCGAGGTATTCCCTACATTTTCAGGAATTTCCTCTTAATGTTTTGGCTATCAGGGAGGAAGTGAAGGTTAATCTCCCCAGTGGGATAAAGCTGGCACAAAAACTGACAGGGGTTATAACCCTCTCTTACACTATCCAAAGTAAAAAAAAGTTTTTCTCATAGTTCTACTACTACTTTAAGTTAACCACTTGAGGACCAGCTGCCACAGTTACATAGTAGTTACATAGTTACATAGTAGGCAAGGTTGAAAGAAGACACAAATCCATCAAGTCCAACCTATGTGTGTGATTATATGTCAGCATTACATTGTATATCCCTGTATGTTGTGGTCGATCAGGTGCTTATCTAATAGTTTTTTTAATTTAACGATGCTCCCCGCTGAAACCACTTCCTATGGAAGAGAATTCCACATCCTTTACTGCTCTTACAGTAATGAACCCTTTACACAGTTTAAGGTTAAACCGCTTTTCTTCTAATTTTAGTGAATGTCCACGTGTCTAATTAAGTTCTATCCCTATTGTGGGGTCACCAGTACGTTATTTGTACATTGAAATCATATCCCCCTCTCAAGCGTCACTTCTCCAGAGAGAATAAGTTCAATGCTCGTAACCTTTCCTCATAACTAAGGTCCTGCAGTCCCTTTATCAGTTTTGTTGTCCTTCTCTGGACTCACTCCTGTTCCAGCACATCTTTCCTGAGGACTGGTGCCCAAAACTGGACAGCATACTCCAGGTGTGGCCGGACCAGAGCCTTGTAGAGTGGAATAATTATCGTTCAATCTCTGGAGTTAATCCCCTTTTTTAAAGCAATAGTTTTTTATTGAAGATTTTTTTTTTTTTTTTTTTTTTTACATATAATAGACAGAGATAGAGGATAGAATATAAACAAGGGGTACATAAAGAGATATACACAAAAGGTGATACACAGTTGTGGTAAGTGTACAATTTAACCAAGGGACTTGGGCCAGATAGCCCAGTCATCATCAAATTTTTTACATGTTAGAGAATTGATTGCTAGTAGGCGTTCGAACGTATAATTTCTATGAACTGCTGCTATGACTTCAGAGATGTTTGTAGTTTTATTAGATTTCCAATTGCGCAATATCAACAGGCGTGTTTCCAGAAGCATGTGTGTCACGACTTGCCTAACAGTCCGTGGGAATTTGTCAATGTTTAGGTGCAGTAATGCTAAAGCTGGATCGGGTCGTGTCAGTATTCCAGTCATGGAGGAAATCTGCTGGAAAACCTGGTTCCATAGACTTCTTATGCTGGGGCAGTGCCAGAACATATGTAATAAGTTACCAACGTGCCCACAGTCCCTCCAGCAGTGCGAGGATGTTCCCGGAAAGAACGTGGCAAGTCGGAAAGGAGTATAGTGCCATCTATTTGTTATCTTGATCATCAGTTCCCAGTGCTTCACACAGTGGGAAGACTTGTGTACTTCCATGAAGGCCCTGTGCCATTGTTTGTCCGAGAATGTATCGCCTATGTCTACCTCCCATTTCTGCATTGCTGTTGTCTTCTTGAATGTCAGTCTGTCTTGCAGTAGGTTATAGAAAAAGGAAATACCCTTCTTGTCTAGTACTGCACTGGAATAGAACTGCCAAATTTTAATCGGCATTGTCGCTAATGAGGGTGCCTGACATCTCAAGAAGTGTGTAATTCTGAGGCATTTGTAAGTGCCCTGTGGGGAGATCTTATATTGTGTCATGATTTGTTCTATGGGTTTGAGTCGTGGGCCTTCATATAGGTCCGATATGTGATATATGCCTTTGTCTATCATGTCAGTGACGTCCAACATTGGGATCTTGGATTCCAATATATTCAGGGGAAGGTCGAAGTCCATGGTTTGTACGTCCGTGTAACGCTTATCTAAAAGGAGTCTCCATGCTCTCAGTGATGTCTGCATGGTAGGCGGGAGAAGAGATATGTTCCATGGAGTCCAACGGTCTCCTAAGAGTAATTGGGTAAGATCTTTCGTTGGGGATAAATAAGTTTCTATGTCAACCCAAAGAGGTGCGTCGGATTGTTGGAACCAGAGTTTAATTTGGTCTAGGCGCACCGCCCATAGGTAGTCATAAATGTCCGTGAAACCCGCCCCTCCCGCTTGTTTATGTGAAGTCAAGTTGTTCCTGGAACACCTAGCTCTTTTTCCCTTCCATATGTACTTCCAACCTATTCTAGCGAGACTATTGATGAAATGAATAGGGATATGAATAGGCAGAGTGCGAAATACATACAAAATTTGTGGTAAGATGAACATTTTATATGCGGAGATTCTACCCATCCATGAGATTTCAGTTCTCGAAATGGCCTTGAGTTGGGCTTCCAGTTTGGTTACCAGCGGAGTCATGTTAGTTTTAGCGAGGGCAGCTATTTTACTAGTGAGTGAGATACCCAGGTACGTGATACTACCCGCGCTCCAAGTATATGGTAATTGTTTTTGAAGGGACTGTTTCATTTGAGACTGTACTCCTAGGTCTAGGATGAGAGATTTTGTAAAGTTGACCTTATAGTAGGATATATCCCCAAATGTTGTTAGTATTTTGTGCGCCTCTTTTAGGGACTGTAAAGGATTAGTCAGAATTAGAATTACATCATCCGCAAATAGATTAATGGTATGCATATTGGAACCAAACTGGAAGCCCGTGATCGAGGGCGTTGATCTGATTGCTTCAGCTAGTGGTTCTATCATAGGATTAAAAATAGTTGGGGACAGGGGACAGCCCTGTCTGGTCCCATTTGATATGTCAAATGATTTAGACAGTAGGCCTGCAGAGTACACCTGGGCGGATGGACATGAATATAGAGATAGAATAGCTCTTAAAATTGATCCTTTGAACCCAAATTTTTCCAGAACCATTTCCATGTAGGTCCAATGGACCCTGTCGAACGCCTTCTCTGCATCGATAGAGAGCAGCAGAGAAGGCGTTCGAGTTCTTTCAGCCTGATGTATTACATTGATGATTCTTCTGGTAGCGTCAGAGGTCTGCCTCCCCTTTATAAAGCCCATCTGGTCTTTTTTGATGATTAGTGGTATAATATGCGTAAGTCTTTTAGCCAGTAATTTTGCAAATATTTTTGTGTCAGTGTTTAAGAGTGAAATGGGTCTGAAGTTAGCTGGTGTGTGGGGTTCTTTCCCTGGTTTAGGGAGTGTGACTATGTGTGCTTTTAGCAATTCTTGTGGAAGTGTCGCTGTTTCTGTGGCTTTAATGAAGACTTTAGACATGTGGGGCGAAAGGATCTGTTTAAATGTTTTGAAATATTCATTGGAAAAGCCATCTGGGCCGGGGGATTTCCCGATTGGTAAAGAGTCAATTATGTGTTCTATTTCTAGTGCCGCGATTGGGCTGTTTAGGTCCTCCAGTTGTGTTTGGGAAAGGGATGGGAGTTTCAGCGTGTGCAAGAACGTTTGTATTTTTTCTGTTGTCGGTTGAGGGGTATTGGAGTCTCTCTGGAGGTTGTAAAGCGAGCTATAGTAGTCAGCAAATTGATCGGCTATATCTTGGGGGTGAATAATTTTTAGTGAAGTGGATGGGTGTTTCAGGTATTGTATTCTAGTTTTGGAACGAGTGGCTTTGAGTCTATTTGCTAAATATTTGCCTGCTCTGTCCGCGTTGGCATAGTGTAGGAGTTTCAGGCGTCTTAGGTGCCTATCAAATTGGCGCGATAGAAGTTCTCTAAGCTTTTCTCTGCTGGCGCACAGTTTACTAGTTAAGGGTTCTGACGGTGACTGCTTATGCATGGTTTCTAGAATCTGTATGTCAGCAATAGTAGAGTTAAGTGAGTGCGTTAGTTTTCTTTTTTCCCTAGCGCCAATTTGGATTAATACCCCTCGAATATAGGCTTTATGTGCATTCCACAGAATGTTTGGATCAGTTACAGAATCAGCATTTTCTGCGAAGTAATTCGTTAGGTGTTGGGCTATAGACTTTTGGAGGATTGGTTCTTGAAGAACCCTATTGTTACTACGCCAGATGGGGATAGAAGGGGAGACACCCTTTTCTATAATAGATAAAGATATAGCAGCATGGTCTGACCATGTAATATTGTGTATACTAGTTTTTTCAACGTTCTGCAGCAACCATTTATCAGTTAGGAACATGTCTATACGAGAATATGAACTGTGTCTGTTCGAGAAAAAAGTATAGTCACGTTCGTTGGCGTGGAGACATCTCCATACATCAAAGAGTTCCACTTTGTGTAACAAAGGTTGTAGAGACAGGTGGGTCCTGGGTTTGCCAGAGGTAGTATCCAGTAGCGGGTCCGATGTCATGTTAAAATCACCGCATATCAGGAGGTTGCCATATTGCAAATTTTGGGCTTTGGTAAGGATTTTCCTCAAGAAGCGGAGTTGGTGAGTGTTAGGGGCATATACTGACACAATCGTGTATGGTTTGGAATTGATGTCTCCCGTAAGGATTATATACCTGCCTCCCTCGTCCAGAACAGTCGTTTTCGGTTGGAATGATAGGGAGTTTTTGATGGCTAATAGGACTCCTCCCTTCTTGTTGGCAGGCGTACAAGCCGTATATATGAAAGGGTAGTCCTTATGTGAACACTTCAGGGCAGCATCTTTTTGGAAATGTGTTTCCTGCACACAGAGTATGTCAGCTCTCTGAATGCCGGCTTCCTTCCACATGGAGAAGCGTTTTACCGGGTGGTTCAGACCCCGGGCATTAATAGATAGGATCTTAATCGTCATAGTGTTATTGGATTGGTATCGTGTGTGAGGAAACTGGTTAGGCACTTACTCGTCTCGGAGAAAGTTGGTTGGCTTCGTCCATCCTTGTGGTATGCTGAGGGTAGTCTAACATGTTCTTCATTTACCGCTGTCATTATACATTGAGCGTTCCTGTGTATATCAAAAGGGACACTGGGGAGAAAAAAGGAAAACAGCAACGGAGACATAAGAAAAAAAAATAGATATAACTGGATTTGCATAAGAAATGGATCCATAAATTGATCCTCGAGCAGACGTAGCTGCAAGTGCAGAACGGAGGGTGTACAGTTGGTACCTCACTGCGGTACCTGTGCACCTGAGATAAACGAGATTGGTGAGTGTAAGTAATTATGTTGCTTCACCGGCTTTTTTCTTACTAGCCTTCTTGTGTGACACTACCTGCCAGTCATTCTGTATTGGCCGTGGGCTTGCAGAGGATTTGGATTGAGGAACTTGTTCCGGGAGAATCCCCCATTGGCGTAGAGCAGCCAGCCCTTCCTCTATTTTGGACACTGAGACACTGGTCCCATTGTAGGTGATAATAAGAGTGGCTGGATATTTCCACTTATGCGGTATGTTGTGATTCCTCAATGCTTTGGTTACAGTGAGCAGATTGCGTCTGCGCTGAAGAGTGTGTCTGGACAGGTCAGGTAGCATCCTGATGTTGGCGTATTGTGGCGGGACTTTCCCTGGGGTACGTGACGCTTGTAGTATGCGATCTTTGACGTGAAAAAAGTGTACTCTCATCAGTACATCCCTGGGAGTCTCGTCAGGGAGGAACGACGGTTTAGGGACCCTATGGATTCTATCAATGATAAGATCCTGTGCTGTTGCATCTGGCAGCAACGTGGAGAACAGAGTCTGGGTGTATTGAAGGAGCTGTGTGGGGGGAACATTTTCAGGGACACCCCTCAGTTTGAGGTTATTCCTTCTTGATCTGTCCTCGAGGTCCGCCATCTTATCCTTGAGCCAAACTATTTCCTCCCCCTGTGCCTTGATGGCATCCACCATCATGTTAAATGCAGAAGTGTGCTCTTCCACTTTGTCTTCCACAACATGGACCCTCTGTCCTATGGCCTGTACTTCTTTTTGGCATGCAGTGATCCCACTGTATATATCTGACTGCAGGGATGTTCTCAGTGAAAGGAGCATGTCCTTCAGCACGGTGTCGGATACTGGTCTATCTGCCGTGGGGAATTCTGATATGGGGTCCCCCCTCTGTTGCCGCTGGCTAGTGCTGGTGGATTGCGGCCCGCTTACCTCCATGTTGAGATCCGGCTGCGGCCTAGCTGGGGAATCCCTCCTCAGCCTCGATTTGGCTGGGCTCCGCGTTGAGGGGCTGGATGTCCCGGAGGAGGAAGCGCTGTGTGCTGTAGCCGAGCGGATGGCGACGGACGGTGGGCCGTTGCCTGTGGTAAGTGCTCCTGGCTGCGAGGCGTGCTGTGGGACTCGCGCTCCGTCGTCGCCGCCATTTTGCTGCATTCCCCTTGCTGCTGCTCCGAAGAAGCTGTCTAGTTTCTGGGGCTGCAGCGGTGATTTACGATTCCTGGGCATCACCGGTTGTTCCTCGGCAGGTCAGTGATCGGATGACCGATCGCAGGGCTCGCAGGATCGCCGGTGGGCTGTGGAGGCTGATGTTATTTCAGGCTGACAAGCGGAGCTCCTGGGCTAAGCGTCCATCTTGGAGTCCGGTCGCCACGCCCCCATCCCCTTTTTAATGAATGCAAATATTCTGTTTGCTTTGCTTGCCACAGCTTGGCATTGCATGCCATTGCTGAGGCTGTCTTCTACTAGGACCCCCAGGTCCTTTTCTATCCTAGAGTCCCCCAGAGGTTCTCCCCCCAGTGAGTAGATTGCATTCATATTTTTGCCACCCAAATGCATTATTTTACATTTTTCTATATTAAACCTCATTTGCCATGTAGTTACCCACCCCATTAATTTGTGCAGATCTTCTTGCAAGGTTTCCACATCCTGCGGAGAAGTTATTGCCCTGCTTAGCTTAGTATTGTCCGCAAATACAGAGATTGAGCTATTTATCCGATCCTCCAGGTCGTTTATGAATAAATTAAATAGGATTGGTCCCAGGACAGAACCCTGGGGGTCCCCACATTCCACCCTGGGTCATTCCGAGTACTCCCCATTTATCACCACCCTCTGAACTCGCCCCTGCAGCCAGTTTTCAATCCATGTACTCACCCTATGGTAGGGTGACCAGACATCCCTGGTTTCCGGGGACAGTCCCCGGATTGAGGACACTGTCCCCGGACCAAGTCTGTCCCCGGTTTTGTCCCCAGATTTGATTTAAACAGGGGCTGGGGCAATTTAAAAAAAAAAAAATCTGAATTACACACCCCCATTTCACCACACCTACTAGCTTAGGGGGGGTGTATTTTTTCCATTATCTGTGCCCCTTTCTTATGATCATGTGCTGGTCAGAGCAGAGGGACCATTTCTTAAGTTTCGGGCGCATGCCCATTCAGCTCCGCTCGCATGTTCTTTTGCCTGTTTATCTCCTTGCCTTCCCTGGTGGAGTGATCTTCCTCCGCTCTCTCCACCCAGTAATAGCCGGGGCCCGGAGAATGAGACTTGAGAGGCTGTGAGGCGGGCGGCGGCGGCGACGGGCAGAGAGAGGCAGCTGAGCTCAGCTGACGGTGTCCAGCAGCAGGAACAAAGGGGAAGCGTATCCGATCGCGGGGCTGCCAGTGCCTTCAAGGCTTCAACACAGGTGTGCTTTGGGGGTGTCTGTGAATAGACTACATTGCACTTTGTCTGTCTCTCTGGCATAATGGATGGTAGCAGGTACTTATTGGTCATAAGTTAACAAAATTAGCACCCAGCAGCCATGTTATGTGACTCACTGTGACAGAGCCAGCCAGAGCCATAATAGAGTGGCTGCTGCCTGTGAGTTATCATAATGCTGATGTTAACCAGTTGCTGATCGCCTGATAGCAGATTTACTGCTACAGGGTGGTTGTACTGCGCAGGATCACATATATACCCGATCCTGCATTTCTGGGTATGGAAGCCAATCAGCGGCTCCGGCGGACTCGATGTCCACCGGTACCCGCTGATCGTTATGTACATAGGCAGAACGGTGGTCTGCCTATGTAAACAAGGCAGATCCCTGTTCTGTCAGTATGGAAGACATTGATCCTGTGTTCCTGCAAAGCAGGTACTAGGATCTATGCCTTCCTTTAGTAAAAGCACCTCCCCCACAGTGAGAAAACACTTGTTAGGCACACATTTGACCCTTTCATTGCCCTAGATGTTATCCCCTTCCCAGCCAGTGTCATTAGTACAGTGACAGTGCATATTTTTAGCACAGATCACTGTATTAGTGTCACTGGTTCCAACAAAGTGTCACTTAGTGTCTGATTTGTCCACCGCAATATCGCAGTCCAGCTATGAGTCACTGATTGCCGCCATTACTAGTAAAAAAAAAAAAAAGTCCCCGGATTTAATTTTAAAAATCTGGTCACCTTACCCTACGGTCCATGCCAATGGACCTTACTTTGTACAGTAAACGTTTATGGGGAACTATATCAAATGCTTTTGCAAAATCCAGATACAACACGTCTATGGGCCTTCCTTTATCTAGATGGCAGCTAACCTCCTCATAGAAAGTTAATAGATTGATTTGGCAAGAACGATTCTTCATGAATCCATGCTGATTACTGTTAATGATACCGTTGTCATTACTAAACTCTTGTATATAGTCCCTTATCATCCCCTCCAAGAGCTTGCATACAATTGATGTTAGGCTAACTGGTCTGTAATTCCCAGGGATGTATCTTGGCCCTTTTTTAAATATTGGTGCTACGTTGGCTTTTCTCCAATTAGCTGGTACAATTCCCGTCAGTAGACTGTTCGTAAAAATTAGGAACAATGTTCTGGTAATTACTTGACTGAGTTCCTTAACCACTTGCTTACTGGGCACTTAAACCCCCTTCCTGCCCAGGCCAATTTTCAGCTTTCAGCGCTTTTACGCTTTGAATGACAATTGCGCAGTCGTGCGACGTGGCTCCCAAACAAAATTGGCGTCCTTTTTTTTCCCACAAATAGAGCTTTCTTTTGGTGGTATTTGATCATCTCTGCGGTTTTTATTTTTTGCGCTATAAACAAAAAAAGAGCGACGATTTTGAAAAAAACACAATATTTTTAACTTTTTGCTATAATAAATATCCCATTTAAAAAAAATATATATATATATATTTTTTTCTCAGTTTAGATCGATACGTATTCTTCTACATATTTTTGGTCAAAAAAATCGCAATAAGCGTTTATTGATTGGTTTGCGCAAAAGTTATAGCGTCTACAAAATAGGGCATAGTTTTATAGCATTTTTATTAATATTTTTTTTTTTACTAGTAATGGTGGCGATCAGCAATTTTTATTGTGACTGCGACATTATGGCAGACACATCGGACACTTTTGACACCATTTTGGGACGATTGTCATTTTTACAGCGATCGGTGCTATAAAAATGCACTGATTACTGTAAAAATGACACTGGCAGTTAAGGGGTTAACACTAGGGGGCGAGGAAGGGGTTAAATGTGTGCCCTGGGAGTGATTACTACTGTGGGGGGAGGGGACTGACTGGGGGAGGTGACCGATCTGTGTCCCTATGTACAAGGGACACAGCATCGGTCTCCTCTCCCTGACAGGACATTTATCTGTGTGTTTACACACACAGATGCATGTCCTTGTCTGTGTACCGGCCGATCGCGGGTGCCTGGCGGACATCGCGGCCGCCAGGCACGCGCATCGGCATATCAGTGACGCGCCGGGCATGCGCGCGCGCCCCCCAGTGGCCGGAGGAGCCGAGGGCGTCTATTGACGTCCTCCCGGATATCTAGAGCCACCTTGAGGCCGTCATTCGTCTATGGCCCAGGCTCCATCTAGTTAAGGACCCTTGGATGCAAGCCATCTGGTCCCGGTGACTTATTAATGTTACGTTTTTCAAGTCTATTTCTAATTCTGTCCTCTGTTAGCCATGAGGGTGTCATGTGACGTGTCATGAGGATAAACATTGCAGTTTTGGTTACTGAAGCTCCCCGATTCCCTTGTAAAGACTGAGGAGAAGATTACATTTAATACCTTTGCCATTTCTCCATCCTTAGTAACCAGATTCCCTTCATCATTCTTTATGGACCAATATGATCTGACCTCCCTTTCTTACTATTTATGTACTTAAAGAATTTCTTGGGATTTTTGTTACTCTCCTCCGCTATGTGCCTTTTATTTTCTATCTTAGCTGCCCTGATTGCATCCTTACATTTCTTGTTGCATTCTTTGTAAAGTTGAAATGCTGGTGATGATTAGACATGTGCATTCGTTTTCGTCCGAATGCATTTTCGTCCGAATTTCAGCTATTTTCGTTATCGTTTTAACAAACGAAAACGAAAGCACATAATCCGAAAACCGAAAGATCCAACATAAACAAATGCTTTATTTTCGTTTTCGTTGCTACAACAGTTCGATATAGATAGGAGATTCAATGTGACGCTGACAATAACAATCTGTGTCTATCGAACCTGTGGTCGAATGTGCCTAACCTTAACTCTATTAGTCCAAGATTATTCTACATAGGAGAGAAAAGATTCGACATTATAGAGAGAAAAGATCCGACATAGGAGAGAAAAGATTCGACATAGGAGAGGAAAGATTCGACATAGGAGAGGAAAGATTCGACATAGGAGAGGAAAGATTCGACATAGAAGAGGAAAGATTCAACATAGGAGAGGAAAGATTCGACATAGGAGAGAAAAGATTCGACATAGGAGAGGAAAGATTCGACATAGGAGAGGAAAGATTCGACAAAAGAGAGAAAAGATTCGACACAGGAGAGGAAAGATTCTTCATAGGAGAGAAAAGATTCGACATAGGAGAAAAGATTCGACATAGGAGAGAAAAGATTCGACATAGGAGAGAAAAGATTCGACATAGGAGAGAAAAGATTCGACATAGGAGAGAAAAGATTTGACATTATAGAGAGAAAAGATTCGACATATGAGAGAAAAGATTTGACATTATAGAGAGAAAAGATTTGACATTATAGAGAGAAAAGATTCGACATAGAGAGAAAAGATTCGACATTATAGAGAGAAAATATTCGACATAGGAGAGAAAAGATTCGACATAGAGAGAAAAGATCACTGCTTGTGGGCGGAACATTCGACCGGAAATGTATGATTGCAGTCGTACAGTTTCGCTGCTCCGTCGAATCTTCTTTGAACATTCGACAGACACCATAAGCCTTCAATGACAGATTCGACCTTAATTAATTCAGATTTTCGGACGAATGCAATTTTTAACGAAAAACGAAATAAATAAAAACGAATTTCGGGAGTAACTTAATAAATCTATTTTTCGGACGAAAACGAAATTCCGAAACAAAATATTTCAGTGTGCACATGTCTAGTGATGATCCCTCTGCCTATTTTTTGAAGGCCTTCTCCTTTGCCTTTATATGCATTTTTACGTTGGAGTTAAGCCACCCAGGACTTTTTTTTAGCTCTTTTCAATTTATTTCCCATTGGGATGCACTGGCTAATACCCTTATTTAATATGCTCTTAAAGCATACCAATTTTTCCGCTGTGTTCTTTGTTCCAAAAATTTTATCGAATTTAGTATCTTCTAGCAAGGATTGTAGTTTAGGGAAGTTAGCTCTTTTGAAATATTTTTTTTTGTATTCCCCTTATGTTTCCTATTTGTGTGATTTATACTGAAACTAATTGACCTGTGATTGCCGTTGCGATTGCCGTTTCCTAAATTGCCCCGTATTTCAACATCTGGAATCAGGTCTGTATTGTTGGTAATCAGTAGGTCTAGTAACGCTTTGTTTCTAGTTGGTGCATTTACCATCTGACCCATGAAATTGTCCCACATTTAGGAACTGGCGAGCCTTAGATGAATGCACGGTTCCTTCCACCCAGTCTTTATCTGGATCATTAAAATCCCTCATTATAATGACACTTCCCATCCTTGCCGCTAATCCAAATTGGGATAGGAGGTCCGCCTCTTCCCTCTGGTTAGGGGGCCTATAGCATACTCCCAGTATTACTTTCCCCTTACATTTTCTCCCTTTGTAGCTCTATCCATAAGGATTCCACCTCCTCCCTTGCTCCATTAGTGATGTCGTCTCTCACATTTACTTGTACATCATTTTTGATATACAGGCATACCCCTCCCCCTTTTTTACCCTATCTATCCCTCCGATATAGGGAATACCCTTGAATGGTTGCCAGCCAATCATGAGAGCTGTTGAACCAAGTCTCTAAAATTCCTACAAAATCTAAATACTCCTCGTACAACAGTAGCTCTAGTTCTCCCATCTTGACCGCCAGACTCCTGGCATTGGTGAACATGCCACGTAGTTTGGACCAGTCGCATACTATCTCATTATTGAGTGTTCTGAGGTTGCAAATAGGACTTGTTACTGTACTTACCTCGGGTTGAGCTGCTTAAGTCAACCTACCACTAATGCCCCCAATACTACTAGTTATACTGCTGCAGGTTGGCTCCCCTGGGCAAATCGCCATAGCTGTACCTTGGCTGCTCTAAGACCACTAGGGGGGTGCACCCGTGGAGCGACGACAGAGCCGATGCACGTGCCCGGCGGCTGTGATGTCCGCCGATGCACATGCCCGGCGGCTGCGATGTCCGCTGGGCACCCGCGATCGCTCCTGAGAGAGACATAATGGAGATCTGTCAATGTAAACAGACAGATCTCCGTTCTGTCAGGAGAGAGGAGACAGATCTGCTGTTCATACTAAGTATGAACACCGATTGGTCCCCTCCTCCAGGCAGTCCCATCCCCCCACAGTTAGAATCACTCCCTAGGACACACATTTAACCCCTTGATCGCCCCCTAGTGTTAACCCCTTCCCTGCCAATGACATTTATACAGTAATCAGTGGCTATTTTTAGCTCTGATCGCTGTGTAAATGTCAATGGTCCCAAAAAAGTGTCAAAAGTGTCTGATCTGTCCGCCACAATGTCGTAGTCCAGCTAAAAATCGCAGATCACCGCCATTACTAGTAAAAATAAAAAAATAATAAAAATGCGATAAATATATCCCCTATTTTGTAGACGCTATAACTTTTGCGCAAACCAATCAGTATACGCTTATTATGTTATACACTTAATATACGCAAAAATATGTAGAAGAATACATATCGGCCTAAACTGAGGAAGAATAATTTTTTTTGGGGGGGGGAGGGATTGTCGCTCTTTTTTTGTTTATAGCGCAAAAAATAAAAATGGCAGAGGTGATAAAATACCACCAAAAGAAAGCTCTATTTGTGGGAAAAAAGGATGTCAGTTTTGTTGGGGTACAGTGCAATTGTCAGTTAAAGCGACGCAGCGCCGTATCACAAAAAATGGCCTGGTCATTAAGGGGGCAAATCCTTCCGGGGCTTAAATGGTTAAAATGCCTTCAGCCACTTTAATTTTTTTTTTAATTCATTCATTAATTTAAAGTGTATCTAAAGTATATCTAAAACCAAAACATTATATTTTTAGTTTTAGTTTTAATGTTGGGAGTTGGTAAGACCAATTGTAATTGTGTACCCAATGAAAAACTTCCCTTTGCCTTCTTTTTTAATGACAACTATAAAAACAAAACATTGAGTTAGGAAAAAACAGGGGCAGAGTAGGGACCTGTTAGACCCGCTGTCAAATTTGTATTACTATTTGTGTTACCATTAAGCAGGTTTCCCTCTACTTCCTATCTAACCAGAAATCTCCCCACCCAAAAGGCACACATAATGTTGCAAACACTGGGAGATGCACTAAGCCACTTCATTCGAAACTAAAAAAACTAAAAAAAGTTAAGATAAAGCTCAACTTTAGGCTCTATGTAGCTCCCCATCCCCGCCACCCAGCAGAAAACACCACCCTCCTCCCCTTGAGGCCCCTGCTTGCAGTATGTGATAATTTTATTGTTGTTACTTACCTTTCCTGATAACATCTAGATGGCCGTGGGTCACCTTCAGTCTTCAACCCTGGATGATACAGTAAGTGGAGCTAATGAGATAATAGTTGCACCACTCTCTGCATTCATAAACTGATAGAGCAAAATGCCATGCTCAGGGGGTGGGGCCATGATGCTATGCACTCACAGGAGTTGATTTACTGAAGGCAATAGATTGTTCACTTTGCAAGGTAAGTGGCAGTTTGTAAGGGAATTTTCCCTAGAGCTTAGTGAATGAGGTTAAGCTATGTTGACTTTCAGTACCCAGTTTTGTGCAAGCAAAAATGCTGTCTTTTTTTTTTATTTTCCTTGCACGCAATTGGAAATTCCCTGCAATGTGAAACTTCACCATATTCACTAAACTCTGGGGCAACCTTGCAGTCTTTCCTCAGTCTTCCAGGCTGAGTGCTGTTGTCATTGGCTGAGACAGCAGTGGGTGCCATTGGCTCCCGCTGCTGTCAATCAAAGTCAGTGAGCCAATGAGTAGAGAGAGGGGGTGGGGCCTGAGTCTGAATGGACACACCGAGCAGCCATTCGGGTTGGATGCCCTCATAGCAAGCTGCTTGTTGTGGGGGCACTCGGCAGTAGGATAGGGCCAGGAGCGCCGGGGAGGGACCCGAGAAGAGGAGGATCTGGGCTGCTCTGTGCAAAACCACTACACTGAACAGGTAAATATAACATGTTTGTTATTTTAAAACAAAAAAACAAGACTTTAATTTCACTTTAAGGTGAATATTACAACCACATTTGTTGAAAACATTGGTAGAAGCTAGCCTTGGAAATCATATGAAAAACACAAAGTTAATACATGTTACATCCCCATATACACAAGCCATTAGAGCAAAACAATATTATTTCTACAAAGTATACTACATACTGTATAAGAAAGGAGAAAAAGAATAGTAAAGCAGGATGGGATAAGTTTGTTGAGCTGTGTAGGCCAGAACAGACTGCTTTCTAAAGTTTCCTAAATTGCCCACATAACTGTAACAAAACCTATGCATTTTATTTTCTCAAGTCATTGAACGGAGTCACCAAGTCAAATGTTAAATAAATGAAATACGGCTCCATCTTTCAGCCAAATAATAACAGAAACGCTTTACTGGGTTGAACGTTTGTTAAAACAGAGATTGCTGGCTGAATTTATTTAATTTCAGACATTTTTGTTGGTTTTAGTTTGGCTGGTTTAATGTTGACATCTTAGTTCAAGGACTGGTTTGTGTTGTAATATGTTGGCCGATTTATGTGGGATAGTATATTATTATATATATGTATAAGTCCAAAATTGACCAGGCCATATTTCAGTTGACTTTGGCATCTGTAATCTAATTGCACATATCAAAGGGGACTTGTTGATGTTAATATGCAAGAATCCAGGACAAGTCTATTTTACACATCAAACCTGTGCTCAGGTCACATTTGGTATCTGTAATCTAATTGCACATATCAAAGGGGACTTGTTGATGTTGATATGCAAGAATGCAAATTAGGACAGTTGATGACTGCACCTGTCTCTGGCTGGGGGTCATTATCTGTCACTCTGAAAGACAGAATGTAGATCAAAGACGGCCAATCAAATTGCTCAGCCATTCAGTGGTTAGGCAATATAATTCTGGAGGTCAGTCTTGTTATAGGTTCCCATGGATATGAAGGCATTGATCTAGAGAACATGGGACTCTAAAAGCTATTATTCTGGGTCATATTTACTCTGTTGGATATTGTCATCTGTTGCAAGTATTGGACTTTGTTCTGTGTTGGAAGTCAAAATAAAGTGCTTTCTCTGGAAGAATCGGGTTGCTGCTGGAACATAACTTATATCATCATTATAATAACTAAATATCAATTATCTAACTGGACTATATTATATCACTACATTGGTGCCGTTCAAGCAACCAGAAGAGCATTTTCAGGACTTAGTAAGAGAAGTCGGTGGTGAGAACAATCCTGTGAGGTGGACAGAAGTCTGATGGAGACCCAAGAACTGTGCTGTGACTTTAATGTCTGGTTGTGACATAAGAGTCTGATCTACAAAATGAAACAAGTTTGGAACCCCAGAATTATTCTCTGGAGACTGGAAACTGAAGAAAAAAAAAAAGACTGTCGTGTACCAGAAGACCGGAACTGTCAAGGTGGAGCCTCAAATGCGGTGAGTAAAATATTTCCTTTTAATTATTAGTATTATAGTCAAAATGCTTACTCAGTGTGAAGCTAGTGTCAGTTCTGATAAAGTTAACAGATGGGTATTAAAATGTATTAAGCGTCATGGCGGTCCTTATGAAATTCCAGAAAAATGTAAGCAGACGTGGACTATGATGAAGGAATTTTTAGAGAAAAATGTTTTTGATAGCAAAATGTAAGAAAGTAAAAGAAAAGGTTGTATTGTGCAGGGCTTGTTATCTTGCTGTTTAACAATGGAAAGTTCTTTGAATAATAAAGTTGAGGAAATTGCGCAGTTACAGAGTGCAGTTGATTATAGCCATAAGGTTTGTCAGAGGTTACAAAATCAATCAGTAACTGAGACAGTAAATTTAAAATTGCATACAGTTGGTTACCATTGGGGGAGCTTTGCTTGAGAAATCTAAACGTTGTGATGAATTATCAGAGAAAAATTTTAGATTAAAATTAAGAATTATGGAATTAGAGAAGAGATCTCAGGAATGCAGATATGCATCAAATCTTGGATTCAGCAATCTGCAGCAAGATACAAACACAAACTTTCTATCAAATGAAACAGAACCTCATATTAAATCTGATAATTCATTGCCAGCTGCACCCACTGTGACCAGCACAGTTTACAACAATAATAATAATACAGGTGAAGTTCAGCTTGTAATGAAGCCTTTGAAACCAAAAGAAACCAAAAAGAATTAGACGCAATTCTTAAAGAAATAGGAATGGTTTCCTGCCATGATTTAAACAGATTTTTTAAATGGTTTTGTGATGTCAGAGATACAATCTCAACCCATCTGACTTAGAAAGAGTTTTGCAGCATTCTATAGGAAATGGTCTTTGGATGAGAATTAAACAGATCTGTATTCAGCCTCTGAGGAAAAAGGACATATTACTGGAATTATTGTGTGTTTTGTATGGTGTACGTTCTGATGTTACTATTCATGGGAAGATCCAACAGATGCAAAACAAATCTCCCTATGAATTGTCACACAGGATAGCAACTATTATGGAATTATTGGTCGGTAATAATCTTGCATTTGAGCGTGGAGGCTCGATACATATGAGTATGTTTCTAGATGCTTTGCATGGAGATATCAAACAAAATATTTTATTAGTTACCCCAAATCCTCATGATTTAAAAGACATATTGTTGAGAGCAGACCATTTATGGAGAAAGTCAAATAAGCAAGCTGTCAAAATTGATTTAGCCACATTGTTTGGGACAAACACTGAATAGAAAGATCAGAAGATAATATCTAATGATAACAACAAGAGAGGAAACTCTGGGTTAAACATAGGTGATATTAATATGAAAAACAGAGCTGACCAAAATAATAATAAGAGAAAGACCTGGATACCATTTTGTCAGCTAAAACAGAAATATGACCACCTGAAGATGGATTATGATAAGATAAAAATAGAATATTACACATTATTAGAACAGTTGAAGGGTCCAGATCTGTTTTTGAGTGAAAATTACACTTCTCTAGCAGTGGGGTGAATGAGCTTCAAACTGTAAACTGTAAATATTACTTTGTTTTAACTTCAAACAATGTTTAAGGACTTTGCTAATGAGTTTTGTCTGAGAGTTTTTTGTCTTTCAGATATTCCCAGAGATACTCGTTTGAATATGAATAGCAGAAGAACAGTGTATCTGAAATTGCTGGCTAGTGGAGTAGAAATGCTGAATAGACAATACAAGGAATTATAAAGAATTCATGGACACTCTCTATATTCATCAAGCAATGGACTTTTTTTTTTAAATATTCAAATTTCTTTTTTTTTAATTGAAAAGAAAAAAAATGGACTTTTCTTCCCCAACGCCCTATTTTTTTCATTTTCTTTTCCCTTTCCCTGATATATTTTGCTTTTAATTTTTTATTTTCATTATGTTTTATTTCTTGAACTTCATTTTAAAACCAGAGCAAAGCATTTAAACCTAAAATAATTTTATAACATCTGTACATATGACATAATGCATATTGATATCAATAGATTTGACATCTGAGGTGATGCTGCACAATGGCTTGGCATACCATAAATTATAGTATGTTGGGTGGTTTTCCTAAATTTATAAGAGGGGTGAGTGAAATTCATCATTCTAGTCATGATTTGAACTTTGTTGAATCAGTTGTTTATAATATGCTAAAGGCTTTGACATACATGGATGAAAAAGACCTTTCTACCTTTCATGGGAAAAAAATACTGGCAAGAATTTCCAGTACCGATTTGTCTGCATAGAAGATCTGATAAACATGGATGTCAAGCTTATTCTATCTGAACCATCGCGTAGGGGGTATATATATGTTGGTATACCATTCAGGTGGAATTATAGACTGAATGATACAAGTAACTGCTCTATTAAAGGCAATGAGGGGTCGGCCTACAGCAAATTATGAAAGAAAATTGTTGCTGGTAATCAACAATTTCAGGCACCTGACAGGTACACAACAGGTCATCATTGCTCAAATGTGAAATGGAAAGAAGCAGATGTGAATTGTAAAATGCTTACAAGATGAACTCATGAATGTCAAGTGCAAGTAAATAGTTTGCAGCACAGAGTTTTTACTGCCGTATCCAAACATTGATGGTTCTTCTTACTATAAAGATGGAAGTAGAATTTCAGGATTTGCTGGTGTTTGTGTAAAAGCATTTTTAAAAATGAAAACCTTGAGCCTGGAGATGAGAGAATCCTGGACTTATGTGGATTGGAGCTCCCAAAGCATACCAAGCTTTACTTTCAGTGAGATGGTGAGAGATGTGGACTGTGACTTCAGCTCATTTTTACACAATATTCAAGATCTTTATGTGATTTACTCAAGGAAGAGCAAGCTTTGAAATAAGGCCTAACAGCTATACAGGCCACGGATGTTTACCGAATCCTTTTCCAGTCATGGTCTAAAGTTATATTATCTAATAACTATTTCATGGGAATATTTTAGAGGTTGGTGAAGAGAGTTGTAACCAGGATCAACTTCATATTTTATATGAGCCATTGTAAAGCATCCAGTACCTCAAATCATATATATATGTTTGTTGCTTGATTTATGGGTTAGTTCTAGTAGTTAGAACCGACCCAAGTGGGGGTATATGTTGTAATATGTTGGCCGATTTATGTGGGATATTATATTATTATATATATGTACAAGTTCAAAATTGACCAGGCCATATTTCAGTTGAATTGGCATCTGTAATCTAATTGCACATATCAAAGGGGCACTTGTTGATGTTAATATGCAAGAATCCTGCACAAGTCTATTTTACACATCAAACCTGTGCTCAGGCCACATTTGGTATCTGTAATCTAATTGCACATATCAAAGGGGACTTGTTGATTTTGATATGCAAGAATGCAAATTAGGACAGTTGATGACTGCAGCTGTCTCCGGCTGGGGGTCATTATCTGTTACTCTGAAAGACAGAATGTAGATCAAAGACGGCCAATCAAATTGCTCAGCCATTCAGTGGATAGGCAATATAATTCTGGAGGTCAGTCTTGTTATAGGTTCCCATGGATATGAAGGCACAGATCTAGAGAACATGGGACTCTAAGGCCTCATGCCCACGGACGTTTTTACAGCCGCGTTTTTGAGCGTTTTTTACAGCTTAAAAACGCCTGTCCATGTTAGTCTATAGCTTCATGCCCACCTAGACGTTTTTGAGCTGCAAATAGCATAGACGTTTTTAAGCTGTAAAAAAAACCCAGGACCAGTGCGTTCCTCAGCGTCAGAATTAGGCAGAAAAAAACGCGAGCGTCAAAAAACGCGCACTAACGCTCAAAAACGCGCACTAACGCGCGGTCGCGTTTTTAGCTCCAACGTTTTTTTTTTTTCAAAAAAAATAAATAAAAAATATTTACAATAACATGGACAGGCGTTTTTAAGCTGTAAAAAACGCAGCTGTAAAAACGTCAGTGGGCGTGAGGCCTAAAAGCTACTATTCTGGGTCATATTTACTCTGTTGGATTTTGTCACCTGTTGCAAGTATTGGACTTTGTTCTGTGTTGGAAGTGAAAATAAAGTGCTTTCTCTGGAAGAATCTGGTTGCTGCTGGAACATAACTTATATCATCATTATAATAACTAAATATCAATTATCTAACTGAACTATATTATATCACTACAGTTTGCAAACAATTTGTGTCAAAAGTATTACAGAATGATACTTCAGCTTAGTGAAAGTTTAGATTTGCCTTGGTGGTCCAGGCTCTTATTTAAAGCATAGTGCACTTCTCTGTTTCTATTCGCTCCCCAAAATATTTCAGCATATGATATACAGTGTATATACTGTATTGGGATGCCTGCCTTTACATGCACATGACCTTTCATGGCATCTCAGTCTTAGTCCGTAGGGTTCAATATTGAGTTGGCCCACCCTTTGCAGCTATGACAGCTTCAACTCTTGTGGGAAGGAATGTTTGACACCTGTCCACACACTCAATCCAACCTCTCCACAATGGCCAAGACCAGAGAGCTGTGTAAGGACATCAGGGATAAAATTGTAGTCCTGCACAAGGCTGGGATGGGCTACAGGACAATAGGCAAGTAGCTTGGTGAGACGGCAACAACTGTTGGTGCAATTTTTAGAAAATGGAAGAAGTTCAATATGACGGTCAATCTCCCTCGGTCTGGGGCTCCATGCAAGATCTATCCTCGTGGGACATCAATGATTATGAGGAAGGTGAGGGATCAGCCCAGAATTACACGGCAGGACCTGGTCAATGACCTGAAGAGAGCTGGAACCACAGTCTCAAAGAAAACCATTACTAACACACTATGCCGTCATGGATTAAAATCCTGCAGCGCACGCAAAGTCCCCCTGCTCAAGCCAGCGCATGTCCAGGCCCATCTGAAGTTTGCCAATGACCATCTGGATGATCCAGGGGAGGAATGGGAGAAGGTCATGTGGTC
Organism: Rana muscosa; assembly: GCA_029206835.1. Lineage (NCBI taxonomy): Eukaryota > Metazoa > Chordata > Amphibia > Anura > Ranidae > Rana > Rana muscosa. Next base: position 261,627,411 of record CM055122.1, on the reverse strand, counting down.
TGATGAGACAAAAATAGAGCTTTTTGGTCTAAACTCCACTCCCCATGTTTGGAGGAAGAAGAAGGATGAGTACAACCCCAAGAACACCATCCCAACCGTGAAGCATGGAGGTGGAAACATCATTTTTGGAGATGCTTTTCTGCAAAGGGGACAGGGCGGCTGCACCGTATTAAGGGGAGGATGGATGGGGCCATGTATCGTGAGATCTTGGCCAACAACCTCCTTCCCTCAGTAAGAGCATTGAAGATGGGTCGTGGCTGGGTATTCCAGCATGACAACGACCCGAAACACACAGCCAGGGCAACTAAGGAGTAGCTCCGTAAGAAGCATCTCAAGGTCCTGGAGTGGCCTAGCCAGTCTCCAGACCTGAACCCAATAGAAAATCTTTGGAGGGAGCTGAAAGTCTGTATTGCCCAGCGACATCCCCGAAACCTGAAGGATCTGGAGAAGCTCTGTATGGAGGAGTGGGCCCAAATCCTGCTGGAGTGTGTGCAAACCTGGTCAAGAACTACAGGAAACGTATGATTTCTGTAATTGCAAACAGCGACAAAATGCTAATTAATTACTTAAAAATCATACAATGTGATTTTCTGGATTTTTGTTTTAGATTCCGTCTCTCACAGTTCAAGAGTACCTATGATAAAAATTACAGACCTCTACATGCTTTGTAAGTAGGAAAACCTGAAAAATCGGCAGTGTATCAAATACTTGTTCTCCCCACTGTATATATAATTGTATTGGGATGCCTGCCTTTACATGCACATGAACTTTCATGGCATCTCAGTCCGTAGGGTTCAATATTGAGTTGGCCCACCCTTTGCAGCTATGACAGCTTTAACTCTTGTGGGAAGGAATGTTTGATCATTCCTCCAGAAGCACATTTGTGAGGTCAGGCACTGATGTTGAGTGAGAAAGCCTGGCTCGCAGTCTCGGCTCTAATTCATCCCAAATGTGTTCTATTGGGTTGAGGTCAGGACTCTGTGCAGGCCTGTCAAGTTCCTCCACCCTAAACTCGCTAATCCATGTCTTTATGGACCTTGCTTTGTGCACTGGTTCAAATCATTTGGTGGAGGGGGGGTTATGGTGTGGGGATGTTTTTCATGGATTGGGCTTGACCCCTTAGTTCCAGGGAAGGGAACTCTTAAGGCATCTGCATACCAAGCCATTTTGGACAATTTCACGCTCCCAACTTTGTGAGAACAGTTTGGAGATGGTCCCTTCCTGTTCCAACATGACTGCACACCAGTGCAAAAAGCAAGAATCATAAAGACATGGATGAGCGAGTTTGGGGTGACCCCATAGATCACCAACACATAATGCCATTATAACCTTATTACCCCGGCATTTTGACAACAATCCACACCTTCTGCCATATGTTTCTGATTGGTAATACCCTCCAAGACTTCCAGGCACCATGGATAATATTGAATTGTGAAATTAGAACAAGATGATTTCACAAACTGTCACACCTCCCATCAAGTTATTGAGCAATCCACATCTACCTTGACACATTCCATGACGATAGGATTAGGCTGACTCGCCCATATAGCTATAAATGCTGGGATATGTTCCTGACTAGGGATGAGATTCGAGTTTGAGTCAAATTCATGTTCGACTCGAACATCGGCTGTTCGACCGTTCGTCAAATTTCAAACATTATGGGCCGTTCGCGCCAAATTCGAGTGGCGCGTCACGGCCCATAATTCACTGTGGCAACGCAGTGCATTGCTGGCTGATGATTGGCCAAGCATGCACTATGACCCGCATGCTTTGGCCAACCACAGCGCGGTAAGAACGGAGAGCCATAATTGGCCAAAGCCAGGGTGGCTTTGGCCAATTATGTCTCAGGGGGTTTAGTACACGCCCCACACTATATAAGGCCGCCTGCGTGGCGGCCTTGTGTAGTGTGTTGCGGCGGCGGTGGAAGAAAGACAGAGAGAGAGAGAGAGATAGTGTCATTTAATTTGAGTTAGATAGAGCAGGCAGGCGAGTCAGTTAGCTGCAGTTACAGAGTGTAGAGGATATATATGCATCCCAGGTGTTGTGGTGTGTGTATATATATATATATATATATATATATATATATATATATATATATATACACTGTATTCAGTTTAGCTAGATCCGTTCCTGTTATTCTCTTCCTAATATACTGACAGGCAGGCAGGTGATTGTGGCAGCTGCAGAATTTTCAGTTAGTGTACTGTGTCCTTTGCACAGTGTGCACCTAAAGCTACCTGAATACAATTGCTGGTGTTCTCATACTAATACCACAGGCAGGGAGCTGCAAGTATTTTCAGTTAGTGTACTGTGTCCTTTGCACAGTGTGCACCTAAAGCTACCTGAATACAATTGCTGGTGTTCTCATACTAATACCACAGGCAGGGAGCTGCAAGTATTTTCAGTTAGTGTACTGTGTCCTTTGCACAGTGTGCACCTAAAGATACCTGAATACAATTGCTGGTGTTCTCATACTAATACCACAGGCAGGGAGCTGCAAGTATTTTCAGTTAGTGTACTGTGTCCTTTGCACAGTATGCACCTAAAGCTACCTGAATACAATTGCTGGTGTTCTCATACTAATACCACAGGCAGGGAGCTGCAAGTATTTTCAGTTAGTGTACTGTGTGCTTTGCACAGTGTGCACCTAAAGCTACCTGAATACAATTGCTGGTGTTCCCATACTAATACCACAGGCAGGGAGCTGCAAGTATTTTCAGTTAGTGTACTGTGTCCTTTGCACGGTGTGTACCTAAAGCTACCTGAACACAATTGCTGGTGTTCTCATACTAATACCACAGGCAGGGAGCTGCAAGTATTTTCAGTTAGTGTCCTGTGTCCTTTGCACAGTGTGCACCTAAAGCTACCTGAATACAATTGCTGGTGTTCTCATACTAATACCAAAGGCAGGGAGCTGCAGTATTTTCATTTAGTGTACTGTGTCCTTTGCACAGTGTGCTCCTAAAGCTACCTGAATACAATTGCTGGTGTTCTCATACTAATACCACAGGCAGGGAGCTGCAGTATTTTCAGTTAGTGTACTGTGTCCTCTGCACAGTGTGCAACTAAAGATAACTGAAGACAATTACTGGTGTTCTCTTACTAATAATACTACAGGCAGGCAGTTGATTCTGCTAGCTGCAGTATAATCAGTATACATATATACATCCCAGCTTTGTGCAGCTACATCTCACTGCAGGTCATTAGTATGTCTGGAAGGACAACAAGGAGAGGCAGACAGTCACAAGCTAATAAAAGAGGGCAAGCAGGCTCTGTGCCTAGAGGCAACAGTGCTGGTCGTGGACACGGTGCATCCTCTTCGGCACGTGGCCGTGGGACACGCTTGTCCTTTTTTTTGGCAGCTGGCTGTGTTGAGCCGCAACATGCCGAAGACTTGGTAGAGTGGATGACCAAGCCCTCCTTATCCTCCGCATCCTCTCTCACCCAGGCTCAGTGTACTTTGTCTGGCAAAGCAGCTGCCAAAGTGGCCTCTTCCCTTGGCTCAATGGCATCAGTCACTCCTTCCCTAGCCCCACCATTTCCTCCCGAGGAGTCCCCCTGTCATGGATATGCATTAATGTCTGTCTGCCATCTTACCTTCCTCCTCATGTGTTCATCTAGAGACCAGACCTCCTTCACCTGGCTTCCTTTATAATCTCCTCCCAGCCTGACTTCACCCCAGGCCCTATCACTGAACACTATATTAACCTGTGCACTGCAAGCCTGCTTTGCTGATCAACGTGTTTGTTAGGCATTGTGTGTTTGGGTTCCTGCCTGCCGTGTGCTACGTCTGTCTCTCTGTTACGTTATTGGCTTGTCCCCGACCATCCCTGTCTGCTCGTGACCCTTGACCTTCGGCTCGTTCTTCGTTATCCTTGTCTGCTTGTGGCCCCTGACCTTCGGCTTGTTATTCGGTTCTCTCTATCGTGTGCTGCTGCTTCCCCTTATCCTACGGGGCGTGAGCTAGGAAACTCCAGGGGCCGCGACCTGGTCCCAGCCTGCAGCGTAACATCCTCACCACTAGAGGCCCTGGAGAAGACCAGCTGGGTCTTAGACTCCGCGCCCTGGGGAATCTTGGCTCTCGCTTCCGTTGGGATCCCGGTTGTGCTCCTCTGGTCCCGCTTTCCACAACCACCCAGTTTCCTATCCACAGAAGCCAGCCATAGGGTTCACTACCTCGCGGTGCACTCCTGTCCCCCTACGGTGTGCATCTGTCACCTGGCCACAGGTGACCCTGACAGTTTGATCAGCCATGAACCCGGCTGACATCCCGCTTCCCGCGGATGATCCATTGCAGGGCATAGTTCGCAGACTTGAGACCCAGGAATCAAATCAGACCCAGGTGATGCGATTCCTCCAGGATCTGGCTTCTCGATTCGAGCAGCTTCAGGTCTCCTTGGGAACCCCGAATCCGCAACCCCAAGTACAACCAGCGGCTGTACCTATCGCACCAGTCGCAGCCTCACACTCACTAAGATTGCCAGCTCCGTTCCGTTTCTCTGGGGACTCCAAGGCCTGCAGGGGGTTTCTCAGCCAATGCACTATTCATTTTGAGCTTCAGCCTCAAAGCTTCCTATCTGACCGGGCTAAGGTAGCCTATATCATTTCCCTCCTCTCCGGTGAAGCTTTGGCCTGGGCTGCCCCCCTGTGGGAGAGGAACGATCCGGTGGTTTCCAGTCTGTCCGAATTCTTGAAGCTCTTTCGTAATATCTTCGAAGAGCCGGCTCGGGCTTCTTCAGCGGCTAGTGCTGTCTTACGTCTTCGCCAAGAATCTAGTTCAGTGGGGCAATATGCTCTTCAGTTCCGTATCCACACAGCTGAATTGAGCTGGAATAATGAGGCCCTGGTCGCTACCTTTTTACATGGCCTCTCTGACCGAGTGAAAGACGAATTAGCGGGAAGAGCCATTCCCGTCGGTCTGGACGATGTAATTTCATTATGCAACCAGATCGACATTCGTTTTCAAGAGAGGTCCTTAGAAAAAAGACGCCAGCACTCTCTGGGTCCTAGCCAGTCTGAGCTCCCCTCCCTTCATTCCGTGGAGCATCCTCTACCTGCTGAAGAACCTATGCAGCTGGGCCGGACCAGACTAACCCCCGAAGAACGTGCTAGGCGCAGAACTCTGGGCTTGTGCCTCTATTGTGGGGGCAAGGGTCATTTTCGTGACTCCTGCTCGCTTCGTCCGGGAAACGCTCGGGTCTAATACATTTGGAAGGTGGAGTATTGGACCCAGAAACATCACCTTCTCGCCTGCTCTTGCCGGTGTCCCTTCATGTAGGCACTTCTCCTCAGTCAACCCTTGCATACCTGGATTCCGGGGCTGCCGGCAATTTCATGGATTGGAGAACTGCTTCTTCTATGAAGCTTACCCTTTCACCTCTCACTACCCCATTGGTAGTCTCGGCAATTGATGGCACTGTTCTCCCAGGGGGCCCTATTCGCTTCCAGACGCTACCCATTAGGATGTCGGTAGGGATTCTCCACCAGGAGTGGATATCCTTTCTTATTCTACCCAAGGCCTCTACCCCAGTTGTATTGGGCCTCCCTTGGCTACAGCTCCACTCTCCACATGTGGACTGGGTCTCTGGGCAGATCCTGGCCTGGGGTTCCTCATGTTTCTCGTCGTGTCTTCTCAAGGTGACCCCCAAGGAGAGTCTTCCGGTTGCTGCCACTTCTGTTTCTTCTGATCTTCCCGCCGCATACAGCGATTACCGGGATGTGTTCTGTAAAAAATCAGCTGAGGTGCTTCCTCCCCACAGGTCTTTTGACTGTGCTATTGATCTTGTCCCCGGAGCAACTCTACCCAGGGGTCGTACCTACCCTCTGTCCATCCCAGAGACCCAGGCCATGTCGGAGTATGTAGCAGAGAATCTGGAGAGAGGGTTCATCCGGAAATCCTCATCGCCTGCAGGGGCAGGGTTCTTTTTTGTTGCCAAAAAGGATGGTACCTTAAGACCCTGCATCGATTATCGGGGTTTAAATGCGGTTACTATTAAAAATCGATACCCCTTACCCTTAATATCTGAGCTATTCGATAGGTTGAAGGGTGCCTCCATTTTCACCAAGTTGGATCTCAGAGGCGCGTACAATCTCATTCGAATACGGGAGGGTGACGAATGGAAGACTGCATTTAACACTAGAGACGGGCATTACGAATATCTGGTGATGCCTTTTGGTCTGTGTAATGCTCCAGCCGTGTTTCAAAACTTTGTCAATGAAATCTTCAGAGATCTGCTGTACCAGTTTGTTGTCATCTATCTGGATGACATTCTGATCTTTTCTGAAAATCTGCTCGTCCACAGAAACCATGTCCGCACTGTACTTCAACGTCTTAGAGAGAACAATCTCTATGCCAAGCTGGAGAAATGTTCCTTTGAATGTTCTGAGGTCCTGTTTTTGGGGTGCTTTGTCTCATGTTCGGGGCTTCGTATGGACCCTGGGAAGGTCTTGGCTATCACCAACTGGCCTCTTCCTGCTAGCCTCAAGGCCACACAGCGCTTTCTTGGCTTCACTAATTATTATAGGCAGTTCATAAGGAATTACTCTTCCATTGCCGCGCCTATTATCGCTTTGACCAAGAAGGGTGTGAATGCCAGAGACTGGCCTCCCGAAGCTGTCTCTGCATTTCACAACCTGAAACAGGCCTTTGTTTCTGGCCCCCTCTTGAGGAGACCAAATCCTGGGAATGCATTTTTTATTGAAGTGGACGCTTCCTCAATGGGGGTGGGAGCTGTGCTTCTTCAAATCTTTGAGAAGAGACGCCAACCATGTGCGTTCTTCTCCAAAAAATTTTCTCAGGCAGAGAGGAATTATGCCATCGGTGATCGGGAACTTCTCGCAATTAAATTGGCGTTAGAGGAGTGGCGTCATCTCTTGGAGGGTTCCCCTCACTCCATAACGATCTTTACCGATCACAAGAATTTACAGTATCTACAGAATGCTAAACGTCTGAATCCTAGACAGGCCAGGTGGAGTCTCTTCTTTGCCCGTTTTAATTTCACGATTACCTACAAACCTGGTTCCTGCAACGGTCGGGCTGATGCGCTCTCTAGGTCATTTGACACTTTGGACGAGGAGTCCGCCCCTGAACCTGAGCCGATCATTCCCACCTCATGCATTGTTGCCCACTCTACCACCCTGAAGTCTAAAATTCCGCCTGGTAAGACCTTTGTCCCCACTGAGCTAAGAGCTAAGATCCTTCGTTGGGGACATGATTCCAAGGTGGCAGGGCATTCTGGATTCCTCCGATCCTTCCTACTCATCAGTCGTCACTACTGGTGGCCTAATCTCCGCTCAGACGTCAAAGACTACGTTAAAGCTTGTCATGTCTGTGCTCAGTCCAAATCCTCCACACAAGCTCCTGCTGGTCTCCTCATGCCCTTGCCTATTCCTAAGGAACCCTGGGCCCATATTGCCATGGATTTTATCACCGATCTCCCACTGTCTGAGAATAATACAGTCATTTGGGTGGTAATCGATCGATTCTCCAAGATGGCTCATTTTGTTCCTCTTCCTGGTCTTCCTTCTGCCCCTGCCTTGGTTCCCATTTTCATTCGAGAAATTCTCCGCCTACATGGGGTCCCTTCTCATATTGTTTCCGACAGGGGAGTCCAATTCACGTCTCGTTTTTGGAGAGCCTTTTGCAAATCCCTCAATATTGTCTTGGATTTTTCTTCTTCTTACCATCCCCAATCCAATGGACAGACTGAGAGGGTTAATCAGGAGTTAGAGGTCTTTCTTCGCACCTTTGTGTCTTCTCACCATGACGATTGGTCCTCTCTACTCCCGTGGGCAGAATTCTCCCATAACAATCATGTGAATACCAGTTCGCAGAAGACACCCTTTTTCACAGTTTATGGAAAACACCCTCAACTTCCTCTTCCTATGATCTGTTCTCCAGACATTCCAGCTTTGGCTTCGGTTCAGGAGTCTCTCAATTCCGTTTGGGGTCACGTTCATGATTCCCTCCGGGCAGCTGCTGAAAAATTCAAAGGCTTTGCCGACCGCCGCAGGCGTAAACCGCCTTCTCTTCAGCCAGGGGACAAAGTCTGGCTCTCTACCAGGAACATCAAGCTCCGAGTTCCTTCTCTGAAGTTTGCTCCACGATTCATCGGTCCATACACGGTAACTGCTAAACTGAATCCGGTTTGTTTCAAACTCCAGATTCCTAAGAGCCTTAAAATCACTAACTCCTTTCATGTTGCTCTTCTAAAGCCTTTAGTCCTCAATAAATTCTCTCGTCCTCTTCCTACCGTGGCGCCTGTCTCCGAGGATAATCAGGAGTACGAGATCAGTCAAATTCTGGACTCCCGACTCTGTAAAGGCGTTCTTCAGTACCTCGTTCATTGGAAAGGGTTTGGTCCTGAGGAGAGGTCTTGGATCACTGCATCTGAGGTCTTTGCACCTCGTCTGTTAAAGGAGTTTCATCTGAAGTTTCCCTCTAAACCTGGGCCCAGGCGGGGAAGGGGGAGGCCTCGTAAGAGGGAGGGTACTGTCATGGATATGCATTAATGTCTGTCTGCCATCTTACCTTCCTCCTCATGTGTTCATCTAGAGACCAGACCTCCTTCACCTGGCTTCCTTTATAATCTCCTCCCAGCCTGACTCCACCCCAGGCCCTATCACTGAACACTATATTAACCTGTGCACTGCAAGCCTGCTTTGCTGATCAACGTGTTTGTTAGGCATTGTGTGTTTGGGTTCCTGCCTGCCGTGTGCTACGTCTGTCTCTCTGTTACGTTATTGGCTTGTCCCCGACCATCCCTGTCTGCTCGTGACCCTTGACCTTCGGCTCGTTCTTCGTTATCCTTGTCTGCTTGTGGCCCCTGACCTTCGGCTTGTTATTCGGTTCTCTCTATCGTGTGCTGCTGCTTCCCCTTATCCTACGGGGCGTGAGCTAGGAAACTCCAGGGGCCGCGACCTGGTCCCAGCCTGCAGCGTAACATCCTCACCACTAGAGGCCCTGGAGAAGACCAGCTGGGTCTTAGACTCCGCGCCCTGGGGAATCTTGGCTCTCGCTTCCGTTGGGATCCCGGTTGTGCTCCTCTGGTCCCGCTTTCCACAACCACCCAGTTTCCTATCCACAGAAGCCAGCCATAGGGTTCACTACCTCGCGGTGCACTCCTGTCCCCCTACGGTGTGCATCTGTCACCTGGCCACAGGTGACCCTGACACCCCCAAACTGTTTGACCACAGTGTTGGTTACATGCTGCAGGAGGATGCGCAGCGTTTTGAAGGCTCCGATGATGATACCCAGCTAGAGGAAGGCAGTAACGTGAGCCCAAAGAGAGGGGGCGCCCAAGAAGGACAGCAATCTGGCAGTCATGTTCCCCCAGCTGCAGCATACTGCCAGGTTTGCTACAGTGATGAGGCGGGAGGGGATGATGAGGTCATAGACTCTATGTGGGTGCCTGATAGGAGAGCGGAGAAGGAGGAGGCACATCTCCAACGAGGCAGGATGCCCTCCAGGGGCCAACTTAAGGGCAGCACACCGACAGCATCACACCGCAGAGCTCCGCATGTGCAGGGCGCTGCTGTCTCTGCGCGTTATTCCAAAAGTTCTTTGGTGTGGGCCTTTTTTGAGACAAGTGCATCAGATCGCAGCGCTGCTATTTGCAACATATGTCTCAGGCATATCTTGCGTGGTCAAAACATCACCCGCTTGGGCACCACATGCTTGATCAGACATATGTCGACCTGCCATGCAGTTCGTTGGCAAGCATACCTAAAAGACCCACACCAAAGAACAAAGCGGACCTCTACTTGCTCCTCATCAGCTGGGATCTCCTACCCCACTATACCTTCAGTCCTCTCTGAAACCTGCACTGAGAGGAATGAAGGTGTAGAATTAGGTGTGTCACAGCCAAGTACTTGCAGGCAATCTGCTATCGGTACACCAACGTCAGATTGTACCAGGAAAATTTCCCTGCCCCAGCTGCTGCACTGCCGAAAGAAGTTCGCTCCCAGCCATCCACATGCCCAGTGGTTGAATGCTAGCTTGGCTAAATTGCTAGCACTTCAACTGCTGCCTTTTCAGTTGATAGACTCTGCCCCCTTCCGTGAGTTTGTGGAATGTGCGGTTCCTCAGTGGCAGGTTCCCAAACGCCACTTTTTCTCACGGAAGGCGATTCCGGCTCTCTACCGGCATGTGGAAGGCAATGTCTTGGCCTTGCTGGACAGGGCGGTCAGCGGTAAGGTGCATATTACCGCTGACTCATGGTCCAGCAGGCATGGACAGGGACGTTGCCTATCTTTCATGGCGCATTGGGTGACTCTGCTGGCAGCTGGGAAGGATGCAGGACAAGGTGCAGTAGTGTTGGAGGTTGTTCCGCCAGCACGCCTCCAAAATGCTACTACTGGTGATTTTGACACACCTCTCTCCTATACCCCCTCCTCTTCTTCTTTCTCCATGGCCTCTTCCTGTGCTTTGTCCTCGGAACCAGCGGTGCTCCGTAGGCGTTTAAGGGGCTACACAAGTAAGCAGGCAAAAAGATGCCATGCGGTGCTTGAGCTGGTGTGCTTGGGGGACAGGAGCCTCACTGGGGCAGAGATTCTGTCAGCTCTGCAGGGGCAGGCTCAGAGGTAGTTGACGCCACGCCAGCTTAAGCCAGGAATGGTGGTTTGCGACAATGTCACCAACCTCCTCTCCGCGCTCCGACAGGGAAAACTGACCCATGTGCCCTGTTTAGCTCACGTCCTTAACTTGGTGGTGCAGCGGTTCTTGGGCAGGTACCCGGGCTTACAGGATGTCCTGAGGCAGGCCAGGAAACTCTGTGTGCTATTCCGCCCGTCATATAATGCCAGTGCTCGGATGGCTGACCTCCAAAAAGAATACAACCTGCCCAAGAACCGCCTAATCTGTGACATGCCCACCAGGTGGAACTCAACATTGGCCATGCTGCAGCAGCTGCACACGCAGCAGAGGGCCATCAATGAGTATCTGTGCCAATATGGCTCCAGGACAGGGTCAGGGGAGCTTGGGTTTTTTTTTTGCCATGCCAGTGGGTCATGATCAGGGATGCATGCACTGTCCTGGCACCATTTGAGGAGGCCACGAGGATGGTGAGCAGTGACAGTGCATGCATCAGTGACACTGTCCCTCTTGTCCACCTGTTGGAGCACATGCTGCGTGGAATAATGGACAGGGCACTTGAGGCAGAACAGAGGGAGGAAGAGGAGGACTTCCTTACCTCTCAAGGCCCCCTTTATCCAGACAGTGTTCCTGCTGGCCCGCCTATCACACAGGAAGAGGATGAGGAGGAGGAGGAGAATTGTGTCAGCATGGAGGTGGAGCCTAGCACTCAGCATCAGCAGCAGTCTTCAAGGGATCAATTACAGTCCCAAGAAACCCATGGACTTGTACGTGGCTGGGAGGGGGTGGCTGTGGATCATGTCATCCTGAGTGACCCAGAGGACTCCGGACCGAATGCCTCAGCAAACCTACACTGCATGGCCTCCCTGATCCTGCAAAGCCTGCGGAAGGATCCTCGTATTCGTGTGATCAAGGAGAGGGATCATTACTGGCTTGCAACCCTCCTTGATCCACGTTACAAGGGTAAGGTTGCGGACCTTATCTTGCCGTCGCAGAGGGAGCAGAGGCTGAAACATCTTCGGGAGGCCTTGCAGAAAGGTCTGTGCAATGCGTTCCCAGAGACTGGGAGGTTACAAAATCCTGGTCCTGGACAACGTGTTGCTGAGGCTTTGGTCAGTTAAAGAAGGAGCGGTGGAGAAGGTGGCCATCTGACCGATGCGTTCAGACAATTTTTTAGTCCGCAGCCCCAAGGTATGATCGGTTCCAGCAACCATCGACAGCGTCTGTTTTACATGGTGCAGAAATACCTAGGGGCAAGATCAGACTTGGACACCTTTCCCACCGAAAATCCTCTGGGTTACTGGGTCTTGAGGATGGATCACTGGCCAGAACTTGCACAGTATGCAATTGAGCTATCGGCCTGTCCTGTATCCAGCGTTCTTTTGGAGCGCACATTCAGTGCTGCTGGAGGCTTTGTAATCGATCACAGGGTGCGCCTGTCCACCAAATCGGTCCATCGGCTGACCTTCTTAAAAATGAATCAGTCTTGGATCACCAGATACCAGGCACCTGATGCTGATGTAACCAAATAATTTTTTTTGAATGAGAGATCCCTTCAAGACTGCCTATGCTGATGCTGAGGGACTATCCTGTTATGCTGAGTGATTATCCTCTTCCTCCTCAATGTTCATGCTGATAGCTTGTAAGAACATTTTTTATTCTGGGCACCGCCACCAGTGGCTAAGGCCCAATTTTTCAGTCCCTGTTTAACAGGGGCGTGTAATTACAATTTTTGATGCAATACTTTGCAGCAGGGCTCATTCCTGCGCTCCAACTATAGTATCTGTGAGGGGTTGCAGGTTTGTGGCACCAGCACCTGTGCCTAAGGCCTTATTTTTCTGCCCCTGTTCAACATGTAATTACAATTCTTGATCTAATATTTCTCAAAAGGGCCCGTTCCTGCGCCCACCAAGAGTAACTGTGAGTATATAGGGCAGGCCCCTACTTTCAAACATCCAACTTACAAAAAGACTCCTACTTGCAAACGGAGGGAGACAACAGGAAGTGGGAGGAAATCTACCCCTAGGAAGGGAAATTCTCTCCTGTAAGAGTTAATATGGGAAAAACGTGTCTCCTCTCCACTTATGCTTTATCACCAATCCTTGTTTTACTAAAAACCCCAAATTTTCAAAAACCAATTGTCATTGGGACAGACAGTGAGGTGAGAGGTGCACAGACAGCAAAACAAATGGTACAGGAGTGATAACCCTTCCCTATGTTTTCCAAAGAGCTTAAAAATGTTTTTTTGGGCTGGAGCTACACTTTAAAAATGTACCCGTTCTAAATTACAAACAGATTCTACTTAAGAACAAACCTACAGTCCCTGTCTTGTTTGTACCGCCTGTATACTGCTGTACAGAGTATATAGGGCCTGAGGGCCCCACGCCTTTCCTTTTTTTTATTTGGGTGTGGGGTTCCCCTTAATATCCATACAAGACCCAAATGGGCTGGGGGGGTACCCATGCCGATTTTCTCAATGATTTTCATCCATATTGCCGGGGCCACACATTACATTAAAGCCGCAAGCAGTTTTAAAGCGGAGCTCCCCTGAAAAAAAAATATTAAAAGCCAGCAGCTACAAATACTGCAGCTGCTGACTTTTAATATATGGACACTTACCTGTCCTGTCCTGGAGTCCAGCGTCGTTGGCAGCAGAAGGCACTCTGCTGCCCCCACCGCCATACTCGGTGAGGGAACCAGGAAGTGAAGCCTTGCGGCTTCACTGCCCGGTTCCCTACGGCGCATGCGCGAGTCGCACTGCGCCGTTCTCACTGGTCCCTGTTGTGTTCTGGGAGCCGAGTGTCTCCCAGAACAAAACAAGTATTCTGTGGGAAGTGACGTACTACCCGCAGAATACCCGCAGAGAGGTCTCACGGAAGTGGGTGCAAATGCCTGTTCTAGACAGGTATCTGCACCGCCCTCCCTCCTGAAAGTAATATGACACCGAAGGGGGGAGGGTTCCGATGAGCGGAAGTTCCACTTTAGGGTGGAGCTGCGCTTTAAATTATTTTTTTTCCTTTAGAAATGTAATTTTGTGCAGGGACAGTTCTAAACACGGGAAACACGTGCCACTTCACAGGCATACTATAGACACCCCCCCCAGGTACGATATTTAAAGGAATATTTCACTTTTTTTTTTTTACTTTAATCATCATTAAAATCACTGCTCCCGAAAAAAACGGCCATTTTTAAAACTTTTTTTTGCATTGATACATGTCCACTGGGGCAGGACCCGGGTCCCCAAACCCTTTTTAGGACAATAACTTGCATATTAGCCTTTAAAATTAGCACATTTGATTCTGAACGTTCGAGTCCCATAGACTTTAACAGGGTTCGATAGTTTGCGCAAACTTTCGGTCAGTTCGCAGGTTTTGGTGCGAACCGGGCGGTGTTTGGCTCATCCCTATTCCTGACACTCATTAGAGCTGAGGAAACTGTTTAAATAAGCAACAAAATGTCTTCACAGGTCGATTGTGACTACCTGCTGCTAGCTATGCCATGATTTACAATATATAAAAATGAGAACCTTCACATACATACTAACAGCCATGGAAACTGAAGTGCCCTGGGAGCCTTTGGCCCTCATTGGTTCAGAGCTTGAAGGCATGCAACACTTTCAAATAATAGAAGATAAAGGGGAGGCTTACTACCCAAAGCTAAATGGAAGGGACATTTTCATGCTGCTTTTTTGAACATAAAATCTAATTTACTATTCTAATTTACATATTTTACTGTACTTTTTTTAGGCAATGAATTCTTCTGTATTTCAATATGACTAACCTTCCTGCATGCAGCATTATAATAATTTATTGCTAGTGTATAAAAGTGGTCCTCTTAAAACCAAATGCCCATGTACATTGGAGCCTTGCAACTCATATTTACAGAATTTATTAGCTAAAAATTTCATGTGCAGTACATTTAATTAATTTAAGATCGCCATCAGGAGATTTTGCAATCTCTGCCATCTTTTGCAAGCAGATTAAGTTCCTCAGTAACACTATACTTCATCTGAATTACAATTTAATGAAAAATACAATTTGAATTATAAGAGGCCTTGATGCAGAATCTAGTTAAAAGATAAATTCAACATCTTAGATCGAAGCAAGGCATGCCTATTTTTTTGCTGATAAAAAAAATACCTTGTTGGTATGCAAACGAAAGGTTTAATAGGATTTTATGTTAATTTCATGGCTCTATCAGAAAATGTTTTTTTTTCAATGCACTTTTTTTTTAAATTTCAAGGGTTTTATTATAGTCATTCTTTAGAGATGCCTTAATGTCTTTCTTTGGGATCTATTTATTAAACTGCAGGTGGATTAACTGTAGGAATTAAACAGTTCTTGACTGTGGATTTGCTCTTGAAAAGACTATGTAAATTTCAAATCAATTTATATTATGCATAATTGTGCTATTTACTTGGGCTGTAGGAAGACAGAAGACACTAGGTGTGTCTAGATCCAAATAGGGTTTAACTCTAATTGTTTTGTTTGCGCAAGCTGTTTACACTTGGGGGTCAATTTATAAAAATATTTGGTTTGGGAATGTCTCGCCATTCGAGCAAAAGTCATAAGTCAGGCCGCGTTCTGGTTTAATGTGGCCCCCTGGTAATTTGGATATATACATCTTTTGTGGCCCCCAGGGGGCTGCCTCGGAGGGGACAGGGAGGGGGCGGGATGAGGGCCCTCAGATTACATACAAGAGAATCTCCTGTTTACTCGTCAGCGTCTAATAGGAAGTCCCGTCTCCTGGGCTGCCATTGGACGACTGTTCTGTCTATCATAGGAGGCGGGACTTTGTATTTCAAGAGGCCGCCGTGTAAACAGGAGATTTTCCTGTATGTAATCTGTTGGCACTCATCCTGCCCCCCTCCCTGTCCTCTCCGAGGCTGCAGATGGGCATCGATCAGGCTGCACTGATTGCAATGGAGAGGCTGCATTCATGGCAATAGAGAGGCTGCATTCATGGCAATGGTGGGGCTGCATTCAGAGGCTGCATTCATGGTAATGGTGAGGCTGCATTCAAGCAAAGGTGAGGCTGCAGATGGGCACCGATTAGGCTGCATTGATGAGCACTAACCCTTATATTGCTTTACAGTTCCCAATTTAATTTTTATTTTTTCCCTGAAACTTCCCTCTTAAAGTGAAGGTGCATGTTATACGCCAATAAATACGGTATATCCAAATAACACGCCCAAGCTCATCTCTTCACCACACACAGCCACAAAGGCAAGAAAATTCTTGTTGGGCAGTGTATAAGTGCTCGGACAAACACACTTAGACCGAATTTTAATGGTTCAAAGAATTTCAGGCAAAATGGTCGGCCCTCACGCATGTTCACTTCATCAAATCTGGCGCTCTTTGAAAAAAGTTTGGACACCCCTGTCATAAGTAATATCTGTGATGTTTGTAATATGTATGACATGTCAGTTTCTATGGAGTTTTGCGGGATGAATGTGACACACCCTAACATTCGATCCCAAGAGAAAAAAAAGCCTTGAAAATATTAATTCAGAAGAGTTAAAGACCATTCAACC
Source organism: Rana muscosa (assembly GCA_029206835.1). NCBI lineage: Eukaryota > Metazoa > Chordata > Amphibia > Anura > Ranidae > Rana > Rana muscosa. Next base: position 261,611,287 of record CM055122.1, on the reverse strand, counting down.
AATACATTAAATAGCCTAACACCATAAGCTAAGGCAAGGATAATGCTGCGTACACATAACCGTTATTCATGTCATGGAAAAAAACGACTTTTTTCTCAATGTGATTTTTCGTGTTTCCTCTCAAGCCTGTCTTGCATACACACGTTCATGAGAAAAAACCGCTTGAGCAAAGCGCAGTGACGTACAACACGTACAGGAACAAAAAAGTCTTTGGATAGCAGCACTCCAAAAATAAAAGCCTTTATTTTAGAATTCAGGGATCCAAATACACACTGCACATCACGTCACACTGGTCAAAAACTAGCTAACTAGCTAGCGTTTCACACTGTACTAGTGCTTATTCATAGCTACAACACGTACGACGGCACTATAAATGGGAAGTTCCATTCGAATGGCGCCACCCTTTGGGATGCTTTTGCTGATCGTCGTGTTAATAAAGTTTGGTGAGAGAGGATTCGCGCTTTTCAGTCTTCGTGCTTTTCAGTCCGTTACAGCGTGATGAATGGGCTATCTCCATTACGAGCGCTAGTTTTACCGTCTCATACTTGATTCTGAGCATGCGCCTTTTTTTTCCCCTCGTAAAAGCATACACATGACTGTTTTTCATGACGTTAAAAAGAACGACGTGAAAAACGACGAGAAAAAATAGAGCAGGCTCTAAAAAAAAATCGGGCATTTTTCTCGTCGAGAAAAAATGCTCTGGAGCATACACACGACCGTTTTTCACGACCATTTTTAAAAATGGCATTTTTCTCATCATGAAAAACGGTCATGTGTACGCGGCATAAGTCACCGGTTGTTAGCGGGTGCCAACTCCCTAACAACCATGATCCAGAACGTTTTTACATTTAGCAGTGGTAGCAATACCACTGCTAAATGTTTCAGTTCCTGCTGCAGCTGGAGGTTTGTTTCAGCCGACCACCAGTATGTTCAGCCATTCTTGAACCTCACAAACAGTGGATAAATCTGCAGCTCCTAAAAATTGTACACAGTGCAGAGGTCTCATTATTTCCCCGTCTGGCTGGATGTTCTTAGCCTATAGTGTTAGGCCTCGTACACACGGCCAAGATTCTCGTTGAAAAAAACATGTAGTTTTTTTCGACGAGATTCTTGGACAAGAAACTTGTCCCGCCGAGTGTACACACGCTCGTTTCAAAGAACCCGCGGTTCTTTGAATGGAGCGTACGCGGTGACGTCATCGACTACGACGAGCATGCGCTCGTCACATTCGATGCCGTCGCCGCCATCTTGGTATACCCTACGTATGCCTATGAAGCTACCGCGCATGCGTCGAATTCATTTCGAACATGCGCGGGCTTCCGGGAGGACAGGTAAGTGTACACACACTCACTTTTCTCGTCGAGAAACATGCCGAGGAGAATCTCGACGAGAAAATAGAGAGCAGGTTCTCTATTTTCTCGTCAAGGTTTCTTGTCGGTTTTCTCGACGAGAAACCCGATAGCCGCGTACACACGACCGATTTACTCGGCAAGACCTCTCTGCCAGCAAGTTTCTTGCTGGTTCTTGCCGAGAAAATCGGCCGTGTGTACGAGGCCTTAGGCTTTTTTCTCTATTGGTCAAATGGCCTTTGACTCTAGTGGTCGAAAGTTCTTAAAGATTTTTTTCTCTTTGGATTGAATGTTGGGGAATGTTACATTCGCCCTGTGAAATGCAATAGAAACTGACATTTCACACATATTACAAACATTATGGGTATTCATGACTTCATTTGTGACTGAGACATTCGCAAAGCAAATTTTTTTTGCACATGTCTCCATCTGGTTTTGATTACTTGTAAAGGGAATGTAAAGTAGTTTTGTTTAATTGATATGGTCAAGTCTAAAAAAATGAATGTTTCAATATAAAATATTGCTTATTGAAGGCCAACTTAAGGTTGGACACCACCCAGTCCTGTGGGTCTCCCGTCTCTCCCTGGAGCCCCTCTCTTTCATACTTGTTTAATTGTTTAGTGTGCATGCCTTTTTCCAGCCGTCTATAGACAATTCTTGTAACACATAGGGTTCTCTGAATTTTCAGGTCTTCTCTGGTGGTGGGTGGTCACTGCAGAAAAAGTTGCTTACATAATGACATGAGTGAAGTTCTCTCCAGGATTCTCCTGTGAGTCCAGGGCAGCTTGATGACACCCCCCCCCCCAGATGTGTGTCATTGTCACCCTGGACTCACACAAAGCACACATGCCTGCATGCTTTTTGAATGCTTGTCTAAATTGACTAGTGTTGCCATCTCTGCTAGAAAGAAGGAAGAAGGTCTAAATTCTGATTTACATTGGTAAACATGAATGTGATATATTACCTGATTAAAAAGTAACAAAATATATTTCATACATAAATGTAGCACTACCCCCGTAGGAGCTGCTGGTTAGTTTTGGGTTTTGCACGTTACCTCTTCAGCTTCGTTGTCCGGGTAGAAAAGTCTGTATTAAATGCAATGTCCACACAGATGTAAGACCTTTAACAGTTAGGCTTTATTTTCTTCTGCATGTAAAACTTTGAGAGAAAGTAGAAGGTAGAAAACAGCAGGGGAAGGTTTAGGCACGCGGCACAAATTGCAAAACATCAGTTCAAAGTCATTCACCACTCTCAATGTTAGAGTGGGTATTGGTCACCCGGATAGTCCCCTCTCACATGGCCTAGCAGCCGGAGTGACACACGAACCAGCAACAGGACAGTCTCTGCCATAGACTGCCCAAGATGATGTGGATCTCTGCCACAGACCTTTTGAAGTGAACAAAGTCTCTGCCACAGACCTTTTGAAGTTGAGTAAATGGATAGTCCGGGAATCCTCTGCCACAGGATTTCAAAGTCCCAAACTTCCAACCGTGCAGTAAAGAGCCTTTAAGATAGTCCGGCAGACTACAGGGCTTGTGGTATAGTGGATCCTTCCTCAATAAAGTTACCAGGCCTCACCCAAGTTGTCAGCACTTTGCCGGTCTCCTCCAGGGCAGGTCCTCCCCTGCTTTCCTTCATTAAGACAGCTTCCTTCCCTTTTGGACGGACAGCTTGGGATCCCCTCTCTGAGTGTAGACCCCAGCCAGACTAACTGGGCCTACTAGATAGTGACGCAGCCTCGGGCCAACGTGGCCCCGAGATCAGAACCACACACAGCATACCTCGCGCCCGAAGGGCCACAAGGCGAAAACTAACCCAGAACAATGGTGTCTGCCTCTTAAGTATCCCCTCCCAGCAGGCACAGCGGGTCGACCACTCCCACTGCACCGCTGCCGAGAAGGGTCACTCAATGCACCATGGTTTTCCCGTGTTCCAACAGATGCCTGAGGTGGTAACGCCACCTACATGCAATAAGGGAAATTACTATCAGGAAAACCACAGCCAGAACAGAGGCAAATCTCTATATAATTCAACAGTCTGGGCCCAACTACTGGCTCAGACATCCCTCTAAATTTGAGATAGCATCCCAACCTTTTGGGGAGGGCGCTACATACACCCCCCACCACAAAAAGACACTGTCCCCAGTGGCTGGGAAAAACATGAGGTTTTGGTGCCTGAACCAAAAAAAAAAAAAAAACTGGGAAGGGAAAAGAAAAGGGGGAAATACACATAGTACAGTAACAGGAATAGCATAATAAGACATTTATATATTACACATTATATATGTACACTACCACCCTTCACTATCTGTCTAATCCCACCCCATTCTCCGATGGTTTTGACAGCAGATCCGGTACCTAAGAGAAAACATAAAGAATAGCCATAGCAAACATATAATTCTAAAGTATCAGACATATATACATAGAAGCAGAACTGCATCTCCATGAAAATGCATTTTTCCTTCTTTAAGTTTTAAATTGCTGTGTAAGCATAAAAAAAAAGTATTTCTCTATCTCGGCAAACCACTGCCACCTAGTGTCAGAGGCAACATAATGTCCTTTTTGAGCAGGGGCTGGAACATGAGCATACAAAAGAACCATTGTTGAACACAGCGTTCTCAGCAACCCTATTCTATCTGACTGACCCCCCAAAGTTCAGTTAGAGGAGAAAAAAAAAGTTCCTTCAGAGATAAAAGAAACCGTTTTCTGTCTTTTCTCTCCTTTTTATAAAGCAACACATCTTTTAGGGCGGAGAACAAAGTCACCTTGATCCAGAGCACTCTCCACTTGTAAAAAAAGAATCAGGAGGCAAGAACAACAAAGTCAGATCACTCATTCAAAATGTCACATTTAAAAACCAGCCACAAATTTCCCCTGCTTGTCCAGGGTGGTGATGAAATATATCGCATCATCCCTTCCTGGACTGCGGAGAACAACCCGATAGGCGTGGATATGCCGGCCGTAACTCCAGTCCAAATGGCAACCCTTAAACCGATCAGCCATGGTAAATGAGTGCTCAAAGTCCCGGAACGGCTTGGGTACTTTCAGGTAGTCCCAGATGGCATCCCCGTACCATTGCTCGCGGCGAGCTTCAATTTCTGTCATTTGTTTTTTTGGTACATAGGAGAATTCCAAGCCGTACTCGGTAGCTACCCTTTTCATCAAGATTTGCTGTAGGCGGGCGAGCCTAGGCAAAGACCCAGAGTTTCCCCTCCCGGGTAGTACATAGGAGTCCGGTGACCTCCGGACCAAAGACGTAGCAGATTGAGGCCAGGGTCCTTCATTAGGTACAGTCTCCTTTTTTTCAACGTGGTTTTTCACCCGAGTGTGGTGTCCCCAGAGCTCATGGGTGACCCCCCTTGGAGGCTGCGTATCGGGGTGATACATCTTCTATTGTCCCATCCCCTCTCCTGAAACACAGTCTCAATCAGATCATCATCCCCAATGTCTGATGAGGAGTCTAACTCCGAAGAGTCCCACTCCTCGGCAGGTAGGTAGGTGCGAGTAGCTACAGTCGCTTTGTCCCCAGCCTCCTTACCAGTTCCTGACGTGGACCTCCCGGAGACTTCACCGCTCACAAGGTCCGGTTCCGGCAGGTGCTGGGGTAGGCTTCGACCGCGGCCGCGGGAGGCCTTAAATTAGCCCACCTTCCGTTTTGCAGGCGGGATGGCGACACAGGTGGTGGCGGTGGCAGCGTCCGCTGCGATGTCCGCTGGTGGCTCCGTAATGGTGGCGACATCCACTCCGGGTTCACTTGCTGCAGCAGATGCCAGATGTGCGGGCTGTACCGCAGGGGCAAAGGCGACCTCCTCAAGAGTAACGGTGCCTGTGATCCAATCCACCCAATAAGCGGGGGTGGCACGGTGGGTTGTTCCACCTCAAAGAGAAATTCCCCGCAGGACAAGCATCTACCAAAGGGGCGCAACTGCACGGCCAGTCCATTACATCCAGGGCAGAGCATGCCCAGGGCCTCCTCATCCCGGCTTGTGTAGAGCGTGAAGCGGCCCCGGGGCTTAAGTCGGATCCCCGTATCCGTAAGCGGGGCTCCAAGCTGAGCAGTGTCCATAGCGTTGGGCATAGGGAACATCCTGGGTCCCGACATGACTGGTGCCCATGAAGAGGAAGACATGCTGCTCTTCTTGCTCAATCCAACAATCTCTGCTCTTTGGCGCCAAACACACTCACGTGTCTCACGCAGGTGGTGGCGGGAACTCCTCCCAGTTTAGTTCTTTTTGCAGGTAGATTGCGGGCTTTCTTCTTTCTGGCTCCGCCCATGAACTACGCAGCTAGAACAGCAATCCGTACCCCTTGACCCCTTCTTCTCTCGTTAAACGCACAGTCCAACACTTTCTCAATGGCAGACTTTCCAAAAAGCAAAAGAACAGTAATCCGGTTGTCAGAGGCAATGGCAAATATCCCGGACGAGCCCCCACATGTAGCACTACCCCGTAGGAGCTGCTGGTTAGTTTTGACACACGAACCAGCAACAGGACAGTCTCTGCCACAGACTGCCCAAGATGAAGTGGGTCTCTGCCACAGACCTTTTGAAGTGAACAAAGTCTCTGCCACAGACCTTTTGAAGTTGAGTAAATGGATAGTCCAGGAATCCTCTGCCACACGATTTCAAAGTCCCAAACTTCCAACCATGCAGTAAAGAGCCTTTAAGCCAGTCCGGCAGACTGCAGGGCTTGTGGTATAGTGGATCCTTACTCAAAGTTATCAGGCCTCACCCCAGACATCAGCACTTTGCCGGTCTCCTCTAGGGCAGGTCCTCCCCTGGTTTCGTTCATTAAGACAGCTTCCTTCCCTTTTGGATGGACAGCTTGGGATCCCCTCTCTGAGTGTAGGCCCCAACCAGACTAACTGGGCCTACTAGATAGTGATGCAGCCTCGGGCCAACGTGGCCCCGAGACCAGAACCACACAAAGCATACCTCGCGCCCGGAGGGCCACGAGGTGAAAACGAACCCAGAACAATGGTGTCTGCCCCTTAAGTATGCCCTCCCAGCAGGCACAGCGGGTCGACCACTCCCACTGCACCGCTGCCGAGAAGAGTCACTCAATGCACCATGGTTTGCCCGTGTTCCAACAGGTGCCTGAGGTGGTAACGCCACCTACAGGCAATAAGGGAAATTACTATCAGGCTAACCACAGCCAGAACAGAGGCAAATCTCAATATAATTCAACAGTCTGAGCCCAACTACTGGCTCAGACATCCCTCTAAATTTGAGATAGCGTCCCAACCTTTTGGGGAGGGTGCTACATAAAGTATATACAATAAATAAACATACATACATAAATACAATTTAATAAATACACAATAGATCCCCTTAAGATACAATGAAAGTATGGACAATTTGGAGCAAAAAATTAAAAATCCTACCTACTTTATTAGGCATGGTTGTATTGAAGAGATGAAGGGGGTAATGTTAAGCCTCATATAAAAGTACAGTTGTCCTAAAATCATTACCTTGGCTTGTCCACGGATATTCTCTACTGTCTTCTGTGTCTGACTTCGACTTCTCCTCTGACACTGCCTGCTCTGTTATCCTTCTGGCTCTGAACTCTGGCTTGAACTGACTTCCCATTATCTCAGTGCTACTACAGACCTGCCACGTCTCACAGGCTCCACCTGTCTGCAGCCACTACTTAGCACATCAGAAACTTTCAATATCAGGAAAACAATCCTGAAGAACGATTTAGGAAAAAGCCCAAAACACGTCAACATGTTTCCAAAGTGTGGGATTCTTACTTACTCAATCTCCATATCATTAGAACAGAACCAAGGACACCAGCTTTGCGAAGCAACAGTGCTAGCCACTGAGCCACTCACTGCTTTGTGCAGGCCTTGCTATGCTAAAGAACAATAAAAGAAGTGGAAAGAGAAGAGCTGAGTTGATCATTAATTTGACGATCTTCCCTTCTCCAATTTAAGGCAAAGTCACTTTGAAATTAACCAACGTAACAATATCGATGTTTCCATTTCTTTGTTACACTGGGAATTTTAATGAGATGGTGTTTGAATAATAACCCTGGCCCTCTTACATTTTACCATATACCTTGTTTTGACTTTTTTTTTCTACATTAATCTGTGGATTTAATGACCTTTGACCCCTTGAGATCCCTTTCACATAATAAATTGACCAGCAGAAACCGTATTAGGCATTTTTGCAACTTCCATGAAAGAACAAATTAATTAACATCACTCAGAACCTGCTCGTCGGAGGATTAATGATGCAGCAGCTGTGGCTTCAGTGATACATTATGCTTTTATACGTCGAGGCTAACATTCAGGAAAAATGTAGCTTGAAGCTTGTTTTAAATCTCATGTTCACCTTATTCACTTTTTTTATATTTTCTGCTTGTGCCATATTTTCTGTGCCTGCTTCACTTGCTCTGTTACATTTATTCATTTTCCATCCCTTTCATGCTGCTTTTTTTTTCTTTCTCCTTTTTAAAAATGTGTTGAATTGGCAGCAATTGACTACATGTAATAGTGTTGAGTTGGTGGTTATTTCTTATTTAACTCTTTTACCATACAGAATGTTGCTGTTGGTGACTCATTTTTAAAGCAAAGCTGTGCTTTCTCATACAGGACATAATAACAGGATCAATTTAATGCCCTATTGCCCAGTAGCCCACACTCACCTTTGCTTTGCTCCCCACCATTTTTCTTATCCAACAGAAGCAGGAAAAAGCCTTGTTACAGTTAGAGTATGTAATATTTGGTGGAGTCAAGGATCACCAGCCAGCCGAGTTGGTAAAAGCAAAGAGTCACTATTTTCCAAAAGATAAATTAAAAATTTTAATTTCAGCAGGAAAACAAACAAAACAGTCCATCCACCTCTGATATAAATCAAACCTTAAGCTTACCACCAACCTAAAACATGTCCCATAACAGGGTTTTGAAGTTCCTTCCCTCTTCAGGGGTCCAGAAATGTCACAAGAGCTCAACACCACACCTCATGGGAACCTGCTGACTGTCACCAGGGTCCCATATTAAGACTTAAAAATCCTGGGAAAGCTGCAATTCAGCTTTTCTTCTTTCTGGGGGCCACTCCAGATCCCCTCACCTTGCATAGGTGAGAATGTCTGAATACTCCAACTGTGATCCTTTTTGACCCCTAAAAAGGGCCACAGCCCTAACAATGGAGAATAATATCTTAGGAAAGAAATCATCGAGCGCTCAGGAGGTGGCGCTGCTGGCACTATAGATGACTAACCCAATATAACAATGAAATTCAAGAAAGTGCAGCGCTGTAAATATTAAGAGACAATCATACAGTAATCATAGAATAAGTGGAGACATATAAAATATAAAAATAAACGAAAACCATTAGTAGTAGGATGACATGCACATGATTGAATAAGTGTCCATAATAAAAGTCCTCAAAGTGAAAGAATTTTATGTGATAATTGAAGAAAAAATCTTCTGAATATAACACTTCCCAGTGCAACAATAAGAAAATACTAAGTGACTTCAGTGCTCTTCCTTCACCAATATACACTCATCAGAATGCCATTGGAAAACAGCATATAAGTATCAATCCATCCTAGAGGAATCCACAGCAGCCATTTAATCAATCCTTCAGATAACACAGTGCTCAATCAGAGGGAATCATAATTGAAAAAATGCTCATCAAACAGAGCCCCGAAGGTAGTAGATAGTGTAGTATATTTAATTAAGATTATTAGCAATTAAAAGCCAAATAAAAAAACGTTCCACATGATGTGCATCAAGAAAAAAACATGGCTGGACTTACAGCAATGGCCACCAATCCAAACCTTGGATATGGTGGCGTGACATCAGCGTGTAAGGCCCCTCCCAATGCGTTTCGTGCACATGCATGTCCATGCATGCCTTACAGGATCCAACCCTGGCATCCTTTACAATTACTGTTCTTTAGTTCTACCTTATACCGGGCCAAGGACACTTTCCCTGCAATAGTGCTGGACTAATCACCAGTGATGTTATATGAGAAGAAGGAGAGTGAGTCACAATCTACCATCTACCAACAGAGTAAAGGAAAAGTGAGTATGTGCTCTTCAGGAAGAGGGCCATCATATTGGCTTTAAGAAATAACACAGATATAGGTGCTTTTGTGATGTTTTAAAATTGAAATTCAAGCAAATAGCTAAATGACATATAAAATATAAATTGGGAGCTGGTTTACATTTCAAAAGATTTGTATTCCTAGTGTAGTCCTGAGATTTACACAGCCCCATCCCAAAGCATGTCCAGGTAGGTGATACAGCATGTCCAGGTAAGTGACACAGATAAAGTTTAGATTTACAGAGATGTCCTCTCCCCACATCAGCTTAGACAGCAAGACAGCATCAGAGTGATTGGGTAATTCTCTTACTCTTGCTTTTCTCTCCACCTATCAGCATGTTTCTTGTCAACACATCTGCATGCAGCACAACTAATTGGCTCAGAGCTGTGATAATGTGAAATAGACTCCATTATGAACTAACTCTGGCCAGGTCAGTAGATTATTTAAAAAAAAATCTGAATGCATTCCTAAATACACATGTAGCAAGGTCCCAGGCCTCCTTTGATCTAATGAGGTCCTCCAGGGCCAGGGATAGCTGACATCCTTCTGTATGTAGTGGGTGGTGAGGCACGATGGGTGAGAGTAGTTAAAGGTATTGGGCGCCAGACACTTCTTGAATGTAAAAGAAAGTTTATTTCTCTTAACAAACTTTTTGGGGGAGAGAGGGTTAGGGCCAGCACACCCTTAGGTAGTTGCAAGACTAATTGGCAAACTCCGAGACTTCAATAGGAGGACAGCCATGCAGGGAAAGGCATCCAGCCATGCCACATCTGCGTGTGTAGGAATGCTGTCAACAGTCTTTAACAGTTCCTAACACAAACGTAAAAGTTCCTTCACTTCCACTACAATCGCTTCTTGTAGTTCTTCAGCACACTGAGCTCTCAGTCTCTCTCTCACTAGACTAGATGATTCACTGCCACTGAATCCCTTAAGCTCCTCCAATCTTCATGGTAGTACCTTCCTCAAGCGTCACCCTTGCTTCTCTGCTGGGTCCCTAGCTTGGCACTCTAGATACCTCTCAAGCTTCACCCATGCTGGCCTGCTTGGTCCCTGGCTTGACACACAAGGCTGCTCTGCAAGCGTCACCTCCGCTGGCTGGGTCCCTGGCTTGATACGCATTGAAGTTTCCCCGGTTTGTAAGAATGCTGCTCCGGTTCTTGCTTCAGTTACTCACTGTGGTCCCTGGTAATTGGGTGGATAATCTCTTACTGGCGACAGCTTCCCCTCTACCTCTGACCACGACAGGTTCTCCGGCCAGCAGAACCGCCACTTTTGGTTGGACATTTGGTTGGACTGCAAGCCGCAATCCCAACCCTGTGCTGCTCTCTTGCTTCTGGATAGGCCCTCAGACAGCCTAGCAGCCAGATGTGCCCGGGATAGGCCACATCTCTGGCCTAGCAGCCCGGGTAGTACAACACACGTCCACACAGACAGCCGTCCAGGTGGCACAGAACATAGATCACCTGACTCCACCCGAATATATAGGTTCTCCCAGCTGGCCAAGGGATCCAAGAAAAACCCTGCCCATTGGCCGAGACACCCGACATACCCATAACCTGACCTTACGTTGCCCTTCTCATATCTAGTAACACCAAGTACCCGGCCACCTAGTGGTAGAAGAGAAAAGTGCAACAAGGCCAAACTTAGGGAGAAATCAATAGATCTCTAACAATCAATCAGTAATTTTGTGAGGAGCAACCCTGCCTAAACTCCAGGGTGCTACATCCAAAATATAACTGATATTAATATTTATAGGTAATACTACCAGAGATTGTTGATCCAGGGATGTCAATGTAAATCGTGGCCCGAAATCGCAAAAAGTAGTACAAAAACTACTTTGTGAAATCGGTGCAGCGTCGCAGATGTGGCATCGCACCGATTAGGACAGTGCCATTGCCGGCAATTGCCGGCAAATGACGCCGATTTGACATGTCAAGGCGCATGTCAAAACGCACCAGTGTGAACCAGAGCTCAGACAGATTTGTGAACAATATTTGAGAGAAATAGGCCTTTTGTGTACATAGAAAAAGTCGTAGATCTTTGAATTCAGCTCATGATAAATAGGGGCAAACACAAAAGTATTACATATTACAAAAACATTTCCCAAGAAAATAAACCCCAATAAAAGCAACTAGGTACTTCCTAGCTGGGCCTTATTATGTCAATAAGATAGCCCTAACTGAATCCGAAACTGATACAGACAATAATACTGTACTTACACAATACATATTAAATATATAAAATGATTATACAATGTATTCAAAACTGCAAACAAAGTAACAGTGCTAATTATGTTACTTTGTGAGCAATATAATTCAGTTCCCCAAGAAAATTAAAAAGAAAAAAAAACATCTTCCTCCCTTATCCCCCCTTTTGACAGCTTTTTGTTTCATACTAAACTACAGGTGTGATGGAACATTGATTTTGAACTTTATTTAGACAGAGACTAGCCTGAAAAATGTATGGGGAGAGTCGGAGAACCAAGACGCCAAGTGGAATGAAGTAAAAATTCACCTTGGGAAGCTGAGACATTTTGAAGTTATTTTTGAAGGAGTACGTACAAAAAGTTTTGGTGGAGGAGCAGCTATTGACGACATTGAGTTTACCAACTGCTCACCAGGTGAGTAACAATTCAAAGCATGCTCCTTTGTGCTCAAACTAGGGACACAGTCTACCTGCAGAATGACATTCATTTCCATTTTGACATTCATTGTGCGCACATGGCATCTGGGCTAGTGGCTCTGAGTGGGCATATTCCCTTGAAGTGATTGTAAAGGAAATAAAAAAAACAAAAACAAAACAAACATCTCTCTCTATACGTAACTTCCGGCCCCGAACCTCCTCTTCTCAGGTCCCCCACCGGTGCTCCTGGCCCCTCCTCTTTGTCCAGTGCCCCCACAGATAGCTGCTTCCCATGGGGGCATTCGTTATGCTCGCTCCCATTGACACAGACAGCTTGACTCGGCCCCAACCCCCGCTCCCTTGTCACTGGCTTTGATTGACAGCACTGGGAGCCAATGCCTCCCGGTGCCCCAGCAAAGCCAGAAAGACACAGAAGTGAGGGGAGAGAAGAGCTGCAGACGTGCACATCACCGGATCGAATGAGGGCTCCGGGAAGTATAAGGGGGGGGGGGTTAGAGGCCAAAACTGATGCCTAAACATTTTTTACCTTAATGCAAGGAATGCATTTAAGTGATTGTAAAGGCTCATCTGGTAAAACAACCCATTCAGTTTAAAATAAAAATGAAAGGCAAAACATGTTTGTATAGATATAAAAAAAACATTATAAATACCCTTTTCCCCTTTTTTTAGTGATCACATTCCCTCTATTCTCAGCTTTATAAGAGCTGGGGGAGGAGAAGCAGCAGCACACCAAGCTTTCCAGTGAATGGCTGTGCAGGCGGGGCATGTCAGGACAAGTCTGATCATTGGAGAACAGCTAGAGAACTGACCACGGTGTGCTCTCCTTCTTAGTGTGGTAGGTTTTAAATAGAAAAGCAAGGGGACTGGCAGGAACACCAGGGATTTCACATAAAGGAAGCAATACAAAGAGAGCAGGATACTTTCTTATACAAGTACATTAAACAGCAGCCACATATCAGGAATATGAAGTGTTGGAGTAACAAACGCTTTAAGGTAAGAAATGTTTAGGCTTTAGAACCACTTTGGGTTGTGTTTACCCCTTGGCCAAATGTTCCCAGTGCTCCCTTGCTCGTGAAAATGCTGAACTTGAGCCTGCAAAAATGCTGGACAGGGAGATTCATGCTTCAGGTCTCACCCTCTTTCAGAGCTCATTGCATTCTCAAGCACACACTGTAGCATGTTGGCTCACCCAGAAACCTTTTGAGAAGCCGGCTCATCCAGAAAACCTTTGAGAAGCATTATGAATTAGGTTTCACTTTATCATAATCAACTCAGTTTGAATACATCTAAAGCCAAAAAACATGCGCTAATTTAAACACTCTTTTATTTTTTTTAATTCTTTATTTTTTTATCTTTTCTTTCACAAAGATAACAGTACACTTTTCATACAATACATCTTATACATCAGTTCTAGTTATTTTACTCTTGCGGTCTTCCTTACATTTACATTGATTACTCTTTACCGAACCAAAGAAATATTTAGATTCTCTATAATCTATTTCTTCCTTTATCATAAAAATAAAAACATTATTTTTTAATTCTCTATGTAATACCATATTTTTGTTATATTATCATTAACCAGGGCATCGCTCTGGTTGTCCCCATTCCCAGACAAAAAAAACCCCCCTGATACTACAGGTTTAAGACAGCGCAGTAATGCAGTAAAGAAAAGAGAAAGAAGAGAAGAGAAAGAGGAAAAAAAATAATACAGGAAATAGCCTCCAAAGTCTCCCCCCTCACCCCCCCCCCTTCACTATATATGACATAGGGGGCCCAGATTTGTCGATGCTTATCCTCCTGTTCCCTCATCCTCATAGTAAGACTTTCCATTTGTTGAATTTCTGATATTTTAGCCAGCCATTGTGTTCTAGTTGGGGAGACAGTGCTTTTCCAGAGTGCTGGAATACATGCTTTTGCTGTTGTAAGCAAATGTCTCACCAGTGATTTTTTATATTTTTCTGTCGAGAGAGGTAAGTCGGACAGCAAAAAAGTAGCCGGGTTCTCTCCAAGAGACATATCCGTAATTTCTTTCACTGTTTCTGAGACCATTTTCCAAAAGTCTTTTATTCCCTGGCATTCCCGAAAGATGTGCATCAAAGTGCCCAGTGCTCCTTGACATCGCCAGCAAAGATTAGAAACCTGTGGATATATTTGATTCAATAGTTCTATACCATCTACTCAGGATCTTGTAGCCCCCTTCTTGATATCTGGTTGCTAACGAAGCCTTGTGTGTAAACCTGAATATCTTATTTTTCTGCGTCTCGGAGAATGTGATCCCCAGGTCCCTTTCCCAGGCCTGTATAATCCTCAATTTTTGTGGGGCTTTCAATTCGGTCACTATGGCATACAACATTGATAGTGAGTGTCTCACTGGCTCCCCCTTTAGGCATAGCTTCTCAAACTTGGAAGGTGTCGATATTTCTATCGCTCGCATAGAAATTGCTCGGAGGAAAGAGTTCAGCTGCATTCTCCTAAATGGATCCAAATCCTCCATGAACTCTCGCTCAATCACCTCTCTAGACATTGCTTGATTATCTACCATAAAGTGTATAAGTCTACTTTTGATTTAAACACTCTTCTGCTGAAAAGCTCTACTGTCAACTATTTTTTTTGGCTTCAGTTACACTTCTGTAAAACAAAATGGCTGTTTTTTTTTCTTTTGCTCCACCTCCTTGTCAATTATGTTTTGGCTTCAGTTCCACTTTAATTCTGTTTTCTGTAAAACAAAATGGCAAATTTTTTTTCTTTGGCTTCACCTTGCAAAAAAAAAATAATTGGTTCCTCATTTTTTTTATTTATTTACAAGTTTATAAAGTAATATCCTATAATGTGTTTTTATGCCTAAAAGCACTATTTTATTTTGTTGGCGTATGTGCTCCATTTGGGGAAATATAAGTAAGAACAAAAGTTTCCAAAGAAAAGGGAAAGTATTTCTCCGACAGATGTTACAAAAACATGTATCCCCACTGAAAACATTTAGTACAGTATTTACCATCTAAATTAAATTATTATAACATTTTGTACTTGCCATAATTTATTGTTCTGGAGACAATGGTCACTAGGAGCAATAAAGAGAGGGAGAATCTCCCCAGAATGCAAACAGCAATAAAAGGCTAGCAGTAGCTCTAACATATATAAAAAAAAAAAATGGCTTTAGATACTGTACTCTTTAACTGCAGAGTTGTTCCTATACATCTTTTTCATTCTAAACCACATGTAAGAAGTGCACCAACTCCTTTGGTTGCTGAAGCTGTTGTACTCTTCGGTTATCTATGGCTCTACTACCTCTTCCCTGCCTAGAGGGTTAATCGTTTGTATTGGTGTTACACATTTCTTGTAGTGCTATTACAGACCCAGTTTTTTAGGAATGTGCCAAGATCCAACATGCATCCCTTGAATAATTTCAGACCAGATTCAGAGAAGTTGAAACAACTTTTACTAGAAACTTGGCACAACATGTATAACATGTATAAACATCTTTCTCCTAACTACACTTAACTGTGGCTGCCCCAGGTTGACTGTACAGGTGAGATCTTGTGGGGAAAGTCTATACTTGGCGAGATTTGAACAGAAAAATGCATGTTCTTGGGGTGTTCCGATGAGTCAGAGTTCCATAGCAGACCACAAACTTTCTCTTTTTCCGAGAAGCAGCATTTCCCCACTTGGGCCCGGACCTCTTCCATTTTATATCACATGGGAGTGAGGCTGACCCCCAGAAACAGCCTGCAAACATACTCAGGAAAGCCAGAAACGTTAACCCCTTCCCACTGACCTGGGCAGCCAAAAGCTAACTAACATATTATAGGCCACCTGCCTACAAGTCAGTCAACAGTAAATTAATTTAAACATGCGGTTGGGACAAACATAGATCTATACTGAGACAAACAGTTTAAGAAACAAAAACCATAAAAGAAAGAACATGAAAAAATAACAAAAAAAAAAAGGATCAAAATTTAATGGACAGACTCGATGGATTACTTGGTCTTTTTCTGCCATCACTCTTCTATGTCTGTATTAAAGGGATTGTAAAGTCGTAAGCCTCGTACACACGGCCGGTTTTCTTGGCAAGAAAACTGCTGGCAGAGCTTTTTGCAGAGAAAACCGGTCGTGTGTATGTTTTCTCGTCGAGAAAACTGCCGGGAATCTCAACGAGAAAAATAGAGAACCTGCTCTCTATTTTCTCGTCGGGATTCTCGTCGGCCTGTTTCCCAGCGAGAAAACTGTGTGTGTGTATGCAGCTACAAGCTTACCTGTCCTCCGGTAAGCCCGCGCATGCTCGATAAGACTTTGACGCATGCGTAGAAGCTTACAAGGGTAGTGTAGGGTGAAGCAAGATGGCGGCGACGGCATCGAATGTGACGAGCGCATGCTTGTCGTTGTCGATGACGTCACCGCGTTTTTGCCATTCAAAGGAACGGCGGTTCTTTTGAATGGCTGTCTGTATGCACGGCTTTGCAAGAAAAGCTTGCCAAGAATCTCGTCAGGAAAAACAAAGTTTTTTTCCTGACGGGATTCTCGGCCGTGTGTACAGGGCTTTATGGTTTTTCACCTTAATGCATTCTATACATTAAGGTGAAAAACCTTCTTTGCTGCAGCTGCTTCCAAAGCCCACCTTTTTCTTACCTGAGCCCATCCATTCCAGTGATGTGCATGAGCCCAGCGGCTCCAGCTGCTGTCTCTGTCCTCATTGGATAGATTGATAGCAGTGGGAGCCATTGGCTCCCACTGCTGTCTATCAAATCCACTGACACGGGGGCGGGGCCAAGTCCCACTGTCTGTGTAAATGGTCACAGCAGCTGGACTCTGGAGCATGCCCGCACGGGTGCCTCCATGGAAAGCAGCTCTCCGTGGGGGCACCCTATGAAGGGGAGGAGCCAGCGGGGCACTCCAGAAGAGGAGGATCGGGACTGCTATGTGCAAAACTTTTGCACAGAGCAGGTAAGTATAACATGTTTATTGTTTTTATTTTAAAAAAATAGAACCTTTACAACCACTTTAAAGTGGTTGTAAACCCACTTTTTGGACTTCTACCTATTGGTAAGCCTAGAATAAGGCTTACCTATAGGTAGTGGAAATATCTCCTAAACATGCACCGTTTAGGAGATATTTCACTTGTAGTCTGCCAAAAATTCCAACGGCGCATGCGCGGGGAAGAAACAAAACTAAGTGCCGTTTCTTCCCTAGCCTGTGCCATAAATCGCGGCTCCCATGTGAATTCACGGGAGTGACGTCACGCGGCTCCGGCGAATCACAGAGCCGGAGTCCGTGGCCCGGAAAGAAGAGGGGCCAGAAGATGGACGCTGCCTACTCTGGGGACATTGCTGGATTCTTTTGCAGGTAAGTGGCACATAATGGGCTAGTATGCGATGCATGCTAGCCCATTATGCTTTTCATTTGCAAGCTTTGCAGCGGGCTAAAGAGGAAGTAAAACCCGTCAGGGTTTACTTCCTTTTTAAGTCTATTGACTGTGTAACCTGTTTTGGAAGTAATTACTTGTCACAGTTTTTCATTTATTTAAAAACAAACAAGAAGTCAGCATTTCATATAACAATATACCAGTCGTGTGGCTACCAAAGATTTCTATTCTTTAACCACTTAAGCCCCGGACCATTTGGTAGCTAAAGGACCAGAGGTGAATTCAGAATTTTGCACTGCGCTGCTTTAACTGTAAATTGTGCGGACATGCAATGTTGTACCCAAACGAAATTTGCGTCCTTTTCTTCCCACAAATAGAGCTTTCTTTTAATGGTATTTGATTGCCTCTGCGATTTTTATTTTTTGCGATATAAACGGAAAAAGACCGAAAATTTTGAAAAAAAATGATATTTTCTACTTTTTGTTATAAGAAAAATCGAATAAACTCAATTTTAGTCATACATTTAGGCCAAAATGTATTCAGCCACATGTCTTTAGTAAAAAAATGTCAATAAGTGTATATTTATTGGTTTGCGCAAAAGTTATAGCGTTTACAAACTAGGGTACATTTTCTGGAATTTACACAGCTTTAAATTTATGACTGCCTATCTCATTTCTTGAGGTGCTAAAATGGCAGGGCAGTACAAAACCCCCCCAAATGACCCCATTTTGGAAAGTAGACACCCCAAGGAAATTGCTGAGAGGCATGTTGAGCCCATTGAATATTTTTTTTTGTCCCAAGTGATTGAATAATGACAAAAAAAATAAATAAATAAAAAAATTACAAAAAGTTGTCACTAAATGATATATTGCTCACACATGCCATGGTTATATGTGGAATTGCACCCCAAAATACATTCTGCTGCTTCTCCTGAGTACGGGGATACCACATGTGTGGGACTTTTTAGGAGCCTAGCCACGTACGGGACCCCGGAAACCAAGCACCGCCTTCAGGATTTCTAAGGGCGCAAATTTTTGATTTCACTCCTCACTACCTATCACAGTTTTGAAGGCCATAAAATGCCAAAATAGCACAAACCCCCCCCCCCCCCAAATGACCCCATTTTAGAAAGTAGACACCCCAAGGAAATTGCTGAGAGGCCTGTTGAGCCCATTGAATATTTTTTTTTTGTCCCAAGTGATTGAATAATGACAAAAAAAAAAAAACATTACAAAAAGTTGTCACTAAATGATATATTGCTCACACATGCCATGGTTATATGTGGAATTGCACCCCAAAATACATTTTTCTGCTTCTCCTGAGTACGGGGATACCACATGTGTGGGACTTTTTAGGAGCCTAGCCGCGTACGGGACCCCGAAAACCAATCACCGCCTTCAGGATTTCTAGGCACAAATTTTTGATTTGACTCCTCACTACCTATCACAGTTTCGAAGGCCATAAAATGCCAAAATAGCACAAAACCCCCCCAAATGACCCCATTTTGGAAAGTAGACACCCCAAGCTGTTTGCTGAGAGGCATGATGAGTATTTTACAGCTCTCATTTGTTTTTGAAAATGAAGAAAGAATTTTTTTTTTCTTTTTTTTTTTTCAATTTTCAAAACTTTGTGACAAAAAGCGAGATCTGCAAAATACTCACAATACCTCTCAGCAAATAGCTTGGGGTGTCTACTTTCCAAAATGGGGTCATTTGGGGGGGGGGGGTTTGTGCCATCTGGGCATTCCATGGCCTCCGAAACTGTGATAGGCAGTGAGAAGTGAAATCAAAAATTTACACCCTTAGAAAGCCTGAAGGCGGTGATTGTTTTTTGGGGTCCCGTACGCGGCTAGGCTCCCAAAAAGTCTAACACATGTGGTATCCCCGTACTCAGGAGAAGCAACAGAATGTATTTTGGGGTGTAATTCCACATATGCCCATGGCATGTTTGAGCAATATATCATTTAGTGACAACTTTGTGCAAAAAAAAAAAATTTTTTCTTTTTTCCTCAACTTGTGTCAACATGTAAAATATTCCATGGACTCGACATGCCTCTCAGTATATAGCTTGGGGTGTCTACTTTCCAAAATGGGGTCATTTGGGGGGGGGTTTGAACTGTTCTGGCATTTTATACACAACATTAGGAAGCTTACATCCACTCTTCTAACCACTTGAAGACAAAGCCCTTTTTGACACTTTTTGTTTACATGAAAACATATTTTTTTTTGCAGGAAAATTATGTTGAACCCCCAAACATTATATATATTTTTAAAGCAAAGGCCCTACAGAATAAAATGGTGGGTGTTGCATTTTTTTTTTCTACACAGTATTTGCGCAGCGATTTTTCAAATGCATTTTTTGGGGAAAAAATACACTTTTTTTAATTTTAATGCACTAAAACACACTATATTGCCCAAATGTTTGATGAAATAAAAAAGATGATCTTAGGCCGAGTACATAGATACCAAACACGACATGCTTTAAAATTTCGCACAAACGCGCATTGGCGACAAACTACATACATTTTTAAAAGCCTTTAAAAGCCTTTACAGGTTACCACATTAGATTTACAGAGGAGGTCTACTGCTAAAATTACTGCCCTCAATCTGACCTTCGCGGTGATACCTCACATGCATGGTGCAATTGCTGTTTACATACGACGCCAGACCGACGCTTGCGTTCGCCATTGGGCAAGAGCAGGGCAGGACAGGGGTGCTTTTTTTTTTTTTTTTATTATTAATTTTGCTTTTTTATTTTATTTTTAAATTGTTCCTTCCATATTTTTTTTTTTATCATTTTTATTGTTATCTCAGGGAGTGTAAATATCCCCTATGATAGTAATAGGTAGTGACAGGTACTCTTTTTTTGAAAAAACTGGGGTCTGACCACACCAAGATCGGTGTGATAAAATACTTTCCCAATTTCCCAATGGCGCTTTTTATATCCGGGGGGGGGGACATTCCCTCCCACTGCTTGTAAAAGCAGTCCAGAGGCTAATTAGCCACTAGGATTGCTTTTACATGAAAACCGGCCGCTGGCTGAAAAGAATGATACCAAGATGATACCTAAACCCGCAGGCATCATTCTGGTATAAACATTCAAAGTCCAGCAACATACCAGTACGTTGCTGGTCCTTGTTGGACATGTATTGTAATCTTTTTTTTTTCATGCAGCCAGGTGGCTGAACGAAAAAAGAGATTGATCAGTGGGTATGCCCACCATTAGAATACCGCCCTTCATCCACCCACTTCTAATGATGGGCATACATGCACCATTTATATATGCCGAAGCATGGGGGCATCCTCCCGCAAAAAAGTTATGCCGCACACACATGGTCAGACTTTTCCACGGGCAAGCCTCCGTCGGAATTTCGACCGTATGTACGCGGCATTAGGAGCAAAATCACTCCTCCGCCCCTGCTGCCCCAATGCTTCGGCATATTTGCTTTTTTTTTTTAACTGTGGTGGTGAAATCACCTCCTACAGCACTGGAGTCGCAGGGATCAGGCCTGTCTCTGCGAACGCTGCAGTTATGTGTGTTGTGTTTTGTAAGTGACAGTGATCGATCGATACTGCACTTGGGTGGCCTGGGCTGGACGGAGGGGCAAAACGCAGGTGCTAGCAGGTATCTGGGCTGATTTCGCTAACACTGCGTTTTTGGGAACCCTAAACTGCTGGGGACGCTAGTATAGATCTGATCAGATCAGATAATGATCTGTTCAGATACTATACCACTAAGGGAGGTGTATGCTTCACGCGTGGGTGTTAGCGTTACTGGCACTAACCTGACGCTGCCTGGGGTGTGACGCAGACCCTCTCTGACGCTAAAACCTAATTGATATCACCCGCCGGGCGATCAGGGGGTTAAACCTTTATTGGGTTATATACGGCGGGTGCCCTGACACTATAAAAAGCAAACTAACTAACCAGCGTCACCCGTAACACTTATATGGTGATCACTGGTGAAAGGGTTAACTAGGGGCAATTAGGGGGTTAAAACCTTTATTAGATAATATATGGGGGTACCTGACGCTATAAAAACCTGCGGCGAACCTAAAAAAAATTACTGGCTACCGATCTGCATCACCGACGCTAAGACAGCGATCAGAAAAATGATCGCTTAGCGACAGTGGTGATAGGGGGTGAAAGGGTTACCTGGGGGGCGATCAAGGGGGTTAAACCTTTATTAGATAATTTATGGGGGTACCCGACGCTATAAAAACCTGCGGCGAACCTAAAAAAAAAATACTGGCTACCGATCTGCATCACCGACGCTAAGACATCGATCAGAAAAATGATCGCTTAGCGACAGTGGTGATAGGGGGTAAAAGGGTTACCTGGGGGGCCATCAAGGGGGTTAAACCTTTATTAGATCATTTATGGGGGTACCCGACGCTATAAAAACCTGCGGCGAATCTAAAAAAAATTACTGGGTACCGATCTGCATCACCGACGCTAAGACAGCGATCAGAAAAATGATCGCTTAGCGACGGCGGTGCTAGGGGGTGAAAGGGTTACCTGGGGGGCGATCAAGGGGGTTAAACCTTTATTAGATAATTTATGGGGGTACCCGACGCTATAAAAACCTGCGGCGAACCTAAAAAAAAAATACTGGCTACCGATCTGCATCACCGACGCTAAGACATCGATCAGAAAAATGATCGCTTAGCGACAGTGGTGATAGGGGGTGAAAGGGTTACCTGGGGGGCGATCAAGGGGGTTAAACCTTTATTAGATAATTTATGGGGGTACCCGACTCTATAAAAACCTGCGGCGAACCTAAAAAAAAAAATACTGGCTACCGATCTGCATCACCGACGCTAAGACATCGATCAGAAAAATGATCACTTAGCGACAGTGGTGATAGGGGTGAAAGGATTACCTGGGGGGCGATCAAGGGGGTTAAACCTTTATTAGGTAATATATGGGGGTACCCGACGCTATAAAAACCTGCGGCGAACCTAAAAAAAATTACTGGGTACCGATCTGCATCACCGACGCCAAGACAGCGATCAGAAAAATGATCGCTTAGCGACGGCGTTGCTAGGGGGTGTAAGGGTTATCTGGGGGGTGATCAAGGGGTTAAACCTTTATTAGGGGGGGTTAGGGGGCTACACTGGACCTAAAACTAAATGTAGTGACACTTTTACAGTCACAAATGTCACTGATTGCAGTGATCAGTAAATAAATGGTCACTGCAATCAGTGACACTGTGACTGGGGGCTGGGGGGTGATCTGGGGGGGGCCTGGGGGGCGATTTATGTGCCTATGTGTGCTGGTGTTAGTGTAGTCTTTGTGCACTAACCTTGATGTCTTCTCTTGTACGACGCTCGGTATATGTGAGCGCCGCACAGGAGATGACATCACTTCCTCCTGCTTTCTCTGTCTGTGTGTACATTCGACAGACAGAGGGGGCATTTCTATTCGCCGGGAGCGATCGCGGGGGGGGTGGCCGGAATCGAACGGCCGCCCCCCATCTCGGAACACTCCCAGACGAATTCCGACCGCTCACTGTACAGAAGGGGGGTCCGATTGGACCCCCCAACTGTACAAAGGCAATCACGTACACTCTACGTGATTGTGCCTGTCGGTGCCATTGTGCCGACGTATATATACAGTGAGCGGTCGTTAAGTGGTTAAAACATCCTTTTTCAATCAGGGTGCCCAGGCACCCTGGGGTGTCGTGTCTTCAGGTTTCTTCAGGGACGCTTTGCCAAAATGCCTTAAAATAACCTTCTAGCCAACAGCGTCCTAACAGCCAATGATGTCATTGGTTGATAAGGAGGACATTGGGCACCTGCACAGCATCCTGATGTGCCCCTCCCCTGCCCCTCTCTGTCAGCACTGACATCACACTGGCTAAATGAGTGGGAGCAACTAAAGGAGGCGAGAAACATTGGAATACTACTTAGTATCAGTGTGCAAAGGTGTATTTGATTTGTAAGAATAAATCACCTCTAACGTTGGGTGTCCTACGTGTGTGGATGTTGCTGTGTTAGGCCCCATGTACACGGGACGCTGTTAAACGCACGTTCAGAGGCAGTTGGACACTTTTTTCAACTGCCCCTGAACTCATTTAATGTTATCCTATGTGACCATGTACACAGTCTCGTTTATTGCCGTTTTTAGGCAGTTGCGTTTAACAGCGTTTCTTTGAAAGCAAAAAAATGGGTTCAGAAGCAGAAGATTTCCACGTTTCAGACGCAAAACGCGACTAAACGCGGTAAACCGCGTTCAGCAGCATTTTGTTTATAGGCGTTTTTCTGCATTTAATTTTTTTTTAATATTTTATAAACGCTTCTAAATGCAAAACGCCGCTAAACGTGGCATGTAAACGCGGCAAAACAGACATTTTAAACGTGGGTTACTATCTGTCAAGTTTAATAATTTAGGAGCAGTTGTAAAAACGTCCCGTGTACATGGAGCATTATGTAAAACTATTTGTTTTGTTTTTTACATTTTAGAATGGGGTGCCTCGAGATTGTGCAGAATTTTAAAGGGGTCCATGGCTAAAAAAAGGTTGAAAAACACTGCTCTAAAACATAGCACATGCTTTTTATTTTTAAATATAAAAATGTTTTATATTTACTTAACTTTTTACAGCATGGCTCATCTACATTTATTTCTGTTCACTTGCTAAGTCTGACTTTAAAAATGGCAGCTGCCTTCTAGATGCCACTTGTGCAAGCAAGTCACTCATTGATAAAATGTAGCACCTCCTTCAGTAAATTAAATGATCCTATTTGTGTCAGCATTGATTGCTGCTTGGAGGGATATTAGACTTTGATGTTTAATATTCTGCACACTTTATTTACCGCTGACCAGATCTGGAAAGTACAAGGTTCAGATTTCCTAGTGCTTGGCGATTCTGCGAGCATCGCGTCAACGGATGATGTTCAAAGCGGTTATGTGACAGAAGACACGAAGCCCAGAATGCAGAAATGCTCTAAATTGATTAGTAAGGCCACCCGGCATGTTTGTATTTGTGTCTATAAGGCGTATAGCTTGACATGGCACATACACCCTGTTGTCTGGTATCTGCCGCCATCCATCATCTTCCTCTGAACTTGCCTTGACGTGACCTTGTCTTGACAAGGAAGCAACATCTTCAGACTGGCAAACAGAACTCAACTTTCTTCTAAACGGAGATCTATCTATTACTCCATGCTGATAACCATCCCTTGTCCTCTGCGTCAGTGATGTCAAAATAAAGGTTTAAAGATACATTCCAGTCCAACAGGGGAATAAAAGGGTCAGTTAATTAAATCATGATATTTCGGTTATAAGTCGAATCTGATGGACCAGGTCACCTTTGACTTTTTCTATCTCAATAGGGTTTCCAGGCATTTATCATTCTCTTGCTCACTTCTACAACAAGCATGCTCATGTCCTTTTCCTTTTGTTGCATTATCTATTCTATAACATAAGATATCCAACTGGGAAAAAGGAGTTACAACATAACTGACACAAACATGCACAGAGATCTTGCCAGAAATGAGCAAAATTTTTAGTTTTATTTCCCCAAAATCTCAGTCAAAATTTTGAGCAGTGGAAAAGAAAAGTAAAATAAACTTAAAAAAATATGAGAATGAATGCACACATAAATATCCAAAAAGTGGTATAAGTACAAGTAAAAAAGAACACAAAATTTCCGAAGCTTCTCTAAATTTACCCCTCATAAATTCTTTCTGGAAGTTGGATAGAGTCGTATGTGGTTTGGTCAAATAAAATTAGATATCGTCCGCAAATGCGGCAAGCTTGTGCTCTGTTGATCCCACTATTATTTCAGAAATGTCTGGGTTGGCCCTAATTTTCATCAGCAATGCTTCCATCATTAAATTGAACAACAAGAGGGATAGGGGGCATCCCTTACATGTCCTGTTTGTGATAGGAAAGCCTAATGAAAAGTTACTGTTTACTTTTCCTCAAGCCACAAGTCCATTGTAGAGTGCAGAGAGGCAAGCCTGCATTTTGTTCCCTAACCTTTATCTATTCAGGATTGAGGACTGGAAAGTCCAATCAATCCTGTCAAAAGCTTTCTTGCATCCGAAGATGGAATCAGACAGGGGATTTTATGTATTCCCACCCAATTAATAAGGGAGATAGCTTTTTGAGAATTATCACTACTTTCTCTATCTGGTATAAAACCTACTTGGTCTTTGTGTATTATTGCTGACGGAAGTATGTTTTAATTCTATCAGCCAAAATCTTTGCAAGGATCTTAATATCTAGATTTATTAAAGAGATTGGCCTATACAATAGTTCTGGCACAATGTTAGGTCCTTTCCTTCTTTGGGCACAACTACCACATGGGCTGCCCTTTCCATGCCAAGGAATTAAAGGAATTAAAATACAAAATCATGTAAGGTAAGAGGATATTTGTATGAGCTAGGTTAGAATGTTTCAGGACCTCCAGTCCCTGAGGCTGCAAAGGTGAAGGGTAGATACTTCTAGCTTTAACCACTGTGGTTTCCTTGCATTCTTTGGGAGAGAGGGAGCAAACTTGGACAGAACAATCTCATGTTACAAGAGGAGCTTTAGCTTAGTTGCAGTGTTCCTCAGATAGTACTACTTTTTTTTCAGCTAATTTTTATTATATTATAGTTAACCTACCAGCATGTCTTTGGAATGTGGGAGGAAATCAGAGGAAACCCATGCGGGCACAGTAAGAGCATGCAAACTCCAGGCAGGTAGTGCCGTGGTTGGGAATCAAACCAATGACCCTAGTGCTGCCAGGCGCAAGTGCTAACCACTTGACCACTGTGCTGCCCTATTGCTTTTTTTTGGGCTTACCACCTTCTCTATATATTCAAAGCAAGGTTTTATCTTTTTGCATACCTTCAACATGACTCTCCGAAATGGTCTTTTTAGAAGAGTTCTTCTCACAGTGCCAGAGAGAGCAGGAGGGGTCGAGATGTCCCTTTTTCTAGACGCTATGCAGGTATGCTCACTCTTCTCTGCAGGTGATGAGCTGTCAATCATCACACCTGAAGGTGTAGCTGGGAGAGAATCTGGGCATGTGCTGCATTGATTAATATGGAAAGCTGATAACATTGATAGTAATAAAAAGGCTGATAACAATGATAATCCTGTTCCTCAATGTTCCTAACCTCACAGCCTTGTAGTACCAATGCTGTAGAAACTGCACAGGGTGACAACACTGCAGTGAATTTACCAGTGTCACCCTGACAGAATAAGCCTCAATTGCTGTCCGGATCACTAGGTTTTTATTATATAAAGAGGAAGTTACAGCATATAGAAAGATACAGTTTACTTTATAAAGTATAGATGCATCCTCATCTTGTGATTTTTAAACTTTTCTTATAGTTCTACTTTAAATAGGTTGGTTTTGCTTGTTGTTAAGAGTTGTCCTTTAATGGAAAATTTAAATCTCAGCCCTACCTTATATATTTAAACCCCATCCTACCTTTCCAGAATTATTTTACAGTAAAATGATTGCCATTGTAATTCTAAAATGGGACTAATTCATCAAGCTGTGATTTGTGATTCTGCATGCTAAAAGTGGCAAACCGGGTGCTATTATCACTTGTTATATTGGTTCATTCATCAAAAAGGGAAAAGTTTTATGTATCCTGAAGGCAAGACATTTCTCCCTTGCAATTCAGGAGTGGGTACTGCTTTAGCTTTCCACCTACCAGAAGCAGGTAAAAGCAGATAGATACTGGACCACCGGCAGTGCTCCTGACATATTATGGATGCACTGCAGGAAAGAACAAAGTAAAGGAAGAGGCACTGATATCATACACTCAGTAGGCTTTGACACCGTCTAATAATGGAGCTTATCAAAGATTGATTCCACAGAGGGAAGAGGCAAGGGAGTGCTGATTAATAAGTATAGCTTGCTGGGTGGGTGGGCTATCAGCAGGCATTGTTAATTACCCATGAATAGGAAAATTGACAGTATCTTTTTAACAGTAAAAATATTTAATTAAAAATACGTTAATGTTTTCATACTTTATTTTTTCCTGCGGTACACCCATAATATGCAGGAGCAGGGCCACTGATAAGGCAGAACAACTGGTCCTGTTATACTGGGCCTAGGCCTCATCAGGGGGGTTCGGACAGCTTTATTGTTAATTTCTGCCTAAAGTGATTGTATTACACCCCTGCTCCTTTTTGCTTACCAGGGCTTAAATTACATTTCCCTGGGCCCCATCACATCAATAGAGGGGCACAGGAAGTGGGAGCAGAGGATGGACTTTTTTTTTTCATTTTCGGGGCATAGGTGGATAAAGTCAGTACTGCTGCTTCGCTGCACATTGGAGGGGATGGAGGCGGGTTGGAGGGCCCCATCAGGAAGGCTGTATGGTGCCCCATAATTTCTAACAGAAGCCCTGTGCAGGAGCACTGCTGGACTGCGGAGCAACTCTGTCTCTACATCTGCTGACTCTGTATTTACAACCACAATTGCAAAAAAGTTGGGACGCTGTGTAACATCTACATAAAAACAGAATGCAATGATTTGCAAATCTCATAAACCCATATTACTATTATTATAATACAGGATTTATATAGCGCCGGCAGTTTGCGCAGCGCTTTACAACATTAGGGCAGACAGTACAATTACAATACAATTCAGTACAGGAAGAATCAGAGGGCCCTGCTCGTTAGAGCTTACAATCTAGGAGTGAGATTCAAGTGATACGAAAGGATAATAACTGTGGGGGATGAGCTGATGAAGAATAAAACAGTTGTTAGGTGGAGGCAGGGTAGGCTTCTCCGAAGAGAAAAGTTTTCAGGGATCGCCTAAAGTAGATATTTGATTCACAATACAAAATAGATAACATTTCAAATGTTTAAACTGAGAAAATTTACCATATTAAGAAAAATATAGCATAATTTGGAAATTGATGGCAGCAACACGTCTCAGAAAAGTTGGGACAGGGCAGCAAAAAGCTGATAAAATAAGTGGTACTGTTGTGTAACGGTTTCAGCCAAATGATCAGACCAGTGGTGATGTGCAATTTCTGCTTTACTTAACAATGAACTTCAGCATAAATTGTACCGGAGATCGTGTGAACACGGGTATACAGTACAGAACATTAATATGAACCATAAAGAAAGAGGATATAACAATTATACTGCCGTTTAACTAATGTCCACTAGGTGGCAGCAGCGTGTTCCGAGTTCAATCTACAGATAGAATAGAGAGCTAAATAAAACTCACGTGTCCGAGATAGTAATCGTTCGTTCAACAGACTGTGAGCTGAGTGGACCTCCTGCTGGCACACACTTCACGCTGGCACTGCTTTCTTCTTGCTTCCGTCAGGAGGTTCTGGTGGCTGCAGATAGGGCCAGCCCACTTCATGGACAGCTTCCACAAATGGACTGTAACAGAGTCCTCTCCAGTGACTAGGGCTTGGAAAGATGCTGCGTGCTCTTGTGCTCACTGCTGGTGGCCTGCACACCAGACTTAACAGGGGAGGACCCAGCACCTGGGAACATCTCACTTGCCCAGTCACTGCTGTCCCATCAGGCAGGATCTCTCTGAGCACAGGAAGCTGGGTGGAGCTGACATTTATATCCCCTGGGCGTGTCCAGGAGCTCAGAGGATTGTGGGGAGTTGAGTTAAAGGGATCTGCACCGGAATCTGGACAAAGGGGCATCCCACTACAGTACTAACAAGAAAAAGCTGGAAGAACATTTAGCAACAGGTCAGTATTATGATTGTGAAAAGCTGCTTCTAAAAATTGGCGAACAATTTCAGAATAATGTTCCTCAACGTAAAACTGTGCAAACTTTGAATATATCATCATCTTTAGTACATAATATCATCAAAGATTCAGTGAATCTGGAGAAATCTCTGTGTGCAAGGGACAATCCTGAAACACAATATTTGATGCCCCTGACCTTAGGGCCCTTAGATGGCACTGCATTAACCACTCGAGACCCGTGCTATAGACGAAACAGTGCGGCCCTCAAGTGCCGGGTGGACGTCCTTCTGTTTTTCATTCCCCCTGCACGCCGACGAGGGCGCACGGCAGGGAACAGCTGTGCCCGCCGCGTCACGTGTTGCCGATGTGCATGCCTGACGGCCGCGATGTCCGCCAGGTACACGCGATCGGCTGTTACAGAGGCAGGACGTGGATCTCTGAGTGTAAACACAGAGATCCACGTCCAGTCAGGGAGAGAGGAGACCGATGCTGTGTACCTTGTACATAGGGACACAGATCTGTCACCTCCCCCAGTCAGTCCCCTCCCCCACACAGTTAGAATCACTTCCAGGGGACATATTTAACCCCTTGATCATCACCCCTAGTGTTAACCCCTTCCCTGCCAGTCACATTTATACAGTAATCAATGCATATTTATAGCACTGATCGCTGTATAAATGTGAATGGTCCCAAAATTGTGTTAAAAGTCTCCGATATGTCTGCCACAATATCGCAGACCTGACAAAAATCGCAGATAACCGCCACTACTAGTAAAAAATAATAATAATAATAAAAATGTCATAAATCTATCCCCTATTTTGTAGGCGCTATAACTTTTGCACATACCAATCACTATACGCTTATTGCAATTTTTTTTACCAAAAATATGTAGAAAAATACGTATCGGCCTAAACTGAGAAAAAAAAATTGTCATTGGGATATTATTATAGCAAAAAGTAAAAAAATATTGTGTTTTTTTAAAAATGTTCTGTCTTTTTTTGTTTATAGCGCAAAAAGTATAAACCGCAGAGGTGATCAAATACCACCAAAAGAAAGCTCTATTTGTGGGAAAAAAATTATAAAAATATTATTTGGGTGCAGTGTTGTATGACCGCGCAATTGTCATTCAAATTGTGTCAGCTCTGAAAGCTGAAAATTGGTCTGGGTACGAAGGGGGTTTAAGTGCCCAGTAAGCAAGTGGTTAAAGACAGGAATAATTCTGTGATGGATATCACTGCATGGGCTCAGGAATACTTCTGCTGGAGCTTGTTCTGTTGAAAAACCATAGATAACTGGATCATTAGATGAAAGTACAGGAAAGAAAGCCTAAAAAAGAAAATGAATGCAGCCATTACACCTAAGAAATGGTAAGCTGCAATATAATACATGTTTACTTTGGGTTTACTACCACTTTAAGGAAAGGAGTTGCAGAGATAAGTAAGGGGTGGGACAGAGTATGCAGAAGTCTGTGAAATGGAGAGTAAATGAAGCATGAGTTGTAAACTGGTGGCGTCTAAGAGATGCCAGGGATCGATGCATGGGAGCAGTGCACAGTTAACAATGGGCTGAGCATGCATTTGTAAGAGGGAGCATAGGAGATCAGTAGATTAAGTAAGTAAGATGTGTGAGGAGCAGTATTTTCTCTGGGAGTGAGAACAGTAGTAGAATGACAGAGTGGCTTTTCAGACAGGAAGTGTATTGTGGTGTGGAGTCAAGGGACACTGAGCTGTGTAGCAGTTACCTGCAGCAAAACGAGGAAGTAATGGAGCAAGTCTGTACACTAGGGTTGCCACCTGTCCGGGATTCAGAGGACTATGGCCTCTGCTGGCTTCCAGTTGTCTAAGCTGAGAGTGTCTATTACACTCTCTTTTATACTGCCCAAAGCCAACACTAACAATCCCCCCACATACAGATGGGAGAGGAGAGAGGACTCGATCTGTTCCTCCCGCCCATACCCCTCTGTCTGTCCACACTCAAATCCCAGGCACTGTGCCTCAGAAAAGGAAAGTGGGGGTCGTAAATTTGAAGTCCAGCTGCCTCAGATACATCTGGTTGACAGATGCTGACTGCCAAGGGGTGAGTGAGCTCACCATCCATCCCTGTCTGTGACTGAAGTCTCTCTCCTTCTCTCTCCTGCCTCTGAGTGAGTACACTAAGGAAAACAAGGGTTCTCAGAGCAGTCCTTACATCAGAGTTCCCCTTTACACCAGAGGCCACAGTGTTCCCCCTTACATCAGAGTTCTCTCTGTACATTAGAGTTCTCAGTGTTCCCCCTTAAATCAGGGTTCCCAGAGCATCCCTTATGTTAGAGTCCCCAGAGTTCTCCCTTACATCAGAGTCTGCAGAGTTCTGCTTTACAGTGAAAGGGAACTCTGCAAGTTCAGATATAAAAGGGGAACTCTGCGGATTCAGGTGTAAAAGGGGAACTTTGTAGACTTTAATGCAAAGGGGGACTCTAGTGATTAACTTCATATGATTAAAAATGTTATTTAATTTAATAATATATGTATAGTTTATGCTATCAATTTTTTTTTTGCTGTGCTGCTAAAGTGTTCAGGTTTGACTTGAGGAAAAGGTGGCAACCCTACTGTACAGTTAGATTCCAGGAGTAAGCTGCTGGTGGGGTGGGATGACCCAACAGGAGAGCAGTGGGAACAGATCATAAAATGAGCAATGGGTGTGTTGAAGTGCTGTCACCTGGAAACACAGCAAGAGTCCAAAGGAAAGCAGTGCTTGCAGTTGTGACACATGACTGTTTGGATATGGTAGGAAGTGTGGATTCGTTGACGGGTGCATGACTATTGGAGAGAAATTCAGAACTGGAGGAAGAATTAACCTGAGAAAATAAAAAAGAGGACACATAGGTTTAATACTCCATATATTATGTCCATGACTGGAACCATACTAACATATAATTGATGTGCATGATGTTTAGTATTGATGTAGTTACTGTGCATTTTATTGTTTCTCTCTCAAGAGTCCAGTCTGCAAAGACTGCAGAAGTCAACAAGAGATGCAAACTCTAGTTGGCCTTTCCTGTATTCTGATTTATCTCAGTAGGACACTTGCCTGCCATACAGGCAGACACAAGAAGGAAAGAGCTAAACATCTGTATATGAAATGTCCTCATGAAAATGCAGAACATAAAGCAAGTAAAACTGTGAAAACCACATGAAGAATTTCTCCAAGTTTTTCCAAACTGTGCAGGAGAAAGAAGATCTTCTGGACAGCAGCACTCCAAATAAAAGCCTTTATTTCATAAAATCCAGGAATCCAAAACACACACTGCAGATCACAGCACACTGGTCAAACTGGCTGACGCGTTTCACACTGTACTAGTGCTTATTCATAGCTTATGAATAAGCACTAGTACAGTGTGAAACGCGTCAGCCAGTTTGACCAGTGTGCTGTGATCTGCAGTGTGTGTTTTGGATTCCTGGATTTTATGAAATAAAGACTTTTATTTGGAGTGCTGCTGTCCAGAAGATCTTCTTTCTCCTGCCTTGCTTATATTGCATTGCTTGCACCCGTGGTTGTTGGGAGGAGGTAATTATTTGGAGAATATCTACACCTGAGCGGCTCCCGTTTCCCTTTTTCCAAACTGTGTAGGTATTGAAAATATGTTATAGCTTTCCTTTTTTATAATGGCAGAGCTTTAACATATGCCTTATAAAGCCAGAATATCCTTAACGTGTGAAGACTAAGAAACAATGTCCTACAAGAATATTCTTTGTAATATTCTACTTGTTCGTCTTCTTAAGTTTTTTTTCAGCAAAGGTGTTTTTACCATGTACATTATTGAACCAGACCACCATCTATTCTCCCTTGGGTCGTTAATCCACGGAAGTGTAGAAGAACAAGACTAATAGTAATGAAATCTTTGGGGGCACTGATCTAATAAGAGGCAGAGAGAGGAACATGCGGTGAGAAGCAGCCATTAGGAACCGTCTGACAAGAGTAGCTCCGGGGAGCAGAGGAAGCACAGAGCAAAGAAGGAAGAGATAACGATTCATCAGTGTACAAGCACAACAAAAGATAATGTTCACTGAAAATGATGCTGCACAGGAGGACTCTGAATATTATTATTTGGATATTTACAGTATATTTTGTATGTAAATGGTTAATTAAGCATACACATTGAGGGGGGCTGTGGCCAGTAAGAGTTATCTTACCATTTAAAGTGGTTATAAAGGCAGAAAGCTTTTTTTTTTTTTTTTTTTTTTAACCACTTAAGCCCCGGACCATTTTGTTGCTAAATGACCAGACCACTTTTTACGATTCGGCACTGCGTCGCTTTAAATGACAATTGTGCGGTCGTGCGACGTGGCTCCCAAACAAAATTGACGTCCTTTATTTCCCACAAATAGAGCTTTCTTTTGGTGGTATTTGATCACCTCTGCGGTTTTTATTTTTTGCGCTATAAACTAAAATAGAGCGACAATTTTGAAAAAAATTCAATATTTTTTACTTTTTGCTATAATAAATATCCCCCAAAAAGATATAAAACATTTTTTCCCCTCAGTTTAGGCCGATACGTAATCTTCTACTTATTTTTGGTAAAAAAAGTCGTAATAAGCGCTTATTGATTGGTTTGCGCAAAAGTTATAGCGTCTACAAAATAGGGGATTGTTTTATGGCATTTTTATTAATAATTATTTTTTTACTAGTAATGGCGGCGATCAGCAATTTTTATCGTGACTGCGACATTATGGCGGACACATCAGACACTTTTGACACCATTTTGGGACCATTGTACGTTTTACAGCGAACAGTGCTATAAAAATGCACTGATTACTGTAAAAATGACAATGGCAGTGAAGGGGTTAACCTGTAGGGGCCACTGAAGGGGTTAAGTGTGACCTAGGGAGTGATTCTTACTGTTAGGGGGGGTGGCTCGGCGTGACATGTCACTGATCGTTGTTCCCGATGACAGGGAACAGACAATCACTGACAGTGTCAATAGGAAGAACGGGGAAAGGTTTGTTTATACTTACCTCTCCCCGTTCTTCAGCTCTGTGACCCGATCGCGGGACACCGGTGGCGATCGGGTCCCGCGGGCGCGGTCACGGAATTCCCGTCAGGGTCACGAGCGCGCTGCCGGCGGCGCGCGCGACTCATGGCTCGCACATTAAAGGGGACGTACCTGTATGCCAATGTGCGCAGCCATGCCATTCTGTCGACGTACATCGTTGTGTGTTGGTCGGGAACCGGTTAATGCATTATCTGCATCAAGGTGACATTTTTTTCAAAAGTTGCTCCCCCAGTCCCCCCTCAAACACTCTCCTGACAGGCCTGATCTCGATCCAGCACTGTGCCCATCTGCAGCAGCTCTTCTCCCACCTCTCTCTTCTCACAGGAGACTCTGCAGCAGCAGAAGCCATGGTCCTTGCTGCTATCAATCCAACTCATTTTCCCCAGAGCTTAGTTAATGTGATGAATCTTCACTTTGTAAAGAATATCCAATCAGGTGCAAGGAAAGTAAAAAAAAACTAATTTTTGCTTGCACATTGGATGATGAAAATCAGCAGAGCTTTACCGCATTCACTAAGCTCTGGTGAAAATTAGTGCAACTGCACTTGCAAAGTGCACTGACTATTTGACTTTAGTAAATCCACCACCCTTGTCTCTATATTGGTGGAGAAGCTCATTCGGGTCTTTGTTGGAATGGAAGAATGATTAATGTGATTTTATATGTAAAAGAACAACACAATATAATTCTTGGAATCAACATTATTCAAGGATTCATGTTTTACTTGTTGGAGCTCCCAACATTTCCGCTCACATCTTTAAACTCTCCAGTGTGCAGGACCATCCTGTAGCTCACCTCATAGGGCTAAGTGGTAGTCTCCAATTTGATCTCTAGAATTCCCCCTGTTTATGTTAGCAGTATATCAATAGGGGAGTTGGGAGAAATTGGTGAAGGTTGTTTGTGGTAGAGCACAGAGAGCAGACAGAAAAGACAGGTGTTCCTAATTTAGGCTCTCATGGAAATCCCATGATTAAGTCGGTGTGACGAAACATGTCGGGGCGTGGCTGTACGGCAACCATATGAGCTAGCGTGTGACGTGCCAAGCCGATTCAGGAAGCCGAGATCCAAGCCCAAGCAGCGAGTGGGGGTGAGATTATATCCGCACACCTCGGGTCCACCATGACCATACTACACTGTTTTGGGCACATACTGGAAGTTTGCTGTGATATTTGTTGCTCGTTTTTAAAGAGATTCATGTGAGTGTAATGGTTGAAGTTTACACAGTGTTCATTAAAACTGGTTTTTGTTAATGATTACAAAAACCGTTGTGTTTTTAGTTGGCAATCTAAGGATAATATTTTGAGAATAGAAGAAAACAACCAAAATATGGACATTACGGCCCATTTAGTTAACGATGGGAGACCACAACCATCTACGTCCAATCAAGCCCAAAGTCGCCCTTTGGCTACTAGGGAAACTAATCAAAAACAAACTAATGCACGTACCCCCAATACACAATATCGTGGTCCACCCCCAATACAAGGGGGAAGAGGGAGAGGTCCCCCAGGTAATAATAGAGGTAGGAAGGATGGCTCTCGGGAATATTGGAGGCATGATTCACCACGGAGGGGTGGTTATAGTCAACCAAATACCGATTACTACTCTTACCAAAATCAAAGAACCCCTATACAAACTTACAATCGTTTTTCACCTCTGAGAGAAGATAGGGGAATGTACCCACCCCAATATAATTATAGAGACAGAGATGATGACTACTCACATAACCGATCTCCATTTAATTACAATCAAAACCACCCCGGTCCATCATACTCTGGGGGTTTTCAGAAAGAACAGAGCGGGTACAACAGAAACCCGGACATCAGCGGGGATGTAGAGGCGGATGGCGCGCCCAAAAAAAGAAAATGTATGTAAAGGATGATGGAATCTTCAATTTAAGCACAGCGACCTTTACAGAAGCCGAACAAGTTGTTTTAAATAAAGGGCTTAAATATGTCCCCCCTAAACATCTAAATAAGTTTGCCACGTTCATAGATGTACACAAATATGTGCGTAAATTAAACATACAAAGATATTTTATCTCCAATCCCACTAGACCTGCTTTACCTGAAACCAATTCACTTATGGTACATTCAGGGTTCTCTAATCCCTCACTCTTCAACCCACCATGCCCTATAGCACCTTCAGTTCAGGTGTTTAGGGACCTAGTCTTGAAGGACTTGGAGGCGCTCCCTAAAAAACGTATTTACAATGACCCTAGGATAAAAACTGGCCTCAGATCCTTATGTGAAAGAAAGGATCTGACGATACGCCCTGCCGATAAGGGGGGCGGTATTGTTGTTCTGGATAAGACAGCCTATTACCTCGAAATGAATAAGATACTAAGCGATACCACGACCTATACTCGTTTTAAAGGTAACCCAACTCAGAGCTATAAAATAGCTCTATTAGATCTTGTTGACACCAGATCACAATTGGGGATTCTTGACAAGAAAGAAAAAAGCTATCTAGTTCCTGTTGCCCCACGCATTCCTGTAATGTATTATCTGCCAAAGATACATAAGGATGCCAAACATCCTCCGGGTCGCCCAATTATTAGCGGAATTGATTCGATAACCTCACGGATAGGGAGGTATATAGACTTTCACCTACAACCTATTGTGAAATCAATTCCATCATATCTAAAGGACACCCGTCATGTTATCTCACTGTTGCAGCAGATTACTTACAGTAGGGACATCTTGCTTGTGACAGCAGACGTTGCCTCACTGTACACTAGCATCTCACACGAATTAGGCTTGTCAGCTGTTGGTCTGTTTTTGTCTAGAGTTAACGACCTTTCGGGCACACAGAAAAGATATATTATGGACCTTTTACATTTTGCAACCCACCACAATTACTTTTGGCATAATGGTGATTTCTTTTTACAACAAAAGGGGGTTGCCATGGGCGCAAAATTTGCTCCCAGCTTGGCTAATATCTTTATGGCCAAATGGGAGGAGGATGTCATCTATGCTTATGATCGACCCGAGATTATCCTCTGGGTTCGATACATAGATGACATCCTCCTTTTCTGTGGAGGGGTGATGAGACCTCCTTAAACAAATTTATGTCCACTCTGAATAACAATGATGTGGGTATTAGCCTATCCTATGAGGCCAGTTTCAAGTCTATACATTTTTTGGATCTTGAAATATTCCCTAATAATGGTAAGTTAGAAACTAGGACATTCTTTAAACCAACAGACCGGAATGGTTACATTCCGGTCGACAGTTGTCACCATTCAGCATGGTTAAAATCAGTGCCCCGAAGCCAGCTTTTAAGGATTAGACGTAATTGCTCAAACCTTTCTGACTTCCACTGTCAGGCTAGTATACTTAAGTCCAGATTTGTAGATAAGGGTTACCATCCCTTCGTTATAGAGGAGGAGATCAAACAAGTTGCTAGGATTGAGAGGGATTCTTTAGTTAGAGAACAAATTAAGCCTATCCAAGACTCGAAATATAAATGGTCTTTCTATACAACATACTCTGTCCAACACAGACAAATAAGGGATATATTTCAGAAACACTGGAAAATTTTGAAAAATGACCAGATTTTAGGACCCACACTTCCCGAAAAAGCGGGCGTAACGTATCGAGGGGCACCCTCACTGAGAAATCGCATTGCGCCCAATGTTTCTGATCCACCAACATTACCAGCCTTTTTTCCACACTTAAAGGCATATTATCCCTGCAGAAAATGCAAGGTCTGTCAAATTAATATTTGTGGAAAACGAAAAACTGACACTTTCTGGTCTACATCCACAGGGATTGATTACCAAATGAAAAGTTTTACGACATGTGCGACAAAATATATAGTTTACTTACTTACCTGCCCATGCGGGAAACAGTATGTAGGTCGCACCATTCGCACTTTTTCAATAAGAGTGGGGGAACATCTAACCAGCATAAAAAAGGGCAAAACAAATCACAGTGTCCCACGACATTATTTAGAATTCCATAATAAGAACCCCAAAGGTACTATGTTTCAAATTATAGACAAATTTGTCCCTAGTTGGAGGGGGGAATCCCGCCTTAGAGGGGTCTCTAAATTAGAAACATATTGGATATATCAGCTCAAGTGTTACAGGCCGTATGGCCTAAACGTTGATTGGGATAATAACGCTTTTATAAATAAGGCTTGACTTATTTTGCATACATCTTTGTGGTTTATTCCTCTTCCGTTTTTTGTGCATTTTTTATTGTAATACATCTATGAACTGCTTCTCCACTTGATACCTATGCCATACTCATTATATATATGACATTTATGTTACACTGGATGCATGATAAAGTGCATCTCTTTAGAGTGGTTGCTATGTCACTATGAAGACAGTACCATTATAGTCTCTACAATCTGATATACATCTTTGTGGTCTATTCTATTTTTTGTGCATTCTCATTGTAATACATCTATAAACTGTTTCCTTTGATACGTGGCATATGATGCCCATACCATATTATATGTGACACTTAAGTTATACTGGATATATGGTAATTTACATTTATTGGAGCGGTTACTATGCCACTATGAAGGTTGTACAGGTGTAGTTCCTAATTCCGGGACACCAAGCCCATATTTTTAATTAATACATTTTAATTTTTTTATTTTATAATATCCATTAATCTCTGATGGTTGCCAACAATAGTGAATACTTTGATCTTTACTTTCAATTTCTGATTCCGAGATTGATTATAAAACCGATGTATGATAGAGGGTTGGCGGTCCTCTCCCCCTCTTTTTTACAAGTATTGAAGGATAGAACAACCGTATCTATCTAACTACTTTACAAATATTAATTTCCTTCCGTTCTTACTTTAAACTACACTTCCCAACATGCCTCAGGGTGGAAGCTCGAGTCATCGAGACAGATGACGTACCAAAGACACACCTCCGCTGCGGCCGCCCTCTGTGCATATCACCATGACGACTGGAGCATTTGGATCCGTCCGTGAGCACATCTCGGCTTGCACTGCCTTGATGCCTGTTGCGAGATTGTGCACTCCGGTTCTGTCATTGGTGGGAATGAAGGCATGGGGGTGGGGTCAATGCCGGATAATGTTGTGCGTGATTATGGCCTATGGCCCTCTCTGTGACTACATTTCCCAGACTGCTATGCAGATGATGTATTGCAAGAGACAGTCACATGGTACTGATGTATGCCCGCACGCTGACAGCCAAGAGACTGAGGGTGGATGACGCGCCAGAGCTCTTCCATGGTACAAGTCACACTATTGGTTAATCCCACTAGGGGCTGGATTCACATTATTATCAGCTCTAGCAATAGGGTATGGGGATCCCGGAAGCGGGAAATACAATGGGTGATCAGCTGTGTCTAATTTTAAAACTACATTCCTTTCTCTATAAAAGCGTGGGGGACAGAGAGTTTCTGTATACCCCAGTAGAAGTCTTATTAGACGAAACCGGTCGGGACAAATACACCAGCTCTTGCTGTTCCTATCACGCTGTCTACTTATACTCTAGAGTGTGGATTTTTTGGATTTCTTTGATATGCTTTGGAGTTTTTTTCTGGATGTTCATACTGTGTGAATTTTTTATGGATACATTTTTTTAATAAATCTTTTTTGGATTTACACCATGTGGAGCAATTTTTTGTTTTCCATGGTTATGATTGGATAAGGTAGCTGCTACCCGCTAATCTGGATTTTTCCTGGTTGGAGTGCCACTGATCCTGGGAGGAGGTGTTCTATAGATCTTGGTCGTCTCTACAAAGCCTGGCTGTCTGATCCGTCCACGAAGTGGACAAAGTCTTGAAGATCCACCGCCGTACGGTGTGTTGGATCCATCCCAGCTGGTAAGAGTACCTTATCTCTCCCCTATTGACCCAAGGTGAAGGCACTCCCGGGTGTTACCACGTATATCCACATTGGACATCTATATCTATCCATTCTATTACAATCCCACATTGGACTTTGGTCTTTTTGGAACTTTGTCTATTGCTAGACAACTACAGGGACACACACTCATCTGTGATGTCTGATAGAAATATAATTTAATCTCACTGGTTTAGGATTATCACTCTATTGCTATTTATGTTCAACAACATAATATTTGCACTATATTTTTTGTTGTACACTAATATGTTGGTTAAACACTTGTAATCACAGAAGGATTACAGACACTCATTTATGTTATATATGTATTTCTATATTTTTTCACTAATTTTGAAATATATACCATTATAGGTTTTTGAATAAATTAGAATATTTTTCACACCCTACCATATTTAGGACATTTATCCTAAATTCTCATTAGCGCCACACTTATTATATATTTACACTTAATTAATTTTGTCTGATTTTGGGGTTTGGCTGCTGTTGTTACAATATTTTTGGGTTGGCGCAGTATTATATAATTTTTATTTGCATACACACTGTCAGACCAAATTCCGACCGCCCAAAACACGGTGACGTAAAACACTACGACGAGCCGAGAAAAATGAAGTTCCATGCTTCCGAGCATGCATCGACTTGATTCTGAGCATGCGGGGTTTTTTCTCCGTCAGAATTCCACACAGACGATCGGAATTTCCAATAGGATTTTTTTCCATCGGAAAAAAATAAAACATGTTTAAACTCCGACGGAAAAAAGCCCGATGAGGTCCACACACAATATAAAAATTCCGTCTGACTTTTTTCATCGGAAATTCCAGTCGTGTGTACAAGGCATAAGGCATATCGAGTTGGTGAGTGTTTTATCTGATGGGAGAGGAATCACTGGCACGCGGGTGTGGTGGATGAATAGAAAATGACTACACATAATCAATGATTGAAGTTTATGGACTTTGTGCTATATCATATATATTTTTTATATTTTTTTTTTATATATTTCACAACTGTCACAGGGTGATTTGTGTGATATATCAATATTTTGCTTATGTTGTAGGTCTGTGAAAACAGGCATTCACTATATCACTTTGGAAGTGCTTTTTAAGCGCCGCTTATTTTTTTTGCACTATTTATTTTAGTAGAGTTTAAAAAATACTATTCACATTCTTTTTTAATTAAAGTGGCAGCTTCACTGAAAAATCATTTTGATCTGTAAGCGCAGTGGTGGTAACTCAAGAGTGGCGGACTTTGCTTGGTGATCATCGTTTTTTTCCTCATGGAAATGCAATGGCCTCACCAGCAGAGACCATGTAGTAAACCGGACTATGGCTTTCTCTTTGATGGAATGCCAGAAATCTCCTTTGCCCTCTGTGGGCGAGAGCAGGGTAATTAAACCCCTTTCACACTGGGGCGGTTTGCAGGCGCTATTGCGCTAAAAAAAGCGCCTGCAAACCGACCCTAAACAGCCGCTGCTGTGTCTCCAGTGTGAAAGCCTCGGGGCTTTCACACTGGAGCGGTGCGCTAGCAGGATGGGAAAAAATGTCCTGCTAGCCGCATCTTTGGAGCGGTGAAGGAGCGGTGTGTATACCGCTCCTCCACCGCTCCTGCCCATTGAAATCAATGGGACACCACAGAGGCGCTTTGCAGCGGTTTTTAACCCTTTCTCTGCCGCTAGCAGGGGGTAAAACCACCCCGCTAGCGGCCGAATAGCGCCGCAAAATTGGCAGTAAAGCGCCTCTAAAAATATCGGCGCTTTACCGCTGACGCCGCTCCTGCCCCAGTGTGAAAGGGGCCTTAGGACACTAATTTTTAAGAACTGTTGTAGATAGAGGATGTAGCTTTATGCAACTAATGCACAATTTCAACTAAGGAATGCTGTGCTCTTTATGTATTTATGAAGAGTTCCCTGCATGACAAGTTAAGCTGTACTGTACAAATCCTTGTTCGGTAAAGCAAGAAAAATAAAAACATGGAGTCAGTCTCCTTCTTGCCTATTAAGGGGGATGGCCTATA
Source organism: Rana muscosa (assembly GCA_029206835.1). Lineage (NCBI taxonomy): Eukaryota > Metazoa > Chordata > Amphibia > Anura > Ranidae > Rana > Rana muscosa. Next base: position 261,569,322 of record CM055122.1, on the reverse strand, counting down.
TCTGGGGAACCTCGTATTGAATATGGATCATTAATAGGTGGTAGTGCCCTGGTAAGTTGGGTTGGCCAGTGTGTTGGCAAAGTGGGGTTCCCTGTCTGCACTATGTATCCAGTAGCCCAACAACAAAGACTGGGTAGTTGTGGGACCCCCGAGAATCAAGTTTGCAATCACAGAAGATGAGTGTCAGGTCACCTGAAGCCAGGTGACAGATGCACACTGTTGGGGTCAGGAGTGCACCGCTAAGGTAGAGAACCCTATGGCTGACTGCTGTGGATGGAACTCTGGGTGGTTAAGGAAGGCAGGTCCACTGGAGCACAAACAGGGATCCCACAGGGAGCTAGAGCCTAAGATTCCCCAGGGCGCAGAGTCTAAGATCCAGCAGGTGTTCACCAGAGCCTCTAGTGGTGAGGATGGACTGGGCTGCAACTGGATCCAGGTTGCGGCCCCCAGCTCACACTCACAGTAGGCTATAGAGGATAGAGGGGAAGCAGCAGGTCAGGAAACAAGAGATAGTGAGGGGATAAGCCAAAGGTCGGGGCGTCTAGCAGACAAGGATAAATAAAGGACACGCCAAAGGTCAAGGTCACAAGCAGACAGGGATAGTTGACAACAAGCCAAGATCGATAAAACAGAGACAGACGTCGCACTTGGCAAGCAGGAACCCAAACACACAATAGCTTAACAAACAACGTTGATCAGCATGGCTGGCTTGCAGTGCACAGGTTAATATAGTGTTCCCTGATAGGGCCTGGGGTGGAGCCATGCTTAGAGGAGAGATTACTTAAGCAGCCAGGTAAGAGTGGCTGGCCTCTTAATCTGAGCACATGGAGAGGTAAGCTGAGAGACAAACATTACTGCATAACCATGACAATGAGATTCTATTAGCTATGTGTATCTAGTGGACATGGGATTACATGTTAAGCCTATTGGTCATATCGAGTAGCCAGCTCTTGGGATGAAGGTATCCTCTAGCAATGATATCCCTGTACATAGACCCCCAGTATGGGAACTGGCTTTTCAACTTAAGGGGTGCTACAAGTGGTTAATACCTGTGATGCATTGGAAAAGTCTTCCTTTTAAACTGCTCTAGTACCTCAAGGTGTTGTCTGTAATGCATATGTTTGGTTTGGCTTCCAGCAGACTAGTGGAGTAAGAGCCGGTTCACACCAGGGCGACTCGTCAGGCGACTCAGTCGCCTGACAAGTCGCGTCCCACGCTTTTCAATGGAACCGTTCTAAGTAAGAGCGACTCAGGTCGCTCCGACTTAGAAAAAGGTTCCTGTACTACTTTTGGGGGCGACCCAAGGCAACCTGCATTGACTTCTATACAGAAGTCTTATGCAAATCGCCTCGTCGGGCGTCTCAAGTCGTCTTGAGATCGCGCCGCCGAGGTCGCCCCCACAAGTCGTGCCGCGTCGCGCCGCCCTGGTGTGAACCGGCTCTAATGGGGAGGGGGTGAAGAGGTGAGTATATAAAGAAGGTGGGTGCAACATTAAAGTAATCCTCTTGTTTTGCCTTGCATAGGCAAAACAATGGTTCACTTTAAAGGGAAAACATATAGTCTCTTTACTAAAACTTTGAGAGTGAAATGCCTACTTTTGGCTCAGATCAGCCTGCCTGCAATGACAAGGTTTGTCATAAACAATCTTTAATGTAGCAGACAGTCCATTGAGGTTATAAAAGCCTGAGATTTGATGTGGATGATTGGCTTCCTCCCAAACAATGCATCCAAAATCACAAATGCAGACACAGCAATGTAGCTATTTGTAAGGGGGTTTTATTACTAACTTATGTTTTGTCTGTAGCTTTTCTTTAAACTCAGCAAACGAATCCAGCTGACTTTCACAGTCAACACAAAGGTCACCCAAGTAATGGGCTTATTATTGGTGCAGCCATCCCACCGTTGTTCATTTCATTTCACCTTCAGGTTGTTGAATTACGTCGAAATAGTTGAAGCTGGCTTGACTTGCTCTCTATCTGATGAACAGAGAGAAGATACCTTCTAACATCCAGTGTCTTAATCATCGCCTGACATCTGCCTGACCTTGTATTCTAAGTGAACACTGCTGAAAACTACACTTCCTGTGTACAAAATGTGCAACTCAATGAGGAAAATGATACTGAGAGAACTTCCTGTCTGACTTTTTAATACAAAAAAAGTTGCAACCTTTATTAAAAAATATAAATATATGTTTGTAGCACTACCCCCGTAGGAGCTGCTGGTTAGTTTTGGGTTTTGCACGTGTTGCAAGGTTCCACTTTGCAATGTAGATATAGACTACAGTTTGACAATTGAGAAGGAACTTAGCTCCCTCCGGTGTTCAATTTGTTATATTGCAGTAACTTATTTGCTTCAATGATATTAAAACAATGCATTGTGAATCAGACTATACTACCCACAATGCAGCTGTGCTACCAGGGTGCACTGCATCACCACACAGCCTGCTGGGAGAGGTTATTTAAAGGAAGGGAGGAGTTACATTCTGTCTCTTGGGACGCGGCCATCTATCAAGAAGGAAGCCTGCATTGAGGCCGGCTTCCAGTGTGTCTAGGCCCAAGAAGCTTGGGCCCCTCGTCGCCAGAGCCTGCCTGTATAATCTCGTGAGAGGGATCCTCATCCGGGGTGTCCAACTCACATTCCACAGCAACCAGAGTTGTCCATCCATCGACACCTACTATGGTTGTGCGGAGGATCGGAGGCTGCAAGTTGCTGAGCATACCGGAGAGCCGAGGCCTTGTTTGGTGAGAAGGGCACCTGCCCAACGACAATTAACTGAATCGCAGGGAGGTGGGCCTTATAGACTTGCCATTATTGTTTCTTTGGAAAGTTAACGCGCCACGTGCAAGGACACATTGCATCCTGCAGTGGCAGTGTATTTAAAGTATTGGCGCCTGTGTCGCCCGCAAGTCATATACATTGGTAATTACTTCGGATGTTGTTTCTAACTTTCCCATACTTGTTGGATTACAAATGTCATGTGCACCAACGATTGCTAGCGAAGACTCCTACTACTGAAGGATCTGTACACTGAACTTAGTCAGGCCTGACTAGAACTAATAGTGACGGGACACGGGTACAATATTGCCCATTAGGGGGAGCTTGCGAGCATAGGTCTGTTACTTATGTAGAAAGTGCGCATTAAGACTGTGTTTTATTACTGTCATATATATACCCTGCACAAGTCAACTGTGCCTCTGTTTAATTTTTCTGTCTTTTACCACTGAGTAAAATAGATTCTAGTTAAGCAGGAAACTGTGTGGAGTTCTCTAGTGGCCAGCATAAGGTAACCATATCTAATTGTAAGTTATATCATTTTATGATATCATTGTGGTTCCCAGTCAACAGTGGGTTTCACAATCATTGTGTGGTCCAGTTGTGCCAAGGGAGGGTTCAAGCCAAATTTTTGGGTTGATAGGCAGAACGTAGACCCAAAAAAAACCAGCAGCTCCTTCGGGGGTAGTGCTGCACACGTTACCTCTTCAGCTTCGTTGTCCGGGTAGGAAAGTCTGTACTAAATGCAATGTCCACACAGATGTAAAACCTTAAACAGTCAGGCTTTATTTTCTTCTGCATGTATAACTTTGAGAGAAAGTAGAAGGTAGAAGAAAGCAGGGGAAGGTTCAGGCACTCGGCACAAAATTGCAAAACATCAGTTTAAAGTCATTCACCACTCTCAATGTTAGAGTGGGTATTGGTCACCCGGATAGTCCCCTCTCACATGGCCTAGCAGCCGGGATGACACACGAACCAGCAACAGGGCAGTCTCTGCCACAGACTGCCCAAGGTGAAGTGGGTCTCTGCCACAGACCTTTTTAAAGTAAACAAAGTCTCTGCCACAGACCTTTTTTTAAGTTGAGCAAATGGATAGTCCAGGAATCCTCTGCCACAGGATTTCAAAGTCCCAAACTTCCAACCGTGCAGCAAAAGAGCCTTTAAGCCAATCCGGCAAACTGCAGGGCTTGTGGTATAATGGATCCCTCCTCAACAAAGTTACCAGGCCTCACCCAAGACGTCAGCACTTTGCCAGTCTCCTCCAGGGCAGGTCCTCCCCTGGTTTCCTTCGTTAAGATAGCTTCCTTCCATTCGGACGGACAGCTTGGGATCCCCTCTCCGACCTTACACAGAGCAGAGAGCAGGAGGCAGGACAATTCTGGACCAAGGGCGGGCAGCACATCAGTAATGGATAGAGGGCAGGAGAGAGAGCTGCCAGGGTTAACTTTTCATATTATCCAGCTAGTGATTGGTTGCTAGGACTGCCCTGCGCTGCACAAACTGTTGGTGCTATATAAATCCTTCATTATAATAATAATCAGCACGTTCCAATTGCATTTTGTGGAAAAGTTTTTTTAAAAAGTCAATCCGTTGTATTTAGTGATTTCATAATCTCCGTATTTAAACCAAGCTCCTGTTTTGTAATTACACTGGAGTTCTACTTTAAATAAGGCAGATGTTGTTTCTCTTAAGTATCCCTGAACTAGATAATAAATTAAAGAGTACTTTCTAAAGAGTAATTAGAGAAACAAAACGGGGCATAAAAGAAAGTGTGGAAAGGAGTGGTAAATGGATGACAGCATGTTAATAGGCGCATTGTGTTACTGAACTTAAATCAACAAATGAAATGGAGCATGCATTGATTCAGTTATGTATTGATTTCAACGTCTTGTTGGTTGCAGTTGGAGAAGTGCCCGGAATATGCCCAGAAGACACAGATTTCATATGCAAAAACAAGAAGTGCATTGAATTCCACCTGGTGTGTGACTACAAGTCGGACTGTGAAGATTACTCTGATGAAGCTGACTGCAGTATGTATATGTTCTTGTCTTTCTTATTGCCTTGTTACCTAATGTTTTATTAAGAAGAATGTATAGTCTTTTCATTTTTTTTTTTTTTATAAAAAAACAAAAGAAATAGGCTTAATATAAGTTATGGAGTTAAAGAATAGCTGCACTTTAAGTATAGTTTTTTTTTTTTTATATACCTGTAATTCCTTTGCCAGAAAATCCCACTTTAGTCCTATATGGTACTTACCTGTTATAAATCCTCAGAGGTCTTTCCTGTTGGACCAGTTGGCCCTGCTGGCTGCTGCTGGAGCCAAATATCCACCACTTCAGATTTCCCTCCAGTTGGTGCTTCTTTTCTATTAATTTCTGTGGAGAGGTTACCCATGCATAATAGATGGCTGTATACAGGGCCTCTGTTAGAAATCATGGGGCCCCATACAGCTGATGTGGCCCCCTTTGACCTTGCCTCCGACTCCACCCATAGCCCCACCCCTCCCCTGACCCCTTGAAACAAAGTGAAGGTTAGTCTTCAAGTAATATATCTTTCTACAGCCTGTTATAAGGGCCACCATTTACTTCTATGGAGCGGTGGATGTAAACAGACTTGTGACTATCTTCATGCCTATCTCCATTCCATTCCACTAAAAAAAAATGAAGAGGATTCATTCCCATCCGTCTGGCCAGTCGGGTGTAAATGAACAGCTGGTCTGTTTACATCCGACCGCCCACAGAGCAGAGTGGGCTGTGTCCCTGTCCATCTGTCATCTGCCCGCACCACTCTGCTCAGCGGGGGATTAGCGAACAGATCCCAGCTGAGCAAGAGGAATCCGTTATAATGGGAAAGTTAGTGAGAGGATTCTATACAGATTTCCCCTGCCCCCGTGTGCAGCCACGCAGTCCGGCTCCTGCTCTGCTGTGGCCCCCGGAGATGGAAGATGAGCGGAGATCACTCCACCAGGGAAGGCAGTGGGCAGCAGTAGCTGGCCAGGACTAAATGATAAGCACAGCAACATGCAGAGGGGATTTGAATGTACATGCGCCCTGAAAATGAACAAATAGTCGCTCTTCTGCTCTCACCTCCTGCCCCCCCCCCCTGTTGACTTGACAGGGCCCTGAAAAATGTAATTATACACCATCCTAAGCAAATAGGAGTGGGGGGATGTAATTTAGAAACCCATATTTTTTTATTTTGCACAAGTTAACAAGTGAACTGTAAAGTTGGCTGCCCCCCCCCCCCCTGTTGATCTGATGGCACTGGGCCCAGAACGGCAGGACTGGCTGTACTGCCCTATCAGTGGCCATGGCTGTGTATGGGACACATAATAGATGGCTTTTCCATAGGTATGAATAGAGATTCTTCAGTGCATTTAATTTTTTTTAGTTTTACCTTCCCCTTCTTGTTATAGCAGTTCTACATGATGTTCAAATATGACTGTGCAGCTTAAGGGCCTTTGTACACAGGTGTACAATTTGCTGCATTAAAAGAGAAGTTTAGGAAAAAAAAAATTAAGAATTATACTTACCTAGGTGTCCCCTGCTGGCTCTAAGACTGAGAACCGAGCAATCAAAGACTGATGATCACTCAGTTTTCAGAGCTCCACGACCAGAGAGCTGGTGACTGACAGTCACAGGCTCCCTGCCCCCTCTATGCTCACTGGAGTGCTGGGCTGTGGAGAGAGTGGGAGCGGCTGGCTCAGGCTCTCAGTGTCTCACTGAGAGCCTGAGCCAGGTGCCGGTCTAGGCATCTGGGTGGATGCCGACCATATGGTCGCGATATTTGCCCAGCCTGGACGGGCTCTGTGACGTCAGCCGACAGCGGGCTTCAGAATCAACTGCACTCCTGTGATCCACAGAAGAAGAACAGCTAAACAAGCTTTGGCTGTACTTCTCCTTTAGGATCTGTAATTTATATGCAGCAGTATTGTATGCTGTGGGCCCAATCACACTGCTCTGTTTTTGTCAGCAGCATTTAGCTGTGTAAACCAAAACTAGAAAAATCTATGTTCATGGTATTGTGTTTTGATCATATTTTATGCTGTATGCATGTATACATTTGTGCTAACATTTCCATGCAGACAGCATACAATGTAATGAACCCTATAGTGGTTGATTTCCTAAAGGCAAATAGACCGTACACTCTGAACTCGGTTGCTGCAGAGCTTAGGAAATGAGGGCAAGCTCTGCTGACTTCCACCAGCCAATCACGTGCAAGCAAAAATGCATTTATTTTATTTTATTTGACTTGTATGTGATTGGGTATTCTTTGTAAAGTGAAGATTTACCACATTTACTAGCACTTGCAGAATGCAACTGTACTTGCAAAGTGCACAGTCTATTTGTCTTTAGTAAATCAACCCCACTGTACCATCAGCTCCGCTCAGGGCTGACATGTAAAAAACAAAGTGTAATCAGTGGGCGCCTCTGGTGCTATTTACACATTGTTTACAGGCCAGCTGTGAATGAGTCATTCATGTGATAGTGGTACAGGTGCAGAATTACTTCAGCTTTCAGCCTTTTAGAATGACTAAAGACAGAAGTCAATCTGTACTGCTGTATAAAATGACTAATTTAGGGCTGATATCCGGCCTTTATCTGGCCCTTGAGACACTATTCAATTCACTGACCCCAACAATGAGATTCTATTTCTCCCACTGACACCAACAATGGAACACTATTTCTCCCACTGACACCAACAATGGGGCACTTTTCCTTCTAAAGATGGGGCAGAATTCCTTCCATTGACACCAGTGATGGGGCAATATTCCTCCCTCTAACATCAAAGATAGGGAATTGTTTACTTCCATTGAATGCCAAGACATTTTATACTCCCACTGGTACTATTCCGGCCCCCCCAAAGTCTTAAGGACAAGCCCTTTGTTTAGAAACTTTGAAGACCCCTGTTCTATGTGTAGCGCCCTGCTCCTGATGACCGGGCGCTTAATTGTTAAATTTAGTGGGTGTCTGAGCTGGTATTAGCTAAGACTTTGTAAATAATTAATGCTAAATCAGCCTCTGTTCTGGCTATGGCTGTGTTTGGAAGGACTTCCCACTGTTTGCCTGTAGGTGGCGTTGCCACCCCAGGCCAATGTGGAAGACAAACAGGCCAAAGTGCATTTAGTGTCTTTCCCCGGGAACAGTTCAGTGGGAGTGGTCTCCCCGCTGAGCATGCTGGGGAAGGGTACTTAAGGGGCAGACGCCATTTGCCGGGGCTCTTCTTCGCCTTGTGGCCCTCCTGGCTTGAGGCATGTGTTACTGAAAATTCAGCCTCGGAGCCACGTTGGTCCGAGGCTGTAACTATGCCAGTTAGGCCCAGTTGTTTTGACTGGGGCCTACGCTTGAAGGTGATCATGTGCTGTCCGTCCTGCGGGAGGAAGCCACTCAATGGAGGAAACCAGCGGAGGACCTGTCCAGGAGAGGACCGAGCGGAAGGCCGGTATCTTGCGGAAGGCCTGGGGACCTTATTGAGGGATGCACCGTAACTAAAGTAACCTTACAGTCTGCCGGGTTGGCTTAAAGGCTCTTAGACTGTAAGGCTGGATATCCAGGTACTAAAATCCTGTGGCAGAGGATAACGGAAAGGTTCAACATAACCATCAAAAAGGTCTGTGGCAGAGACTGTTCTTTCTTATCTGTTCGTGCATCATTCCGGCTGCTAGGCCAAGTGAGAGGGGCCTATCCGGGTGAGCAATACCCACTCAAGGGAAAATGGTGGGTGAGACTTTGTATATTAGGAGTTTTCCCCAGTGATCTACTGTTTGTGCCTGAACCTTCCCCTAACCCTCCATCCCTCTACCTATACAAGTTTGTTTGGAAAATAAAGCCTGAAGAAAAAGGATTCATAACTTGTGTGGACATTGAAGTTACTGTAGACTCTCAACCCCTAGACAACAAATATTGAGGTAACATGCAAGGCCCAAAATCTAAACCAACAGCTCCTACGGGGGTGTGCTACACGTGGGGGCTCGAGTCCGGGACTGGACTGAAAGATTTTATTATTTCACAGAGAGTCTACAATTAAGAGGGTGTTGGACTGTATTCTTGAAAAAAAAGGGGTTAAGTGTGCAGATCATTCTGGTGACTGCGTAGGCTGTGGGCTGAGCCAGGAAAGCCCGCGAGCTACGTGCCAAAAAGACCAGAGGGGAGGAGTTCCGGTCTCCTGCGTGAGACATGTGTGTGTGTCTGGCGCCAAAGGGAAGAAGCTGCAAGATCACAGTGAGTATATCAGAGAGCAGCCATGTCGTTGTACTCGTTGGCACAGTCCGTGTCAGGGCCTAGGATGTTTTCTGCTAACGGTGCGAGCGTTACACGGCCAGGAACTCTATTGACAGATACAGGCATCCGAATGAAGCCGCATGGGCGTTTCATTTTGTAAACCAGTGGGGATACGAAAGCGCTGGGCATGCTGTGCCCTAAATGTGAGGGACTGGTTGTTCAGCTACGTCCATTTGCCCAATGCTTGCACTGTGGGGAGTACTTGTTTGCGGTGGACCAGCCTACTGAATTGCCCCCTGCCTACCGGGTGGATTGGACCGCAGGCATCGCTATCTTGGAGGATGTTGCCCCAGGGTCTGTGGCCGAACCTGTACTTGTTGCGCCTGTTGCAGTGAGTGACCCCAGAGGTAATGCTGTTGCTGCAGTTGTTGCAAAACCCTCCGCGGACATTGTTCCGGATACTGCCTCCACGGCACTGGTCCCCATTGCACCCACCCGGAGAAAGGTGGGAAACGTGAAGGCTTCCCGCGGCCGCGGTAGAGGCCTACCCCAGATGCGACCGAAACCGGACCCCGAGAGAAATGATATCCCAGGGACGTCAACGCCAGGAACGGTAAGAAATCTGGGGAGAAACTATTTGTGACTGTACGTAGTTATTTGCCAGCAGAAGAGTTGGAAGACTCGGAATTAGACTTTCTGTCAGCTGTTTGTGGAAAAATATTGGAGTCCATGTCTCAAGAGTTGGTGTGGGATAACGTGGAAGATGTTACCTCAACACATAGCTGTTCGGAGTGGACAGCTATGAACTCCGGGGAAACTACACCCAGGGTGGAAACCCCGGACATTAATAAAGGGACTTTGCCTGTTAAAAAGATGTTGCCTAAACCTGCTAAGTCCATGATAAAGAAATCGCCGGATTCATGTGTGTTACCCGGGACGGGAAGCACCGGTTCATTACCCAATCTTGCCCGTCTACAGAGAGTGCTTATGAAAAGGGTAGCCACGGAGTATGGCCTGGAATTCCCCTACGTCCCAAGGGAGATAATGCAGGAGATTGAGGCAAACAGGGAGCAGTGGTACGGTGAAGCCATTTGGGACTATTTGTCCATGCCAAAGCCATTTAGAAACTTGGACTACTCATTTATTATGGCCGAACGCTTTAAAGGATGTTGGCTGCACTGGAGCTACGGCCGACACATCCACGCTGATTGGGTGACTATTTGCAGACCAGGAAAAGATGACATTGTGTATTTTATCACTACCTTGGATAAGCAGGGAAAACCCCTGACTCTGCCGGATCCCAGGTTTTACCTATGATCATTCAAAGTGACCCTGTGTCTTCATTTCAATTTTTTTCTTTTATTCAAGAAAGAAAAATTTCAAGTGAGAGGAGGATCTTTGTTTACCTTATCATTTTTGCTGTGCTAACTGGACTCTGGGGAAATTAGTCAGTTAGGAAAAGGGTTGCTGAAGACTTCGGGATCAAGATGTCTATCTGCTTCAGCTCTTGGATTTAAAGACTCTTGTGTGTTACCTCTGACACTAGGTGGCAGTGATCAGTAGAGTAGGGAAAGACTTTTCAAGTTGAACATACATCTTTTAAAAGTATAAGGAAGGTTCCATCTCCTAGGAGATGTAGCTTTGCTTCATTTGAAATGCCTTAATGGTTGCTATGGTATTTTCTCTGTGTGCCTTTGTTTTTTTTATAGGTAAGCCGGATCTTCTATCAAGACTGCTGGAGAGTGGGTGGTCTAGACAGTGAGGGATTGTAATGTGTGTATTATTGTGATTTTACTGTAAAATTCATGTTAATGTTTTGCATTTTTCATTTCCTTCCCCTTTCCCTCCCCTTCCAGGGTTTTGGTTCAGGTACTGGTCCTCAGGATTGAGGACAACGTTTTTCCAGACACTGGGGACAGTGTTTTGTTGTAGTGGGAGGAGTATGTAGCGCCCTGCTCCTGATGACCAGGCGCTATGTTAAATTTAGTGGGTGTCTGAGCTGGTATTAGCTAAGACTTTGTAAATAATTAAGGCTAAATCAGCCTCTGTTACGGCTATGTCTGTGTTTGGAAGGACTTCCCACTGTTTGCCTGTAGGTGGCATTACCACCCCAGGCCAATGTGGAAGACAAACAGGCCAAAGTGCATTGAGTGTCTTTCCCCGGGAACAGTTCAGTGGGAGTGGTCTCCCCACTGAGCATGCTGGGGAAGGGTACTTAAGGGGCAGACGCCATTTACCGGGGCTCTTCTTCGCCTCGTGGTCCTCCTGGCTCAAGGCATGTGTTACTGAAAATTCAGCCTCTGAGCCACGTTGGTCCGAGGCTGTAACTATGCCAGGTAGGCCCAGTTGTCTTGACTGGGGCCTACGCTTGAAGGTGATCCTTTGCTGTCCGTCCTGTGGAAAGAAGCCACTCAATGGAGGAAACCAGGGGAGGACCTGTCCAGGAGAGGACCGAGCGGAAGGCCGGTATCTTGCGTAAGGCCTGGGGACCTTATTGAGGAATGCACCGTAACTAAAGTAACCTTACAGTCGGGTTGGCTTAAAGGCTCTTAGACTGTAAGGCTGGATATCCGGGTACTAAAATCCTGTGGCAGAGGATAACGGAAAGGTTCAACATAACCATCAAAAAGGTCTGTGGCAGAGACTGTTCTTTCTTATCTGTTCGTGCATCATTCCGGCTGCTAGGCCAAGTGAGAGGGGCCTATCCGGGTGAGCAATACCCACTCAAGGGAAAGTGGTGGGTGAGACTTTGTATATTAGGAGTTTCCCCCAGTGATCTGCTGTGTGTGCCTGAACCTTCCCCTAACCCTCCATTCCTCTACCTATACAAGTTTGTTTGGAAAATAAAGCCTGAAGAAAAAGGATTTATAACTTGTGTGGACATTGAAGTTACTGTAGACTCTCAACCCCTAGACAACGAATATTGAGGTAACCTGCAAGGCCCAAAATCTAAACCAGCAGCTCCTACGGGGGTGTGCTACATATGCTAATCAAGTCTAATCAACATTTTGGTAAAACAGGAAATGTATTTAGGCTGCTCTTGTAGATGTGGTTTCAAAAATTATATTTGTATAAGATTTATCTATTGTTACCAAAAGTTTTGTTTTTATTAACAAGATCATTGTCAGGTACCTGAGAAGTGATGAAAGCTAGGCAAATGCACCTTGCATGCACACACTGTACTTGGTATGCATTTCAGAGGCTTCCCATTGACAATAATTGAATTAAAAATGGGTATAGAACAAGCTGCATTAAAAAAATAATAATAATCTAACCTGAAAGGAAAAATAATATGCCACTGGTGTACCCTGCTCTGCCAGAATCCATTGATACTAACAACGGTGCAACGAGCTTGGAAACGTATTTAAATGCAATACATAAATGCCCATAATTTGGGCTCTAAAGGATAGTAAAATGTTTCATTTGGTGATAATCAGGGAGTTGTTTTCTATGAGTTTTCCTACACAGGAAGTGAGCCGTGTTCTAGAATGTATTACCCCCTGCTATAACGTATCTTTGTAATATATAAGCAGGCAGGGTTTGCCTTGCTGCCTCCGCCTATGGGTACGTTTGATTGGTAACCCAAAAAAGAGACAATCTCACAGCTGTGGTCCCAGCTTCCCTCTGCTTGCTCTAGGCAACTATTACAGAGTAATGATCCGCATACACGAGTACTGCTGAACAGATGCAGAGAAGGGGAGAATCTTCACAGAAACCCAAATTAAGCTCCAGCTGCAAGGATTTTTGCACGCAAAGAGTATTCTAACCAAAATGTTTTTTGTTTCTGTTTTGGTGGAGTAATAAAACATTAGAACATCTGTCTGGTTGTTAACTGCTGTCTCTATTTGGGAGACTGCTACTCCTGCTGACAACATTGCCTACCCACTGCAACATCCATGCCATGTGCATACTTCTTACTGATATGCCCATAGCAGAAGCTCACCAGTGAGCGTGTTAATAGACAGATCAGGGAAGAGTTTTTTGGTGTTTTTTTTCTTTCGTTCAGATAGTAAAGGGACATACACTGTGTATATTTATATATATATATATATATATATATATATATAAATATATATGTTATATATATATATATATATATATATATATATATATATATATATATATATAAAAATAGCGGTCTCACTCCCTTCACTTGTTTATCGGTTGCTCTTGTCTAGGGGTATCTTGACTGCGAGAGTGAGATGCGCCATGGCCCATGTCCTCCCCATGTCTCAGGGAAGGTGAAGGCCAGTACCTGTTGTTTTTTTCCTCGGATCTGTGTGTTTCTTTAAGAGCCAAGTCTGTTGTGCTAATACCTCCCTTTGCTCCCATTAACCAGAGTACCACACACCGATAAAGGTCCAACACTTGTTTATTATAGCACACGAATAAACAGTTCTTTGTCAGCCGACTGGTTGGGACCCAATAAACAGTTCAACACGGTGGGATGAGTAGGTCGAGGCACAGTCCTAACAATCAAACTAAACCACTGTGGTTTCACCAGCGGTTGCTAAAGCCCATCGGCTTGAGAGAACTTAAATCTCCAGAGTCTCTGCCAGCGACTCTAAAGAACAGGAGGAGAAGAAGTGATCTGGACTGCCGCACTCTGGTTAAACGTTTTATTTAATGAAGAAAATTAAAATGCCAAAAAAATCCAAAAATAAATAAATAAACAATCCATCCAAAGACAATCGAAGGTGAAGGGACATGCATGGTGACAGCTAGCGCGTTTCACATCAGGGTGTGATGCTTACTCATGAGTAAGCATCACACCCTGATGTGAAACGCGCTAGCTGTCACCCTGCATGTCCCTTCACCTTCGATTGTCTTTGGATGGATTGTTTATTTATTTCTTTTTGGATTTTTTTGGCATTTTAATTTTCTTCATTAAATAAAACGTTTAACCAGAGTGCGGCAGTCCAGATCACTTCTTCTCCTCAAGCATCAGAGCATAGCCAGCACCTGGAAGTGGAGCAGGGCGGGAGCTAATTGAAGGAACCTGTAACCTTCGAGCGGTAGACTTTTCCTTCTAAAGAACAGGAACTGGAGTACCTTCGCTGCGTTGCGGCCCCTGTCAGGGGGAAAGTGTCCCTCCAAGAGAGTTACCAGAGGCCCCTCTGTCACCGGGTTGATGCTGCTCCGTGCTCTTCAGAAGGGTAACCTCTCCGGCCTCCTCGACTCAGATACGGGCCCCATCCACCTCAGGGACCCTCGGACCTATCCACCCTTGCGGAGCCCAGTCGAAGTCACTGGACCCCAGGCCTCCGGTGTAGTACCTCACCCCAGGCTTAAGGTGCCTGAGATGGACTCCAACACGGCTCCGGCCAGGCCATGGGCAGCTGGGCCGGAACTCCGGACCGCCAGCACCCAGGCTGAAGGTGCCTGGGCGCGGGATGGAAAAGAAGACCTCGTGGCGAGGGCGTCTACCCCTTTTATGCCCTACCCCCAGCAGACACAGCAGGTCTCCCCGCCCCACCGTACCACTGCCAGAGCAGGACAAAAAGGTGCAGCACTGTGACGGTGGCTCAAACTTGACCTGGGACAACAGCGCCCCCAAAGTCTTCCATGACTTAAATGGTTTAAATCTTCTCACAATCAGTGCAACCTGGATCATACTACCACCCAGGTGCTCCCCCTAAATTTAGACCCCCGCTACATATATATATATATATATATATATATATATATATTAGGGCTGTGGAAATGAACTATTAATTCCTTGATTAATCAATTAAGTTTTTTGATCAATCAAAATTCTTTTGATCGATCAAAATTCTGGGTCTTCAGGGAGTTCCGTCGGAGATCCGGTGATGCCACAGACACCGGCGGGGCTTGCCGTGTCCATCTGAAGGACTCCTTTGCTGTGCCTTCAGATCTGCAAGTCGGCGGGACCTTACTATCTGCCACACGCAAGGGCTGTGACACTTCCCTCTATCACTTCCCTCTATCAACCTGGGATTCTACAGCCATCCACTGGGAGTTGTGATAGTTCCCTTCACGGGACATCTACATGCCGACGGACTGATGTTAACCCCTCCTCATCTGGAATTCAGCAGTGGTATCGTTGTACACATTTTTAAACCAGTATCATACTTAGCTACATGTTTTTCTGACTGTTTTTGCTACCGTTTGGTATTACTCGCACCATTTTTACAGTTTATGTAGCTACATTGATTTTATCTCCAGTGCAATATTTATTTTGTTACCTACTTGAAGACTATAAAAGTTTTAATGCTATTCCCATCGAGTGCTGCCTTTGTGTGTTTTTTGTATCCTGCTAATCATTTTTCCAGTGGTTGGTAGCTGCACTGGGAATCAGCCTGCAAGGAGATCAGCTAAAAGTAGTTGGATCTGTATGTGCGTTATAATTAATCAAAATTAGTCAATTAATCGATTGAAAAAAAAACGATTAATCAAACACGAAAATTTTAATCAGTAACAGCCCTAATATATATATATATATATATATATATATATATATATATACATACACACTTGATATAAACAGTATACACACCCCTGTTAAAATGTCAGGTTTCTGTGATGTAAAAAAATTAGACAAAGTTAAATAATTTCAGAACGTTTTCCACCTTTAATGTGACTTATAACCTGTACAACTCAGTTGAACAACAAACTGAAATCTTTTAGGGAAGTAAAAAAAAATATATATATATATTATGGTTGCATAAGTGTGCACCCCCTTACACTAATACTTTGTTGAAGCACCTTTTGATTTTATTACAGCACTCAGTCTTTTTGGGTATGAGTCAGCATGGCACATCTTGACTCACTCCATTGTCTTGCAGTTTTTTTTTTTTTTTTTAAAGGTGTAGTTTACTACCGTTTTAACAGTACCCATCACTGAAAACATCTAAACTGTAATATGTTATCTTATGTATATCAACATAAAGAGAAATAAAACATTTTTTAAGTTCTAAAAAAGATAAAATAATGAAAAATATATGTAAAAGGAATAATAAAAAAAAAAAACGCTATTCATTCCCTGTAAGAAGAACATGCCGGTAACAACAAGCGATGTAAGTCAGGTAAGCTGTTCCAAAATCAGGGCTATATTTCATTTAAATTTTAAATCAACTTGTTCATAATTTTCACACCCTGTTGAACAGCACTGAAGCAAGTGCTGAGATGAAAAATGGCAATTCCTTTGTGAAATTAAGTAAATGTACTAAGCCAGAATGAGCTAATCCCTTAATAGACTTATAGGAAATTGTACATCCAATAGGCGCAGATGAACCTGCTTCAGAGAGGGGCACAGCAGCGGTTGGCGTCAGTAAATCATGCATTCATCTCGCTGCTTTCATAGCAAGGTGATTTTATTCTAAATTACATATTGGATGTCTCACAGGTGTCTAACTATTAAAAGCCGCCATTATTTTGCATGCGCTTAGGTCCTTACACTGATTTACCTGGCAGCTGCAGCTTCACACAGCTGAATACCGGCAGTGATTTGGGATGCAACTTTTCACAAGACAAGACTGATGATTTTGATTGGACCATGGTGGAAAGCGGTGTTCAGCTAAATACAGATCACACACCAGGTAAGTGATTTATACATATATAGTAACTGGCTCACAGCCAAACCTTTTTTATTTATTTTTTCATAGCTAGAGTATGTTAGTATTAATCGCTTGGTTAACTTTTATTGCTGTCTATGTCAAAAAGAATTCCTCTCAATTTCTGTGCCAGAAACTTGAGAGGAAATTTGAGGAAATGTTCCAATTTAAGGGAAAACTAAATTTTGACAGTTATCACTGGAAAAAACACTCTTATTGAGAGATTTCCCTTCTATTCCTGTTCCAGTGACAACTGTTACAATTTAGATTCCCCTTATTTTTCAAAACAAGGGTAGGTTTCCCTGTTTGGGACACAAACCTTCCATCAATCTATCAAAAACAAAAAAATAATAGTTTGCAGTTCAATAGGTAGACTTTCCCTGTATATGTAATGCTGCGTACACACGATCGGATTTTCCGTCGGAAAAACCTTGGATGGTTTTTCCGACGGAATTCCGCTCAAGTTTGGCTTGCATACACACGGTCACACAAAAGTTCTCTGAACTTTCGACCGTCAAGAACGCGGTAACGTATAACACTACGACGAGCCGAGAAAATTAAGTTCAATGCTTCCGAGCATGCGTCAAATTGTTTCCGAGCATGCGTCGGAATTTTGCACGTCGGAATTGCTACAGACGATCGGAATTTCCGATTGTGATTTTTTCTGTCAGAAAATTTGAGAACCAGCTCTCAATCTTTTGTTGGCAGAAATTCCGACAGCAAAAGTCCGATGGAGCCTACACACGGTCGGAATTTCCGACCAAAAGCTCACATCAGACTTTTCTTGTCGGAATTTCCGATCGTGTGTACGGTGCATTACAGTCTACACTTAAAGGTGAATTCCGGGGACAAAAAATCTTTACCCATTAAGAGGGTCTACTTCACTACTACAATAGTCAATCGCTTGTTTTGCCTAGGGGATGATGAATGAGGTGATATACTTGCCTTATTCTTCGCTCCAGCTGGCTTTTTCCTTTCCATATGACTGGTCTTCCAAAGCAAATGGCAAAATTCCCATCCGTATAAACATTTGCCACCCCAGATCTTCAGATAATGTCCAAATTTATTAAAGAATGATCACATCACAGCAGAGAAGTGCAATATTTCAGAGCCGCAGAGGAGTCCTCTGTCAGGTATGCCTGACGAAGGGCACCTGTGCAGCTTCGAAACATTGCACTATTCGGCTGTAATGTGATCATTCTTCAATAAAAAACATTTTGATGTTATCTGAAGATCAGTGGTGTGCTGACAAATGTTTTTTAATGGTCTTCCGAAGCCTCTTCTCTTCGCAACTTAAGGTTTCTAATGTTATCCAGTCATGTATTGTACAGAAGGATGTCAAGGGCCCATCCACAACCCAGCACATCAGACTAGGGTATATCACTTTATTTATCATCCCCTAGCCAGGTAACCTTTGCAGTGGGAAAATTCTCATCCCCAGAGTTTAATTATAACTAAAGGCAACATTTTTACATTAATTTTGGATGGAGTGGAGAGGGATTAGAACACCTATGGTTTTTTTTTGTATTGCTGTCTATGTGACCATTAGAGAAATTATTAACCCTCTCTATTTGTCCTGTTTACCATTGTCATTGAAAATAAAATAAAATCCCAAATTTTTGGTTGTCCCCAGAAAAGTTAAATATGGGAAATCTTCCAAGGGGGACACGAGTTCTGATGGGCTGGGGGTCCCCAAGGGATTTTCTTAATTGCAGAGATTTCCTCTCACATCCTGTTTTGGCTATGGGACAAGAAGTGAAGGTAAATCTCCCCAATGGTGCACAGATTGCAAAAATAAAAGGGGTTATAACTCTCCTTTACTCTCTCGAAAATGGAAAAAAAGTTTTGCCCGTAGTTCCACTTTAGGCATTGCAGTGTATGAACATTAAAAAAAAATTAAATTTAGTTCTGGATAGAACAGGGAAAGTTTAGAACCCCGGTAAGGCTCCATTAGTGAGATTTTCACCCCCACTGTCACAGTTACCATAGTTTTACCTAACAGGAAGTGGGGTAAAATCTCCAAAAGCAACACAGATAGAATTACCGGTAATCTTCTGACTTAATCCCAGGAAGCATTAAAAACCCTTCTTCACTCTCTCCAAAACTAAAAAAGCTTTGGCTGGATGAGCACTTGAATACAAATAATGCGTGTCATGCCGTGTACACACGATCAAGTTTCACGGCGGTGAAAACACCGCCGTGAAACCCGACAGTAAAAACGAGGATCGGCTTGGTCCCCTACACACGGCCGTTTTTCACAACATGTTTTCTCTTGGTCGAGAAAACCGACCGTGTGTAGGCTCCCTAGCAGTGTTTCCCTATGGGAAAACTGCCGAGGAAAAAAATGCCGTGATTCGCGACGAGAAAAATTAGAGCATGTTCTAATTTTTCTCAACGTGATTCTCGCCGTTTTTCTTGTCGGGAAAAATGCTGGAGAGCCTACACACGGCCATTTTTCTCGTCCAAGAGAAAAAATTACATTTTTCCCGACGGGAAAAGTGATCGTGTGTACGCGGCATAACTGTTTTAAAAATTTGTTTCCATAAATTGTGTGTATTTATGAATATATACAGCAAGCAACCATATGTGCTTATGTTATACAGTATTAGCGCTAAGTAAGTTGTTGGCTCTATAAAAATACCTGTAATAAATTAATCAAAAAAAATATTTAGGGTAGGCTTTTGCATTAGCTTAGCATCACCAATAGTGAAGATTGGACATTGAAGAGCCAAAGCTCCACATTCTATCCTGAAGTCCACAATTTGGATAGTAAGTAGTGAGGTGCAGAGGGTAAGGGGGGTGGGGGGTGTTGGCCTAAAATTAATGTTTTTGCAAAACAAAGCACCTTCAGGTTCTGGGCTTCTGCAGTGACCAAACAATAATTGGGTGCTCAACCTGTAGCCCCCTAGCTGTTGTGGAACTACAAGTCCCTTCATGCCTCTGCCTTAGGGAGTCATGCTTGTAACTGGCAGCCTTACATTGCCTCATGGGTCTTGTAGTTCCACAACAGCTGGTGGGCCAGAGGTTGAGCACCCATGGTTTATGGTAAACGCAGGTTTACTGTTAGTTAAATGAAGTGGACGTTCTGAATTTGGCACACAGAACAACCATATTTTTAGCCTAAAAATGTTAACTTAAATATTTTATGTTAATATGGATTTGACAATCTGCAGCACCCAGGTTGTTGAATCAGCACCATGCTTGTCAACGTAGACTAATGAAAGTTGTAATGTTCTTTGTTCTTGGGGTTTAATTAGTTATCTGAACTCTTAATGAATAAAGATGGAAGTACAGAGAACATTCTACTGGACTGGAGTACACCGCGTCTTTCCATCTGTTCTCTTATTTGGATCACATACAGGTTTCAGACCTTTGGAGTGTAAAAGTTTGTCCTTGAGAACTAATTAATGGAAGGCAGTTGTAAGCTGCGCAGGCCTTTATACAATGCCAGGTCTATCTATACACTCTCCAAAAATTCATACAAAGCTGAAGTCTCTTGATAAATATTTGTAGTTTTGGTTGCAGGAAATGAAAATGTTAGATGTCAAAAAAAAGTACAAATAAATAACAATGCCAACACTAAGAGCCGGTTCACACCAGGGCGACTCAGGATCCGACTTCAGGTCGCCCCGAGACGCCCCAAGTCGCCCCAAGTCGCGCTGTAATGTTAGTCTATGGAGCCGTCTTTATGCACACTACTGAAGTCGCTCCGACTTCAGAAAAGGTTCCTGTACTACTTCAAGGCGACTTCTAGGCGACTTTTACCGATTGCTTTCAATGGAAGTCGCCTCCAAAGTCGGATCAGTGTCTTAACTGAAGCAAATTTACAGGAAGAGAAAATAGTTTTCTCAGGCAAACCCCTCCCTCCCACAGAGCTGATTATTGTTTGATTGGCCACTGGCAAAGTCGCCTGTCCTGGAGGAAACTTGAAGTTGCCTCGGAGTTGCCTCGAAGTTGCCTTGAAGTTGCCTTGAAGTTGCCTTGAAGTTGCCTTGTAAAGTCGCTCTGGAAGTCGTGTTGCCCCAGTGTGAACCGGCTCTAAGGCTCCGGTCACACTAGTGCAGTTTCAGAGGCAACTTGAGTCGCACAGAATTGCATGACAATGGAAATCACAATGTTTTCAGTGGTACCCATGCACATCAATGCAACTCTGCACATTGGGGTTGATTACTGAAACTGCAGAGTGCAAAATCTGGTGCAGCTCTACATAGAAGCCTATCAAGTTCCAGGTTTTATTGTCAAAGCTTAATTTAACAAGCTGAAGTTAGAAGCTGCTTGGCTACCAGACATGGCTGCACCAGATTTTACACTCTCTAATTTTAGTAAATTAACCCCAGTGTGATTTTGGAAAAGGTTCCTGTCCTACTTTGGTGCAATCCCATAGAATATACAGACCATAAGACCATATTAAAGTTGCATCCAAGTTGCACTACAAAGTCGGATCGCAGCAGTGTGGACCTAGCCTTAATGTTGGTTATGAAGTCCAGTAAAGTGATAATAATTAGAAAAAGATAGACGAAAAGTAAAGCTGTTACCCAACTACCCTTGCCCAAATATGCTGCCACAGCTCTATGCTACTGATATGTAATCCTCTAAGATACATGTATATAACCACAGATCATACCTGGGAAATCCTGATCCCCAGCTTATCAGTTATGATGCTCTATAGAGGTCTATAAGATGAACACACCTACCAAAGGCCCAAAACTTCCTTGCAATAGATAGCACTACTGTAGCTTGACATATACCCTCTTGCATTTTCTAAATATTTTTAAAGCTAAAGCCAGCAAGAAAACATAGAGGATGGCAAGTTAGTTTACAACATGCACTAGTGAGGCTCATGTTGTTTTTCTGGGACAAAGATTGGGTCACAGTATACAGATAGGAGGCCTGCGGAGAGTTGTAATTCCCTGTAATGGCAATGAAGGGAGATGTGTTGGGTGTTATGGTGCCTTGCAGTAGCATAGATATAAGACATGCAAGGAGTTGTACTTTTTAGCTGTACTCTTGCCAGCACAGGGCACCCATATCTTGAATCAGAGTCTCCTCAATCCCCCCCCCCCCAGATGGGCAGCATCTGGGGGGGGGGGATCAGAGCCTATACCCCCTCATCTTCTTTGTTCTCCCAAATTTGTGGTGCAGCTAATCACTACATTATCCCAGAAGCCCAGATCAATGGTTGAGATTGTTCAGCATCAAGTCCCACCCTATTTTAAGTTATATTGGCCAGATAGAAGAAAGGGAGGACAGGGCAGATGAACCCTTTCCTGCAAGACTAAATTAAATGCCTGATTTGAAATTTACTTGGCATTGACAGCTATTTCGGGACACAGCCACCGCAGGGCAATTGACTAAAAAGCAGAACTGTCCTTGCAAATCCAGGGCAGCTGGCAACTATGGAGTAACTAGGTTTCAACGACCTCTAGTCAAGAAGGGGATTCGGGAACAATACTGGGAATATCTGGAAGCTGCTATTATTAACTTCTCCTTCTGAAAATGGCAGTTGCCTGGCTGTAGTGTTGATTCAATTTCTTCAGCATTCAAACCATTGCTCCAGTAAAAGTCTGTAGATTAGGAGCTGTGGCCTTGTTCTGGATCAGAGAATTAGACAATACCAAAACCAGTGAATGAGTTAGGTAACTAGTATCTCTAGAGGAAAGTCAGCAATGGCAGGCATTGTACATCTATCAGTGCATCCAGTCCTAATATTTACAGCTCTGTCACACAGCACATTGTTTGGAAGGTCAAGATTTTTTTTCTGCTTTATTTAAACGAGAATCATAGGCTTGTAAAAAAAATATTTTTTTTTATATTATATTTTTATATTATTTATTAACATTTATACTCACCTAGATGGATGCAGCTTCAATTCAATGATCTGTCCCCGTCTGATCTTAAAGGGGTCGTAAAGGCAATTTTTATAAAAAAAATAAATAACAAACACTGTGCAGCTCGTTTTGCACAGAGTGGCCCCGATCCTGGTCTTCTTGGGTCCCTCGGTGGCTGTCTCAGCTCCTCCCCGCAAGAACTAACCACCTTCATGCAAGCTCTCTCGCATGGTGGTTGGTTCTTGCGGGCGCGCTCCCATGATACAGCCGGCGGCTATAGCCGCTCACTGTATGACTCGGCCCCGCCCCCAGGCGTGCCGCGTCATTGGATGTGATTGACAGCAGCGCGAGCCAATGGCTGCGCTGCTTTCAATCCATCCACTCTAGCCAATCAACGGCCAGGCTAAGCGGCCAAGAGGACATCAGGGGCGAGCGCAGCAGGTGAACAGGCTCAAGTAAGTAAAACAGGGGGGCTGGGGGGGCCGGTATTGTCGGATGTTTTTTCACCTTAATGCACAGGATGCATTAACCTCCCTGGCGGTATTCCCGAGTCTGGTTCGTGGTGAATTTTTCATACCAAAAGCGGTAATCCTGAGCCGGACTTGGGGCTGCATCGCAGGATCCATGTACAGGTTACTTACCTGGATCCTGCGATGTCTCCCCGCTGTGTCTGCGAGCCGCGTCTCGCTCTATTCACACAGTGCCGTGCTCCGTTCCCTGCAAGCGTTGCGACGCACGGGAGCGGAGATCGGCGCCAAATTAAAAAAAGTAAAAACACACAATACATACAGTATACTGTAATCTTACAGATTACAGTACTGTATCAAATAAATACACATCCCCTTTGTCCCTAGTGGTTTGTCCAGTGCCCTGCATGCAGTTTTATATTATAAAAACTGTTCTTTCTGCCTGGAAACTGGAGATTGTCTATAGCAACTAAAAAGTGTCAGTTTACGTAAAAAGTGGTTTTAGACCAGCTAGAAAACAGCGATAATAAATTAGAATCACTTGCAGAATTGAGCGATGGCGATTTGTGGGTAAATTCGTCATAAAATACTGAAAGTAATGACAGCGACAATTCTGCAACTGAGCAAATTTCAGTGTTTTTAATTTGATTACATTATTTAATAATTTTTATTATAACTACATTATTATTTGTTATAATTATTTATTATATTATAATTTATGATTTTGTGTTTCAAACTTTATCATACCCGGGATGTCTACTAGACTCTTGTTTGGACAGATTTAAGTGAGTTATTCCTAAGAATTACAGGCCTACAATATAAAATGCCAAATTTCCATGCAAAATAATTGTACCGCTTTCAGCACCTAAAATCAGAAATAATCATACCGCCAGAGAGGTTAAGGTGAAAAAACATGAACCTTTACAACCCCTTTAAACTGAGAACTGAGTGATCAAAGACCACTGATCACTCGGTTCTCAGCCTTCAGTGAGCAGAGAGCCGGTGATTGTCAGTCACTAGCTTTCTGCTCTGCCCCCCGAGTGCTCACTGGAGCGCTGGGTTGTGGAGGGGGCAGGTACGGCTGGCTCTGGCTCTCACCAGCATGCTGAGAGGCAGAGCTAGCTTCTGGTTCAGGCATCTGGGTGGATTCGGACCATATGGTTGGGATCTTTTTAGAGCCTGGACCGACTCTGTAACATCAGCTGGCCGCTGTTGGTTGAAAATGGGTCACAGGGGAGCAGAACAAACTGTCTTCCTGTGATCCCCAGGAGAAGTACAGTAAAAATAGATTTGGCAATACTTCTCATTAAGTAAAACTTACAGGTTTTGTTCCCCCACAAGCCTGTGACTGGACAGTGAAAAGAGAAGCAGCACACTGATGAGCTCATCTCCCTTTCACTCTGTTCTCCCCTATCAGCATACTCCTAGTTAGCACATGAGTACTGATTGGTTCCTTGTGCAGCTTCTCCCTCTCTGAGTCTGAACTGTCCTGTACAGAGACTGCTAGAGGCTGATACCAGATTAGGTTCAGACATATATACATTTAGTTATGAAAGCGAGAATACAAAGCTGCAATAATGTGTTTCTTTATATTTTCCTGAAGTTTAGTTTCAATAAAACTGAATATTTCGGAAATCTAGTAGCTTCAAAGCACATGAAAATGTTTGCTACACTGTTAGTAAATGACTGCATTATGCAACATAGAATAAAAAAATAGAAAAAAAAAAAGAAAACACATAAACATAAAACTACTGATTTAACTTGAAAACACTGCAGATTGCTGGGAAAACATGAAAAGAAAAGAACTGGCTTCTCCCATAATGCACCAAAGTCAATGTCACCGCATTATTAAGCTAATTGTAAATTGTCCTTCAAAGGATTACCTTGCTTTGAAGTCAGAAGCTTCAAAAATACAAAAGGGCTGGAGTGATTTTAAATGAAGAAATATATGGGCCGTATTGATGTTTGGCGTTTATAGAGCCAACATTGCACATGCCACTTGGAAATACATTTTAGTGACTAAGTAGCTTTGTGATGTAAAGTATCAGTCCGTGCGGGAAAATTTGGGGAAATGAGGTTCCTTTTTTCATAAAGTTACTTTATGAAAATGGACCTGTTATAAAAACCCAGCATTCTAATATTGGAATTTATTTTACTTCCTTTGCTATTAAAATTTTGGAAAAAAACGTATGTTCTCAAGTAAAGACTATGGCGCTGCCTATTCCATGCTGCTGACTGCAGATAGGTAATTTTGTATGCCAGTTATTAAAGGAGATATCTGCTGAGAGAAATGCAGGATTTGCTGACCTAAATGCAGGATTTTCTGACCTCCTTCTAAAACTGTTTAATGCATGGCACCATGCAAGTACATAACAAGTTAAAGGGGTTGTAAAGGTTCGTTTTTTATTTTCTAAATACAGTAGGTTCCTTTAAGCTAGTGCATTGTTGGTTCACTTACCTTTTCCTTTGATTTCCCTTCTAAATATTTGTTTTCTTTGTTTTCTTTGTCTGAATTTCTCACTTCCTGTTCCTCCTCAGTAAGCTGCTCAGTAAGCTGTTCTGGGTGACTAAACACCACTCGGATGATGGTGTGAAGTTCAGTGAGGAGAAACAGGAAGTGAGAAATTCAGACAAAGAAAACAAACATTTAGAAGGTAAATCAAAGGAAAAGGTAAGTGAACCAACAATGCACTAGCTTAAAGGAACCTATTTAGAAAATAAAAAAACGAACCTTTACAACCCCTTTAATTCAAAACCTCTGATGTGTTTACCCAGTAACAGGATAGGGTCATTCAGCACCCAGGGCAAGGATCTAAAACTGTGCCCCCCTCCCAACTGTTACTATATGATTTAGAACAGGTGTACCACCCTGTGCCTATTTTTTGTCCCTTTACTTCACTGCATCTGGGGCAGTTGCCCCTCCTGCCCACCCCTTGCCCCGGCCCTGTGTTTACTTGTCTCATGTCAGTGACTCAGAATGTATTCAAACCAGTAGATCAGCACAGTAGACAGGGCTCTTAAGGCCCATTTACATTTGTGTTGATGTGCATTGCTTTAAGGCATTCCAGTCAATAGGCTTCCAATGCACCAAAGCCTCCCAAAAAATGGACATGTCACAAAATGTTTGCCTTAGTGCTTTGGGTTGCTATTTAAAACGAAAGGCACTATAGTGCAGCAATGCATGTAACAGGTATTGCCATGTGTTATGGTCATGCCTGTGTTAATGCAATCATATATGTGAATGGCCCTCAAAGGTTTCAAAAGAGGTCAGGAGGTCCTTGTTTCTCCAAATACGGTTCCTATTACAGTAGCCCACAGTTTATGGTTTGGTGGTTATGTCATCTGTAATGTCAGTAATCACCAGCCTCCCAAGCCCCATGTGTTTCATACCTCCCCAACTTTCTGAGATGGGAATGAGGGACGTCTATTAGCAAAAGTATGTAGGCTAATAGGACACACCCCTTCCACGCCCCCCTCAAAGGAGAATTGTACAAAAAAATGTTTGGTTAAACCCACACATACTTTTTTTTTCCACTACTATTCCTTTATATTCGCTTTTAGAATATACAAATTCAGCAATTTATAAATTGGATGAGAAGTTTAGCACTGTAGAACATGTTTTGATAGATAAGTAGTGTATTTTATATACAACTATATAGATCAGACCAAAATGAGGGACAAATGAGGAGTAAAAAGGGACAGAGGGACTGACTCCCAAATGAGGGACAGTCACTTGAAATCAGGGACAGTTGGGAGCTATGGCTGTTTTGATTTGTGTCTGAAATTTTAAAAGGCTTGGAAGCCGCAAGGAAAAAAAAAAGTAAAGTCTCCTTGTGCAGCCTGAGGCTTATTAGATATGGAAGCTCAAGAAGAAACCCCCTACACAGAAAAATGCAATACATGTGTGGATCAGGCAGTGATACGAGCAACTCTGGTATGTAATTATTTAAACTCAATGAGATATTTAGTTATAATTCTTCCTTATGCCGCGTACACACGACTGTTTTTCATGGCATGAAAAATGCCATTTTTTAAAGTGGTCATTAAAAACGATCGTGTGTAGGCTCCAGAGCATTTTTAACGACGTGAAAAATGGGCTAAAAAAAAATTAGAACCTGCTCTATTTTTTCACGTCGTTCTTTTTAACGTCGTGAAAAACAGTAGTGTGTATGCTTTTACGAGGGGAAAAAAAATGTGCATGCTCAGAATCAAGTATGAGACGGGAGCGCTCCTTCTGGTAGAACTAATGTTCGTAATGGAGATAGCACATTCGTCACGTTGTAACGGACTGAAGACATGAGGCTGAAAAGCGCGAATCGGCTCTCACCAAACTTTACTAATACGAGGATCAGCAAAAGCAGCCCAAAGGGTGGCGCCATCCGAATGGAACTTCCCCTTTATAGTGCTGTCGTACGTGTTGTACGTCACCGCGCTTTGCTCAAGCATTTTTTTTCACGATAGTGTGTAGGCAAGACAGGCTTGAGAGGAAACACGAAAAATAACGTCGAGAAAAACGTTATGCATTAGTGTTGACGGCTGGCAAACAACACTTTAGAGACCCAACACAGCTTTCTAAAGACTGAATTTGCATATCTTTAAAAAGTCTTATTAATATTTTAAGGTATAGATACAGACCAGCTTTATGTAATTAATCTTATCAGTGAATATTAAGTCCCTTGTTTCCATGTATATCTTGTAATTATGGGTAAGTTGATTTTTGATGCCAAAAGCAAGTTAAAATTAAAGAATGTGCAGGATTGTAAAACATTCCTAGAACCAATTCCAGCTTTAAAGTATAACGAAAGGCAAAACTTCATTTTTAGTTTTGGATAGGAGGGATAATGATTAGAAGACCTGGGAGTTTTTATTGCTGTCTGTGCCCCTTATAGGGAGATTCACACTCTGTTTGTCCTGTTTGCCATTATCATTGAAAGTAAAAGAAAATTCCATACTTTGGGTTGCCCCCAGAAAAGTAATAATGGGGAAATATTCCAATGGGGACACTAGTTCTGGTACAGGAAAAATGGAAACCATCTGCTCACTAAAGTGTATTCACTGCACCACAGGTTGTCTGTGCAGATATAGGTGCAGTGTCCCAATAGTTGCTGACTCACCAGTTAGGTGGATCTCCATGACTCTGAAATCTAACACAAAAAGAAAAAAGTTAAAGTCCCCCTGAGAAAGGGAGTCACGGCTGGACCAAGCAGCTTAAATAGGGAAAATACTTATTTGCACAAAAAAAAATAGCAGATTACAGAAACTGAAAAATATTAAAACTAATGCCGCGTACACACGGTCAGAATTTCCGAGGAAAAAAGTCAGACGGAATTTTTTCATCCGATATTCCGACCGTGTGTGTGCCCCATCGGACTTTTTCCGTCGGAATTTAGAAAGAGAACAAATTCCGTTAGTCTGTAGGGATCTCCGACGGAGAAAAAAACACGCATGCTCAGAATCAAGTCGGCGCATGCTCAGAAGCATTTTCTCGGCACGTCATAGTGTTGTACGTCACCGCGTTCTTGGCAGTCGGAATTTGCTTGAATGGAAGACAGCTTGAATGGAATTACATCTGAAAAATCTGAGTTTAGCCCGACGGGAAATCCGATCGTGTGTACAGGGCATTAGACAACGTTGTCTAATAAGAACATCCCACCAGCGAGAACTTCCCCTCCTTTGAACGAGAAACCAGGATGGACTAACCACACATAGGCGCGATACACGTCACGGCGCTCTAGTGACACAGTGACTGGATCTGCAGCGGTCACGCTCTCTGGACGCCCTGGCGAGAAGTGAGCCCCAGGACAGACCAGATTTGAGCAGTGAAAGATCTCCTACCAGGCTGTCAATAACGGACTTGTCTGGAATGCCTAGGAAGAGAGCCTCATACTTTCTGTCAGATGAGTGGATCTGTGTCCTATTGATCAGTTATCAGCTGCTCTGTGGCTATTACCTAAAACCTACAGACTGTCTCACTGACTAATCACTGACCATACAGCGTGATCTGTGCCAGGAGTGCTGA
Source organism: Rana muscosa (assembly GCA_029206835.1). Classification (NCBI taxonomy): domain Eukaryota; kingdom Metazoa; phylum Chordata; class Amphibia; order Anura; family Ranidae; genus Rana; species Rana muscosa. The sequence continues at coordinate 261,540,441 of CM055122.1, read as the reverse complement.
ACTAAGAACCGATCTGGCTAACATATGCCAATGCATCTACAGTCTACCATAAATCGTTTCATCTCTCACTAACAGTTCTCGTCTCATCAATGCGTGCTGGACTAATTTATTCAGTACCCAAGTCCTCGCTGTGCATATATAATCTATTCCCTAGGTTGGGAGCATCTGGCAGACAATGTGGTGATATACGCATATTCTGAAGGTACTTGGTACCGGGACCTATGTGGTTATCACATCCCCACTCTCTGCCTTATATGATGTTATACTTTATAATTGTGCATATCATGTGTGCTTATAGTCTGACATGACGTAATGTTCTTATTAGACAACGTTGTCTTAGTTTTAATCTTAACCAGGTGTTGGTGACGGGACCCCGTAGACATTATTTTGCAGGGATTTCCTCTCACTTCCTGTTTGGCTATAGGAAAGGAAGTGAAGGTAAATCTCCCCAATGGGACAAAGATGGCAAAAATAAACCTTACTGGAGTTTTCACCCTCCCTTACTCTATCCAAAATGGAAAAAAAAAGTTTTGCCTATAGTTCTACTTTAAAGAGGAGGTCCAGCCTCCCCACGAAAAATTTAAAGTCAGCAGCTACAAATACTGCAGCTACTGACTTTTAATATATGGACACTTACCTGTCCAGGGAGCCCGCAATGTCGACACCCCAACCGATCTTAGGATTGGTTGTCAGTTGCAGCCGCTGCCATTCCTGTTAGGGGAACCCGGCATTGAAGACTTTCGGCTTTACAGCCGTTTCCGTACTGCACATGCGTGAAGCGCTTTCTAATTGGTCCAGCGGCGGAGGCAGAAGGAGGAGGCCGAACTTCCGATAGACTGCAATGCGGCTCCGTCTCCCAGAAGTGGGGAACGGTACCTGTCAAAAACAGATACCTGTTCCCCCCTCCCCCCTAAAAGGTGCCACCAGAGGGGGGGGGGGGACGGATAAGTGGAAGTTCCACTTTTGAGTTAGAATAAAAAAGTATCTCTTGTGGCAACACTTACTATACTATATATGCATAATGAAGTGGTCCTCTTCTCTGCAATGGCCACCACCAAAAGAAGAAGAAGATCTGCAATGGCATGTAATTGCAAAGCTGAAATCCAGGATAAGCACATAGTGTCTAAATAAAAGAGGCATACGCTTTCTACCTTGAATATTAAGGTCTTTTGTGTATTTCTTCCAGATCTAAGTAGTAATTCAGCATGAAAGCCCTGTACTTTTTCTCTGTGCAGGAGCTTCCTATAGATGTAATACAGACCAGTTACCACTGCTCTCTCACCTTGTGCAGGTTGACTGATCTAGTAGCCCCCTCCTTAGTTTTCTGCATGCAGCATGTAGTGGGTAGGCCTGCAGGGTCTCCCCAACAGCTCTGCTCTCTGCACAGGCTATGTACAGCAGAGTGATGGTGTCACTGCTACTTTTACCATTTAAAATAAGGGTATGCAAAGGCATTTAGTGCACACAAAACAATTATATCCTTTGTGGGTAATGAGGAATATATTTAAATAAAAATGCTTGTGCCTGGAGATCAGCTTTAATATAGGCATACAGTGGCGCTCATCTGTAGCAACAATGCAGGTAGAGGAGGAAGTCAAGTGTAGCCTTGGTCCTCTTTGATCTCCTCACTCACAGAGAGGCAGTGTGCCATTGGATGCTGGAATTCCATGTGACTTTGGTGGCCATC